>JARQOC010000009.1:39432684-40123057 GCA_033576535.1 Allobates femoralis
ACTGAATGAAATCTATGGAAGAAAAGTCTTATGGACCCTGCAAGCACAATCCAAAATAAATGAGGTGGTGGCTGCAGACAGCGCATGTATTGCTGGGCTGATATTATCAGGATGAGAAGTTCTATGATTATTTGGCCCTTCCCAGCCTAAAAATACCAGCCATCAGCCGCCCCAGGAGAGGAGCTTCACAAGATGCTCCAATTCTGGTGCTTTGTCTCAGCTATTCCTGATTGCCCTGATGCAACGTCAATCGGGGTAATGGTTTTGGGGTTGATGTCAGCTTTGACGTGTCCAAAAACACAGCTGGCAATAATCCCTGGTGTTAGTAATAGAGAGATGTCTATCGGACACCCCATTAGTAACCCTGTAAATCAAAAGAAAAAACACAACAACACTATTTTAGAAGACACTCCTCAATAGTTTCCCTGATTCACTAATTTGTTAAAAAATAAACATGCAGGTCCGACGTAGTCCAAGGAATTTGACATAGTCAAGGGAATCCAATGTAGTAAAGGGAATTTGATTTAGTCCACGGAACATGATGTAGTCCAGGGAATCTGATGTAGTCCAGGGAATTTTACGTAGTTCAGGAATTCGACATAGTCAAAGAAATCCAATGTAGTCAAGGGAATTTGATGTAGTCCAAGGAACATGATGCGGTCCAGGGAATCTGATGTAGTCCAAGGAATTTTACATAGTCCAGCAAAATTCAACATAGTCAAAGAAATCCAATGTAATCAAGGAAATTTGATTTAGTCCACGGAACATGATGTAGTCCAGGGAATCTGATGTGGTCCAGTGAATTTTAGGCAGTCCAGGGAATCCAACGTAGTCCATGTAACATGATGTAGTGCAGGGAATCTGATGTAGTCCAGGTAATCTTACATAGTCCAGGCAATCTGATGTAGTTCACAAATGGAAATCGAAAACCATAGAAATACAAAAATAAAAACAAGACATTCTCTCTCATTTACCACTTTATTAGAAAGCAATATTCCTAGGCAGGTCTAACACTTCCACAACGTTCCTCAACTCCATCGATCAAAGTCTATGGAGCATCATTCTGCCACTCCGTAGACTTTGAGCAGCGGCCATTCTGTGCTCCATGAGAACTGGTGACTGAAGACCGTGACATCAGGAGCGTTACTGACTTCACCGCTCATCACAGGCTGGATACATCTCCCTTACAGTGCGGTTATTACTCCTGATGTCATTTGCAGTGAATCTAAGGTTCGCCCATATTATTTATGCACATTCTCCAATGTACTTCTTGTCTTCTCCTTTATTCTCTTATGATATAATTGCTATATATCAGTACTGGATCTATCTGACCCCTGCTATGTTTTTTCATCTTCCTTATTGGTTCTATTTCCTTTCCTTCAGGTCTCTACATATTCTGCGTCTTCTTCCTTATTGGATGGGGAGGGTCGGGCTATTATACTAAGTGATGCACTTTCCATAATACCCTTTGGATGTTGCTACCGGGAATAAGTATCATAAACATTAATATTATCATTATTAACCATCAATTCCATCTGGGATGTGAGACGCATTTTAAATGATATTATATGTTCTAAGACGTCAAGATTTGTTCAGCTATCCCTGATCCTGATCATTCGGCTCTCCGGCTCCACCATCTTCATATCATTCAGTCTCTCCGGGCTCCTCCATCTTCATATCATTCGGTTCTCCGGGCTCCACCATCTTCATATCATTCGGTCTCTCCGGGCTCCACCATCTTCATATCATTCGGTCTCTCCGGGCTCCACCATCTTCATATCATTCGTTCTCTCCGGGCTCCTCCATCTTCATATCATTCAGGTCTCTCCGGGCTCCACCATCTTCATATCATTCAGTGTCTCCGGGCTCCACCATCTTCATATCATTCGGTCTCTCCGGGCTCCACCATCTTCATATCATTCGGTCTCTCCGGGCTCCTCCATCTTCATATCATTCGGTCTCTCCGGGCTCCACCATCTTCATATCATTCGGTCTCTCCGGCTCCTCCATCTTCATATCATTCGGTCTCTCCGGGCTCCTCCATCTTCATATCATTCGGTTCTCCGGGCTCCTCCATCTTCATATCATTCGGTCTCTCCGGGCTCCATCCATCTTCATATAATTCGTCTCTCCGGGCTCCACCATCTTCATATCATTCGGTCTCTCCGGGCTCCACCATCTTCATATCATTCGGTCTCTCCGGGCTCCTCCATCTTCATATCATTCGTCTCTCCGGGCTCCACCATCTTCATATCATTCAGTCTCTCCGGGCTCCTCCATCTTCATATCATTCAGTCTCTCCGGGCTCCTCCATCTTCATATCATTCGTCTCTCCGGGCTCCACCATCTTCATATCATTCGTCTTGCTCTCCTCATATTCGCGGGCTCCACCATCTTCATATCATTCGGTCTCTCCGGGCTCCACCATCTTCATATCATTCGGTCTCTCCGGGCTCCTCCATCTTCATATCATTCGGTCTCTCCGGGCTCCACCATCTTCATATCATTCGGTCTCTCCGGGCTCCTCCATCTTCATATCATTTCTGGCCCCCATCTCATTCATTCGGTCTCTCGCCATCTTCATATCATTCGGTCTCTCCGGGCTCCTCCATCTTCATATCATTCGGTCTCTCCGGGCTCCTCCATCTTCATATCATTCGGTCTCTCCGGGCTCCACCATCTTCATATCATTCGTTGTTCTGGCTATCATTCTGCTATTCATTCGTCTTCCGGCCTCCATTTCATGTCATTGTCTCTGGCCCCACATTCTTCTCTTCTGTTCTGGCTCTCTGCTCATTCTTGGTCTCATTCCTGCCTCATTCTGTCTTGTTCTGGCCTCATTCTCGTTGTTCTGGCTGTTCTGGCCTCATTCTTGCCTCATTCTGGCCTCTTCTGTCTTGTCTGGCCTCATTCTGGTCTTGTTCTGGCCTCATTTGGCTCTTAGCCATCTCTGTTCTGGCCATTGTTTTGGTCTCATTCCTGGCCTCATTCTGGTCTTGTTCTGGCCTCATTCTGGTCTTGTTCTGGCCTCATTCCTGGCCTCATTCTGGTCTTGTTCTGGCCTCATTCTCATCTTGTTCTGGCTCTTGGTTTTTGGTCTCATTCCTGGCCTCATTCTGGTCTTGTTCTTGGCCTCATTCTGGTTTTGTTCTGGCCTCATTCCTGGCCTCATTCCTGGCCTCATTCTGGTCTTGTTCTTGCCTCATTCCTGGCCTCATTCTGGTCTTGTTCTGGCCTCATTCTCGTCTTGTTTCTGGCCTTGTTTTGGTCTCATTCCTGGCCTCATTCTGGTCTTGTTCTTGCCTCATTCTGGTCTTGTTCTGGCCTCATTCCTGGCCTCATTCTGGTCTTGTTCTTGCCTCATTCCTGGCCTCATTCTGGTCTTGTTCTTGCCTCATTCCTGGCCTCATTCTGGTCTTGTTCTGGCCTCATTCTCGTCTTGTTCTGGCCTTGTTTTGGTCTCGTTCTAGCCTTGTTCTGGCCTTGTTCTGGCCTCATTCTTGACTCATTGTAGCCTTGCTCTGGTCTCATTTTGGCTTCATTCTGGCCTCGTCCTGGTTTGGTTTTGGCCTCATTCTGGTCTTTTTCTGGCTCTCATACACTTGCATTGAGACCTTGTCATGTAACTTTTAACTTCCTGCCAGTCACAAGTTCTGGGCACAAGATGGAGCCGCAAGACCAGAGTGACGTCGAAAAATTATGAAGACAGTGCGGTGAAGAGGGTGGGTGTAATATCATTGGCATGGGTATAGTATTTAAAGCGCTACTCCAGTGCTGACAAAAAACCTGCTGGAGTGGTGAGTTAAGAAAAGTGGACCCCAAATGCTCTATATAAAAAGAAGAGCGGGTGCTCACATGATGATGCGGTGATCACATGATGATGCGGGTGATCACATGATGATGCGGGTGCTCACCTGATGATGCGGGTGATCACATGATGATGCAGGTGCTCACATGATGATGCGGGTGATCACATGATGATGCAGGTGCTCACATGATGATGCGGGTGCTCACATGATGATGCGGGTGATCACATGATGATGCGGGTGCTCACATGATGATGCGGTGATCACATGATGATGCGGGTGATCACATGATGATGCGGGTGCTCACATGATGATGCCGGTGCTCACATGATGATGCGGGTGATCACATGATGATGCGGGTGATCACATGATGATGCGGGTGCTCACATGATGATGCGGGTGCTCACATGATGATGCGGGTGATCACATGATGATGCGGTGATCACATGATGATGCGGGTGCTCACATGATGATGCGGGTGCTCACATGATGATGCGGTGCTCACATGATGATGCGGTGCTCACATGATGATGCGGGTGTTCACATGATGATGTGGGTGATCACATGATGATGCAGGTGCTCACATGATGATGCGGGTGCTCACATGATGATGCGGGTGCTCACATGATGATGTGGGTGCTCACATGATGATGCGGGTGCTCACATGATGATGCGGGGTGATCACATGATGATGCGGGTGCTCACATGATGATGCGGGTGCTCACATGATGATGCGGGTGCTCACATGATGATGCGGGTGATCACATGATGATGCGGGTGCTCACATGATGATGCGGGTGATCACATGATGATGCGGGTGATCACATGATGATGCGGGTGCTCACATGATGATGCGGGTGATCACATGATGATGCGGGTGCTCACATGATGATGCGGGTGCTCACATGATGATGCGGGTGCTCACATGATGATGCGGGTGATCACATGATGATGCGGGTGATCACATGATGATGCGGGTGATCACATGATGATGCGGGTGATCACGCGGACGCCACTCATCATGGTTTTGGCCAATCACAGAGCACTGCGGCCGTGCTGGGGTACATGTACACCCTCAGAGCTCAGTATTTGGCTGCAGCAATGACTCATGTTGGTAACGTGATGTTACGGCTGCAGCCAAAACACCGAGTCCACAACATTCAGAGAGCCGGCTCTGTCCCCGGAGAGGGGGAATAACTTCTGCTTTAAATTATTTGGGATCCATTTCTTTGAAAGTGGAAACCCCTTGGGGGCTGTCTGACTGCTCATTTCAGTAGCTGAGCCAGCCCCCTCTTAGTCTAAGAATCGGCAAGAGGCGTCAATGGGATTTTTGAGGACCGGCTAGTTTTTACCCTCACACTTCGTCTCCCCAATACTCTGTTTGTGTCACCATGAAATAAAACCTCCTTTAATCCACTAAACTGTCACACTTCAAAGCCGCAGAGAGCAATTTCCACGGTGTGAAAGGTCGGTCTATCTCGTAATGTGGGGCTTTATCCAAAGTAACAAAGTTTTGTGCGGCATCTCGGCGTCTCCTTAGGGAGAGCGGGTTATAGCAGAGGTGAGCGGGTCCGCTCCGCCGTGTTGGGTGTAATAGGGCAGCACAATTATTGGAGCAGCAGATAAGAGGGTTTGTTACGGGGAACGGGAATTGGTTGCAGCGGAGCAGATAACCCGCCGGTTATCACAGGTTGACCCTTATCCCGGCTACATGTGGCTCATTCTCCGAGCGGCTGGAGAAAAGCTTCTGCAGCAATTACTGTGGAAGGATTAAAACTATGTTTCTTCTTTTCTTTAGAGTGTTGACTTATACTCTGTGGTCAGCCAACGCATTTCAGACAACTAAGCGTTACAATGTAACTAATGCAGTAACTTCTCCAGGAGGATCCGGATACAATGTTTCCAGTTTTTACCTGAGGTTCAGATTTACATTATTGGAATCCAGGCGGCTGTGATTGATAGATCAGGTTAAGTAGCAAATCATGATAATGGATACGTCTTGAAGTGTGTGCTTTGTACAAGATGGAAATCCAAATGGTTACCTGGGACCAGACATTGAAGAAATGATTCTGGTGAAATATTGTGCTTCGGAGCGGCTGAAAATACCTTTATAGTATAATTCATCCAGGGCACAAAGACGGCGGGAGAGAGAGCGGAGGCTCAGTGAACGGCACAAAGATGGCGGGAAAGAGAGCGGAGGCTCGTGAACGGCACAAAGACGGCGGGGAGAGAGAGAGGAGGCTCGATGAACGGCACAAAGACAGCGGGAAAGAGAGCGGAGGCTCGTGAACGGCACAAAGACGGCGGGAGAGAGAGAGGAGGAGGCTCAGTGAACGGCACAAAGATGGCGGGAAAGAGAGCGGAGGCTCGTGAACGGCACAAAGACGGCGGGAAAGAGAGAGGAGGCTCAGTGAACGGCACAAAGACGGCGGGAGAGAGAGAGCGGAGGCTCGTGAACGGCACAAAGACGGCGGGAGAGAGAGAGTGGAGGCTCAGTGAATGGCACAAAGATGGCAGAAGAGAGAGCGGAGGCTCAGTGAACGGCACAAAGACGGCGGGAGAGAGAGCGGAGGCTCGTGAACGGCACAAAGACGGCGGGAGAGAGAGCGGAGGCTCAGTGAATGGCACAAAGATGGCAGAAGAGAGAGCGGAGGCTCAGTGAATGGCACAAAGATGGCAGAAGAGAGAGCGGAGGCTCAGTGAACGGCACAAAGACGGCGGGGAGAGAGAGCGGAGGCTCGGTGAACGGCACAAAGATGGCAGAAGAGAGAGCGGAGGCTCAGTGAACGGCACAAAGACGGCGGGAAAGAGAGCGGAGGCTCGTGAACGGCACAAAGACGGGGGGAGAGAGAGCGGAGGCTCAGTGAACGGCACAAAGACGGCGGGAGAGAGAGCGGAGGCTCGTGAACGGCACAAAGACGGCGGGGAGAGAGAGTGGAGGCTCAGTGAATGGCACAAAGATGGCAGAAGAGAGAGCGGAGGCTCAGTGAACGGCACAAAGACGGCGGAGAGAGAGAGCGGAGGCTCGTGAACGGCACAAAGACCGGCGGGAGAGAGAGCGGAGGCTCAGTGAATGGCACAAAGATGGCAGAAGAGAGAGCGGAGGCTCAGTGAATGGCACAAAGATGGCAGAAGAGAGAGCGGAGGCTCAGTGAACGGCACAAAGACGGCGGGAGAGAGAGCGGAGGCTCGTGAACGGCACAAAGATGGCAGAAGAGAGAGCGGAGGCTCGGTGAACAGCACAAAGATGGCAGAAGAGAGAGCGGAGGCTCGGTGAACAGCACAAAGATGGCAGAAGAGAGAGCGGAGGCTCAGTGAATGGCACAAAGACGGCGGGAAAGAGAGCGGAGGCTCGTGAACGGCACAAAGATGGCAGAAGAGAGAGCGGAGGCTCAGTGAATGGCACAAAGATGGCAGAAGAGAGAGCGGAGGCTCAGTGAATGGCACAAAGATGGCAGAAGAGAGAGCGGAGGCTCGGTGAACAGCACAAAGACGGCGGGAGAGAGAGCGGAGGCTCGTGAACGGCACAAAGACGGGGGGAGAGAGAGCGGAGGCTCGTGAACGGCACAAAGATGGCGGGATAGAGAGCAGAGGCTCGGTGAACGGCACAAAGACGGCGGGAGAGAGAGTGGAGGCTCGGTGAACGGCACAAAGATGGCGGGAGAGAGAGCGGAGGCTCGGTGAACGGCACAAAGACGGCGGGAGAGAGAGCGGAGGCTCAGTGAACGGCACAAAGACGGCGGGAGAGAGAGCGGAGGCTCAGTGAACGGCACGAAACCGGCGGGGAGAGAGAGCAGACGCTCGGTGAACAGCACAAAGACAGCGGGAGAGAGAGCGGAGGTTCGGTGAACGACACAAAGATGGCGGGAGCGAGAACGGAGGCTCGGTGAATGGCACAAAGACGGCGGGGAGAGAGAGCGGAGCCTCGGTGAACGGCACAAAGACGGGGGGGAGAGAGAGCGGAGGCTCAGTGAACGGCACAAAGACAGCGGGAAAGAGAGCGGAGGCTCAGTGAACGGCACAAAGATGGCGGGAGAGAGAGCGGAGGCTCAGTGAATGGCACAAAGACAGTGATATGATGGTGCATAATGTGAGCTGCCATGTATCAGGCTAGGAGCAGAGGCAGAGCACTACATAAATTCAGCACTGCCATGGTCTCCCCTCCCCCATATCAACTTGGTACATTCCAGTCCCCTGAAACTTTAGCACTATGTAAGAATGAATTTCTCTGTCCCCTGAGGGAGGGGTGAGAGCTGAGGAGCAGATCTGATTTTATTGATTTATAAGCGAATCTATAGATCCTAGGACTGTAATGTACAGCTCTGCTTCATCATGTAGGAGGGCAGGAACTGTACTAAAAATGTATCTCCTCGGAGTTCCCCTTTAATCTGCCCCTGCTTGTCTGCACTTCAGCAAGGTGAGTATATTTTCTGTATACACTCATGTCTCTTCTGTACCTGCGTGACCTGATTGTCCATACATATTGTACTTGTCTTTACTTACCCTTTCCACATATAAAGTGTCATGGAATTTAATGGCGCTATAAAAATAAATAGTATTAATAATGTCTGACTTCCTAGTGCTGTACGTACATAGTGCCGCACTTTTCCTTTTTTGTCCCTTGTCTCTTACAGACATTTATCCAGGACATGTTTCACACTGAGGACATACATAGTATTTACTTGCTGCCTTAGTAGCTTGTGCAGCTGTCTAATTGGGAGAGCAGACACCTGCACCAGCTGTCTAATTGGGAGAGCAGACACCTGCACCAGCTGTCTAATTGGGAGAGCAGACACCTGCAGCAGCTGTCTAATTGAGAGAGTAGACACCTGCACCAGCTGTCTAATTGGGAGAGCAGACACCTGCACCAGCTGTCTAATTGGGAGAGCAGACACCTGCAGCAGCCGTCTAATTGGGAGAGCAGACACCTGCACCAGCTGTCTAATTGGGAGAGCAGACACCTGCAGCAGCCGTCTAATTGGGAGAGCAGACACCTGCAGCAGCCGTCTAATTGGGAGAGCAGACACCTGCAGCAGCTGTCTAATTGGGAGAGCAGACACCTGCACCAGCTGTCTAATTGGGAGAGCAGACACCTGCAGCAGCCGTCTCAGCGCTGGTGCCGCCCCAATGACGGGTTTCCAGCAGCTGTGCGGAGAACATAACGTCTTTTCTCCCTGCAGCCGCACCTTACACTGAGCAGCTCTATGGCTGCAGGTGAACAGCAATGATTCTTTAATGCTATAAATCTGAGTTTCTTTCTTTACTATCTCAGGTGCTGAATCTTTCTATAGAGCTGCAGGCACATGCATTCAGGGGAGGCCATGTGACTCCATAAGAGGCTTTCACATTGTCCTCTGTGACATGACCTCTGCGGAGTATGGCACCCTCTCCACTCCGAGCCTCTATACACTATCATTTTATCGGCTTGTCATAGGCATTGTGTGCTCTTCCATAATTGAGAACCATTCAGCTGATTGAAGGGCTGCAGTCTCCACACAGACCATTAATGTGAGAGCCCCTCCAGTAGAAGACCTGCACTCCCTTTCCCCATCTGCCGCTTCAGGACTGACGTTTGCACGTGTATCGTTATTACTCGGTGCGCCGTATATTGTCCTCCATGTCTCTGGTCTCATTGCCTCATTATCTTACTTATGAAACTTTCCAAATCGTTATTGTACTGGGATAATTCTCTTATTAAATTGTAACTTCATGTTGTCTAAACTTGAAAATAAATTGTCCTGATATATATTTAACCAAGTGTAAACTGCAAGGCGAATAAATAGAATGCAGCATATGGATACAACCCCTACAGACGTCACACAGCAGACTGAGGACAGGAGAAATACATTTTCATAGGAAATCAGACACATAGTGTTTATAATACGAGGGTGTCTGCAAACTCTGTCTCTAATTTGCAGTTGTCTCTGAGCTGGTGGATACGAGCTCCTATGATGTCTCCCGTACACAGCACACACAGACTGGAGGGGTTCCTACTCTCTTTTATCTGTTCAGCACTTGATCAGAAGCAGCAGCATGACGGACATAATACAGCTGTGGGGCTGTGAACGCAGCTTTGGTGTGAGATATAACAATTACTACTCAGGAGAAGCATAATGGACAAAACTCAGTAGTACTGTGCAGTGTAGCTATGAAACCAGCTCTAGGGTGAGATACGACACTTACTACATAGCAGCAGCAGCATAGAGGACAAAATTCAGTATTACTATTCAGTGTAGCAAAGAATCCAGCATACTACATAGAAACAGCAGCATAGAGGACAAAAGTCAGTATTTATGAGCAGTGTAGCTGTGAATCCAGCTCTGGTGTGAGGTACAACTCTTACTACAAAGCAGCAGCAGTATAGAGGACAATATCCAGCAGTTCTGAGCAGTGTAGCTGTGAATCCAGCTTTGGTGTGAAATACAACACTTTCTACAAAGCTGCAGCATAGAGGCCAAATCCAGTATTACTGAGCAGTGTAGCTGTGAATCCAGCTCTAGTGTGAGATACAACATTTACTACAAATCAGCACCATAGAGGACAATATCTAGCAGTAATGAGCAGTGTAGCAGTGAATCCAGCTCTGGTGTGAGATACAACACTTACTACAAAGAAACAGTATAGAGGATAAAATCCAGTATTACTGAGCAGCGTAACTGTGAACCCAGTTCTTGTGTGAGATACAATACTAAAAAGCAGCAGCAGCATAAAGAACAATATTCTTGCAGTACTGAGCAGTGTAGCTGTGAATGCAGCTTTAGTGTGAGATACATTTACTACAAAGCAGCAGCGTAGAGTACAATATCCTGCAGTACTGAGCAGTGTAGCTGTGAATGCAGCTTTAGTGTGAGATACATTTACTACAAAGCAGCAGCATAGAGTACAATATCCTGCAGTACTGAGCAGTGTAGCTATGAATGCAGCTTTAGTGTGAGATACATTTACTACAAAGCAGCAGCGTAGAGTACAATATCCTGCATTACTGAACGGTGTAGCTGTGAATCCAGCACTGGGATAAATGAAAACAATATGGTTCATCATTTGTGTGTGGGAGGGGGGTTGTCACTTTTCTTATCTTATCTGGCGTTCGCTAATGTTTGTTTTGCACTAAATTCTCAAGTGATGCATGTGGTTTATGAGTTTTGCACAAAATGCTGTTTATTATTGACTTTAACCTTTTTTGTGACTTTATACAGCAAAAAGTCAGGACATTGCTACATTTTCACTAACATTACAGGTGTACAAAGCATCACTTCAAGGGAAGACAGTAGAATAACTGAAGCCATGACTACAATCACGAGTATATATGTATATATCACATGATCACATTTCCAATAGACTTCATTAAAGTGAAGTGCAAATTAAGACCTTGGAGCAAACTGTAAACAGGCATAAAACAATATATCAACATCATTACTGTACCCTTTGTAGTTCTCTTGCTATAAACATCTTCACACCCTGCATTCAGCTGTAAAAGTAATTCACCTGACTCCTGAGAGTCACAGTATGTAAATGTTATTTAAATATCCACGCCTATCCAAGCTGGTGTTCTGTCCCTCCCCTCTGCTGAAGTTACACTGAATCTCAGGCTTCTGCAGACTGCTGGGGAGGGGTTGAAAGGGGGACGGTGTTTTGTGCTACAACTCTTGTATTAACATCACTATCCTGTGCTACTTGTGAGAGATTTCTGTCTATATGAACATTAGTTTACCTACATACATGTAATATGTTTATCTGCTGAGTAATTGATCAAATGTTCATATAAACACAAAGAAATATCTCAGAACACACACTATACACATGCCTCAGATACACACAATGAAGGTCTCAGAGCTGCAGCTACTAAGATCAGATCTGCTAAGAGCACACACCTCCGCCCCCTTCTTTCTTCTCTGTAATAAGTCCCTGCGCCTAGAGAGCCGAGCACACACAACAGGATACAGACCCAGAGGAGAATGGTCACAGGGAGCTTAGGGAGAAAAGGAGGAAAGCAGTGGCGTAGCTAGACTGCTCCGGGCCCGGGGGCAAGATTTGCACCCAGGCCCCCCATGTGAGGACCGGAGGGGGGGTGCTGGCAGGGAAATCTGAGGACCGGGAGGGGGGTGCTGGCAGGGAAGTCTGAGGACCGGTGGGGGGGTGCTGGCAGAGGAATCTGAGGCTCGGGGGGGGGGTGCACAACACTCACCGCGGCCGCCGTGCGTCTGCTGTAAGGAGGAGGAGGGGCGAGCAGAGCTGCGGGGCAGGAAGTCCCGTCCTCCCTCCTCTCCGGCCGCGCGGCAGCCGGCTGCCAGCATGGGGCCCCCCAGGGGATTTGGGGCCCCCCAGGGGGCAGGCAATGGGCCCCTCATGCCGGGGGGCTCGGGGCAATCACCCCCCCCCTGCCCCCCTGCTAGCTACGCTACTGGAGGAAAGGAACTTGGGCTCCTCAGGCTAGGGGAACCCTGACTCTCCTTAACTCAAGGGTACCCTTGATGGTAGAGAGGCCTAAGTCTCCAACCTGTCCCTATCTCCTGTCCAGCCCTGAGTTGAGCCCCCAACCAGGAGGTGAACCATAATGGATTCCACAGATATAGACAGACAGGGATAAAGTAAACAGCACCACACAGCAAACAATTAGGAAGACATAATATGTGTGTAGGGAGAACACAAATACAAATAGGGAATGAAAAAACAACAAGGTATCTTCACCAGACACCAAGCAAAGACTAGAGTTTCAACAGCAACTCCAACACAGGACCAGGATGCAAGAGGCATGCAAATGCTATAGTCGGCACCCAGGAATGTTCTGAGCCATACTTAAAGGGTGAGGGCGTTCCAGCAGCCTCAACCTCCAATTGACATCAATGAAAAAGTTAACTCCTGCAAAGCTGAACATCAGTGAACAAACCACCGCCGACGCCATAACTCAGAGCAACAAGGAGGTCTAAGGCTGAACACCAGACTCCGCAGTGTGAACAGCATCTGAAGCCGGCATGACAGAGGACAGTGCAGTGATGTCACTACATGAATATTCATTCCTGGGGGAGTGTGCAGCAGAGAAGTAAGTGATCACTCACTGAGATTGACAGGTGGAATGGATCTCTTTATTTTGAAGTTTATACAGGATAGGAGGGAAGTATAAATAATAGAAATACATGAATAGAAAGAGCTTCAGCAGAGGAATGAGAAAATGATATCAGTAACATAGGGATTTTTGACCTGACAGATTCCCTTTAAAAAAAAAGGCTGCACACCAAGGGAGACGTTTGATGAGTTTGACCATGTGCCCACCATGGCTTACCGAGGGGGGTTGCAGTGGTGGAGTGGTGGTGCAGGAGGGAGGTTTGTAGGGTCCATGAAGGGTGGGGGCCAAGCTGCAGGGCCTGGAGCTGTGGGGGGTGTCCCGGCAAAGTACAATGGAAGCTGCCATCATTTACCACGTGCCTGCAAGCATTGCTAAGCTGCAACTCGGCCCCGATCGTCCAGACCTCCAGAAAATGGCCGCGGAGGTGGCGCATGCGCAGATCAAGGTCCACAGCCATTTTCTAGAAGTCCTGGATGCTAGAGGCAGAGTTGCAGATTGGCAAAGCTTGCAGGTATGTGGAAAATGGCGGTCCTCACCGCACTCCACCATGACACCCCCCCCCCTCTGCATCTCCTGGCAGGAAAAACCTTAGTGAGTAAACCGGGTACAGAATTCCAACACTGTGTGAGACTGTGTTATTCCCCGCCTGCAGAGCCGCCGACTACCACCGCAAACAGGACACAGAGACCCAGTGCAACCACGGCCTTACACACTCTTACTACTAAACACATCTGCCCCGGAGTACTGCTCTACCTACAGGGAGCGACGACATCCGGCTGCCATACCAACAACCCTGGAGGTCTGACCGGCAGCGTCGGTCCATGCTGACCGAGAACCATAGGTGGCGTCACGAACATTTATCTTATAAACTTTATTTCCATCCAATACATCCCAGAACCTGATCCCCAGGCAGACAGTGCGCTGACTCCCCCGGGGTGACGGAAGCTGGGTCTCAACCCATGTGAATACCCCGGCAGAACTGTTCCGAGTACCCCACGGCCCCGGGATTGGGCGACAGTTACCTTTCATCATTCTTTTCCAGCAGGTTATCTCAGGGTCACGATCATCACATGGCGTCCCCAGAGCCACAGTCCTTGCACTCGGGGCCCCTAGAATAAGTCACTGTTAATAACTTGACCATTGAAGTCTTGCTCCAGTGTTTATTGCCTCCATTACTGATACAAAGTGATTTTTGTAGGGGTGAAAACCACTTAATCAATGTCAAAAATGGCAGCGTTACCATGGAGTCCTCAGAATGTGATTTACCAAGAGGCTCGCACTCAATGAATCGTGATTTAAATTACATTTCTCCCTAAAATTTCTGCGACTTAAGCACCGACAGCCTCGAGGAGGAGGAGGAGGAGGAGGAGGTTACTAAGCAACAGGCAGCGAAACGTCATCCTTGCAGAAACCCTTCACATAAGCCCTGATTCTGGTCCAGAAATGCAAGTTAAGATGACAAGAGACACAACGGTGCCGCAGACAAGGAGCCGCAGACAAGGAGCCGCAGACAAGGAGCCGCAGACAAGGAGCCGCAGACAAGGAGCCGCAGACAAGGAGCCGCAGACAAAGAGCCGCAGAGAAGGAGCCGCAGACAAGGAGCCGCAGACAAGGAGCCGCAGACAAGGAGCCGCAGACAAGGAGCCGCAGACAAGGAGCCGCAGACAAGGTGTCACAAGGAGCCGCAGACAAGGAGCCGCAGACAAGGTGCCGCAGACAAGGAGCCGCAGACAAGGAGCCGCAGACAAGGTGCCGCAGACAAGGAGCTGCACAGAAGGAGCCGCAGACAAGGTGCTGCAGAGAAGGAGCCGCAGACAAGGAGCCGCAGACAAGGAGCTGCACAGAAGGAGCCGCAGACAAGGTGCCGCAGACAAGGAGCTGCACAGAAGGAGCCGCAGACAAGGAGCGGCATTCAAGGAGCTGCACAGAAGGAGCCGCAGACAAGGTGCTGCAGAGAAGGAGCCGCAGACAAGGAGCCGCAGACAAGGAGCTGCACAGAAGGAGCCGCAGACAAGGTGCTGCAGAGAAGGAGCCGCAGACAAGGAGCCGCAGACAAGGAGCTGCACAGAAGGTGCCGCAGACAAGGAGCTGCACAGAAGGAGCCGCAGACAAGGTGCTGCAGAGAAGGAGCCGCAGACAAGGAGCCGCAGACAAGGAGCTGCACAGAAGGAGCCGCAGACAAGGTGCCACAGACAAGGAGCCGCACAGAAGGAGCCGCAGACAAGGAGCCGCAGACAAGGTGCCGCAGACAAGGAGCTGCACAGAAGGAGCCGCAGACAAGGTGCCACAGACAAGGAGCCGCACAGAAGGAGCTGCAGACAAGGAGCCGCACAGAAGGAGCTGCAGAGAAGGAGCCGCAGACAAGGAGCTGCACAGAAGGAGCCGCAGACAAGGTGCCACAGACAAGCAGCCGCACAGAAGGAGCCACAGACAAGGAGCCGCAGACAAGGAGCCGCAGACAAGGAGCCGCAGACAAGGAGCCGCAGACAAGGAGCCGCAGACAAGGTGCCGCAGAGAAGGAGCCGCAGACAAGGAGCCACAGACAAGGAGCTGCAGAGAAGGAGCCGCAGACAAGGTGCCGCAGACAAGGAGCTTCAGAGAAGGAGCCACAGACAAGGAGCCGCAGACAAGGAGCCGCACATTATCATTAGTACAAAGCTTGAATTGCTGCCTGTGACAAATATGATGTTTACTGGAACGTCGGCCTTCAGTAATCAGTGTCTGTCCCTGCAGGAACGTGTAATCCTGATTATTCTATCGGCTTCTTATGGCCGTGAGATGAATATAGTAATTTCAATCACAATGGACTAGATGGAGGCTGATATGTGGCTCCCGAGCCTGAATATCACAGAGACAGCCACAATAGACAGTCAAGGTGCTTCTACCCCTGTCATATAGAGAAATCTCCTTATATCTACATTAGATGGGCGCCCGATGCTATCACATCAGGAGAGCGGTGACGTCACGATTAGGATTCCAGCTGTCTCTACCCCCCTCCCCCATGCGCTCTCCCCACTGTGCGTGTTCTCTTTCCCCCCTGTGCTGTCTTTTCTCTTCTTTGCTCTCCTTTTACATTTCTCCCTATTTTTGTCGTCTCACTCCTGCATGCTGTCTTCTCCCCTCATGTGCTCTCTCATTTGAGCTGTCTCCCCTTGGGCACTCTGTCACAGATGTGTGCTCTCTCCGTGTGCACTCTCTCTCTTCCCCTGAGTGCTCTCTCATCCCCTGTGCGCTCTCTTTTCCCCTTATGTGCTCTCCCTTCCCTCTGCTTGCTCTCTCTCCCCTTGTGCTGTCTCTCCCACTATGCATTCTCTCTCCCCCCATGGGCAGTCTCTTCCCCCAGTGGGCTCTCTGTCCCCTTGTGCTGTCTCTCTCCCCATGCAATCTCTCCCCTCGTGGGCTGTCTCTCCTCTTGTGCTCTCTCTCCCCCTGTGGGCTGTCTCTCCCCCCTGTGGGCACTCTCTCCCCCCTTGTACTGTCTTTCCCCATATGTGCTCTCTCCCCACTGTGAGCTGTCTCTGTGCCCTCTCCTTTGTCTCTTCCCCTCGTGCACTATCCCCACTGTGCACTGTCTCTCTCCCTGTGTGCTCTCTCTTCTACCTGTTTGCTCTCTCTTCTACCGGTGTGCTCTCTCTCCCCTTATGCTGTCTCACCCACTGCACTCTCTCTTTATCTCTGCACTGTGCACTGTCTCTCCCCCCTGTGGGCAGTCTCTTCCCCTGTGGGCAATCTCTTACCCCTTTGAGTAATCTCTCCCCTTGGTATGCTGCTTGTCCCCTTGTGCTGTCTCCCCCCCCCCCCCCCCTCCATTGTGTGCTCTGCCTCCCATGATGTACAAAGATTATGGCAGCGTGAGTGTGCATGGGCACCGAGTCATGCCGCCATCATCTTTGTATACCCTGGAGTCACTCACCAAAAAATGACTAACCACGCCTGCACGTATCGGCGGCTACATGCTGCTGTCTCTGGTGTCGTCGTGTGCGGGTGTCAGTGGCACCACTGGCGGTATTGTGTGACTGGCTATTACCACCAACTGGCGCCATATTTGCACACCCATCATTTGGGAATGGGGTGGAAGAGGGTAGTAATCAAGGATACATCCATCGCTGGAGTAATGTGCAGCTAGCCGGGCAGTGGGATGACGTGCACCGTTCCGGGCAGTGGGATGATGTGCACCGTTCCGGCAGTGGGATGATGTGCACCGTTCCGGGCAGTGGGATGATGTGCACCGTTCTGGGCAGTGGGATGATGTGCACCGTTCCGGGCAGTGGGATGATATGCACTGTTTTGGGCAGTGGGATGATGTGCACCGTTCCGGGCAGTGGGATGATGTGCACCGTTTCGGGCAGTGGGATGATGTGCACCGTTCCGGGCAGTGGGATGATATGCACTGTTTTGGGCAGTGGGATGATGTGCACCGTTCCGGGCAGTGGGATGATGTGCACCGTTCCGGGCAGTGGGATGATGTGCACCGTTCCGGGCAGTGGGATGATGTGCACCGTTCCGGGCAGTGGGATGATATGCACTGTTTTGGGCAGTGGGATGATGTGCACCGTTCCGGGCAGTGGGATGATGTGCACCGTTCCGGGCAGTGGGATGATGTGCACCGTTCCGGGCAGTGGGATGATGTGCACCGTTCTGGGCAGTGGGATGATGTGCACCGTTCCGGGCAGTGGGATGACGTGCACCGTTCCGGGCAGTGGGATGACATGCACCGTTCTGGGCAGCGGGATGATGTGCACCGTTCTGGGCAGTGGGATGATGTGCACCGTTCCGGGCAGTGGGATGATGTGCACCGTTCCGGGCAGTGGGATGATGTGCACCGTTCCGGGCAGTGGGATGACGTGCACCGTTCTGGGCAGTGGGATGATGTGCACCGTTCCGGGCAGTGGGATGATGTGCACCGTTCCGGGCAGTGGGATGACGTGCACTGTTCCAGGCAGTGGGATGACATGCACCATGCTGGGCAGTGGGATGATGTGCACCGTCCAGGCAGTGGGATGATGTGCACCGTTCCGGGCACT
Source organism: Allobates femoralis (assembly GCA_033576535.1). Classification (NCBI taxonomy): domain Eukaryota; kingdom Metazoa; phylum Chordata; class Amphibia; order Anura; family Aromobatidae; genus Allobates; species Allobates femoralis. Next base: position 39,450,579 of record JARQOC010000009.1, read on the forward strand.
GGGATGACATGCACCGTTCCGGGCAGTGGGATGATGTGCACCGTTTTGGGCAGTGGGATGACATGCACCGTTCCGGGCAGTGGGATGACATGCACCGTTCTGGGCAGTGGGATGATGTGCACCGTTCCGGCAGTGGGATGATGTGCACCGTTTCGGGCAGTGGGATGACGTGCACCGTTCCGGGCAGTGGGATGATGTGCACCGTTCCGGGCAGTGGGATGATGTGCACCGTTCCAGGCAGTGGGATGACATGCACCGTTCTGGGCAGTGGGATGATGTGCACCGTTCCGGGCAGTGGGATGATGTGCACCGTTTCGGGCAGTGGGATGACGTGCACCGTTCCGGGCAGTGGGATGATGTGCACCGTTCCGGGCAGTGGGATGATGTGCACCGTTCCAGGCAGTGGGATGACATGCACCGTTCTGGGCAGTGGGATGACATGCACTGTTCTGGGCAGTGGGATGACATGCACCGTTCTGGGCAGTGGGATGATGTGCACCGTTCCGGGCAGTGGGATGACGTGCACCGTTCCGGGCAGTGGGATGACGTGCACCGTTCCGGGCAGTGGGATGACGTGCACCGTTCCAGGCAGTGGGACGATGTGCACCGTTCCGGGCAGTGGGATGATGTGCACCGTTCCGGGCAGTGGGATGATGTGCACCGTTCCTGGCAGTGGGATGACGTGCACCGTTCCGGGCAGTGGGATGACGTGCACCGTTCCGGGCAGTGGGATGAGCACTTGAATAACCCCTGAAGTTCTGTGTCTTTTGCACTTGTTTCGCATCTTTAGAAACACAGAAATCAGTTGGTAACGAGGTCGGATCATGGCTTAGTGTAAAGCTTGTGCCTCTGAGGGCAGGGATCTGGCCATGAATTTCTTTGCTTTGACTGTGTGATTGTCCTTTTCTGCAGAGGCAGAATCCCTGATCTGGCGGATTCTCCATTATCACTATGTATTGCTGCATGGAATGGCTGAGTGATGGGTACAAGCTTGTGATATAGATCCGGCCCTGATCTTGTCTCAGAGCCAAGATTACTGGGCCAATAGGAGGGAATTGTGCTGATATATACACTCTTACCTGGCGATGGTGTATATACCGCACAAGCCCTGGGGTTTATACTATGTACGGTGAGCTATCTTCTAACTGTATTGGACCCTTATTGTTTTAAGGATGTGGTGAACCCTCGAAAAGCAAAGTCTCATCAGAATATCACCTGATCCAATTATGAAAAATTATCCTTAGATTTCACTCTCATAGCAAAAAGACACTTTCTACTCTGTAAATATTGGTTCCCTACGGTCATCTTATTACCATCACATGCCCTGGGCGCACCTATATAGACATCACATGATCCACCATTCACAATAGGTGAAATCACAGATCACCTCCTCCCCCTTCCTGCTCAAGGATCTCTGCACAGAGTATGCCACATCACTCTCCTATAGAAGATAATACATGGCCATAGCTCACCTCCTCCCCTCCCTGCACAATGACCTCTGCACAGTCTACAGAGCATGCCCACATCGCCATAGTAGGTGATGGCACAACTCGCCTCCTCTCCTCCCTGCACAGTTTACAGAGCATGCCCACATCGCCATAGTAGGTGATGGCACAACTCGCCTCCTCTCCTCCCTGCACAGTTTACAGAGCATGCCCACATCGCCATAGTAGGTGATGGCACAACTCGCCTCCTCCTCCTCTCTCATTTCTATGTGACTTTAGCTGGTAAAATCTCTTTTCTTTTGATACTTTGTAACAGAAGAACTTTAGTCTGAGAAGAAAACTTTCCCTTTTTAGGTTAGTGGTAACAGATCCTCTGGATGATCCCAGGATGATTCCTGTGCTCTCCGCTCATTAGTGATCCGTTAACCCCGTGTCATTTATCATAAAGCCGCTCCATGTATCTGACCGCAGGGATCTCATGTCTGTCTGTCTGTCTGTTTTCCAAAGTGACGTTAACATGAAGAACTTAATCTCCCTCATTATTATTCCATGTGATGTGCGTGTAAGCTTTTATCTCATCACATGTTGTCCGGCCGATTACACAGAACACGGAGACGGCCGACACCTTCCCAAATGATGGAAATAACCGTAATCATGGAGGGAATTGTGAGAAATGAACAGTTTGCAGCAGTTAAGTTTCATTATGAGAGAATTGAATTGTTTTTCACTTTATTTGTGATTAAATATCCAGAAGTCTCTGATTTATCTCCACGGTGGGATCATCAGTATCTGCTAATGAGAAAACCAGCAACTAACGAGGTATCATGAGTCTCCCATACTCTATGTACAGAGATATGTCACAGACTAACCGAGACTGTGACCTCAATCCAATCACAGATTGACCTGCTACATGGACTGTCTGACCTCACTGCCCTCTGTGACATCACCGACCAATCACAGATTGACCTGCTACATGGACTGTCTCACCTCACTGCCCTCTGTGACATCACCAGCCAATCACAGATTGACCTGCTACATGGACTGTCTGACCTCACTGCCCTCTGTGACATCACCAGCCAATCACAGATTGACCTGCTACATGGACTGTCTGACCTCACTGCCCTCTGTGACATCACCAGCTAATCACAGATTGACCTGCTACATGGACTGTCTGACCTCACTGCCCTCTGTGACATCACCGACCAATCACAGATTGACCTGCTACATGGACTGTCTGACCTCACTGCCCTCTGTGACATCACCGACCAATCACAGATTGACCTGCTACATGGACTGTCTGACCTCACTGCCCTCTGTGACATCACCGACCAATCACAGATTGACCTGCTACGTGGACTGTCTGACCTCACTGCCCTCTGTGACATCACCAGCCAATCACAGATTGACCTTCTACATGGACTGTCTGACCTCACTGCCCTCTGTGACATCACCAGCCAATCACAGATTGACCTGCTACATGGACTGTCTGACCTCACTGCCCTCTGTGACATCACCAGCCAATCACAGATTGACCTGCTACATGGACTGTCTGACCTCACTGCCCTCTGTGACATCAATCTAATCCAACACAGATTGACCTGCTACATGGACTGTCTGACCTCACTGCCCTATGTGACATCACGGACCAATCACAGATTGACCTGTGACATGGACTGTCTGACCTCACTGCCCTCTGTGACATCACCAGCCAATCACAGATTGACCTGTGACATGGACTGTCTGACCTCACTGCCCTCTGTGACATCACCAACCAATCACAGATTGACCTGTGACATGGACTGTCTGACCTCACTGCCCTATGTGACATCACCGACCAATCACAGATTGACCTTTACATGGACTGTCTGACCTCACTGCCCTCTGTGACATCACCAGCCAATCACAGATTGACCTCTACATGGACTGTCTGACCTCACTGCCCTCTGTGACATCACCAGCCAATCACAGATTGACCTGCTACATAGACTGTCTGACCTCACTGTCCTCTGTGACATCACCAGCCAATCACAGATTGACCTGTTACATGGACTGTCTGACCTCACTGCCCTCTGTGACATCACCAGCCAATCACAGATTGACCTGTACATGGACTGACCTCACTGCCCTCTGTGACATCACCACCAATCACAGATTGACCTTCTACATGGACTGTCTGACCTCACTGCCCTCTGTGACATCACCGACCAATCACAGATTGACCTTCTACATGGACTGTCTGACCTCACTGTCGGCAGAGTTTTACTTTTAGCCAAAACTGTGGTATTTGAAACTGGTCAGACCCAGAGATCTGGCATTAAATAAGACAAGTCCTTTAATGAGCTGCGCCATTACTCTGCCGACCAGACGGCCATACTGGTTTCTCATCAGTCTATTAGATAAGCAGCCCTATATGTGCTATACCCTTGATTATTCAGAGTGCAAGCCAAGTACTGAGGGACAGGATACAGCGGGTCACAGAGCATGACGAGACCAGACACTTTTCAGAGACATATAACTATGCTAGAGACGAGATAGGTAAGGATTCTCCGATAACACCGTATGGGTAATCAACAAGTCAAAGTAAGATGTACCCGAACCAGACCGTACGGCCCCAACGACACTGGCCCGAAATGTCCCAAAACTACGGTAGTGTGGCGAGCTTAGTTAAGCTGGGCCCTGCATAGTACAAAAACTATTCTAGTGATGCAGTGTTAATTCCTGAGTGCAAAACCTGTCCGGTCGGTGACACAGCACAATAGTTTACAAACATATCCATCACTTTAGACCTCCCCTTCCCTGAACCCACACACTGCAAAGGGCCACCCAGGAGCCACATGAGGACACTGAGTGCAGGGTAGAAATTAAAAAGTTCAGTTCTTCTATAAAAGCTACAGCTTATTTGACGTAGTTTTGGCGCCAACTCCTAAGTGGTGCGTGCACACTTCCCGCCAAGATGTCCGCAGCCGTCCTTCTCTCACCAGTTTGTACCCTGATCCACGTATGTATCGTCCTGGCACCGCTCACATACACTAATTGCCAGAAAGTCTCTGTTTAAGGGCCACTTTACACACACCAACTTATCTGTCCAACTTCTGACCAACGTACTGGTTGCAGTGAAATCATGGACACATTGTTACATTGTACACAGTCACAAAATGTAACAATGTGTCCATGATTTCACTGCAACCAGTAAGTTGGTCAGAAGTTGGACAGATAAGTTGGTGTGTGTAAAGTGGCCCTAAGTTCCTCTGCCCGTCCTACCATAGAGTCCCCATCTCACACCTGCAGGGTGGACTTTATTCACTTGATTTCATGACTTTGTTATGATGCAGGATGGATCCAATTAGAGCAAGGATTCCCGCTCTTGTGGAGGATTGTTCAGCCACAATGACAATGACGTGCTCCGGATAGTATCATAGCTGGAGAGCTCAGCTGGTATCAAGAGGTATCATAAAAAGAAATCATCCTTCCTACAATCCATCCGGGTAAATGAAAGCTCTGCAGTTCCGGAGCCGCCATCATCGTCACACGTTCTATCAATCCACGATGTTATAAAGGAATTGTGAACTGAAAATCGAGATCACATAATGATGAGTGTGAACACGGCTCTCATGGGCCGCTCGCTCTGCAGGAAACCGCTGCTTCTTACAGCAGGAGCATTGTGAGGATATTCTCAAAGTCATATCCGTCAAAATAAAAAAAAATGTCTTCAGTGTTGTTTTGTCATGACGTTCATTTTAATCAATAGGTCTTGGAATAATAATAACTTCCACAATTTGATGTATAACATGTTCCTGTGCTGAGATAATCCTATATATGTGTCTCTGTTATGTACTGTGCAATGGATGTGCCTGACCATACAGGGACATGGTCTGATCTGATCATACCACATCTCCTGTGCTGAGATAATCTTATAGATGTGTCCCTGCTATGTACTGTGTAATGGATGTGTCTGACCATACAGGGACATGGTGTGATCATACCACATCTCCTGTGCTGAGATAATCTTATATATGTGTCCCTGCTATGTACTGTGTAATTGATGTGTCTGACCATACAGGGACATGGTGTGATCATACCACATCTCCTGTGCTGAGATAATCTTATATATGTGTCCCTGCTATGTACTGTGTAATGGATGTGTCTGACCGTACAGGGACATGGTCTGATCATACCACATCTCCTGTGCTGAGATAATCTTATATATGTGTCCCTGCTATGTACTGTGTAATGGATGTGTCTGACCATACAGGGACATGGTCTGATCATACCACATCTCCTGTGCTGAGATAATCTTATATGTGTCCCTGCTATGTACTGTGTAATGGATATGTCTGACCCCACCACATCTCCTGGAGGGGAGGACACATCATGGGGGGGACGTATGTATACATCTTTGGTCATGAAGGAGTTAATATAATTGAGCAGGGCACTCTGGTCCGGCACTTATTACGGATAATAATGGTATATAGTATAGAGTAGTGGGTTCCTCGGTCTCGGTGCCGTATCTTCCCATTTTCTGCTGTATCCTGATCTCAGAATCATACTATTCCATTTATCTGACACCAGTGATATGTATCATCCTCCCCCCAGGCCCCGGCGTGTTTTCCGCACTCATTTTGCTTAGTCATTTTTGTATATTTTTTTCGATGCATTTAGCACTGTAATTTCATTCAGTCCATTAATTTACTTCAGTCTATTTCCGGCCTTTCAGGACAGAGTAATCCAGCGCGCCGAGTACAGAACACTTCTTTGATTTCCCAGGATGTTTAGGTTCGCAGTCTATAAATCATCATTGCGCATGTTCTCTCCTCCTGGCAGCGAGGGCCGCACAGGCGTCCTCCTGTACATTTACTTTTTAATTTGAATGTTCCACCCGGAGCCCTGACGTTCTGTTTGTAAACGCTGTCAGCTGCCGCAGAAAGGCTCAATCCGGTGGTCTGTCCATGCAATACGCCCTGTAAGCGTCTCCCCGCACCCACACATTATTTATTCTGCTTTTTATGATGAGGAAATATTTATAGAAGAGAGAAAAGGAAATGACATTTTGATTCAGAATGAAGGTTTGCTTTACTATTACTGATATCATTCTTCATTTCCCCTTCATGGAATTTAAAACCAAACTCCTCCTTTGATTCGCTATTAAAATCTTTATCTTACGATGTTCTCTTCCCACCCAAAAAATGTAGAAAAGCATGGTGTTCCCTCCCTCACACCCTGCACCGAGTTACACCAGTCTGTGGTGCATAAACCAGTCCATGTTCATGATCTGTTGCATGTGAGACCGTCGTCCGGCAGGTGTGTTTTGTATTAAAATCACTACTGATCCTCCATAGGCCCTGAGCAGCTGACCAGGCACCGGCCCGGGGGGCAAATGCACTCCTGCCCCCCCGGCCCAGCTCACCCCTGTCTGTCCCTATGTTCTGTCATTTGTCTTATCAGTCCTAGAGAGTGGGTGGATAAACTTCATCAATATTCTGCCAGCACTATAGGACCTGTAACTTCCTTTTCTCTTATTTCTTCAGATATATTGCACTGCAGTTATACGTTGGCTTGTCTGCCCTGAAACGTAGCCCCATTTCTCTATTAAACCTGCATGTAGTTTGACAGACAGAGACCATACTCAGTTACTGTAGAGCAGTAAAGACCAGCCCCCAACTTTTAATAGAGAGAAAGAGCCCTCCCCTGCTTACTGTAGAGATACAAAGACCCTCCCCAACTTCTTTAAAAAATATATAGAGCCGCTCTGGGGAGACCTCAAACACACAGTTCATGCAAGAAAGTCCAGGAATTTACAGGAACTGGAGGCTTTTTACCAAGAAGAAAGAATGGGCAGCTTTACCATCTGAGGGAATGAAGAGCCTCATCCACAACTACCACAAAACACTTCAACCTGTCATTGATGTTAGAGGGGGCCATACACCGGATTAAGGACTGGGGGATGTGAACTTTTGAGCATAACTGTAGCTCATCATTGAGATCACCATCCATCCTGGGCAAGTCCAGACTTGTGTAACATCCACTGCTAGGAGCAAAACAGTAACAATGCAGTGACCTGACAAGAATCTTCATAACTAATCATATGCTAAATAGCTGCAAGTCACATTTCTGTATGAGATAGTGAAGATGATTGTCTATAAAATGAAGGTCATCTCATGTTCAAAGCTGTAGAGGATGGTGACATGCGGAGCTGGAAAGTCAAAAGTGCAAAACATTGTTACCCTTTTTCTCATGGGTGTATAGAGTATGTGCACATGGAGGTCACTGGATACTTTGTGTCTGATATTTTATAATACATTCCCATCATTGTCATCGTTTTTTGTCTTTAAGTACTAAGTGTATCGATATTGTAACAACTGGTGCAACCAGCCATGAACACAATGGACCAGCAGCAGTGAAAGAAATAATGGAAATCACAATTCATTACATAGAACAAGCAAAATCATTGGCCATAAATAAATATCGATAGCGGTGAACGCCAATAGTATCAGGAACGCTTTCTACTTGGGATAAGGAAACGTTTTCTGCTTGTCAGCTTCCATTGACGCCCTGGAGGGATTGATTGTGGCTTTCCATCCTCCGCTATTATTGGCCCTGGTCCCTCGCTCCCTCCATTGTTATCCTGAATAATGACCGTCCATGAGGCATCTGCTGCGTGTGGACCCTGGATTGTGTGCGCCGCCATGGATGAGACTACTGGCGTCCTGCCCGGCCTCCCCGACCCACAGCGTCAGGTGCTTTCTGCTGTGGATGCAGAATTTTGGGCTTTCATTAGATCCAGTATTCATCTCTTCCCTGGAAAGGTTTGGAGCATTGCACCCTGCCAAGCTGCTGATGAATTGGAGTGGGTGATTTATAATGCCAGCCTCCGGGCTCCAACAGATGGCATCAGGCTAGAAACTATTTTAGTTGGGCCTATTACTTTTATCATTTGCATTGTCAATATTTTGGCTCATGATCGATACAAGACTAACGGGTTCTAGGAGATTTCTCAGTTCAGATCTCTATGAAATATGTTGTTTTTTTGAAGGATTTATATCAAAGTTACTTTTGGTTATGTGGGTGATGTGTGATTATCAGATCTCCTCATCAAAGACTTGTTTCTATAAAAGACACTTTCCATTATGTTCACCTACGTATAGAAGTAATTAATATGTTTAATCCATCATATTTAAAGTGTAACCGCCGTTTAAATATTCACTTAATAATAATGTAGAAAACCATTCCTAAACCTTCCACAAGGTGTCCCCACTGCACTGTGTGTGAAGCAGACAAGTGTTCATTGTCAGTCAGATCCATCTTCACACTGAATGTGGGGCATGAAACCATATAAGGTAAAGGGGAGTGGCTTACACTGCTGACTGCAGCTCATGAGGAAACAATGTATCAGATTAGCTCAGCCTGCTGCACAGTTGCTAAGCAACGTCAGAATGTCAGGATCACTGCAAACTCCTTTCCTTGGCACAAGCTTCTGATCTTTCGAGAGAAATCAGGGAGCAGATGGTGCAGAGCAGTCTGGGAAATGTAGTTCACGGACATTTCATGTAACCCAAACCAAACGCTGCACCAAAGTAATACATTAGGGTAATACATTAGCTTTCTTTAAACATAACATATTTAAGATTTTGTCATCCAATATTTTATTAGAAGTAAAACAGCATTTAAATAAAAAAGTGTAAGGGCCCTTTTACATCTGCGCTCCGTTGCCTTTGGCAGCATTGCGCTAGCGCAGGTGGTAGCGCAGTGAAAGCGCAGCCAAGCGCATCGGAGAACAAATGAAGCGCATTGCGCTAATGCAGCCATTACCTTGTATAGGCGAGCGCAGGTAGACGGAACCCGGAAGTGCAAGTGTGAAAGCGGCACTGTCACAGCGCATGCACTAGTCTGGACTCACCGGAAGCGTGTCATGTGATGTTTCCGGTGCGTCCGGACTCGCGCATGCGCTGAGATACAGCCGCTTTCACACTTGCACTTCCGGGTTCCGTCTGCCTGCACTCGCCCATACAAGGTAATGGCTGCGTTAGCGTGATGTGCTTCAATTGCGCTCCAATGCGCTTGCACTGCGCTACCACCTGCTGCCAAATGCACTGGAGCGCAGATGTGAAAGGGCCCTAATATATATATATATATATATATATATATATATAATTATTTTTTTTTTGCATTTTTTTTTATTGTAATGGCTGTCAGGTAAATCTTGAGCCATGGTAATTTGATGGATGACCAATCTGATCCATCTTGTGCAGCCTAGGTAGGAGCATCAGGGTCTTCTCCAAGCCTAGATAGGTCCACCAGGGTCTTCTCCAAGGCTAGATATGTTCACCAGGGTCTTTTCCAGTCCTAGATATTTCCACCAGGGACTTCTCCAAGCCCAGATAGGTTTACCAGGGTCTTCGTCAAACCTAGATATTTCCACCATGGTCATCTCCAATCCTAGATAGGTCCACCAGGGTCTTCTCCAAGCCTAGATAGGTCCACCAGGGTCTTCTCCAAGCCTAGATAGGTCCACCAGGGTCTTCTCCAAGCCTAGATAGGTCCACCAGGGTCTTCTCCAAGGCTAGATAGGTCCACCAGGGTCTTCGTCAAACCTAGATATTTCCACCATGGTCATCTCCAATCCTAGATAGATCCACCAGGGTCTTCTCCAAGCCTAGATAGGTCCACCAGGGTCTGCTCCAAGCCTAGATAGGTCCACCAGGGTCTTCTCCAAGCCTAGATAGGTCCACCAGGGTCTTCTTCAAGCCTAGATAGGTCCACCAGGGTGTTCTCCGCCGTTACCTTGATTGTATCAAGCCATCGGGTTGCTGGTTTTCCTCTTCACCTTGTTCCTTCTATTCTTCTCACCATGATGTCCTTCTCCAGTGATTGCTCTTCGTGTGATGTAGACAAGTCGTATCTTGGTGAACCTAGGTACATGTGACATGTCTGGCTTGATATTGACCCTAAAAGTGCTGTTTCCAATGTATTCGGAGTATATGGAGTCCATAAGTTGAATGGAGACTATTTTAAAGACATTTTAGTTCTTGTAGAGATAATCAGATATAATGTGACCCTGATGATTGTTATTGTTAATGTGCCGCCACCTCTCCTGCCCTCTAGTTTCGCCTCCTCCTGTCGCTGCTGATCTGGACCTGGGATATTTCCTTGGCGCTGGTTTCTTCCGGTGTTTGTCAGGTGGCACATAACCAGGATGGATGCCTCCTGCTGATTCTGCCATATTCTCACAAAGGAGAGATTTATAACCCAGCACAGCCAGGAATTAGTAATAATTGCTGCATCAATGTTTCTTCCTATGGCTGCACAGGCGGCATTACATGACAGATGAAGTCACTCCAGAGCGCGTCCTCCGAACATCAATGCTTTATGTTCTATATGGTTTGGCCTTGTAAACTTTTTTGCCTATGGCTGCAGCTGTATGATCCATGTCGCTCTCTCAGGCTGCAGTGTTAACCCTTCTCTATAACTATCTCGCACTACAATGTACATTTACTTTAAACGAGTTCTCTCCTGCCCATAACTGAGGATTCAGGGTCCTTAGATGTCAAAGTACAGTATGCCATGATTTCCCCTGACCACGACATACAAAGCCGTTCATGGGCAGGGTCCTCTCTCCTCTTCTACTGTATCCTCACCCATCCCTTGTAGACTGTGATCCCTCGTGGGCAGGGTCCTCTCTCCTCACCTACTGTATTCTCACCCATCCCTTGTAGACTGTGAGCCCTCATGGGCAGGGTCCTCTCCTCACCTACTGTATCCTCACCCATCCCTTGTAGACTGTGAGCCCTCATGGGCAGGGTCCTCTCTCCTCACCTACTGTATCCTCACCCATCCCTTGTAGACTGTGAGCCCTCATGGGCAGGGTCCTCTCTCCTCCCCTACTGTATCCTCACCCATCCCTTGTAGACTGTGAGCCCTCATGGGCAGGGTCCTCTCTCCTCACCTACTGTATCCTCACCCATCCCTTGTAGACTGTGAGCCCTCATGGGCAGGGTCCTCTCTCCTCCCCTACTGTATCCTCACCCATCCCTTGAAGACTGTGAGCCCTCGTGGGCAGGGTCCTCTGTCCTCACCCATCCCTTGTAGACTGTGAGCCCTCGTGGGAAGGGTCCTTTCTCCTCCCCTACTGTATCCTCACCCATCCCTTGTACACTGTGAGCCCTCGTGGGCAGGGTCCTTTCCAGTCACTGACTTATATTGTTCATTGTTAATGCACTTGTTTTATTGTGTTCACCTTTGTTCACCATGGCGCTATAATACTAATGCTGAGTTCTTGTATTTCCAGGCACCAGAATTAGAGCAGGAAATTAGGAGCTGAGTGTTAAACTCAAGCTTACTATATTTTGAAGAAGCAGAGCAGAGCTGCGGTGTAAAGCATGAGGGATGAAGCCTAAACTTCTGATGAGACCGGACATTGATTTCAGTTTCCAGTAGAGAATATGTCTTGATCTGAGTTACTGATCAAAGCTGTGCACTTGAAGGTGTTATCCAGGATACATCGATGATCTCTCCTTATGATGGGTCATCAATATTACACTGGTGCGGTCTATGTTATGGATGTTTGGTCCCTCTCCTTAATTCTCTGCATTCAAAATCAATAATAATAAAAGGTGTCCGCGGACAATAACCACACCTGACTCGGGTAGAAGAATGAGAGAATTATAAGTTTATTAGGAAGCAGATACATTTATGCAGACAATCCGGGGGGCGGTAATCTCCAGGATAAGATCATTCATTAATTACTTACAAAATATTAAACATTGGTCACTAATAGCTGAGAGATGATTGGACTGTGCAAATCTATTCTAAATACATGTATTTATCCATGATTCGGTATTGTGTTATTGATGTTATTGACCCTCGCACTCCTTCACTATCTTGTGTTTTGGAACATCTTCCCTTCTTACCAAAACATTCTAGATATTGGCATCACTCCCAGACAATGTGGCCTTCACCGTTCCTCTACACACAGTCTGTAACTTGCAGTAAGCAATGCTTGGTATGAAAACACTCAGCACTTATTTCATAAAGGTAAGTACTTGGAGGGATACATTGATGCTAGATATGCAGTACAAACAGAATACAGGATACAAGCACATTGGCAAATATTTGGGTGATTTCATATAGTCATTTCCATAACACAATAACTGGAGATGCCACAGGCGCTGAGCTGACGATTCTGTATTTGGATGTGTTATATACAGTATATAGGACCATTTTCTGCACGGTCTTAATGGATCGGACTAAGTTGCTTGTATTTTTGGGTTCTCTCCTTCTCTCTCTGGGGGGCTCCAGATTTCCATAATCTTAATAAATCCCCCCCCCCGCAGCCTCCAGTACAGTGTGCGCCGTTGTGCTTGACATTTCTGGGAATGGAACATGAGGTTTAGCCGCTTGCGTCGCTCTCTAAGTGCTTCCACTTGACATTCGTGAAGAGCGGAGCATCAGAGCATTTTTTGGTCTTAAGTGTTGCTGAACATCTCCATTTTTATTTAGGACTCTCCTGATAAAACATCATTTATAAATGTTCACATAGTCCCCAAAACAAGCCGGTAAGAGCGGTCTATTCCTGAGCAAACTCTGCCTCCGCTCCCCTGCTGTTCACAGCTAGAAGATCTCTGTAGCAATTCTGCAAGAATCTGTACTGATATATAGACTCTGCCTGGATGTGTAGACTCTGTCCGGATGTGTAGACTCTGTGCGGATGTGTAGACTCTGTGCGGATGTGTAGACCCTGTCCGGATGTGTAGACCCTGTCCGGATGTGTAGACCCTGTCCGGATGTGTAGACCCTGTCCGGATGTGTAGACTCTGTCCGGATGTGTAGACTCTGTCCGGATGTGTAGACTCTGTCCGGATGTGTAGACTCTGTCCAGGTGTGTAGACTCTGTCCGGATGTGTAGACTCTGTCCGGATGTGTAGTCCCTGTCCGATGTGTAGCCTCTGTCCGGATGTGTAGACCCTGTCCGGATGTGTAGACCCTGTCCGGATGTGTAGACCCTGTCCGGATGTGTAGGCCCTGTCCGGATGTGTAGACTCTGTCCGGATGTGTAGACTCTGTCCGGATGTGTAGACTCTGTACTGATGTGTAGACCCTGTCCAGGTGTGTAGACTCTGTACGGATGTGTAGACTCTGTCCGGATGTGTAGACCCTGTCCGGATGTGTAGACCCTGTCCGGATGTGTAGACCCTGTCCAGATGTGTAGACTCTGTACGGATGTGTAGACTCTGTACTGATGTGTAGACTCTGTCCAGGTGTGTAGACTCTGTCCGGATGTGTAGACTCTGTCCGGATGTGTAGACTCTGTCCGGATGTGTAGACTCTGTCCGGATGTGTAGACTCTGTACGGATGTGTAGACTCTGTACGGATGTGTAGACCCTGTCCGGATGTGTAGACCCTGTCCGGATGTGTAGACTCTGTCCGGATGTGTAGACTCTGTACTGATGTGTAGACTCTGTCCAGGTGTGTAGACTCTTTACGGATGTGTAGACTCTGTCCGGATGTGTCGACTCTGTACTGATATATAGACTCTGTATGGATGTGTGAATAAGAGTTCGGGGATTGAGGTTTTGGGGATTGTTGTCATGACATCATCTACGGTACTCGGCCAGGGATGGCTGACACTGCAGCTCAGACATCCGGGGCAGATGATGATGCAGACAGATGGTGCTCTCTCTCTCTCTCTCTCTCTCTCTCGGAGGCATCACACCTCTGGGTAAGGTGCAGTACCAGGTCTTTTCTTTGACCTGCACTGAGTATTGTTGAGTATCTTTTCTTTGACCCTCTCTGAGTATTGTTGGGTATGTTTTCTTTGACCCTCTCTGAGTATTGTTGGGTATCTTTTCTTTGACCCTCTCTGAGTATTGTTGGGTATCTTTTCTTTGACTCTCTCTGAGTATTGTTGGGTATCTTTTCTTTGACCCTCTCTGTGTATTGTTGGGTATCTTTTCTTTGACCCTCTCTGAGTATTGTTGAGTATCTTTTCTTTGACCCTCTCTGAGTATTGTTGGGTATCTTTTCTTTGACCCTCTCTGAGTATTGTTGGGTATCTTTTCTTTGACCCTCTCTGTGTATTGTTGGGAATCTTTTCTTTGACCCTCTCTGTGTATTGTTGGGTATCTTTTCTTTACCCTCTCTGAGTATTGTTGGGTATTTTTCTTTGACCCTCTCTGAGTATTGTTGGGTATCTTTTCTTTGACTCTCTCTGAGTATTGTTGGGTATCTTTTCTTTGACCCTCTCTGAGTATTGTTGGGTATCTTTTCTTTGACCCTCTCTTTGTATTGTTGGGTATCTTTTCTTTGACCCTCTCTGAGTATTGTTGGGTATCTTTTCTTTGACCCTCTCTGAGTATTGTTGAGTATCTTTTCTTTGACCCTCTCTGTGTATTGTTGGGTATTTTTCTTTGACCCTCTCTGAGTATTGTTGGTATCTTTTCTTTGACCCTCTCTGTGTATTGTTGGGTATCTTTTCTTTGACCCTCTCTGTGTATTGTTGAGTATCTTTTCTTTGACCCTCTCTGAGTATTGTTGGGTATCTTTTCTTTGACCCTCTCTGTGTATTGTTGGGTATCTTTTCTTTGACCCTCTCTGAGTATTGTTGAGTATCTTTTCTTTGACCCTCCTGTGTATTGTTGGGTATCTTTTCTTTGACTCTCTGTGTATTGTTGGGTATCTTTTCTTTGACCCTCTCTGTGTATTGTTGGGTATCTTTTCTTTGACCCTCCCTGTGTATTGTTGGGTATCTTTTCTTTGACTCTCTGTGTATTGTTGGGTATCTTTTCTTTGACTCTCTGTGTATTGTTGGGTATCTTTTCTTTGACCCTCTCTGTGTATTGTTGGGTATCTTTTCTTTGACTCTCTGTGTATTGTTGGGTATCTTTTCTTTCACCCTCTCTGTGTATTGTTGGGTATCTTTTCTTTGACCCTCTCTGTTATTGTTGGGTATGTTTTCTTTGACCCTCTCTGAGTATTGTTGGGTATCTTTTCTTTGATCCTCTCTGAGTATTGTTGGGTATCTTTTCTTTGATCTCTCTGGTATTGTTGGGTATCTTTTCTTTGACCCTCTCTGTGTATTGTTGGGTATCTTTTCTTTGACTCTCTGTGTATTGTTGGGTATCTTTTCTTTGACCCTCTCTGAGTATTGTTGAGTATCTTTTCTTTGACCCTCTCTGTGTATTGTTGGGTATCTTTTCTTTGACCTCTCTGAGTATTGTTGAGTATCTTTTCTTTGACCCTCTCTGTGTATTGTTGGGTATCTTTTCTTTGACCCTCTCTGAGTATTGTTGAGTATCTTTTCTTTGACCCTTCTGAGTATTGTTGGGTATCTTTTCTTTGACCCTGTCTGAGTTTGTTGGGTATCTTTTCTTGACCCTCTCTGTGTATTGTTGGTATTTTCTTTGACCCTCTGAGTATTGTTGAGTATCTTTTCTTTGACCCTCTCTGTGTATTGTTGGGTATCTTTTCTTTGACCCTCTCTGAGTATTGTTGGTATCTTTTCTTTGACCCTCTCTGAGTATTGTTGATTATCTTTTCTTTGACCCTCTCTGTGTATTGTTGGGTATCTTTTCTTTGACCCTCTCTGAGTATTGTTGAGTATCTTTTCTTTGACCCTCTCTGAGTATTGTTGATTATCTTTTCTTTGACCCTCTCTGTGTATTGTTGTGTATCTTTTCTTTCACCCTCTCTGAGTATTGTTGAGTATCTTTTCTTTGACCCTCTCTGAGTATTGTTGGGTATCTTTCCTTTGACCCTCTCTGAGTATTGTTGGGTATCTTTTCTTTGACCCTCTCTGTGTATTGTTGGGTATCTTTTCTTTGACCCTCTTTGAGTATTGTTGGGTATCTTTTCTTTGACCTGCTCTTTGAATTGTCGCCTTTTGCACGTTTTATTGTCCCACATTGACTATCCTAACTTTGTACACAGGCAGATGTGTCAGATTTTATGCATTAGCTAATAATGAGATCTAATTCCTTTGAAGACCTTTCAGGTATAATTACGGATATGGAGGCGCGATGAGCCGGCGGCGGCTAATTGTTGTCATTTGCCTTTCTAAAAACAAAGCGGTAATGAGGGAACACAGCGAAGTTCGCTCGCGGTCTGCACCGAATTGTCTTCGTACAGTGAAGTAATGGTGATGATCTCTGTAATAACTGATAGAAGTGGAGACTAATCAGTAAATCCATTGTATGACCAGAATGGCGCTTATTATCTGCAACCTGGGCTGCGTGTAATATTAGTGCCGCACCGCTCACATTGGCTTTGTGTTATGTTGCCGGGAAATGCAAACGACTGCGCCACGGAGAAAATAATATTCATTACGACAACCGTGTTACCATCGAGCTCCGAGCGCAGGAATCGCCCGCTTATCGGATTAGGATTTGTTTCACGGCTGCAGTGCGGTCCCTGATGTATCGTCTGTAGGATCTATGATATGTGACACCTCGGAGTCTGGATTATACACGTCCCAATCATAGATTCAATCGTTTTATGTTCTGCTGTCATATAGATGTAATGTAATTGTGCTACTTTCCGTTGTTATAAATGGTCTGCTTCATTAAGAAAAGACATATATCTATAGCATGTAGATTTGAAGGGACATTCCCATAAGTCGAGGCATATCAATAGGATAGGACATAACGTCCTGTATGGTTTATAGCTGAGGTTCTCAGGTGCCCCCCATAGTGCGGCTCCATAATCAGGAGTAGAGCAGATGTTAGGACAGGGCAAACTGGGCAATTGCCAGGGTCCCCACCATCCACAACAGGAGCTACACTAATAATAGAGATATCAGTGTAGCTTCCGATGTGGAGACAGCTTGTGGACATTTGGTGACATCAGGATCATGTCATCGGTCATTTAACCATAACGTCACCATAATCAGGAGTAGAGCAGATGTTATGACAGGGCAAACTGGGCAATTACCAGGGTCCCCACCATCCACAACAATAGCTACACTAATAATAGAGATATCAGTGTAGCTTCTGATGTGGAGACAGCTTGTGGACATTTGGTGACATCAGGATCATGTCATCGGTCATTTTACCATGATGTCACTATAAGTCTTGTACTCCGTGTGGCTTTAGGACCTTTGGTGACATCATGCTTACATGACTGGTCAACTAGTCACATGATCATGTACTCTGCGGAGCTTTAGAACCTTTGGTGACATAATGATCATGTGACTGTGATGTCACCACATGTCTTGGACTCTGCAGAAGAGCTGAAGAGCAGATGGACTGGTGGTCAGTGTATCTGTGACCCTCAAACTTAAAACTAACTAAAATATAATTTTATTATTATTGGATTAAATAGTTAAATACACTTAGTGCAGTGACGTGTAGTCACAAAAATTAATTAGGCATGTCTGCAAACGTGCAATAAGACGAGCTGATAGTTCAGCTAAGGCCGGCTTCACACCATGTTTTTTCGGGTCCAGGACTATCCGGTGTGAACCAGACAGACCCAGATCCGAATTTGTCCCCCATGGAGCCCTATGAGGCCGGATTGCTGTTATTTGGCCTCTGGTTTTGTGGTTTTCCGGGAGGATCCGGTTTTGTCCGATTTTTGCATCGGGCACAAAACCGGAGTCTGTAGAAATGTTTGTGTCCGATACAAAAATCAGTCAAAACCAGATCCTCCCAGATCCTCCTGGATCCAGCACCAATAGCATGGGAGTCTATGGGCGCCGGATCGCCCCGGATCCGACAAAAAATCGGACTGGTTCCCAGACGCCATGGTACTGTAAAGCGGCGGCTGTCAAAAGCAGCAATGCTCATTCAGCACCATGGACAGAGCTCACGGTTGACATTTCGGCACTGCAGCCAGCTCCCCTGCACTCACGGTGCTGAAATTTCAGCACTGGACAGTGGCACAAATGAAGCTGGTATCTGGTTCTGCTCTTCCTGCAAAACACCGGACACAACCTGACAGTCGAAAACCGTGGTGTGAAGCCGGCCTAATTAGTGACTTGTCCTCTGACGTGCCCCTGACATACCTGTCACTGCTCTAGCAGATTGAGGCTATGTTCACACTCACCGGTTTTGCACTTCTTTTTTAAACCATTTTTCAGCTGCAAAATGCATCATCCGTTCACACTGTGCCTTTTTGATGCTTTTTTTACCCTCAAATCAGAATGGCTCGCTATGGGAAATCGCCACAGAACCTTTGCCCTTTTTCTTTGATGAATCACTTATCAAGGAGAAAAACCGGATCCCTCAACAAAATCCCTGTCTGAATGGCAAAAAGTGAAAACTCATTGACTTTATTGGGATTCCATTTGAGTGATCCGTTTCCGCAGCGCACTGCAAAAAAACAGATCCATAAAAGTGTGTGCGAATGTCGCCTATAGGAGTCAAACGCATCAACATGTTTCGCCAAACGGGCTTCACCAGGAGCATCATCCATCATCATCCTGGGCACAGAGGAAACAAGCGCCGACAACTTCCATAATGTCGATGGCACTTGTATAACGCTCTCCCCATGTAAATATAACTAAATGTTTGAGTGTGATGGTGCAATATGTGAGAATTAGAGCAGCACTTTGTCTAACACCCGGCCCTGGTCCGGAGGAGCGCTGTGTTCTGTGGTACAAGGAAGGATCGTACCGGGCACAGAGCTGGAGCAGAGGTGCAGCCCCCCATTCTCTGTATCAGTGACTCTCATCTTATCGATGTATCACAACTTACTGAGATGATCAGGGGCATAACTATAACAAGTGCAGGGGCTGCAATCCCACCCGGGCCCCGGAGCCTGGGGGGCCCCAAATGTCCCCATGGCATATAAAAAAGACTAATACTATTAAACATAATAATCGGGGCCCTGTTGGAGGTTTCACATCGGGGCCCATGACCTTCCAGTTACACTTCTGGAGATGATCACACTGTTTCCTAGACACAGGTCAGTGTGGGTGCAGCCTCTCGGCATCAGGGAAGGATCTTGGTGACATTTGGGCATCTAAATAATGGTGAAATGTGACCACTGGGACGTCACTGCAGAGCGTGAATCGCTACAATTCAGAGGAAGATACAACGTGTCACAGAATATGTATGAGGAAAGGTTCCAGCTCATCCACCTGGGGCTCAGACATCGGCCTCGCCTCAGCCTCGCATCAAGGATAATAGAAGAAATTGGAATCTGGCTCAACAGGAATGCATTTTCTTTTCTTTTATTTTTTCAATAAAGATGATGCACACAAAAGAAATAATTACATGGTCAACATGATCCGGTCATTGTGTTTGGACTGCATTGAGCAGCCTTACTCATAATGCAGGAGGTAACTCAGGGTCAGTAATGTAATGTATGTACACAGTGACTGCACCAGCAGAATAGTGAGTGCAGCTCTGGAGTATAATACAGGAGGTAACTCAGGATCAGTAATGTAATGTATGTACACAGTGACTGCACCAGCAGAATAGTGAGTGCAGCTCTGGAGTATAATACAGGAGGTAACTCAGGATCAGTAATGTAATGTATGTACACAGTGACTGCACCAGCAGAATAGTGAGTGCAGCTCTGGAGGATAATACAGGAGGTAACTCAGGATCAGTAATGTAATGTATCTACACAGTGACTGCACCAGCAGAATAGTGAGTGCAGCTCTGGAGTATAATACAGGAGGTAACTCAGGATCAGTAATGTAATGTATCTACACAGTGACTGCACCAGCAGAATAGTGAGTGCAGCTCTGGAGTATAATACAGGAGGTAACTCAGGATCAGTAATGTATGTACACAGTGACTGCACCAGCAGAATAGTGAGTGCAGCTCTGGAGTATAATACAGGAGATAACTCAGGGTCAGTAATGTAATGTATGTACACAGTGACTGCACCAGCAGAATAGTGAGTGCAGCTCTGGAGGATAATACAGGAGGTAACTCAGGATCAGTAATGTAATGTATGTACACAGTGACTGCTCCAGCAGAATAGTGAGTGCAGCTCTGGAGGATAATACAGGAGGTAACTCAGGATCAGTAATGTAATGTATCTACACAGTGACTGCACCAGCAGAATAGTGAGTGCAGCTCTGGAGTATAATACAGGAGGTAACTC
The DNA here is from genome assembly GCA_033576535.1 of Allobates femoralis. Lineage (NCBI taxonomy): Eukaryota > Metazoa > Chordata > Amphibia > Anura > Aromobatidae > Allobates > Allobates femoralis. The sequence goes on from JARQOC010000009.1 coordinate 39,471,069, forward strand.
AGGATCAGTAATGCAATGTATGTACACAGTGACTGCACCAGCAGACTAGTGAGTGCAGCTCTGGAGTATAATACAGGAGGTAACTCAGGATCAGTAATGTAATGTATGCACACAGTGACTGCACCAGCAGAATAGTGAGTGCAGCTCTGGAGTATAATACAGGAGGTAACTCAGGATCAGTAATGTAATGTATGCACACAGTGACTGCACCAGCAGACTAGTGAGTGCAGCTCTGGAGTATAATACAGGAGGTAACTCTGGATCAGTAATGTAATGTATGTACACAGTGACTGCACCAGCAGAATAGTGAGTGCAGCTCTGGAGTATAATACAGGAGGTAACTCAGGATCAGTAATGTAATGTATGTACACAGTGAATGCACCAGCAGAATAGTGAGTGCAGCTCTGGAGTATAATACAGGAGGTGACTCAGGATCAGTAATGTAATGTATGTACACAGTGACTGCACCAGCAGAATAGTGAGTGCAGCTCTGGAGTATAATACAGGAGGTAACTCAGGATCAGTAATGTCATGTATGTACACAGTGACTGCACCAGCAGAATAGTGAGTGCAGCTCTGGAGTATAATACAGGAGGTAACTCAGGATCAGTAATGTAATGTATGTACACAGTGACTGCACCAGCAGAATAGTGAGTGCAGCTCTGGGGCATAACACAGGAGGTAACTCAGGATCAGTAATGTAATGTATGTACACAGTGACTGCACCAGCAGAATAGTGAGTGCAGCTCTGGAGTATAATACAGGAGGTAACTCAGGATCAGTAATGTAATGTATGTACACAGTGACTGCACCAGCAGAATAGTGAGTGCAGCTCTGGAGTATAATACAGGAGGTAACTCGGGATCAGTAATGCAATGTATGTACACAGTGACTGCACCAGCAGAACAGTGAGTGCAGCTCTGGAGTATAATACAGGAGGTAACTCAGGATCAGTAATGTAATGTATGTACACAGTGAGTGCAGCTCTGGAGGATAATACAGGAGGTAACTCAGGATCAGTAATGTAATGTATGTACACAGTGACTGCACCAGCAGAATAGTGAGTGCAGCTCTGGAGTATAATACAGGAGGGAACTCAGGATCAGTAATGTAATGTATGTACACAGTGACTGCACCAGCAGAATAGTCAGTGCAGCTCTGGAGTATAATACAGGAGGTAACTCAGGATCAGTAATGTAATGTATGTACACAGTGACTGCACCAGCAGAATAGTGAGTGCAGCTCTGGAGGATAATACAGGAGGTAACTCAGGATCAGTAATGTAATGTATGTACACAGTGACTGCACCAGCAGAATAGTGAGTGCAGCTCTGGAGTATAATACAGGAGGTAACTCAGGATCAGTAATGTAATGTATGTACACAGTGACTGCACCAGCAGAATAGTGAGTTCAGCTCTGGGGCATAACACAGGATATGATGTTGTAGGACTATTACAATCGCTATCTGTAAGATCAATATTACTGGAATTTAAATCAGATAAAACAACTTGGATTAAGTGATCGGTGATGTCTGTCTATTCCAGGTGTGCAAGTTAATTTCACCTCGCATTGACAGCGTGTGTTGAAGAGTTGATTCTGTTCTCTCCAGAGACCAGGACATGATTGCTATAAACGCCTGGAGATGTGAGTGACTGATGGTGGGATCTGCTGCACATATTGATAGGATTCTTTACATGCAGAAACATCTAGAGGTTTATATCCAGTGTGCAGGATTCTTCATGCCAGGCAGGGAGTAACCAAGACAAAAGACAATACTGTTTGTCTCATGTCCGAGCCTCATTGGTGATCGCTTTTTCTCCCTACCAACCTCTCCATGGTGCCCTTGCTTCCCCTTGGTCCCCTGTTTCCTCTTGGTCCCCTGCTTCCACTTGGTCCCTTTGCTTCCCCTTGGTTCCTGTGGTCCCCTTGCTTCTCATTTGTCCCCTTGCTTCCCCTTCATCCCTTTGGTCCCCTAGCTTCCCCTTGGTCCCACTGCTTCCCCTTGGTCTCCTTGCTTCTCCTAGTTTCCTCTTGGTCCTTTTGGTACCCCTGCTTCCCCTTGGTCCCATTGTTTCCCTTGCTTACCCCTACTTCCCCTTGGTCCCCCTGCTTCCCCTTGGTCCCCCTGCTTACCCTTGGTCCCCTTGCTTACCCTTTGTCCTTTTGGTCACCTTGCTTCCCCTTAGTCCCTTTGGTCCCCTTTATTCTCCTTGGTCCCCTTGCTTCCCCTTGGCCCTCTTAGTCCACTTGCTTCCCTTTGGTTCCCCTGCTTCCCCTTGGTCCCCCTGCTTACTCTGGGCCCCCCCTGCTTACCCTTGGTCCCCTTGCTTACACTTGGTCCTTTTGGTCCCCTTGCTTCCCCTTAGTCCCTTTGGTCCCCTTTCTTCTCCTTGGTCCCCCTTGCTTCCCCTTGGCCCTCTTAGTCCACTTGCTTTCCTTTGGTTCCCCTGCTTATCCTTGATCCCCTTGCTTCTCCTTGGTCCCCTTGGTCCCTCTGCTTCCCCTTGGTCCCCCTGCTTACCCTTGGTCCCCTTACTTACCCTTTGTTCTTTTGGTCCCCTTTCTTCCCCTTGGTCCCCTTTCTTCTCCTTGGTCCCCTTCTCCTTGGTCCCCTTGCTTCCCCTTAGTCCCTTTGGTCCCCTTGCTTCCCCTTGGTCCCCTTAGTCCACTTGCTTCCCTTTGGTCACATTTGCTCCTAATTGGGCATAGTTTTATTATGTGCCGGATTAACAGGGGGAGAGCCAGTAACAGATGTGGCTTTCTGGTATCACAGTGAGTTACACATGGTGATGTAAAGCCAGTGCTGAGGACAAAGGGGCATCACTGGGCACAGCCTGGGTATGTCATACATTACAATGAAGCGGGGCATTACCCTACCGCTCTCCGCTTCCTCATACATTAGCGCCAGCACCGGGGATATTGACTGAGTGTTGTCCTAGTTTGATGTATAAGACTTTGCCTCGGAGGTGACATCCTTCATCTGCAGTAATTCATCACCACCGCTGAGGAAGAGGCATCCAAATAATGCAGATCTGCCGCTACACGGGGCTCATACACCGACAACAATGAAGATTGAGTGCGGCACCACTGGCTCTCCATAAAAGTGACTTTTACAGCACATTAAACAGAAAATGATCATTAATTCTGACTCTTTTCACCATGAATTAGCAGGACATCCCTACCTCTAACATAGGACATTAGATCTCCACATTTCATGAAAATGAAGCTATGGCTTCGAAGCGTCGCCCCCCCCATAAAGGAGACTATGACGGTGGCATTGGTCTGGTAAAGTAACTCGCTGATCAGTAAAATAAACTGCCATAATGGATCCCAGTGTAGCTTAGATTGTTAATGACAAGAACCACCCACTAGAGACTAATGAGCTGTCAAGTTCTTCTAGACCTCTCATCCCTGTCCCTCTGCCAACCCCAGTGTCTACTAGTAGAATAACTGCTGAACCTGCTGTAGCTCTATACCACTTACTAGTATAACTGCTGAGCTCTGTGCCTCTAAATAGTATAACTGCTGAGCTCTGTGCCTCTTACTAGTATAACTGCTGAGCTCGGTGCCTCTTAGTAGTATAACTGCTGAGCTCGGTGCCTCTTAGTAGTATAACTGCTGAGCTCTGTGCCTCTTACTAGTATAACTGCTGAGCTCGGTGCCTCTTAGTAGTATAACTGCTGAGCTCTCTGCCTCATAATAGTATAACTGCTGAGCTCTGTGCCTCTTAGTAGTATAACTGCTGAGCTCTGTGCCTCTTAGTAGTATAACTGCTGAGCTCTGTGCTTCTTAGTAGTATAACTGCTGAGCTCTGTGCTTCTTAGTAGTATAACTGCTGAGCTCTGTGCCTCTTAGTAGTATAACTGCTGAGCTCTGTACCACTCAGTAGTATAACTGCTGAGCTCTGTACCTCTTAGTAGTATAACTGCTGAGCTCTGCACCTCTTAGTAGTATAACTGCTGAGCTCTGTGCCTCTTTGTAGTGTAACTGCTGAGTTCTGTGCCTCTTAGTAGTATAACTGCTGAGCTCTGAGCCTCTTAGTAGTATAACTCCTCAGTTCTGTACCTCTTAGTAGTATAACTGCTGAGCTCTATGCTTCTTAGTAGTATAACTGCTGAGCTCTGTGCCTCTTAGTATTATAACTGCTGAGCTCTGTACCTCTTAGTAGTATAGCTGCTGAGCTCTGTGCCTCTTAGTAGTATAACTGCTGAGCTCTGTGCCTCTTAGTAGTATAACTGCTGAGCTCTGAGCCTCTTAGTAGTATAACTGCTGAGTTCTGTACCTCTTAGTAGTATAACTGCTGAGCTCTATGCTTCTTAGTAGTATAACTGCTGAGCTCTGTGCCTCTTAGTAGTATAACTGCTGAGCTCTGTGCCTCTTAGTAGTATAACTGCTGAGCTCTGTGACTCTTAGTAGTATAACTGCTGAGCTCTGTGCCTCTTAGTAATGTACATGATGAGCTCTGTGCCTCTTAGTAGTATAACTGCTGAGCTCTGTGCCTCTTAGTAGTATAACTGCTGAGCTCTGTGTCTCTTAGTAGTGTAACTGCTGAGCTCTGTGTCTCTTAGTAGTATAACGCTGAGCTCTGTGCCTCTTAGTAGTGTAACTGCTGAGCTCTGAGCCTCTTAGTAGTATAACTGCTGATCTCTATGCCTCTTAGTAGTATAACTGCTGAGCTCTGTGTCTCTTAATATCATAACAGCTGAGCTCTGTGCTTCTTAGTAGTATTACAGCTGAGCTCTGTTCTTAGTAGTGTAACTGCTGAGCTCTGTGCCTCTTAATATTATAACTACTGAGCTCTGCACCTCTTAATATCATAACTGCTGAGCTCTGTGCCTCTTAATATCATAACTGTTGAGCTCTGTGCCTCTTAATACCATAACTGCTTAGCTCTGTGCTTCTTAATATCATAACTCTTAGTAGTATAACTGCTCAGCTCTGTGCCTCTTAGTAGTATAACTGCTGATCTCTGTGACTCTTATTAGTATAACTGCTGAGCTCTGTGCCTCTTAATTATATAACTGCTGAGCTCTGCGCCTCTTAGTAGTATAACTGCTGAGCTCTGTGCCTCTTAGTAGTATAACTGGTGAATTCTGTGCTTCTTATTAGTATAACAGCTGAGCTCTGTGCCTCTTAGTAGTATAACTTGTAAGCTTTACACCACTGCACACCAGGGTTGCAGTATTCATACAAGATGGCGTATCCTGTGCATGTGAATAGCCCTTTAGAGAGACACCATGCTATATCGGCTTTCTGCTGTATGACCGGAGAGGCAGTTAACACCACATTTGGGATCACATGTGGGGGGTCTGCACGTGTGGCATCTCATGCAAGGTGGCATTCAATGCTAAGTGGCTTGCAGCTACTTCATGGCAGTTAGTCTGGGCAAAAGTCAGGTAAGCCGCTCTCTTTCATTTTTTTTTATCCTTTCTCCTTTAACCATGTATTTTACTTCAATGTATATCCTCCTATGTGCCTTTGCCATTCACCTTTACCGCCCCATCCCCCTCCACCACCCCTCATCCCCATAAGCCCTTCTCTCCTTCCCTCTACTTTACTGACCTCCCATACTCTCTATAATGTACTGAATAATCTCAGACCATCATATTCCAGGGTTTTGCATCAGAAAAAAAGTCACAATTACAACAACTATTTGCCTTTTCTCCTGCTCCTGTCAGGTGATATCTCTCCAAATCCTGATCCACCCTCCACCAACTTAAACCCTACCCCACCTCACACAGAAACCCCACTAACCTTATTAGCATCACCTGCACACCTTTATCTCCCTCTTTTAGTTGTGCTCTCTGGAATCCACAGTCTGTATGCAATAAGCTTCCCTTCATTCATAACTACTTTCTCACTAACTCTCTTAACCTCCTGGCCCTCACTGAGACCTGGATCCAGGACTCAGACACGGCTTCCCCTGCTGCTATTTGTTATGGCGGCCTACATTTCTCTCATTCCCCGAGACCTGGGAATAGACATGGGGGTGGATTTCGCCTACTCCTGTCCACACAATGTACTTTCCAGCTCATCCCCCCCGCTCCATCACTCTCATTCTCCTCTTTTGAGGTCCACACAATAAGGCTCTTCCGTCCACTCACCCTCAGAGTAGCGGTGGTATACCGCCCCCCAGGGTCACCCACCCAGTTCCTTGACCATTTCTCCGTGTGGCTGCCGCATTTCACGTCCTCAGAATCACCGACTCTTATTCTGGGAGACTTCAACATCCCCATAAACAGCCCCATCTCCTCATCTACATCGCAGCTCCTATCTCTAACCACCTCTCTTGGCCTCTCACGGCTCTCAACCTCAGAGACACACAAAGATGGTAACACCCTGGACCTGATCTTTGTCTGGCTTCACTCAACCTCCTACTTAGATAATTCTCCTCTTCTCCTCTCTGACCACAACAAGCTGATGATCTGCCCCTATCACTGACCTCTGTGCTGATGATCTGCCCCCATCACTGACCTCTGTGCTGATGATCTGCCCCCATCACTGACCTCTGTGCTGATGATCTGCCCCCATCACTGACCTCTGTGCTGATGATCTGCCCCCATCACTGACCTCTGTACTGATGACCTGCCCCATCACTGACCTCTGTGCTGATGATCTGCCCCCATCACTGACCTCTGTACTGATGATCTGCCCCCATCACTGACCTCTGTGCTGATGATCTGCCCCATCACTGACCTCTGTGCTGATGATCTGCCCCATCACTGACCTCTGTGCTGATGATCTGCCCCCATCATTGACCTCTGTGCTGATGATCTGCCCCATCACTGACCTCTGTGCTGATGATCTGCCCCCATCACTGACCTCTGTGCTGATGATCTGCCCCATCACTGACCTCTGTGCTGATGATCTGCCCCATCACTGACCTCTGTGCTGATGATCTGCCCCCATCACTGACCTCTGTGCTGATGATCTGCCCCATCACTGACCTCTGTGCTGATGATCTGCCCCCATCACTGACCTCTGTGCTGATGATCTGCCCCATCACTGACCTCTGCGCTGATGATCTGCCCCATCACTGACCTCTGTGCTGATGATCTGCCCCCATCACTGACCTCTGTGCTGATGATCTGCCCCATCACTGACCTCTGTGCTGATGATCTGCCCCCATCACTGACCTCTGTGCTGATGATCTGCCCCCATCACTGACCTCTGTGCTGATGATCTGCCCCCATCACTGACCTCTGTGCTGATGATCTGCCCCATCACTGACCTCTGTGCTGATGATCTGCCCCATCACTGACCTCTGTGCTGATGATCTGCCCCCATCACTGACCTTTGTGCTGATGATCTGCCCCATCACTGACCTCTGTGCTGATGATCTGCCCCCATCACTGACCTCTGTGCTGATGATCTGCCCCCATCACTGACCTCTGTGCTGATGATCTGCCCCCATCACTGACCTCTGTGCTGATGATCTGCCCCATCACTGACCTCTGTGCTGATGATCTGCCCCCATCACTGACCTCTGTGCTGATGATCTGCCCCCATCACTGACCTCTGTGCTGATGATCTGCCCCCATCACTGACCTCTGTGCTGATGATCTGCCCCCATCACTGACTTCTGTGCTGATGATCTGCCCCCATCACTGACCTCTGTGCTGATGATCTGCCCCCATCACTGACCTCTGTGCTGATGATCTGCCCCATCACTGACCTCTGTGCTGATGATCTGCCCCATCACTGACCTCTGTGCTGATGATCTGGCCTCTAACTTTATGGAGAAAATAGACAACATCCGCCAGGAAATCATCTCCCAGCCTCCAAGTGCTGTTCCCCCTACCTCTCCCCACATTTCCTCTGGCTCACTCTCCACATTCGACCCAGTTACAGAAGAAGTCTCCAGGCTCCTCTCTTCCTCTCATCCCACCACATGCACTGCTGACCCCATCCCCTCACACCTACTCCAGTCCCTCTCTCCGGTGGTCACCACTCACCTAACCAAAACCTTCAACCTCTCCCTCTCTACTGGCATCTTCCCCTCCTCCTTCAAACACTCGATCATTACTCCATTATTAAAGAAAATGTCTCTCGACCCATCCTGCACAAATAACTACGGACCAGTCTCCAATCTCCCCTTCATCTATAAACTCCTGGAGCACCTGGTCTACTCCTGCCTCACCCGTTACCTCTCCGCTCACTCTCTTCTAGATCCATTACAGTCTGGTTTCCGCCCCTTCACTCTACAGAAACTGCCCTCATCAAAGTGACCAACGACCTTCTGACAGCAAAACATAATGGTGACCGCTCTCTGCTTATCCTTCTTAACCTCTCTGCAGCTTTTGACACTGTTGACCATCAGCTCCTACTCTCTATGCTGCACTCCATCGGCATAAAGGACACGGCTCTCTCCTGGCTCTCCTCCTATCTTTCTGACCGCTCTTTCAGTGTATCATTCTCTGGCTCCACTTCCTCCCCTCTTCCTCTCACTATTGGGGTCCCTCAGGGTTCAGTCCTTGGCCCTCTTCTCTTCTCTCTACACGGCCCTGATTGGACGCACCATCAGCAGATTTGGCTTTCAGTACCATCTCTATGCTGATGACACACAATTATACACTTATTCCCCTGACCTTACCTCCGCTCTAATAAAGAACACCAATGATTGTCTAACCGCAGTCTCCAATATCATGTCCGCTCTCTACCTGAAATTCAACCTTTCCAAAACTGAACTTCTTCTGCTCCCGCCCTCCACTAACCTCCCTAAATATGACATCTCTCTCTCAGTGTGCGGCACCACGATAACATCTAGTCAGCAGGCTCGCTTTCTGGGTGTTATGTTTGACACTGATCTTTCCTTCATCCCATATATACAATCTCTCGCCCGCTCTTGCCACTTGCACCTGAAGAACATCTCCAGAATTCACCCCTTTCTCACCTTTGAAACCACAAAAACCCTCACCGTGGCCCTGATTCACTCCCGCCTTAACTATTGTAATTCTCTTTTAATTGGCCTCCCCCGCACTACACTCTCCCCTCTCCAGTCCATCCTTAATGCAGCAGCCAGGATCACCTATCTAGCTAACCGTTAGTTGGACTCTTCTGCTCTATGCCAGTCATTGCACTGGCTGCCTATACAATATAGGGCCCAATTCAAATAGCTTGTTCTCACCCACAAAGCTCTTCACAGTGCAGCCCCCCCCCCTACATCTCCTCCCTCATCTCTGTCTATCACCCCAGCCGTTCTCTTCGCTCTGGAAGTGACCTTAGACTAACATCTGCAATAATCCGAATCTCCCACTCCCTGCTCCAAGACTTCTCCCGAGCTGCACCAATTCTTTGGAATGCTCTACCCCAAGAAATTAGGTGTATACACAACTTACATAGTTTCAGGTGATCCCTAAAAACACATCTTTTTAGAGCAGCCTATCATGATCCCTAGTCAAAGTCATCTAGACATAGCCTATCCGCTCCACCAGTCTCACATGCATCACATATAATGGTTAGTGGCCACTTATGCTGCTCCTATCTGTTCCCCATCTCCTCAAGTTGACAATACCATCATTATAAACACCTGTACTTTGTGTCACCCCCACCACAGTGTTAGATTGTAAACTCTTATGAGCAGGGCTGTCATTATTTTGCTCTAATTATTGTATTGTATTGTATGTTTTTATTGCATTGTATTGTATTATGCTTTCTATTGTATTGTATGTTTTTTTTGCATTGTACTCTATTGTATTGTATTATGCTTTGTATTGTATTGTATGGTTTTTGCATTGTATTGTATTGTATTGTTATTTGCATTGTATTGCATTGTTTTGTTTTTTGCATTGTATTGTATTGTATTGTTTTTTGCATTGTATTGTATTGTATTGCATTGTATTGTATTGTATTGTATTGTATTGTTTTTTGCATTGTATTGTATTGCATTGTATTGTATTGTATTGTTTTTTGCATTGTATTGTATTGTATTGTATTGTATTGTTTTTTGCATTGTATTGTATTGTATTGTATTGTATTGTATTGTATTGTTTTTTTGCATTGTATTGTATTGATTGTATTGTATTGTATTGTTTTTTGCATTGTATTGTATTGTATTGTTTTTTGCATTGTATTGTATTTTGTATTGTATTCTATTTTCTAATAACTGTTTCTTATGATTGTTTAAACATGAACTTTGAATTGTGAGGCGCTGTGGAATATGTTGGCACTATATAAATAAAGATTATTATTATTATTATTATTACGAGCCCCTGTTTTTTCCCAGCTGCGCGCCTCTTATGGCGTTCTGTGCATAGGACGGTCATTTTGTGGTCCTCGTCTATATGAAGTCCAGTCATTCTTGTGAAGTCACCGCCATCTCATTATCATCCATACATTTGGCAGGATGCCACCCTGAGCCATCTCTTTTTCCCTTCGCCGGGGCTGGCGCATTAAGGTCAAATAAGGAATTATGCCGCCGGCTTCCCATGTAGCCTGGTTTAATGAAAATAGTGAGTGGGAGGCCCAGATGTCTCGGCTGCCAGCATTTGTTGTCTTTGGTCTAATGACGGCCGGACAGACTTCGCTGCTGCTTGTGGCGAGAGTCATTTCTTCTGACTTCCATGTCAGTAATCCCACAGACATCTCGCCTGACCCAAGCTTGTTAATTAGAGCCTGTGCTGGACCTGTTCCTTGGCCGTCATTCCCGGGTCACACAGACTGCAGAAATGTGCCTGGGGATCAGCCTTTCTAATGAGCTGTTTAGACTAAGCACCAATTAAGGCATTAGCAGCATGCTCCCGATCAGCAGCCAGACGTTCTCCGGCATTTATCATTACCGGCCACTCCATCTGGAAGCCGAATAATCTCACTGTGTCATACAGTATGCTGCATTTGTTATAATCCCAGGCATACAATAATACAGGGTAATCCCGGTGTATGGGAACAGCCCGTCTTCTGGTATGGCCTCTAATGGAGCCGGTCTATTACAGGTCCCCCATATCCGCAGGCATCAAAATGCAGCAGTGAACGCTGCCTCCACATGCACAACCGCCACTCACTAGCGGGATCATCCTGCACACTATATAATACAAGAGTATTGCAAGAAATCACTACAGCGGCATCCAAAGGTATGGGCACCCCTGGTCAAAATTACTGTTATTGTGAACAGTTAAAGGGAATCTGTCAGATCAAAAATCCATATGTCACTGATATCGTTTTCTAATTACTCTGCTGAAGCTCTCTCTGTTCATGTATTTCTATTATTTATACTCCCCTCCTATCCTCTGTACACTGCAAATAAAGAGATACATTCCATCTGTCAATCACAGTGAGTGATCACTTACTTCTCTGCTGCCCCCTCCCCCAGGAATGAATATTCATGTAGTGACATCACTGCACTGCACTGACATTCTCTGTAAGTATACAACCAAAGCAGTAGAAATCACTCACATGAGGTGGAGGGGGTGTCTGTATCCTTCTGTCTCTGCTCTCCATGTATGCAGGAAAACAAAGGTTCAAATAAACACATAGGATCTCTCACAGACAGCACGGCTTGTGCTCAGAGCAACAAATGGAGATTACCTTACCTAGCTGGGCTATCTGATATGTGACTGCCATCTCTCCCTCCATCCCCCTTTCCATAAGAAGCACCAAAAATGAAAATGAAACTAGCAGTAAGGCATAGCACAGGGGGAGGGAGTGAATAATAAATGAATATTTACATACTGCAGACTAATAAGCAGTAAAAGTAATGCACTGGGCTAGTGAAACAGCTGCCTGCTGGGTGTGAAGATGCTTATAGCAAGAAAACTACTAAAGGTACAGTAATGATTGTTACATATTCTGAAAGGGCTGCCCAGGCAGTATTCAAGGGTGCTATTAATATCATACTGACAAATGACCTGACAGAGTCCCTTTAAGCAAGCTGAGGATGAAATTATGTCCAGAAGGCATAAAGTTAAAGATGACAACTTTTATTTGTATTGTAGGCCAAGAAAAAAAAAAGTTTTCAACCTTAATATTAAAAAAAAAAAATACAAAAAAGGAAAATGGGCCAATGCAAAAGTTTGGGCACCCTTGGAGATTTGTGTGCTCAGATACCTTTGACCAAGGTTTCAGACCTTCATTAGCCTGTTAGGGTTATGGCTTCTTCAGGTGATAGAAATTTCACAACTTTATTAAAACCAAGCCTCCTGTAACCTTGTGCCAAAAAACAGCAGCCGTTAGTTCTAAGCAGCTGTCTAGCGCTCTGAAAATGGAAATAGTGGAGGCTCACAAAGCAGGAGAAGGTTATAAGAAGGTAGCAAAGCTTTTTCTAGTTGTCCTTTCCTCAGTTCAAAATGTAATTAACAAGAAGAGTGGAGGTCAAAATAAAGTCTGGAAGACCAAACACATTTTCAGTGAGAGCTGCTGGTAGGATTGCTAGATAGGCAAATCATAACCCCCACTTGACTGCAAATGACTTTCAGGAAGACTTAGCAGACTCTGGAGTTGTGGTTCATTATTCTACTGTTCAGAGACACCTTAGCCTTCATGGATGAATCGGCAGAAGAAAACCTCTCCTGCGTCCTCACCATAAAATTCAGTATCAGAGGAATGCAAAAGAACATCTAAACAAGCCAGATGCATTTTGGAAACAAATTCTGTGGACCGATAAGGTTACAATTGAAATCTGGCCACAATGATCAAATGTAGGTTGGAGGAAAAAGGGCACAGAATTTCAGGAAAAGAACATCTCACCAACCATTAAGCATGGGGGTGGATCAATCATGCTTTGGAGTTGTGTTGCAACCAATGGCACGGGAAACATTTCACGGGGAGAGTAAAGAATGGTTTCAATGAAATTTCAACAAATTCTTGATGCAAATATACCAACACCATCTGTAAAAAAGCTTAAGTTGAAAAGAGAATGAAATCTACAAATAAATGACCGTAAACACACGACAAAATCCACAAAAAGGCGCATGCTAAAAGTTTTACAATGACCCTCACAGTCACGAGATCTGAACATTATTGAAAATATGTGGATAGACTTCAAAAGACCAGAGCATGCAAGACAAGCCAGGAATTTCACAGAACTGGAAGACAAGCCAGGAATCTCACAGAACTGGAAGACAAGCCTGGATTCTCACAGAACTGGAAGGCGAGCCAGGAATCTCACAGAACTGGAAGACAAGCCAGGAATCTCACAGAACTGGAAGACGAGCCAGGAATCTGACAGAACTGGAAGACGAGCCAGGAATCTCACAGAACTGGAAGACAAGCCAGGAATCTCACAGAACTGGAAGACGAGCCAGGAATCTCACAGAACTGGAAGACAAGCCTGGATTCTCACAGAACTGGAAGGCGAGCCAGGAATCTCACAGAACTGGAAGACAAGCCAGGAATCTCACAGAACTGGAAGACGAGCCAGGAATCTGACAGAACTGGAAGACGAGCCAGGAATCTCACAGAACTGGAAGACAAGCCAGGAATCTCACAGAACTGGAAGACGAGCCAGGAATCTCACAGAACTGGAAGACGAGCCAGGATTCTCACAGAACTGGAAGACGAGCCAGGAATCTCACAGAACTGGAAGACAAGCCAGGAATCTCACAGAACTGGAAGACGAGCCAGGAATCTCACAGAACTGGAAGACAAACCAGGAATCTCACAGAACTGGAAGACGAGCCAGGAATCTCACAGAACTGGAAGACGAGCAAGGAATCTCACAGAACGGGAAGGTGAGCCAGGAATCTGACAGAACTGGAAGACGAGCCAGGAATCTCACATAACGGGAAGGTGAGCCAGGAATCTCACATAACGGGAAGGTGAGCCAGGAATCTGACAGAACTGGGAAGACGAGCCAGGAATCTCACAGAACTGGAAGACAAGCCAGGAATCTCACAGAACTGGAAGACGAGCCAGGAATCTCACAGAACTGGAAGACGAGCCAGGATTCTCACAGAACTGGAAGACGAGCCAGGAATCTCACAGAACTGGAAGACAAGCCAGGAATCTCACAGAACTGGAAGACGAGCCAGGAATATCACAGAACTGGAAGACAAGCCAGGAATCTCACAGAACTGGAAGACGAGCCAGGAATCTCACAGAACTGGAAGACGAGCAAGGAATCTCACAGAACGGGAAGGTGAGCCAGGAATCTGACAGAACTGGAAGACGAGCCAGGAATCTCACATAACGGGAAGGTGAGCCAGGAATCTCACATAACGGGAAGGTGAGCCAGGAATCTGACAGAACTGGAAGACGAGCCAGGAATCTCACAGAACTGGAAAACAAGCCAGGAATCTCACAGAACTGGAAGACGAGCCAGGAATCTCACAGAACTGGAAGACGAGCCAGGATTCTCACAGAACTGGAAGACGAGCCAGGAATCTCACAGAACTGGAAGACTAGCCAGGAATCTCACAGAACTGGAAGACGAGCCAGGAATCTCACAGAACTGGAAGACAAGCCAGGAATCTCACTGAACTGGAAGACGAGCCAGGAATCTCACAGAACTGGAAGACGAGCAAGGAGTCTCACAGAACGGGAAGGTGAGCCAGGAATCTGACAGAACTGGAAGACGAGCCAGGAATCTCACATAACGGGAAGGTGAGCCAGGAATCTCACATAACGGGAAGGTGAGCCAGGAATCTGACAGAACTGGAAGACGAGCCAGGAATCTCACAGAACGGGAAGATGAGCCAGGAATCTCACAGAACTGGAAGACGAGCCAGGAATCTCACATACCTGAAAGAAAAGCCAGGAATCTCACATACCTGAAGACGAACCAGGATTCTCACAGAACAGGAAGACAAGCCTGGATTCTCACAGATCTGGAAGGCGAGCCAGGAATCTCACAGAGCTGGAAGGCGAGCCAGGAATCTCACAGAACTGGAAGACAAGCCAGGAATCTCACAGAACTGGAAGACGAGCCAGGAATCTCACAGAACTGGAAGACGAGCAAGGAATCTCACAGAACGGGAAGGTGAGCCAGGAATCTCACAGAACTGGAAGACGAGCCAGGAATCTCACAGAAGTGGAAGACGAGCCAGGAATCTCACAGAACTGGAAGACGAGCCAGGAATCTCACAGAACGGGAAGATGAGCCAGGAATGTCACAGAACTGGAAGATGAGCCAGGAATGTCACATACCTGAAAGAAAAGCCAGGAATCTCACATACCTGAAGACGAACCAGGAATCTTACAGAACTGGAAGACGACTGAGAATCTCACAGAACTGGAAGACGAGCCAGGAATCTCACAGAACTGGAAGACGAGCCAGGAATCTCACAGAACTGGAAGACGAGCCAGGAATCTCACAGAACTGGAAGACGAGCCAGGAATCTCACAGAAACTGCGAAACGAGCAGGAATCTCACAGAACTGGAAGACGAGCCAGGAATCTCACAGAACTGGAAGACGAGCCAGGAATCTCACAGAACTGGAAGACGAGCCAGGAATCTCACAGAACTGGAAGACGAGCCAGGAATCTCACAGAACTGGAAGACGAGCCAGGAATCTCACAGAACTGGAAGACGAGCCAGGAATCTCACAGAACTAGGAAGATAGCCAGGATTCACAGAACTGGAAGACAGAGTCTCACAGAACTGGAAGACGAGCCAGGATCTCACAGAACTAGAAGACAAGCAAAGGATTTCACAGAACTGGAAGAGGAGAGGCAAGGGATCTCACAGAACTGGAAGACGAGCCAGGAATCTCACAGAACTGGAAGAACAAGCAGGATTTCATAGAACTGGAAGACGAGCCAGGGATCTGATAGAAATGGAAGATGAGCCAGAAATCTCACAGAACTGGAAGACTAGCCAGGAATCTCACAGAAATGGAAGACAAACGAGGAATCTCACAGAACTGAAGACGAGCCAGGGATCCTCATAGAACTGGAAGACGAGCCAGGAAACTCACAGAACTGGAAGACGAGCCATAAATCTCACAGTCTGGAAGACGAGCCAGGAATCTCACAGAACAGATAGAATGAGCCAGGGAATCTCACAGAACTGGAAGACGAGACAAGAATCTCACAGAACTGAAGACGAGCCAGGAATCTCACAGAACTGGAAGACGAGCCAGGATCTCACAGAACTAGAAGACAAGCAAAGGATCTCACAGAACTGGAAGACGAGCCAGGAATCTCACATACTGAAGACGAACCAGGAATCTACAGAACTGGAAGACGAGCTAGGAATCTCACAGAACTGGAAGACGAGCCAGGAATCTCACAGAACTGGAAGACGAGCCAGGAATCTCACAGAACTGGAAGACGAGCCAGGAATCTCACAGAACTGGAAGACGAGCCAGGAATCTCACAGAACTGGAAGACGAGCCAGGAATCTCACAGAACTGGAAGACGAGCCAGGAATCTCACAGAACTGGAAGACGAGCCAGGAATCTCACAGAACTGGAAGACGAGCCAGGAATCTCACAGAACTGGAAGACGAGCCAGGAATCTCACAGAACTGGAAGACGAGCCAGGAATCTCACAGACAGACTCTTGGATTGTGGTCTCTCCACTCTTCCTCCAGACTTTGGGACCGTGATTTAAAAATAAAATGCAAAATTTACTTTCATCTGAAAACAGCACCTTGGGGCACTGACAACAGTCTAGTTCTTTTTCTCCTTGGCCCAGTAAAAACACTTCTTGTGTTGTCTATTGGTCATGAATGGCTTGACAAAAGGAATGTGACAGTTGTAACCCATGTCCTGGATACATCTGTGTGTGGTGGCCAGAGCTGCACTCACTATTCTGCTGGTGCAGTCACTGTGTACATACATTACATTACTGATCCTGAGTTACCTCCTGTATTATACTCCAGAGCTGCACTCACTATTCTGCTGGTGCAGTCACTGTGTACATACATTACATTACTGATCCTGAGTTACCTCCTGTATTATACTCCAGAGCTGCACTCACTATTCTGCTGGTGCAGTCACTGTGTACATACATTACATTACTGATCCTGAGTTACCCCCTGTATTATCCTCCAGAGCTGCACTCACTATTCTGCTGTGAGAAATAGATAGATATGTAATGTAGTACAGATATAGTTTAGATCTGTGACTCTGTATGAGATCCTTGGTGTTGATCCCTAGAGGTGATCTGTCTGATCAGTGTTGGGTCTTTGGTGGTGGTTGGATTTATGCACTATCAGTAGATAATGAAGCCTGGCTGCTCTTCGGCCGGTGATGCAGGTGCTGGAGATTAATAAAGCCCTTATGCTTCTATTAATGTTGTGAGCTCTCCTCCATTAGATGGGGCTGATATATTGGTGCTGGTGAGTGACAGCTTCCTCCCGGTATAGATGTGATCTGCATATGAACTTCCGGGACCGTCCGTATCTCACAGATGACAGCGATCTCTGCCTCCGATAAGGAAGACGGGAAGATTTTGTTCTCACTAATTCTTCGACGTCGGAGGATCTTTTGCTATTTCTGTTTTATAGAACACAAAGAAAAGTGTAAAAAGAAATAAATGACACTGTTTAATCCCTTATTTACTCTCATTCTATAATGTGAGTTCACCTTCATCTCAATTATCTCTGTATACAGGGAGCTCCCCCTAGTGGTGACTGCAGGCAGGATCTTATCCTGTATCTCTGTATACAGGGAGCTCCCCCTAGTGGTGACTGCAGACAGGATCTTATCATGTATCTCTGTATACAGGGAGCTCCCCCTAGTGGTGACTGCAGACAGGATCTTATCATGTATCTCTGTATACAGGGAGCTCCCCCTAGTGGTGGGTATATATTTTTTTATATAAAGATGCTCACTAGACCGTTTTGCTTTATATAACACTTGTAAAATGCAGTTCTGCTGACAGTCTGTCATTTACCTTTAGGATGAAGCGCAGAGTAATGGAGGATCTCTCATTTTATAACATATTTCTATATATCATGAGGTATCGCAGCCTGGATGAGCTGCAGCGGCGGAGGTGACGTTCTCTGCACTCATCCCTCTTTCTCTCTTCCTACAGATCTTTCCATCTCTCCTTCTCCAGCTTCTTTTTGCTGATCAGTAAATTATGACATCGGAGTAAAATAAATAAAGCGGAGCGACGGCCGGTAATTAGATGTTAACTTGGATATATGGTAAAACGAGCGGCTGCATTACACAGGGACATCATAAAGCCGTCCGGCCCCCGGTGTCACTCATAAAGAAATCAGGGTTTTATGATCCGCGCGGCTCACACCTTCATCTCAATGTAGAGACATCAATATGTGCTGCAATTCAATTTCATGGTGGTGGCGGGTTCATCACCCTGCAATGATGACAGTGTCAGGGCGGCCCGAGCATCGTCTGCACCTCCAAAATTAAGATCTTTATTCAATATGGCAGAGAGAGGAAAGAAAGGGGAGATTTCATTTACTGGGATCGTCATCATCACACATCACATATCTGTGATCACAACCTCTGCGGCTTCCATCAGGATACATTGTAATGAGCAGCTCCTGCCTGTAAACACAGGGACATATAGAGAAGTGTCCACACCAGGGGAGAGCCACGATACAGAGGACACAGGATAAAGGTCTGGAAGGAAAAGAGGTAATTATGTATGAAAATACACCGATCATAGAAGTATGATAGTGAAACCCAACATAGGATGTACAGTTGTGGCCAAAAGTATTGACACCCTGCAATTGTGTCAGATAATCCTGTTTCTTCCTGAAAATGATTGCAATCACAAATTCTTTGCTATTATTATCTTCATTTAATTTGTCTTCAATGAAAAAAACACAAAAAGAATTGTCCTAAAGCCAAATTGTATCTAATTCCACCAAACATAAAAAGGGGGTGGACAAAAGTATTGGCACTGTTAGAAAAATCATGTGATGCTTCTGTAATTAGTGTAATTAACAGCACCTGTAACTTACCTGTGGCACCGAACAGGTGTTGGCAATAACTAAATCACACTTGCAGCCAGTTGACATGGATTAAAGTTGACTCTAGCTCTGTCCTGTGACCTTGTGTGTACCACATTGAGCATGGAGAAAAGAAAGAAGACCAAAGAACTGTCTGAGGACTTGAGAAACCAAATTGTGAGGAAGCATGAGCAATCTCAAGGCTACAAGTCCATCTCCAAAGACCTGAATGTTCCTGTGTCTACCGTGCGCAGTGTCATCAAGAAGTGTAAAGCCCATGGCACTGTGGCTAACCTCCCTAGATGTGGACGGAAAAGAAACATTGATGAGAGATTTCAACACAAGATTGTGCGGATGGAGGATAAAGAACCTCGACTAACATCCAAACAAGTTCAAGCTGCCCTGCAGTCCGAGGGTGCAACAGTGTCACCCCGTACTATCCGTCGGCGTCTGAATGAAAAGGGACTGTATGGTAGGAGACCCAGGAAGACCCCACTTCTTACCCCCAGACATAAAAAAGCCAGGCTGGAGTTTGCCAAAACTTACCTGAGAAAGACTAAAACGTTTTGGAAGAATGTTCTCTGGTCAGATGAGACAAAAGTAGAGATTTATGGGCAAAGGCATCAACATAGAGTTTACAGGAGAAAAAAAGAGGCATTCAAAGAAAAGAACACGGTCCCTACAGTCAGACATGGCGGAGGCTCCCTGATGGTTTGGGGTTGCTTTGCTGCCTCTGACACTGGACTGCTTGACCGTGTGCATGGCATTATGAAGTCTGAAGACTACCAACACATTGTGCAGCATAATGTAGGGCCCAGTGTGAGAAAGCTGGGTCTCCCTCAGAGGTCATGGGTCTTCCAGCAGGACAATGACCCAAAACACACTTCAAAAAGCTCTAGAAAATGGTGTGAGAGAAAGCACTGGAGACTTCTAAGGTGGCAGCAATGAGTCCAGACCTGAATCCCATAGACACCTGTGGAGAGATGTAACAATGGCAGTTTGGAGAAGGCGCCCTTCACATATCAGGGACCTGGAGCAGTTTGCCAAAGAGGAATGGTGTAAAATTCCAGCAGAGCATTGTAAGAAACTCATTGATTGTTACCGGAAGCGGTTGATTGCAGTTATTTTGGGTAAAGGTTGTGCAACCAAGTATTAGGCTGAGGGTGCCAATACTTTTGTCCGGTCCATTTTTGGAGTTTTGTGTGAAATGATCAATGTTTTGCTTTTTGCTTCATTCTCTTTTGTGTTTTTTCATTGAAGACAAATTAAATTAAAGCTTAAAAAGGAGGGGAGCCACTGTGATTGGTCTCCCAGAACATGTGATCCACATGTAACTCAGAAGTCATACAGAGATTAACTCCTGCTCGCCCGATCAGTAATGAGAACACAGCAGGTGGATGTCCGAGACACCACAGTGCGGAGCATCAGAACCTGCAGTGTGAACAGCGCCCGATGCCGCCATCACACCACGAGTTCTGAGCCAAACGCCGACAGTACATGACCAAGGGCCGGACATCACCGCATCAAACCATTGTCACCGCGATCATGTGATTCACAGCAAAAGCTATTACCTTGAACTTTGCTTTCCTCTTTATTTTTTGGGGACAATGAAAATCTCCTTTGATACAAATCCGCTGGTTCTGATTCCGGGGTTTCACGCTCTGGCGCTTTGGCGTTGGACATTTGGCCGCTTTCTGCTGTTAGTGAACAGGACTTTGCTCCGCACCCGACGCGCGGCACAATGCATTTATTGCTTTGTTGATTGGAGCCGTTCAGGTTAGTGGAGCAGAGACACCGCGCAGGATCCAGATCCAGATCACAGTGTATTGGACATTTACAGGCGTCATTAGATCTCAGACCTGGATCCTTCTCTGCCAAAGTGTCCTGGTTTATGAGACAGAAATAATGAAAGAGTGTAAAAATCTGGAGTGTAAAGTGCCGGTGACTGCAGACCGGTGATATCACAGCCGCATCTGCCGCAGCTTCACTATCACTAAGGAGAACGGAAGACTCTCACATTGCAAAGTATAATGTGAAATTTCTATGGCAACTGCCTGATCGGCTGGAGAAGATTCCACCACCGCTGCCGAGGACGAGAGCAACGCTGCAGGGAGAACATACATTACATTACTGATCCGGAGTTACCTCCTGTATTATACTCCAGAGCTGCACTCACTATTCTGCTGGTGCAGTCACTGTGTACACACATTACATTACTGATCCTGAGTTACCTCCTGTAATATACTCCAGAGCTGCACTCACTATTCTGCTGGTGCAGTCACTGTGTACATACATTACATTACTGATCCTGAGTTACCTCCTGTATTATCCTCCAGAGCTGCACTCACTATTCTGCTGGTGCAGTCACTGTGTACATACATTACATTACTGATCCTGAGTTACCTCCTGTATTATCCTCCAGAGCTGCACTCACTATTCTGCTGGTGCAGTCACTGTGTACATACATTACATTACTGATCCTGAGTTACCTCCTGTATTATCCTCCAGAGCTGCACTCACTATTCTGCTGGTGCAGTCACTGTGTACATACATTACATTACTGATCCTGAGTTACCTCCTGTATTATACTCCAGAGCTGCACTCACTATTCTGCTGGTGCAGTCACTGTGTACATACATTACATTACTGATCCTGAGTTACCTCCTGTATTATCCTCCAGAGCTGCACTCACTATTCTGCTGGTGCAGTCACTGTGTACATACATTACATTACTGATCCTGAGTTACCTCCTGTATTATACTCCAGAGCTGCACTCACTATTCTGCTGGTGCAGTCACTGTGTACATACATTACATTACTGATCCTGAGTTACCTCCTGTATTATACTCCAGAGCTGCACTCACTATTCTGCTGGTGCAGTCACTGTGTACATACATTACATTACTGATCCTGAGTTACCTCCTGTATTATCCTCCAGAGCTGCACTCACTATTCTGCTGGTGCAGTCACTGTGTACATACATTACATTACTGATCCTGAGTTACCTCCTGTATTATACTCCAGAGCTGCACTCACTATTCTGCTGGGGCAGTCACTATGTACATACATTACATTACTGATCCTGAGTTACCTCCTGTATTATACTCCAGAGCTGCACTCACTATTCTGCTGGTGCTGTCACTGTGTACATACATTACATTACTGATCCTGAGTTACCTCCTGTATTATCCTCCAGAGCTGCACTCACTATTCTGCTGGTGCAGTCACTATGTACATACATTACATTACTGATCCTGAGTTACCTCCTGTATTATCCTCCAGAGCTGCACTCACTATTCTGCTGGTGCAGTCACTGTGTACATACATTACATTACTGATCCTGAGTTACCTCCTGTATTATACTCCAGAGCTGCACTCACTATTCTGCTGGGGCAGTCACTATGTACATACATTACATTACTGATCCTGAGTTACCTCCTGTATTATACTCCAGAGCTGCACTCACTATTCTGCTGGTGCAGTCACTGTGTACATACATTACATTACTGATCCTGAGTTACCTCCTGTATTATACTCCAGAGCTGCACTCACTATTCTGCTGGTGCAGTCACTGTGTACATACATTACATTACTGATCCTGAGTTACCTCCTGTATTATACTCCAGAGCTGCACTCACTATTCTGCTGGTGCAGTCACTGTGTACATACATTACTGATCCTGAGTTACCTCCTGTATTATACTCCAGAGCTGCACTCACTATTCTGCTGGTGCAGTCACTGTGTACATACATTACATTACTGATCCCGAGTTACCTCCTGTATTATACTCCAGAGCTGCACTCACTATTCTGCTGGTGCAGTCACTGTGTCCATACATTACATTACTGATCTGGAGTTACCTCCTGTATTATACTCCAGAACTGCACTCACTATTCTGCTGGTGCAGTCACTGTGTACATACATTACATTACTGATCCTGAGTTACCTCCTGTATTATCCTCCAGAGCTGCACTCACTATTCTGCTGGTGCAGTCACTGTGTACATACATTGCATTACTGATCCTGAGTTACCGCCTGTATTATACTCCAGAGCTGCACTCACTATTCTGCTGGTGCAGTCACTGTGTACATACATTACATTACTGATCCTGAGTTACCTCCTGTATTATACTCCAGAGCTGCACTCACTATTCTGCTGGTGCAGTCACTGTGTACATACATTGCATTACTGATCCTGAGTTACCGCCTGTATTATACTCCAGAGCTGCACTCACTATTCTGCTGGTGCAGTCACTGTGTACATACATTACATTACTGATCCTGAGTTACCTCCTGTATTATACTCCAGAGCTGCACTCACTATTCTGCTGGTGCAGTCACTGTGTACATACATTACATTACTGATCGTGAGTTACCGCCTGTATTATACTCCAGAGCTGCACTCACTATTCTGCTGGTGCAGTCACTGTGTACATACATTACTGATCCTGAGTTACCTCCTGTATTATACTCCAGAGCTGCACTCACTATTCTGCTGGTGGAATCAGCCTAATGTCTTGGATACATTGAATAAAGCTGATGTATCTATTCCTGTATGTACAGAATACTTTATTCTTGGGAAGATGCAGTATTTTGTATTTGTAGAAAACGTTGGTTCTGAAGTGTAAATATTTTATCTTTTGCACAAATCATTCACTTTTCTTGGTTTCACCTTCTTTATGCTACAAAGTAACTTTTTGCATTGTTGACTTCTTATAATTGCACATTTGTTCCGTTCTGTGGCCTCATTTACGTATTTCAGTTTATAGCACAAGAAACTTCTCAGAAATGCGATTAATAATAGATCACTCCAGATCTCCCGGCATCTGTCGCCTCCATCTTCTGTAAGCTGCGGTGGAAGGATCCGGTCCTCGCATTGTTTAGTGCCGCACATTGATAACAATTCTGTTACATTTACTGATTTATATGATATTAAACTGTTGGAACAACAGAAAAACGATAGAAATGACGTTGTGGCGCCTCCTCTCCTGATCTGGATTCCGGCCCGTCTCACGCTTGTCCCCGCCGCACGTTGTAACCAGGCGGTGAGCGCCGTACGCTGCAATAAATAAACACTTTAGCTTGTTTTGTAGCAGATAATCCTCCCAGGACCGTATTGATTGTACATTTAGATGTGCGCATTGCTTGGAAATGTTACAGTGAAATATGCCCGGCGTGTACCTCACTTTAAATAGTCCCCGAGGGCCCGGGATTCCTGGAGCCAACTCCGAACGCGGCCAGGTCCCATCGGCCTCTGTACATCAGCAATTAACCATCTGGAAAACACAAACTTTCTGCAAAGTTGAAGCTATTTTTATTTCTACCTTTCTGCACCACATTAGTTTCTATAGATTTAATTGCTTTGTGTCGTTAAGCAGAATTATCCACGTTATTATAATTGGAAACATTGAGTAAGTAGACGCACAGCTATGAAGCAATACAGGAGATCGCTGTGAATATAGCCCTCTCCATGACTAAATTCATGCGGGCGATGTCTGTGCACACCATGGATTAGCAGGGAACGTTAGCTGGGAATTCTTCTTATAAAAAAGCCTGACTGTATAAATAGTGGTATAGTAGCAAATTATCTGTCAGGACTCTGGATCCTCTATTGACTTTTTGCATCCTTGCCCTTTTCCAAGATGGTGTCCACTTCTTCACTCCTGTTCATGCGATCCTCTTTCCCTGCCTTTATAAACTCTAGTCAACCTTCTAGCCCTGCTTGAGTAGTATGTTAGAATTCCTGGCTTCCTGATGCTTCTTGTCACGTGCTTAGATTGCGCTGACCTTGCTGAATGCTGCTGTGTGTGTTGTGTTTGCTTTTCTTCATGAGCTGCATGAGGTATGGTTGTGAAGGTCTTGGTCCCGACTTACCTCTTTTATTATACTCCAGAGCTGCGCTCGCTATTATACTCAGCTGCTGGTTGAGGGGTTGATGTGAGGCTTGGGTGTGACTCACTTGACTCTCTGGCTTGAAATAGCTTTCCCCATCCTCTGTCAGACATCTCTGATAGAGTTAGTTTACTCTTGGTCATTGTGCTGTGCAGATGCTTGCTGCTGGGATGAAGTCTTTGCCTTGGGAGTAGCTGTGATCCCGGATCCGTGGGTGGAGGTAGGGACCCTCGGCCTAGGGCTATTCAGGAGCTCAGGAAAATATGGTGGAGACTCGGACCTCCTCACCTTCAGAGGTACCTCTGAGAGCGGGGCGGAGTGCCCAGTGTAAGGGTCAGTTTAGCTCTCCCTGGATCACTTCACCCATTACATCATCCAGTTACCTTATTTCTTGTCCTCCTAAGCATGACACTTCTCTAGTTTGTTCCTCTTCATGCTAATCTGCTATGGCTCTTCCAGCATCTGCAGCTGAACTCCAGCAACTTCACCTGCTTCCAGTGTCTCACCTGCTACAAGTGACGTGTGCTGAGTGCTCCAGATTCTGCCTCTGCCTGCCAACCCTGTGGCACATAAGCCCTGTGTGCTCTGCTAGCACATTGCAGCCAACAAGATTGTTTATTGTGCAGAAGCAGAGCTCTGGGCAATTCAGGACTGCATTAAAGCTGCTCTGCACTGCAAAGGTTCTGGACTTGTTTTTTTTTCAGTGACTTTTCATTCCCAGGCCTCCCTGGCTGTACTGTGCTCATAGACTGTCCTATCAGCATCTCCTAGTGTGAACCTTTTCTATAGACTTCATTTGTTGATGTCATCGTGCAAGAAGTATTTCTAGTCTAATCAGTTGCATTTTGATGAACTTGCTCACTTTGCTGCAAATCACATTTGTTATTGTTTAATACAGACTTGTTCACCTTTAAACTTGGTCTCAGTGTGTCTTTGCTCCAACTGCTATTAGATTTCTGAGTTAATCCTACAACATGTTTCATTGCCAAAGTAGTTTACTTGCTGTTTGTTCTGTGCAGATGCTGAAGATGCTGAGATCTCGAAGGCTCAGTTCACAGTGATCATCATTAGATTGGATCCAGCACAATCCGTTCTGCAAACAAAACCTTTTTGTCTATCCTGCATAAAAGTGATTTCTGCACGATCCGTTTTCTATTTATCTCCATTTGAAAGATATCAAGTAAGAAAATATGGATTCTGCAGAAATTAATGTTTTCCAAAGGGATAAAAAAAGAGTTGTGTTTGCAGTACTGATAGTGCTGGATCCGATCTAACGGACGGTTACTGGACGTGTGAACTGAGCCTTAGACATGTCAGCATGTTCAGTGTCTGCAGAGAACAAACAGCAAGCACACTACTTTGGCAATTTGCATTGAAGGAAACATAGCCCATTATACCATTATTGATCTTGTCATCCTTTTTCTTTATAATTCACAGCTTTGAAGAACTCTCAGTTAACGTTCCTTGCTAATTTTCACTAATGATTACTGGACATGTGAGCTCAGCCTTACAGGTTTCAGATCTGAGGTCTGCAAAACTCTGATTACAGCTCTGAAGTAGAATACAGGCTGTAACTCGGGAACAGCACAAGATAAATATTTGTAAAAAGACTTCGATTTTCAACATAAAATTGCTAAAGCAAATCTGTGAAAACACTAAAGATTTAAGAAATTCATTTGCACCAAGAACACGAAAATGTGAAAGCAACTGTTGCATCAAACCTTTTAGAAGGGGCTGTCTGGTCGTCTATCTACAGGACTGCAGCACTCTCCAGCTTTGTGGGTTCCAGTCTGCCGGTGGTTGGTGCATCACAGGTTTCAGCTGGTCGCTCTTTGATGTTGCAAATAGATGTAGATTTTAGTGATGAGCGAGCACTACCATGTTAGGGTGCCTGAAACAAGCAGTTGGGACACTTGGACCGGCTCATGTCATGTCCCGAGTATAATGGAATTCAAAGTGAAACTCAAGCTATTTTCCAGAAGATGCTTGAGCTGCATATTGACTTCATGAGTTGAGTCCATCCGAACATTCGATTGCTTGTCTGAAGTACTGATGGATGTGAGGAAGCAAGTCTGGAGTGACACAAGAGCACAAAATACTCAGGCAGGGAATGAATCCAGGACCGGAACTTAAAAAGAACCAACAGGAAGCTCAAGATCATGATGAAGCATCAGATTCCATCTTGGGAGAGGGCAAGGAGACACAGCAAATTCCATGTTAAACCTGGAAACCTTACAGTTGTAGTCTGGATGATAGGAGTTGTAGTTTCTAGCGTCCAGGGTCATTGATCATTGTTTATCACTTCTGCTATTTATTTTGTGAAGGATCAGTCAGCGCAGGCTTGGATTATTGCCATGTTGCTCTCTGTGGTTTCTGATGCTGGTTCACATTTTTCTGCAGCCTCATCTATACGCTTATTGCTTATACTGGGATCCTGGGTCAAACATTCAGCTTGGCTTTCATTCTAATTTAATTCAAAGTGGCAGCTACAGCACAAAGCACGGCGATGTATCACTGAAGAGGCGCTTCTGCTACAATGTCACTTTTTCGTTGTCAGAGTTACTTTCCATCTCCCTCTTGTTTTGCTGTTGAAGTGATTTTTTGACACCTATTTACATAGGACTTTGATGTGCTAAGACGACGAGGAGCATGATAACTCCTCTCTGCAATTATTGCGTGTTCTAAGTTTCCTTTCCTCTCCAGATGACACTCACATCACACATACCCGGCTGCACGGAAAGCAGGAGGCAGAAAATTAAACATCTTGCTGCTGCTTCCCCGTCTTGTCAGCGTGATTATACATTTTGGGCCGGCGCTGCTGTAATTTAATTGAAGTTCTGACATTGTTTTTCTTGGACTCCGAGATCTCAGTGAAGTTGTCTATAAGAAACTGTGTAGACGATACATAGCGGGATGTGAGGCTCCAGCTGCTGGGAAGGTTTGATCCTGGCGGTGAGAATCATCAGTCATGTCAAGAAGTTCCGGCTAGATGAAAGTATATATATATATATATATTGTGTGTGTGTGTGTGTCAGGTAATTAGAAGACTGAATCGTAACGGTTTTCCAATAAAGGTTCCTCTGGACACTGAAGTACGAGCTCCTATGAGGCCTTCGCCTTTTGTCTTATCCTCTGGTGGCGTTATGTGACGGTTGCAAGGACCGGGTACTCAGCTCGCCGGGCCAGGGGTAGTAATGTTCATGGTGGCGATGCCCAGAAGCTGTGACCCTAACGCACATAGAAAGGGGGTATTTATAGGGGTATTTTCACTGTCAAGATAATGGCAGAGAAGACCCTGGTGGACCTATCCAGGCTTGGAGAAGGCCTGGTGACATCTAGGCTTGGAGAAGCCCTGGTGGACCTATCTAGGCTTGGAGAAGACCCTGGTGGACCTATCCAGGCTTGGAGAAGGCCCTGGTGGACCTATCTAGGCTTGGAGAAGACCCTGGTGGACCTATCCAGGCTTGGAGAAGACCCTGTGGACCTATTAGGCTTGGAGAAGACCCTTGTGGACCTATTAAGGCTTGGAGAAGACCTTTATGGAAATATCTAGGCTTGGAGAAGACCCTGGGCAACCTATCTAGGCTTGGAGAAGAACCTGGTAGACCTATATTGGCTCATAAAAGACCCTGGTGGATCCATCTAGCCTTGGAGAAGACCCTTGTGGACCTATTAAGGCTTGGAGAAGACCCTTGTGGACCTATTAAGGCTTGGAGATTACCTTTATGGAAATATCTAGGCTTGGAGAAGACCCTGGGGACCCTATCTAGGCTTGGAGAAGAACCTGGTAGACCTATATTGGCTCATAAAAGACCCTGGTGGACCCATCTAGCCTTGGAGAAGACCTTGGTGGGCCTATCTAGGCTTGGAGAAGACCCTTGTGGACCTATAAAGGGTTGGAAAAGACCCTGGTGGACCTATCTAGGCTTGAAGAAAACCCTGGTGGACCTATCTAGGTTTGGAGATGACCTTTATGGAAATATCTAGCCTTGGAGAAGACCCTGGTGGACCTTTCTAGGCTGCACAAGATCTATCTTCCTACAGAGCGTTTATCCATCAAGTCGCCATGGCTTGAGATCGAGCTGAAGGTCAATAGATAAAATTACAGTTTCAAAAAACCATTTCCCCTGGATGCAGTCTGTTGAAGAAGAAGCAAGTTGTGCTTTACGTCCCGTCCCCGGGTCCAGAGCTGTATCTGTTCAGTGCTGACATTATGTTGACAGCGCTGCAGCCAATATCGGAGCTCATCGGCTCGGCCCGAGGTGACGGAGTGACCCGCTCACAGCCGCAGAGCTCGGTTTGTTTGCTGTTGTGACTTCAGCGCTGCAGACAATAACAGACAGAGGGAGCAGCGGAGGACACTCAGTGCCGGACCCGGGGAGGGTGAGTGCCGCTCTGTATGTTTGCTTGTGTGTGGCGCCCCTGCGGTTCGGTTGCCACTCTGGTACTGCACCTATCTAATAGGTCTGGCATCATATCAATACATAAGAAGGGAAAGCTTTGCTATGAACCCCAACACAATCCAAGCTCCAGCCCAGCAAGATGATGGGCGGAAGAGACTCACATTCAGAGCAGTCCCCATCTACTGGCGGGAGGGAAGAGTTAGGTTAGGGGTGAGAGGTAAGAAAGGAGAGAGTTCTAGAGATGTCAGGAGCGCAGGAGCTACAGACACATGGAGGGAAGTGCTGGTCCT
Organism: Allobates femoralis; assembly: GCA_033576535.1. Classification (NCBI taxonomy): domain Eukaryota; kingdom Metazoa; phylum Chordata; class Amphibia; order Anura; family Aromobatidae; genus Allobates; species Allobates femoralis. The sequence goes on from JARQOC010000009.1 coordinate 39,500,453, forward strand.
AGTCATGAGGACCTGAATCTGCTGCCGACCGACCAGGCAGAGAACTAGAGGTCACTGGGCTTCATGTACAGTGACTATCATAGCGGACCCTCCCAAGGATAAGGAACATTATAGGGTCAAGAGGACTAGCAAGGCAGTCGCTCAGAGGACTCGCAGTCACCTGCCTACCGGGACTGGCAACCACAGGACACTAGGAGGACAAGAGGTAGCAGTGTCAGGGGGAAAAAGGGCAGCAAGGAAGGCCATATTCCCTGTGTCACAGCAAAGAGGACTTTGATTACCTATAAGCTGGCCAGGCTGCAATCCTGGTGAATATAGTACCCCGGCTGGGCTGTGTCTGCTTCAGAACCAAGTAAAAGGGTAAGAACTGCAAGAACCCTGTGAGTTGTCTGGTCCTACCTGCACCTACCTGCACCCACCAGCAGAACCATCACCCTGCACTACAACCCCTACCATCTCCTCTATTCTATAACTACTACTACCCCCAGGGGCCCGCTCCTGCTGAGGGAAGTGCTCCATCTAGCTGCATCACCATCTATTCCCTGGGACCATCAATCCCCTGGGGCCATCTATCCTCTGGGACCATCTATCCCCTGGGACCATCTATCCCCTGGGACCATCTATCCCCTGGGACCACCTATCCCCTGGGACCATCCATCCCCTGGGATCATCTATCCCCTGGGACCATCTATCCCCTGGGACCATCTATCCCCTGGGACCATCTATCCCCTGGGATCATCCATCCCCTGGGGCCATCCATCCCCTGGGACCATCCATCCCCTGGGGCCACCCATCCCCTGGGGCCACCCATCCCCTGGGGCCATCCATCCCCTGGGACCATCCATCCCCTGGGACCATCCATCCCCTGGGTCCATCCATCCCCTGGGACCATCCATCCTCTGGGACCATCCATCCCCTGGGACCATCTATCCCCTGGGGCCATCCATCCCCTGGGGCCATCCATCCCCTGGGACCATCCATCCCCTGGGGCCATCCATCCCCTGGGACCATCCATCCCCTGGGGCCATCCATCCCCTGGGACCATGCATCCCCTGGGGCCATCTATCCCCTGGGACCATCCATCCCCTGGGGCCATCCATCCCCTGGGGCCATCCATCCCCTGGGACCATCCATCCCCTGGGCCATCCATCCCCTGGGACCATGCATCCCCTGGGATCATCCATCCCCTGGGCCATCCATCCCCTGGGGCCATCCATCCCCTGGGACCATGCATCCCCTGGGACCATCCATCCCCTGGGACCATCCATCCCCTGGGGCCATCCATCCCCGGGGCCATCCATCCCCCGGAGCCATCCATCCCCTGGGGCCATCCATCCCCGGGGCCATCCATCCCCGGAGCCATCCATCCCCTGGGGCCATCCATCCCCTGGGACCATCTATCCCCTGGGACCATCCATCCCCTGGGGCCATCTATCCCCTGGGGCTACTATCTGCAGCGCTGGTCATCCCTGACCAGAAATCTCAGCTGGTGTCACGGCAAACTTAACCCCCCTTCTAAATAATCCCCTTAACTTGCTCGGTATGAGCCATGACCTCCTGGACGGCTACCATGACCAATGAACTGTCTGACCCCCGGATGGTCGAGTACCCCAGCCCTGCGACCGATGTAAGTGCAGTCACACAGAGGAGTTTTTCAAGTCAGAAAGGGTTAATCTGCTGAGTTGTGTGCCACACAGGGGCTTAACTATAATAGGGTCAGGGGTTACAATAGCACTGGGGTCCTGGAGTCTAAGGGGGTCCCAAAAGTCCCTTAGGCGTATATGGAAAGACTAATGCTATTAAAGATTTGCAATAATTGGGGGCTCCATTGGAGCTTTTGTATTGGGGCACATGTCCACAAACTATTAAAATCTATATAAATGAGTTGCTCTACCCCTGCTCTGCCGCCAAACAGTAGAGGTTAGGACTCTGCTATGGGGCAGTGCCGCCCGGGCTGTGGCACATTGTTCTGTGGGCACAATCCCACTGGCTGAGAAATGCTGCTGTAGCAGTGGAATACATCAGAGCATTAATAAAATATCAATGCCAGGAGGATACAGGGCTGGTATGCTTAGCATGCCCGCATCTCTCTCTGCACTGACATGTCGCTGTCACAGCCACTCTCTACCCCGGTATTTTAGGGCACTCTGACTGAGGATGACAGCTGAAGCCAAGCAGTGATTTAAAATGTTGTTAAAATAACCATTTATGCAGTCAACCAGGACCCCAGTAATGTGTCCTGTTCCTTTACCAGTGAGAATATCACTATCTGCAGCATTACTGAAGGGAACAGATGGGTATCCTCTGAAATGCATGAACAGCTGCAGGTTGCCATGGGGTGGTATAATAATCAGCGAAGGAAAGGAGCAGGATGGTAGTGATGGGCAAAAGGTAATCAGGGAAACTAGTCTGACCCTTCTTACTGGGGTCCCTGACTCTCCCTGTTCCTGGAATTACCTCTGAAGGTGAGGATGTCCGGGCTGCCACCCTTGCCCTCTGCTCCTGATAATCTCTAGGCTAAGAGCCCTCACCTCCGCCCACGAACCGGGACGCACAGCAACTTGAGGTCTTAGAAGAGACTAAATTCTATCAGCGACTCCTAGTGGAAGGAAGTGGAGATACCTAAAGGCTGAGGTAGTGGAAAACTGAACTATCAGAACCCCCACCTGCAGAGCCACACACAACAACAGTTCCGGGCATTAACTCTAAATTTACTGAGGAAAACCATGAGAACACGGGAAGAATATACAAAGTTCTTGCAGATTATTCCTTGGTAGAAATTGAGCCCAGGACCCCAACGCTGCAAAGCAACTGCTAATTACTGAGCCACCGTACATTGCTAACCACTGAGCCACTGTACAGTGCTAACCACTGACCACCATATACAGTGCTAACCACTGAGCCACCATACAGTGCTAACCACTGAGCCACCATATACAGTGCTAACCACTGAGCCACCATATACAGTGCTAACCACTGAGCCACCATATACAGAGCTAACCACTGAGCCACCATACAGTGCTAACCACTGAGCCACCATATACAGTGCTAACCACTGAGCCACCATATACAATGCTAACCACTGAGCCACCATATGCAGTGCTAACCACTGAGCCACCATATACAATGCTAACCACTGAGCCACCATATACAGTGCTAACCACTGAACCACCATATACAGTGCTAACCACTGAGCCACTGTACAGTGCTAACCACTGACCACCATATACAGTGCTAACCACTGAGCCACCATATACAGTGCTAACCACTGAGCCACCATATACAGTGCTAACCACTGAGCCACCGTATACAGTGCTAACCACTGAGTCACCGTATACAGTGCTAACCACTGAGCCACCGTATACAGTGCTAATCACTGAGCCACCATATACAGTGCTAACCACTGACCACAATATACAGTGCTAACCACTGATCCACCATACAGTGCTAACCACTGAGCCATCATACAGTGCTAACCACTGAGCCACCATATACAGTGCTAACCACTGAGCCACCATATACAGTGCTAACCACTGAGCCACCATATACAGTGCTAACCACTGAGCCACCATATACAGTGCTAACCACTGAGCCACCATACAGTGCTAACCACTGAGCCACCATATACAGTGCTAACCACTGAGCCACCATATACAGTGCTAACCACTGAGCCTCCATATACAGTGCTAAACACTGAGCCACAATATACAGTGCTAACCACTGAGCCACCATATACAGTGCTAACCACTGAGCCACCATATACAGTGCTAACCACTGAGCCACCATACAGTGCTAACCACTGAGCCACCATATACAGTGCTAACCACTGAGCCACCATATACAGTGCTAACCACTGAGCCACCATATACAGTGCTAACCACTGAGCCACCATATACAGTGCTAACCACTGAGCCACCATATACAGTGCTAACCACTGAGCCACCATATACAGTGCTAACCACTGAGCCACCGTACAGTGCTAACCACTGAGCCACCATATACAGTGCTAACCACTGAGCCACCATATACAGTGCTAACCACTGAGCCACCATATACAGTGCTAACCACTGAGCCACCATATACAGTGCTAACCACTGAGCCACCATATACAGCTAACCACTGAGCCACCATTACAGTGCTAACCACTGAGCCACCATATACAGTGCTAACCACTGAGCCACCATACAGTGCTAACCACTGAGCCACCATAAAGTGCTAACCATGAGCCACCATATACAGTGCTAACACTGAGCCACCGTATACAGTGCTAACACTGAGCCACCATATACAGTGCTAACCACTGATCCACCATATACAGTGCTAACCACTGAGCCACCATATACAGTGCTAACCACTGAGCCACCATATACAGTGCTAACCACTGAGCCACCATATACAGTGCTAACCACTGAGCCCCCATATACAGTGCTAACCACTGAGCCACCATATACAGTGCTAACCACTGAGCCACCATATACAGTGCTAACCACTGAGCCACCATATACAGTGCTAACCACTAAGCCACCATATACAGTGCTAACCACTGAGCCACCATATACAGTGCTAACCACTGAGCCACCATATACAGTGCTAACCACTGAGCCACCTATATACAGTGCTAACCACTGAGCCACCATATACAGTGCTAACCACTGAGCCACCATATACAGTGCTAACCACTGAGCCACCATATACAGTGCTAACCACTGAGCCACCATACAGTGCTAACCACTGAGCAACCATATACAGTGCTAACCACTGAGCCACCATATACAGTGCTAACCATGAGCCACCATATACAGTGCTAACCACTGAGCCACCATATACAGTGCTAACCACTGAGCCACCATACAGTGCTAACCACTGAGCCACCATATACAGTGCTAACACTGAGCCACGAATAACAGTGCTAACCACTGAGCCACCATACAGTGCTAACCACTGAGCCACCATATACAGTGCTAACCACTGAGCCACCATATACAGTGCTAACCACTGAGCCACCATATACAGTGCTAACCACTGAGCCACCATATACAGTGCTAACCACTGAGCCACCATACAGTGCTAACCACTGAGCCACCATATACAGTGCTAACCACTGAGCCACCATATACAGTGCTAACCACTGAGCCACCATTACAGTGCTAACCACTGAGGCCACCATATACAGTGCTAACCACTGAGCCACCATATACAGTGCTAACCACTGAGCCACCATACAGTGCTAACCACTGAGCAACCATATACAGTGCTAACCACTGAGCCACCATATACAGTGCTAACCACTGAGCCACCATATACAGTGCTAACCATTGAGCCACCATATACAGTGCTAACCACTGAGCCACCATATACAGTGCTAACCACTGAGCCACCATACAGTGCTAACCACTGAGCCACCATATACAGTGCTAACCACTGAGCCACGATATACAGTGCTAACCACTGAGCCACCATACAGTGCTAACCACTGATCCACCATATACAGTGCTAACCACTGAGCCACCATATACAGTGCTAACCACTGAGCCACCATATACAGTGCTAACCACTGAGCCACCATATACAGTGCTAACCACTGAGCCACCGTATACAGTGCTAACCACTGAGCCACCATATACAGTGCTAACCACTGAGCCACCATATACAGTGCTAACCACTGAGCCACCATATACAGTGCTTACCACTGAGCCACCATATACAGTGCTAACCACTGAGCCACCATATACAGTGCTAACCACTGAGCCACCATATACAGTGCTAACCACTGAGCCACCATACTTTCCTCCTTAATGTCCATCTCTCTTGGACCTTGATGGTCTATTTGCAGACAGTAAAGGTCTGCTATACTCCATCGCCTTCGGTCCATGCCGCTGAATCTGACCTACTGTATGTCTGTGGGAATCCACCTCACCAGGTGATCCCATAGGTGATGTCTGCATGTTCAGCATGAGATCAGGGAGATTAGTGATCGGTTGAAGTGATCACATGAATGTACATGATGTGATCATTCCAGGACAGTAATGACAGGTTGTGGATACACTCGTGCGGAGGAGATATGGGATCGAGACGATGAATTTTGCTTCCGTCATTAATTTAAAATATTTCTCCAACTTTTTAGAAAAACAAGAAACCTATAAAAGTAAATCTTCATCTGTCTCCTCATATCAGAGTGACTGGATCAGACATTCACGCCTGGATCTGCGTCAAGTGAATTATATTCAGGTGTTTTACTCTTGTAGCCCAAGGATGGTTCTCTGCTTGGTATTAATATAAAGCCGGCTGTTCCTGCAGAGCTCGGTAAATATCATCCTTCTACATAGCGGGAAGAAACACACAATCCACCGGAGCCGCTCAGCCGGCAATAGTGGATCAGTCATTCATCTACAGCCAGATAATGTGCGGATCAGTCAGAACCCCTGTCCTGGGGTCGTCACCGCTCTGTGCACTCACACCTCATCCTAATGTTTCACTGGATCTACATTCTGGATTAGATGAGTATTTTGTTTGCTCCCTTGTCTGGAGATGCGCTAAACAATATACCGCTGTACTGCACAATGGAGTGAGTCTAGGGGGGTTACACTTGTATTCTATCAGTTTGCCAAAACAGTTTAAAAAAAAAAAAAAAATCTCCCTCTACCTCCTGTGATGTCCATATCCCCTCCCCTCTTCCTGCACATTTTGTGATATCAGTATCCCCTCCCCTCTTCTTGTCGCTCCTGTGATGTCAGCAACCCCTCCCTTCTCCCTCTTCCTCCTGTGAAGTCAGTATCTCTTCTTCCTCTTCCTCCTGTGATGTCAGTATCCCCTCCCTTTTTCCTCTACCTCCTGTGATGTCAGTATCCCCTCCCTTTTTCCTCTACCTCCTGTGATGTCAGTATCCCCTCCCTTCTTCCTCTACCTCCTGTGATGTCAGCATCCCTTCCCTTCTTCCTCTACCTCCTGTGATGTCAGTATCTCTTCTTCCTCTACCTCCTGTGATGTCAGTATCCCCTCCCTTCTTCTTCTACCTCCTGTGATGTCAGTATCCCCTCCCTTCTTCCTCTACCTCCTGTGATGTCAGTATCCCCTCCCTTCTTCCTCTACCTCCTGTGATGTCAGTATCTCTTCTTCCTCTACCTCCTGTGATGTCAGTAACCCCTCCCTTCTTCCTCTACCTCCTGTGATGTCAGTATCCCCCTCCCTTCTTCCTCTACCTCCTGTGATGTCAGTATCCCCTCCCTTCTTCCTCTACCTCCTGTGATGTCAGTATCCCCTCCCTTCTTCTTCTACCTCCTGTGATGTCAGTATCCCCTCCCTTCTTCCTCTACCTCCTGTGATGTCAGTATCCCCTCCCTTCTTCCTCTACCTCCTGTGATGTCAGTATCTCTTCTTCCTCTACCTCCTGTGATGTCAGTAACCCCTCCCTTCTTCCTCTACCTCCTGTGATGTCAGTATCCCCCTCCCTTCTTCCTCTACCTCCTGTGATGTCAGTATCCCCTCCCTTCTTCCTCTACCTCCTGTGATGTCAGTATCCCCTCCCTTCTTCCTCTACCTCCTGTGATGTCAGTATCTCTTCTTCCTCTACCTCCTGTGATGTCAGTAACCCCTCCCTTCTCCCTCTTCCTCCTGTGATGTCAGTATCCCCTCTTCCTCTACCTCCTGTGATGTCAGTATCCCCTCCCTTCTTCCTCTACCTCCTGTGATGTCAGTAACCCCTCCCTTCTTCCTCTACCTCCTGTGATGTCAGTATCCCCTCCCTTCTTCCTCTACCTCCTGTGATGTCAGTATCCCCTCCCTTCTTCCTCTACCTCCTGTGATGTCAGTATCTCTTCTTCCTCTACCTCCTGTGATGTCAGTATCCCCTCCCTTCTTCTTCTACCTCCTGTGATGTCAGTATCCCCTCCCTTCTTCCTCTACCTCCTGTGATGTCAGTATCCCCTCCCTTCTTCCTCTACCTCCTGTGATGTCAGTATCTCTTCTTCCTCTACCTCCTGTGATGTCAGTAACCCCTCCCTTCTTCCTCTACCTCCTGTGATGTCAGTATCCCCCTCCCTTCTTCCTCTACCTCCTGTGATGTCAGTATCCCCTCCCTTCTTCCTCTACCTCCTGTGATGTCAGTATCCCCTCCCTTCTTCCTCTACCTCCTGTGATGTCAGTATCTCTTCTTCCTCTACCTCCTGTGATGTCAGTAACCCCTCCCTTCTCCCTCTTCCTCCTGTGATGTCAGTATCCCCTCTTCCTCTACCTCCTGTGATGTCAGTATCCCCTCCCTTCTTCCTCTACCTCCTGTGATGTCAGTAACCCCTCCTTCTTCCTCTACCTCCTGTGATGTCAGTATCCCCTCCCTTCTTCCTCTACCTCCTGTGATGTCAGTATCCCCTCCCTTCTTCCTCTACCTCCTGTTATGTCAGTATCTCTTCTTCCTCTACCTCCTGTGATGTCAGTATCCCCTCCCTTCTTCTTCTACCTCCTGTGATGTCAGTATCCCCTCCCTTCTTCCTCTACCTCCTGTGATGTCAGTATCCCCTCCCTTCTTCCTCTACCTCCTGTGATGTCAGTATCTCTTCTTCCTCTACCTCCTGTGATGTCAGTAACCCCTCCCTTCTTCCTCTACCTCCTGTGATGTCAGTATCCCCCTCCCTTCTTCCTCTACCTCCTGTGATGTCAGTATCCCCTCCCTTCTTCCTCTACCTCCTGTGATGTCAGTATCCCCTCCCTTCTTCCTCTACCTCCTGTGATGTCAGTATCTCTTCTTCCTCTACCTCCTGTGATGTCAGTAACCCCTCCCTTCTCCCTCTTCCTCCTGTGATGTCAGTATCCCCTCTTCCTCTACCTCCTGTGATGTCAGTATCCCCTCCCTTCTTCCTCTACCTCCTGTGATGTCAGTAACCCCTCCCTTCTTCCTCTACCTCCTGTGATGTCAGTATCCCCTCCCTTCTTCCTCTACCTCCTGTGATGTCAGTATCCCCTCCCTTCTTCCTCTACCTCCTGTGATGTCAGTATCCCCTCCCTTCTTCCTCTACCTCCTGTGATGTCAGTATCTCTTCTTCCTCTACCTCCTGTGATGTCAGTATCCCTTCCCTTCTTCCTCTACCTCCTGTGATGTCAGTATCCCCTCCCTTCTTCCTCTACCTCCTGTGATGTCAGTATCTCTTCTTCCTCTACCTCCTGTGATGTCAGTAACCCCTCCCTTCTTCCTCTACCTCCTGTGATGTCAGTATCTCTTCTTCCTGTAGCTCCTGTGATGTCAGTATCCCTTCCCTTCTTCCTCTACCTCCTGTGATGTCAGTATCCCCTCCCTTCTTCCTCTACCTCCTGTGATGTCAGTATCCCTCCCTTCTTCCTCTACCTCCTGTGATGTCAGTATCCCCTCCCTTCTTCCTCTACCTCCTGTGATGTCAGTATCCCCTCCCTTCTTCCTCTACCTCCTGTGATGTCAGTATCCCCTCCCTTCTTCCTCTACCTCCTGTGATGTCAGTATCCCCTCCCTTCTTCCTCTACCTCCTGTGATGTCAGTATCTCTTCTTCCTCTACCTCCTGTGATGTCAGTATCCCCTCCTTTTTCCTCTACCTCCTGTGATGTCAGTATCCCCTCCCTTCTCCCTCCTGTGATGTCAGTATCCCCTCCCTTCTCCCTCTTCCTCCTGTGATGTCAGTATCCCCTCCCTTTTTCCTCTACCTCCTGTGATGTCAGTATCCCCTCCCTTCTCCCTCCTGTGATGTCAGTATCCCCTCCCTTCTTCCTCTACCTCCTGTGATGTCAGTATCCCCTCCCTTCTCCCTCCTGTGATGTCAGTATCCCCTCCCTTCTTCCTCTCCCTCCTGTGATGTCAGTATCCCCTCCCTTCTTCCTCTACCTCCTGTGATGTCAGTATCCCCTCCCTTCTCCCTCTTCCTCCTGTGATGTCAGTATCCCCTCCCTTTTTCCTCTACCTCCTGTGATGTCAGTATCCCCCTCCCTTCTTCCTCTACCTCCTGTGATGTCAGTATCCCCTCTCCCTCTACCTCCTGTGATGTCAGTATCCCCCTCCCTTCTTCCTCTACCTCCTGTGATGTCAGTATCCCCCTCCCTTCTTCCTCTACCTCCTGTGATGTCAGCATCCCTTCTCTTCTTCCTCTACCTCCTGTGATGTCAGTGTCCCTTCCCTTCTTCCTCTACCTCCTGTGATGTCAGTATCCCCTCTCTTCTTCCTCTACCTCCTGTGATGTCAGTATCCCTTCCCTTCTTCCTCTACCTCCTGTGATGTCAGTATCCCCTCCCTTCTTCCTCTACCTCCTGTGATGTCAGTATCCCCTCCCTTCTTCCTCTACCTTCTGTGATGTCAGTATCCACTCCCTTCTTCCTCTACCTTCTGTGATGTCAGTATCCCCTCTCTTCTTCCTCTACCTCCTGTGATGTCAGTATCCCTTCCCTTCTTCCTCTACCTCCTGTGATGTCAGTATCCCCTCCCTTCTTCCTCTACCTCCTGTGATGTCAGTATCCCCTCCCTTCTTCCTCTACCTCCTGTGATGTCAGTATCTCTTCTTCCTCTACCTCCTGTGATGTCAGTAACCCCTCCCTTCTCCCTCTTCCTCCTGTGATGTCAGTATCCCCTCTTCCTCTACCTCCTGTGATGTCAGTATCCCCTCCCTTCTTCCTCTACCTCCTGTGATGTCAGTAACCCCTCCCTTCTTCCTCTACCTCCTGTGATGTCAGTATCCCTCCCTTCTTCCTCTACCTCCTGTGATGTCAGTATCCCCTCCCTTCTTCCTCTACCTCCTGTGATGTCAGTATCCCCTCCCTTCTTCCTCTACCTCCTGTGATGTCAGTATCTCTTCTTCCTCTACCTCCTGTGATGTCAGTATCCCTTCCCTTCTTCCTCTACCTCCTGTGATGTCAGTATCCCCTCCCTTCTTCCTCTACCTCCTGTGATGTCAGTATCTCTTCTTCCTCTACCTCCTGTGATGTCAGTAACCCCTCCCTTCTTCCTCTACCTCCTGTGATGTCAGTATCTCTTCTTCCTGTAGCTCCTGTGATGTCAGTATCCCTTCCCTTCTTCCTCTACCTCCTGTGATGTCAGTATCCCCTCCCTTCTTCCTCTACCTCCTGTGATGTCAGTATCCCCTCCCTTCTTCCTCTACCTCCTGTGATGTCAGTATCCCCTCCCTTCTTCCTCTACCTCCTGTGATGTCAGTATCCCCTCCCTTCTTCCTCTACCTCCTGTGATGTCAGTATCCCCTCCCTTCTTCCTCTACCTCCTGTGATGTCAGTATCTCTTCTTCCTCTACCTCCTGTGATGTCAGTATCCCCTCCCTTTTTCCTCTACCTCCTGTGATGTCAGTATCCCTCTCCCTTCTCCCTCCTGTGATGTCAGTATCCCCTCCCTTCTCCCTCTTCCTCCTGTGATGTCAGTATCCCCTCCCTTTTTCCTCTACCTCCTGTGATGTCAGTATCCCCTCCCTTCTCCCTCCTGTGATGTCAGTATCCCCTCCCTTCTTCCTCTACCTCCTGTGATGTCAGTATCCCCTCCCTTCTCCCTCCTGTGATGTCAGTATCCCCTCCCTTCTTCCTCTCCCTCCTGTGATGTCAGTATCCCCTCCCTTCTTCCTCTACCTCCTGTGATGTCAGTATCCCCTCCCTTCTCCCTCTTCCTCCTGTGATGTCAGTATCCCCTCCCTTTTTCCTCTACCTCCTGTGATGTCAGTATCCCCCTCCCTTCTTCCTCTACCTCCTGTGATGTCAGTATCCCCCTCTCCCTCTACCTCCTGTGATGTCAGTATCCCCCTCCCTTCTTCCTCTACCTCCTGTGATGTCAGTATCCCCTCCCTTCTTCCTCTACCTCCTGTGATGTCAGCATCCCTTCTCTTCTTCCTCTACCTCCTGTGATGTCAGTGTCCCTTCCCTTCTTCCTCTACCTCCTGTGATGTCAGTATCCCCTCTCTTCTTCCTCTACCTCCTGTGATGTCAGTATCCCTTCCCTTCTTCCTCTACCTCCTGTGATGTCAGTATCCCTCCTTCTTCCTCTACCTCCTGTGATGTCAGTATCCCCTCCTTCTTCCTCTACCTTCTGTGATGTCAGTATCCCTCCCTTCTTCCTCTACCTTCTGTGATGTCAGTATCCCCTCTCTTCTTCCTCTACCTCCTGTGATGTCAGTATCCCTTCCCTTCTTCCTCTACCTCCTGTGATGTCAGTATCCCCTCCTTCTTCCTCTACCTCCTGTGATGTCAGTATCCCCTCCCTTCTTCCTCTACCTCCTGTGATGTCAGTATCCCCCTCCTTCTTCCTCTACCTTCTGTGATGTCAGTATCCCCTCCCTTCTTCCTCTACCTCCTGTGATGTCAGTATCCCCCTCTCTTCTTCCTCTACCTCCTGTGATGTCATATCCCTTCCCTTCTTCCTCTACCTCCTGTGATGTCAGTATCCCCTCCCTTCTTCCTCTACCTCCTGTGATGTCAGTATCCCCTCCCTTCTTCCTCTACCTCCTGTGATGTCAGTATCCCCTCCTTCTTCCTCTACCTTCTGTGATGTCAGTATCCCCCTCCCTTCTTCCCACTTGTTTTTGATCCATTTTAGATGTAGGATGTCTTTTTATTCTGAGAAGAATCCTCCTTTTTTACCTGCCTCATTGTGCTTTAATACAAGATATCGAGTTGCAAACACCCACATCTCCAGGAGTCTTCTCACATATCTCTGCGACCGAGTTCAGATCTGCCTGATGAATCTTGACATGTGAATACAATCCATACAAATATCAGAAGACAATATAGTTTAAGCAGATAAGACAAGCAGAGTATTGTGGATCCAGAATGACTATCCCACATGTCTACGGCAGGCTGTGATTGGCTGTCAGGCAGGATTCTCGACAGTTCAGGCTTTTGCAGACTGAAGAATGGATATTTTCTTGGGCGCTCCTGTAAAGTGATGGGTATCCCGCTTTATATTGAATAGTCCCATACACTAGCATTAAACAATGCTGAGATATAAAATACTCTTCACTGTCTTGGAGTTTTGCGGACGTCGCTGATCCCGTTCTTACATTTTCACTCTTCCTTTGATGAAAGTTTTAATCTTCGCTGTATTTTTCTCTCCGTGGAGAACAGTTATCATCGCACGTTCAGCCCCGGGACATTATCGAGATCATTTCCTATATGTTACCAGTAATAACTTACTTTACAAAAGACGTCCTTCCCGTGCCGCTTGTGGGGTGCAGCAGTCAATCATTATCTCCAATGGGGGTGGCATTAATGCTCGTACTGGTAAATAGGAAAGTATTATCTGCACTTATCGTCACACACAGAGCTAATGATTGCTAACATGATAGCAGCCATTTATGTAAGTAGAGATTGGAGGAACAGGACTCGCCGGCTCTGCTGAAGAATGATAATGAGGACAGAGGCTACCAACAAGATCCATCAGATCAGACAAGTCTACCCAACCATCACAATCCCCATGTATACCGGATCACTCACCTCCATCACAAGGAGAACTCGCACACCTCCTCTCCAGATCGCATCTCACCACCAGTGCACTGGACCCATCCCATCCCACCTCCTCCCCACCCTCACCACCATGCTTATCCCAGCCCTAACCCACCTCTTCAATCTGTCACTAACTTCCGGTACCTTTCCTTCTGCTTTCAAACATGGAACAATTACACCTGTCTTGAAGAAGCCATCCCTCGACCCGACCTCCACATCCAGCTACCGGCCCATATCCCTGCTCCCGTTCACCTCCAAACTTCTCGAAAAGCATGACCACAACTCGTTCTGGCCTTGTTTCTGGTCTCATTCTGGCCTTGTTTTACCCTCGTTCTGGCCTCATTAAGACCCCAGTCTGGTCTCATTTGACCTTATTCTGCTCATTAAGACCCCATCTGGTCTCATTTTGGTCTCATTCTGACTTTATTCTGGCCTCATAAGACCCAGTCTGGTCTCATTCTGGTCTCATTCTGACCTTATTCTGGCCTCATTAAGACCCCAGTCTGGTCTCATTCTGACCTTATTCTGGCCTCATTAAGACCCCAGTCTGGTCTCATTCTGGTCTCATTCTGACCTTATTCTGGCCTCATTAAGACCCAGTCGGTCTCATTCTGGTCTCATTCGGACCTTATTCTGGCCTCATTAAGACCCCAGTCTGGTCTCATTCTTGTCTCATTCTGACCTTATTCTGGCCTCATTAAGACCCAGTCTGGTCTCATCTTGTCTCATTCTGACCTTATTCTGGCCTCATTAAGACCCCAGTCTGGTCTCATTCTGGTCTCATTCTGACCTTATTCTGGCCTCATTAAGACCCAGTTGGGTCTCATTCTTGTCTCATTCTGACCTTATTCTGCTCATTAAGACCCCAGTCTGGTGTCATTCTGGTCTCATTCTGACCTTATTCTGACCTCATTGTGCCTCGTTTTGACCTCGTTCTGGCCTCATTCTGACCTCATACTGGTCTCATAGAGATGTATTGAGCTCATGTGACGTAACTTCTGACTTCCGGACATTTCAGAAGTTTCAGGCACAAAATGGCACTGTGGGACCGGAGCAGAGTCGGTAAAGGGGTGAAGACCCCGTAAGGTGGGGACAGGGGGGGCTGACGTTTAAAGTGCCACTCCAGCACAGAAAAAAAAACCTGCTGGAGTGTTTTTTTTTTAAATGGATTTCATTGCTCTTTTAGCATTTATCGATCATTTTGTTTTAATAGCAAAGCAAATGTCCAGACAGACAGCAGAGGCTTCAATCCGCTCCTGATGCCGCAGGTGCTCTCCATCTAACGTACCCTGGGCATAGGTGTGACAGGTCAGTCACCGGTAGGTGGAGATCCAGGATGACCGGAGATGTCTCTGCCCCAGAGTCAAGTCAGGATTAGCCGTAATCAATGGGGCTCATTTTCTGGCTTTTCGGTTTAATGTTCTTGTAGACAGAATTACAAAACCTAATTACATGTCTGGGACGTAGATGTTTATGTGGACGCTCTTCGCGCTCCGCCGATCACTCGATCACTCGATCACTCGATCACTCTTTCCTCTCGCTCTTGTGTTCACTCACGAGGCCAATGACCGACCAACCCCAATTTATAGTGTGTGATGTTACCGGAAATTTCCATTGGGGCAGATTCACAGTAAAAGAAATCTCTGATCGGAGCCAGAGGGGTTTATAGAGTCAATTCACAGGGATGTCAGATCCGCAGACTCCACAATGGAGCTTATCCATTTATCTGTGACCTACATACACCCCAGACCGCCTGCAAAATCAAAATCCCCAACTCTCCTTAAAGGGAGTCTGATAGGGAGCAATCTACAGACAGTCTAATAACCTTGCTGGGTAATAGACTGAACAAGCTTAGATCGGGAAGCCTTCATGTTACTGACCCAGTACTGAAAAAAAATGATCTGTTATAATGTACAGGAAGATCAATGAGGGTGAGGCCCACAGCCAAAATGAACCTGAGTCTGTACCTACAGGAATAAGCTATGACTACACATCCAGGATCAACCTGTGCCTGCATCTCCAGAATCAGCCTGCACCTGCACCCACAGGTACAACATGCACCTGCACCCCCAGGATCAACCTGTGCCTGCACCACCAGGTACACACTGCAAATGCACCCCCAGGATCAACCTGTGCCTGCACCACCAGGTACACACTGCAACTGCACCCCCAGGATCAACCTGTGCCTGCACCACCAAGATCAACCTGCGCATGCGCCCCCAGGATCAACCTGCTCCTGCACCCAGAGGTACAACATGCACCTGCACCCCCAGGATCAATCTGTGCCTGCACCACCAGGTACAACACTGCAATCTGCACCCCCAGGATCAACCTGTGCCTGCACCACCAGGTACCCACTGCAACTGCACCCCCAGGATAAACCTGCACCCATAGATACAAACTGCACCTGCTCCCCTAGGATCAACCTGCTCCTGCACACACAGGTACAACTTATGCCTGCACCACCAGGTACACACTGCAACTGCGCCCTCAAGATCAACCTGTGCCTGCACCCCCAAGATCAACCTGCGCATGCCCCCCCAGGATCACCCTGCACCTGCATCCCCAGGATCAACCTGCACCTGCATCCACAGGTACGAACTGCACCTGCACCCCCAGGATCCACCTGCTCCTGCATCCCTAGGTACAACCTGCAACTGTACCCACAGAATTAAACTGCATCTACACTCCGAGGATCAACCTATGCCTGCACCCCTATGTACAACCTGTGCCTGCACCTCCAGGAATGGGATCTCTATAATGACAGGTCACAAGGGAGTAATGGCAGCACATTCATTGTCACCGCACCAATCATTCCCTATGAAAATATGGGATAAACCCAGCACTGTTGGATAGTTAATAATACCTCATTTTGGGTATAATTCTGTATGAAGCAATACATTTAACCCTTGTCATTTTTGGGGGTGCTCCAGACTGCATAGCCCCTTATCTGCCAGCGCACCATTCCTGTGTGTGCAAATGAATTGTATGAACTCTCCATTCCAGGACTTATTAATTACCAAATGCAAAACTAAGAATTGTTAACGGACGGAGTAAAATAATTGTGCAGCGTGAGAAAGGTCATCGTCCGGGGCCGACACGTGTAGAAATGAACACGGATCCAACGAGGAAATCTAATCTATTTCACCAACTGTAATAATAAGCGGCGGTGCAATCTGCCATGTATCGTGTCTGTACCGCTCCGCTAATTAATGTCCCAGTGCCGGGTGTGGCCCCGCTCTATGGACTCCTCTGCCGTTTTGTCCTCTTTTTCTCTCTCCATTGTAATGAATGGAGGATCAGGGATCAGCCATGACGCCGTCTCTCCCCGTCTTTGATATTAAGCATCTCGGGCTCCAGATATTAATACGACTTCTGATTTTGTTTACTGAAGATGGTTTTTTTCAGATGATAAAAGCGCATTGCAGTCAGGTCCTCCAAAGAACAGCGGCCGCCTGAAATCAGACAACCACCAAAGCAAAATAATTAGCGAGAAACACAAAGCGGCTGGAGAGAGGGAGGTTACGGGAACTTGGGTTCTTACAATTCAGCATCTAAGGCTTGGATTAAAGACTACAAGCCGGAGCCGGGGTGCTGTGTTATTAGCGTCTCCCGCAGGACCTCCACAGGCTCTTACCTTCCCAGACTCTTGACGAGATGGAGCGTTATGAAGTATGGGAGGAATGGCGGCTCGTAGACCGCTCCACGCCGGGGGACTCTTCACACGCAGACGATTTACTGCCGGTGTTTTCAGCACATTTAATCGGAGGATCCACGTTTATTTTGCCCATAATCTAATTTTTGTTTTTAGTGGAGGAAGCAGAAGGTTATGAAAAAGGAACATTGTAAACAGGGGGAGGAATCAAGCTGAGTTCCCAAACCATCTGTGCCGGGCCGTCTGCTCGTCTGCACGTTACGCAAGCGGTCTCCGAGCACAAACAACTATCCGCCTCCGGTAGAAGATTCTAGAATGTCCTCGGTAAAAACTGTGCGGCGTCGCTCTCTGCTGCCTTTCATAGAAGACAACAAGTGGATGTGACGGCGACGTTCCGCTTCATGCTCCGCCGTATAGATGTCCGCTCCGCCGTATAGGATGTCCGCTCCGCCGTATAGATGTCCGCTCCGCCGTATAGATGTCACACTCCGCCGTATAGATGTCCACTCCGCCGTGTTAGATGTCCGCTCTGCCGTGTAGATGTCACACTCCGCCGTATAGATGTCACACTCCGCCGTGTAGATGTCCGCTCCGCCGTGTAGATGTCACACTCCGCCGTATAGATGTCCGCTCCGCTGTATAGATGTCCGCTCCGCTGTATAGATGTCCGCTCCACCGTGTAGATGTCACACTCCGCCGTATGGATGTACGCTCCACCGTGTAGATGTCACACTCCGCCGTATGGACGTCCGCTCCGCCGTGTAGACGTCACACTCCGCCGTATGGATGTACGCTCCGCCGTGTGGATGTACGCTCCGCCGTATGGATGTACGCTCCGCCGTATGGATGTCACTCTCCGCCGTATAGATGTCCTCTCCGCCGTATGGATGTCCGCTCCGCCGTGTAGATGTCCGCTCCGCCGTATGGATGTACGCTCCGCCAATGGATGTAACCCGAAGACGTCCTTCCGCCTATACTCGCTCCGCCGTTGGATGTCGCTCCGCCGTATAGATGTCCGCTCCGCCGTGTGATGTCCGCTCCGCCGTATAGATGTCACATCTCCGCCGTATAGATGTCGCTCCCACTTGACTCCGTCCGTGTGGATGTCGCTCCGCTTGCCGTGTGTGATGTCACAGCTCCCGCCGTATAGATGTCACACTCTCCGCCGTATAGATGTCCGCTCCGCCGTGTAGATGTCCCTCCGCCGATGATGTCCGCTCCGCCGTATAACCTGCGTATAGATGTCCGCTCCGCGTATGATGTACTCCGCTAGATTCCGCCTGGTATAGATGTCCGCTCCCCGTTAGATGTCACACTCCGCCGTATGATGTACGCTCTGCACGTTAGATGTCACGCTCCGCCGTATGACGTCCGCTCCGCCGTGATGACGTCCAACAATGTCCCTCCGCCGTATGATGTACGCTCCGCCGTGTAGATGTCCGCTCCGCCGTATGATGTACGCTCCGTATCCGCCGCATATGATGTCCGCTCTCGCCTGTAGATGTCCTCGCCTAAATTCGCTCCGCCGTATGGATGTCACACTCCGCCGTAAGATGTCCGCTCCGCCGTATGGATGTACGCTCCGCCGTATGGATGTGTCCAACAATCTCCGCCGTATAGATGTCCTGCTCCGCCGTATGGAGTCCGCTCCGCCGTGTGGATGTACGCTCCGCCGTGTAGACGTACCGCTCCGCCATGTGATGTCCGCTCCGCCGTTAGATGTCCACTCCGCCGTATAGATGTACACTCCGCCGTATAGAGTCCGCTCCGCCGTATGGATGTACCTCCGCCGTAGTAGATGTCCGCTCCGCCGTGTGGATGTACGCTCCGCCGTATAGATGTCCCTCCGCCTATACGATGTCCGCTCCGCCGTATAGATGTCTCGCTCCGCCTATGGATGTCCGCTCCGCCGTATAGATGTCCGCTCCGCCGTATAGATGTCCGCTCCGCCGTATGGATGTCACTGCTCCGCCGTATATGGATGTCCGCTCCGCGTATAGATGTCCACTCCGCCGTATAGATGTCACACTCCGCCGTTAGATGTCCGCTCGCCGTATAGATGTCCACTCCGCCGTGTAGATGTCCGCTCTGCCGTATAGATGTCCAGCTCCGCCATAAGATGTCACCTCCGCCGTGTAGATGTCCGCTCCGCCGTGTAGATGTCACCTCCGCCGTATAGATGTCCGCTCCGCCGTATAGATGTCCGCTCCGCCTATAGATGTCCGCTCCCCGTGTAGATGTCACACTCCGCCGTATGGAGTCCGCTCCGCCGTGTAGACGTCACACTCCGCCGTAATGGATGTATCCCGTTCTCCGCCGTATGGATGTCCGCTCCGCCGTATGGATGTCCACAGCTCCGCCTATAGATGTCCTCTCCGCCGTTCCGCCGCCGTATAGATGTCCGCTCCGCCATATGGATGTCCGCTGCACTCCGCCGTATGGATGTCCCTCCGCCGTATAGAGTCCGCTCCGCCATGTAGATGTCGCTCCGCCGTGTAGATCGTCCCTCCGCCGTAGTGGATGTACACTCCGCCGTATAGATGTCCTGCTCCGCCGTATGGATGTCACGCTCCGCCGTTAGATGTCCGCTCCGCCGTATGGATTCCGCTCCGCCGTATAGATGTCCGCTCCGCCATACAGATGTCCGCTCCGCCGTATGATGTATGCTCCGCCGTATGGATGTCCCGCCTGCCGTATAGATGTCCGCTCCGCCGTATAGATGTCACCTCCGCCGTATAGATGTCACCTCTGCCGTATAGATGTCCGCTCCGCGTATAGATGTCCCTCCGCCGTATAGATGTCCGCTCCGCCAGTAGATGTCCGCTCCGCCGTTAGATGTCCACTCCGCCGTGTAGATGTTCGCTCTGCCGTGTAGATGTCACGCTCCACCGTATAGATGTCACTCCGCCATTAGATGTCCGCTCCGCCGTGTAGATGTCACACTCCGCCGTATAGATGTACACTCCGCCTGTATAGATGTCCGCTCCGCTGTATGATTGTCCACCCGCGTACAGATGTCCGCTCCGCCGTATGGAGTCCGCTCCGCCGGTTATGGATGTCCCTCCGCCATACGATGTACGCTCCGCCGTATAGATGTCTGCTCCGCCTATGGATGTCCGCTCCGCCGTATGGATGTACGCTCCGCCGTATAGATGTACGCTCCGCCTGTATGATGTCCGCTCCGCCGTGTAGATGTCCCTCCGCCGTATAGATGTACGACTCCGCCGTATAGATGTCTGCCTCGCCGTATGATGTCACTCTCCGCCGTATAGGATGTCCGCTCCGCCGTATGGATTTACGCTCCGCCGTATGAGTCCGCTCCGCCATAGATGTACCGCTCCGCCGTATAGATGTCCTGCTCCGCCATATGGATGTCCGCTCCGCCGTGTAGATGTCACGCTCCGCCGTATAGATGTCGCTCCGCCGTAGTAGATGTCACACTCCGCCGTATAGATGTCCGCTCCGCCGTATAGATGTCACAGCTCCGCCGTATGATGTCCAGCTCTGGGGCTTACTGTAACCTAATACAAGCTGGATAGGTCAGACTGGAACAGATAGTCCTCGACATCCTTGTAAGTAGAGCCTGCGCAGTCCTCCCGCCTATGATTTACCTCCTATGGTCCTCCGGTGAGGTTCTCTCCTCACCTACTGTATTCCCTCCCATCCTTGTAGACTGTGGCTCCGCCGTGGAGGGTTTCGCTCCTCCCTATGATCTCACCCTCCACGTATAGATGTCCTCACCATCCTTATAGATGTGACCCTCCGCAGGTCTCTCTCCTACCATGTACTCACCCTCCGCCTTTAGATGTACCCTCCGCGTATAGTGTCTCTCTCCTCACCTACTGTATCGTCACCATCCCCTGTAGACTGTGAACCCTCATGCTCCGCCGTATGGATGTCCGCTCCGCCGTATGGATGTCCGCTCGCCATACAGATGTCCGCTCCGCCGTATAGATGTCTGCTCCGCCATATGGATGTCCGCGCCGCCGTATGGATGTACGCTCCGCCGTATAGATGTACGCTCCGCCGTGTAGATGTCCGCTCCGCCGTGTAGATGTCCACTCCGCCGTATAGATGTACACTCCGCCGTATAGATGTCTGCTCCGCCGTATGGATGTCACACTCCGCCGTATAGATGTCCGCTCCGCCGTATGGATTTCCGCTCCGCCGTATGGATGTCCGCTCCGCCATACAGATGTCCGCTCCGCCGTATAGATGTCTGCTCCGCCATATGGATGTCCGCGCCGCCGTATGGATGTACGCTCCGCCGTATAGATGTACGCTCCGCCGTGTAGATGTCACACTCCGCCGTATAGATGTCACACTCCGCCGTATAGATGTCACACTCCGCCGTATAGATGTCACACTCTGTGGGCTTCTGTAACCTAATACAAGGCTGGGATGGCAGAGCTGGGACACAGTCATAGATCCTCACCCATCCCTTGTAGACTGTGAGCCCTCGCGGGCAGTGTCCTCTCTCCTCACCTACTGTATTCTCACCCATCCCCTGTAGACTGAGTCCTCGTGGGCAGGGTCCTCTCTCCTCACCTACTGTATCCTCACCCATCCCTTGTAGACTGTGAGCCCTCGTGGGCAGGGTTCTCTCTCCTCACCTACTGTATCCTCACCCATCCCTTGTACTGTATCCTCACCCATCCCTTGTAGACTGTGAGCCCTCGCGGGCAGGGTCCTCTCTCCTCACCTACTGTATCCTCACCCATCCCTTGTAGACTGTGAGCCCTCGCGGCAGGGTCCTCTCTCCTCACCTACTGTATCCTCACCCATCCTCTGTAGACTGTGAACCCTCATGGGCAGGGTCCTCTCTACTCACCTACTGTATCCTCACCCATCCCTCGTAGACTGTGAGCCCTTATGGGCAGGGTCCTCTCTCCTCACCTACTGTATCCTCACCCATCCCTTGTAGACTGTGAGCCCTCATGGGCAGGGTCCTCTCTCCTCACCTACTGTATCCTCACCCATTCCTTGTAGACTGAGCCCTCATGGGCAGGGTCCTCTCTCCTCACCTACTGTATCCTCACCCATCCCTTGTAGACTGTGAGCCCCCGTGGGCAGGGTCCTCTCTCCTCACCTACTGTATCCTCACCCATCCCTTGTAGACTGAGCCCTCGTGGGCAGGGTCCTCTCTCCTCACCTACTGTATCCTCACCCATCCCTTGTAGACTGTGAGCCCTCATGGGCAGGGTCCTCTCTCCTCACCTACTGTATCCTCACCCATTCCTTGTAGACTGAGCCCTCATGGGCAGGGTCCTCTCTCCTCACCTACTGTATCCTCACCCATCCCTTGTAGACTGTGAGCCCCCGTGGGCAGGGTCCTCTCTCCTCACCTACTGTATCCTCACCCATCCCTTGTAGACTGTGAGCCCCCGTGGGCAGGGTCCTCTCTCCTCACCTACTGTATCCTCACCCATCCCTTGTAGACTGTGATCCCTCATGGGCAGGGTCCTCTCTCCTCACCTACTGTATCCTCACCCATCCCTTGTAGACTGTGAGCCCTCGTGGGCAGGGTCCTCTCTCCTCACCTACTGTATCCTCACCCATCCCTTGTAGACTGTGAGCCCTCGTGGGCAGGGTCCTCTCTCCTCACCTACTGTATCCTCACCCATCCCTTGTAGACTGTGAGCCCTCGTGGGCAGGGTCCTCTCTCCTCTCCTACTGTATCCTCACCCATCCCTTGTAGACTGTGAGCCCTCGTGGGCAGGGTCCTCTCTCCTCACCTACTGTATCCTCACCCATCCCTTGTAGACTGAGCCCTCGTGGGCAGGGTCCTCTCTCCTCACCTACTGTATCCTCACCCATCCCTTGTAGACTGTGAGCCCTCATGGGCAGGGTCCTCTCTCCTCACCTACTGTATCCTCACCCATTCCTTGTAGACTGAGCCCTCATGGGCAGGGTCCTCTCTCCTCACCTACTGTATCCTCACCCATCCCTTGTAGACTGTGAGCCCCTGTGGGCAGGGTCCTCTCTCCTCACCTACTGTATCCTCACCCATCCCTTGTAGACTGTGAGCCCCCGTGGGCAGGGTCCTCTCTCCTCACCTACTGTATCCTCACCCATCCCTTGTAGACTGTGATCCCTCATGGGCAGGGTCCTCTCTCCTCACCTACTGTATCCTCACCCATCCCTTGTAGACTGTGAGCCCTCGTGGGCAGGGTCCTCTCTCCTCACCTACTGTATCCTCACCCATCCCTTGTAGACTGTGAGCCCTCGTGGGCAGGGTCCTCTCTCCTCACCTACTGTATCCTCACCCATCCCTTGTAGACTGTGAGCCCTCGTGGGCAGGGTCCTCTCTCCTCTCCTACTGTATCCTCACCCATCCCTTGTAGACTGTGAGCCCTCGTGGGCAGGGTCCTCTCTCCTCACCTACTGTATCCTCACCCATCCCTTGTAGACTGTGAGCCCTCGTGGGCAGGGTCCTCTCTCCTCACCTACTGTATCCTCACCCATCCCTTGTAGACTGTGAGCCCTCGTGGGCAGGGTCCTCTCTCCTCACCTACTGTATCCTCACCCATCCCTTGTAGACTGTGAGCCCTCGTGGGCAGGGTCCTCTCTCCTCTCCTACTGTATCCTCACCCATCCCTTGTAGACTGTGAGCCCTCGTGGGCAGGGTCCTCTCTCCTCTCCTACTGTATCCTCACCCATCCCTTGTAGACTGTGAGCCCTCGTGGGCAGGGTCCTCTCTCCTCACCTACTGTATCCTCACCCATCCCTTGTAGTAATAACTTCTAAAATGGCAAATTTTGTTTTTATCAAGCAATAAGTAGCTATTTATTGTCATCTGACGCATGTGCTGCACTTTTTCTCGTCTCCGTCTGGTCAGATAGTGCAGATCGCTCTACGGCAGGGACTTCAGCTGCAGTTGCTGTACAGTCATGTACGTCACGGCCACTAACAATCAAAAAGCATTTCACTCACACTTTTTACCATATATTATGAGAACCGTTGAATCGTGCACGATGGTGCGGGATCTGGTCACATTTTCGTCTAATCTCACCCAACCAGTATCCGCTGTGTAAAACAATACTTCAACAATTTTGAGGATATGGAGGCACATGCTCCTGTGTGATCCCAGTGACATTGGGTCAGCAGTGTAGACACCGTCCTCTGAACCTGGTCACAGCCATGTAATACAGATAGACAATGCTACAGTACAGGCACATTGTGAGGTAGCAGTCACTGAAGGTACGGGGGGATGCTCAGACGGTTGCTAGATTAAGGCATTAGACAGTATAAACCGCTTATAGTACAGTTCATTTCAATCAACAGAACATTTTATGACCACCAGTCTGTTCCAATGGCGGGTACACCCTCATGACTTTTCATACATAGTCCGTTACAATGTCCACTGACCTCTTAGTCAACCCGTCAAAAGCTGCCTCTATGGGATCACAGACTCCTGTTTGTTCCAGGCCCTCAGCAGGACTGTAGCCTCCTGAACTCAGAGGCTCTGCAGATATGATCTCCGGCACTCGTACCTTCCAGGGACCCACCTAGTCTCAAAACACAACCGTGTGCCTTCCAGGGACCCACCTACTCTCAAAACACAACCATGTGCCTTCTAGGAAGTCTGCATGACCTTGCCTACATCACAGACACATGACCTGGAAGGAGTCACATTATAACAGATGTGACACACCCATGGGAGGTATGTGGTTAGTCAGACCTGCCCACCACTTCAGACTAACCCTTAAATCCAGCCCATAACACTATAAGGTCTCGTGGAACAATATGTCCCAGCAAACATCCTGAATTTAGATTGCAGCGGACCTCTGTCTGTGTGAAACATACCTGTCATTTACAATAAAGCCAGTTGCCACCTCACAACATATACCCAAGTTTAAAGGTGGGGGGGGGGATTGATGGGCAGGCTTGATTATAGTCATCATTTAGTTCTGGAAATCGTCGATATAGCTAGTCCTGTTCCCGGCCATGTAGTGAGTAATTACAATGGGAATCTCCAGTTTTCACCTCCCTTTTTCTACTAAAATACATAAGTTTCTTTTCATCATGAAATGTACAGAATGCCTAAATCTGTTTTCTCCCAATAATAGAAGAGAGAAGGGTTCAGCCATCGCTCCAGGAAACAGAAGAATGAGAAGAATGAGAAGAATGAGAAGAATGAGAAGAATGAGAAGAATGCGTTGTGTAGTTTCTTTCAGAACAAAGGTTACTGGGAACAAAGCTGAAAGATTAATAAAGACAGAATCTAAATGTAAGAAAATAAGCAAAAGGGAAATTGTAATTATGGCAACTCATGTGGAAATGACTGATACATAAGAGTCTAATCTCTGCCGCACCGAGAGGGAACGACAAAAGTCCAAAAGAAACCTACAAACCATCTTAATGATGGCGGAGTACAACTACCTGCTGCACATACGTCATCAATAAACCTTGTATAACTCAATGATACAAACAAATGTAAAATGCTATTTCTTATAAGGGAAATCAGCTTAATTCTCTACCATTTGTCTTCACCCCCAATCTCCTCAACTCAACATTCACTCTAAAAAACTGCAAAAATCTGTCCTACTTCTGCTATGGAAATCAATATCTGAAAATAGCCAAAGATTTGCCAACGTGCTTGTATCCTGTATTCTGTATTGTACTGCATATCTAGCATCTATGTATCCCTTTAGTAAGGTCACTTGCTTTTAAGAGGAATAATTAGACTGAGTGTTTTCATAGAAAGTGTTGCTTACTGTAGGTTATAGACTGTGTTTAGAGAAACAGTGAAGGCCAAATAGTCTGGGAATGAAGCCAATGTCTAGCATGTTTTGGTAAGAAGGGAAAATGTTCCAAAACTCCAGATAATGCAGGAGTGCGATGGGTCAATAACACCAGATGATGGAAAAGTACAAGGACACATATGTATTTACAATAGATTTGCATAATCATATCAGCTCTCAGCTATTAATAACCAATGATTAGTTATAACCAATTAATGAATGATCTTATCTCCCCCCCCCAGGATTGTCTGTATAAATTTACGTGCTTCCTAATAAACTTGGAATTGTCCCATACTTGCACGCAAGTCAAGTGTAGTTATAGTCCGCGGACACCTTTTATTGTTTATTTAGCAAGCAGACAGTTAACGAGAGGGACTTATTTTGATGTCCCAACCAATCATCCATGACAAAGGTAAAATGAATTCCGCTCACTGAGTAATCAGATTACAGTGGCCTATTGTAGTCTTTGGGGAGAGAGGAGCAGAGTAAAATATAGCGGCAGAGATACGCAAAGATCATGCCGCTGTCTTCAGCTCCAGTTCTGGATTCACAGTTACAATGCTCAGTCCTCCTGTAGAATGTCTTTTATGCTGCTGCTATCTGGTAGGACAGGGAGGATAAATCAGGATCACAGCGAGAAAACAAGTTGCAACCAGACTGACTATACCTGAAGCACAGTGGCGTAACTTGACGCTCATTGGCCCCGATGCGACAGCTACAGCAGGGCCCCAATTATTGCAAATCTTTAATAGCAGTGGTCTTTTTCTGTAAGGCAAAGGGACTTTTGGGGCCCCCTAGGTTCCAAGGCCTGGGCGGAATTGCAGCCCCTGCATCTATTGTTGTTACACACAACCCCTGTTAAAGCAAAATAATTGCAGGAACCATTTTATCTCATCCCTACACTGGAATCACAGTTACAATGCTCAGTACTCCTGTATAAGGTCTTTTATGCTGCTTCTTTCTGGTAGGACAAGGAGGATAAATGAGGAACACAGTGAGAAAACAAGGGGCGACCAGAGTAGCAATACCCAATACATCTTTTAGTAACCATTTTATCTCATCCCAGAGCTGGATGTACAACTACACTGCTCAGTATGGCTGTATAATGTCCTCCATGCTGCTGCTGCTGCTTCTGAATGTGTGCAACATGGAGACAGCAGAGGAGTGATTCCTCATGTCTGTGTGCGCTGTATATTGGATACATCATATCAGCTTGTCTCTACTCACTAGCTCAGAGGCAACTGAAAAATAGAGGTAGAGCCCTCAGAGGGGAGGCCTGGTGACAATGACAGGTATTGTAATAGATGAACTAGATTAGGTAAGATATACGAGGCCCATAACAAGCCTGTAAATCATGCTCTGATAATGCTGATTCGATGCCAGAAGTTACCGCACAAAACTTTTTTTTTAATATTGTTGTTTAATAATGTTTTGACTTGTGTGTTTCATTCCGGTAGCAGAAGTTTTATTAGACTCCAAGGAAGAAATGCGCTGACTGCGTTTATTTCTTTTTCGACAAGAGTCTTGTCTGGAGAATTCCTCCTGTCACCAGGGTAAATATTGCTTTTAATGAACTCTCTTGTTGATATGCGACTTTAAAGGATCGGAGCTTGATCTTGGCTGCACAACTCATGCAGTGTTTGCAGAATAGCAGATCAGGGCTGGAAACAAATTTCCTCCGCAGGTGAACAAAGAAACCCGACTGAACAACCAGAAAACAGGAGAACTGTTAAAGGGGACCCCAGACGTAAGTCACTAGCCCTTATGGCAGAATCATGGGGCTATCCTGTACCATGCAGCGTGCTGCTGTATTACAAGCTCAGGAACTGAGGAACATCTGAATGAATGAGAAGATCATCAAAAAGATACTTTATTTCAGTAATTCAATACATAAAGTGACCACATCTATTATATAGAGTCATTACACACAGAGGGATCTATTTCATGTGTTTATTTCTGTTAATGTTGATGATTAATGAAAACCCAAAGGTCATTATCTCAGATAGGGAGGATGAAGGGTCTGAGAGATAAAATATGACCCAAATAGGTATCAGAGGCTTCACCTTGTGTGGTTGTGAGAGTCACAACCACTATAAAAGCAGATCACAGCTGCTGCAGTCCCATTGTGGTACATATAGAGGACGGAGGATGAAGGGTTAAACACTGCACTGCCGTATTACACCAGACATCAAAGGGTGAATACAATATTGATTAGTCAATGCATTTTAAGGTTTAATATAAAAGTTACAGTGCTTACAATAAAAAGATATAAAAGATAAAAAGGACATACAGATATGCAAAACAGTTGTAAAATAAAAGGGGAGAAACTTACAGAAATATTTAAACATTGTTTCTTTCTGTATCCTTGGCGAAGGAGGGGGGAAATATGGATCACAGCAGTATTTCAACTGCCCCATCTGTGAACAAAGACCTCATGGCTTGCAAGCCTTTTTATAGGTTTGAGCTGAAGGTCAAATTTCTAGCATAGTCTTTCAATTTTAATATTCTAATTTCCAGTGACTGGACCCTGGCTAATTTAGCAATGAATACATTACATTTCCAAGGCCCTCAATTTTATAGTTCTTTCTTTCCCCAGGCAGATAATAGATGGTAGACCATATGATGCTTCCCTTTGAAGTCACCCGAGGTGTGAAGCCTTTGTGTTCTCAGGAACACCACCTGGGGTCTGGCATTCTGTGACCAGGATGACACAGAATTTAACAGTTGTCAGTTACCTAGTGTGGCCTACTTTCACCTACAGATACATACATTTTTGATAAACCCTGTTTTCACAGAAAAAAAAAAAATCTAAATTCTGCGTTACAAACTTCCAAGACTTGGAAACTTTATTTCCAGTGAAAGACAATACAAGAGAATTAACAGCAGGTCTGTGAGCGAGTGTTTGACAGAGTGGTAATAACCTGCAGATAACAGGGGGGACCTGCCCGACAGTCTGTCTTCAGCGCCGGCACGACGCTTCGCATGGAGTTTGCCGGAATTAATCAGTTCCTGAAAAACAATTTCACAGGAGACTAAACAGAGAAAAGATAGAAGCAGAAAACACCCAGATTTGTGCAGGACAGATTGTAATTGTTGTGCTTTTCCTAGTAAGGAAAGAGAATCCTGAGAAAAGGACAAGTCACTTCCAGGTTTAGCGGCCCGTGCTTCCATATTAAACACGGCTCGCTATCTGCCGGTATCCACAGGAACCAAAGGACCCGATTTACCAGTGGGGAAACATCATTGAGCCCATTATGTCCCAACATACTGAGCTATGACTGCACAAACCACAAATCCCTGGAAATAACCTATACTTGCTAACATTTTAAAGCTTTTTCAATAAGATTTGGTAAGAAAAAATGTGCGCCTTATACATTGACACTTTTTTACCGGCCTCATGGGATAATGGAGAAGGTAAGGCGGGTCAGAAAATGGGCGAGACAATACAGAGAGCATCTTGCAGGAATCTAGACAAGAGAGAGATGAACTAATACCTAGATCGGGGGCAGCTGCCTAATAAAACCCATTCTGCTCAGGGATAGGCCAGGGAATTTGCTGGACACAGAGTAAATTCCTGCAGAATCTGGTCATGGCTCCCTATAGCCAGGTGGAAACTCACCAGCAGCAGACGGATGCAGCAGAATTGGAAAGACTACAAGATGGCAGCTCATAGAGACAAACCGAGGCTGGGAAGAGCCAAGCCGTTACCACCACAAGTAAGGCTTTTAGATGCTCTTTTTTTATACGATTCATGTACAGTTGTGGCCAAAAGTATTGACACCCCTGCAATTCCGTCAGATAATACTCAGTTTCTTCCAAAAAAATGATAGCAATCACAAATTTCTTTGGTATTATCTTCATTTTTGGGGAATAGGGTTGTTTACAAGGAAAGTTATTTGTGACGCCACCTGTGGTTTGTGGCTAAGAATAGCCACCACTGCTGCAGAACCTCTGGGGATGATGGATGGGCAGCTGGGATGTAGTGGCTCCCCATGGGTGGAGCGGGTCCCCAGGGCAGTGGATATGGCATGGGTTTAGGGTGCTAAGTAACTGACAGACTCACAGTTTATGGATTCCTCAAGTCCTTTACTGGTAATACTGGCACAAGGACAGATGGTATGGCTGGAATCCGGCAACCTGGGAGCAACTCGGAGTTCTCCTCACCCGGCAAGTTCTGAGGCGTCCCTGCTGCATGCTCCTAGTGGATCCCTGTTAAGCTGAGCTGCGGCAGTTTCTCTCTCCTGCTGTTTGCTGTATGATAGGCAGCTCCTGGGCTCTTCACGCTGCTTGGTGTGGATGGGGGTCTTGGAATCCCCCACCCTCCGGTATTGGCTGCCGGGACGTTAGGCCCTGCACAGCCTCAGACTCCGGTATCCGTTTCTTGGTGCTTTTCCTCTGGGGTGAGCTCGACACAGCTCCACTCCCCAGGTTCTCCTCTCCTTCCTCGCCTAAGTCTAGCTCTCCTGGGACGAGCTTAGCACTGCTCCAGTCCACAGGATGTCTTCCTCAGTACTGCTCCGTACTGAACTCTGCTATACCTGGGACGAGCTTAGCTCTACTCAAGTCCACAGGTCGTCTTCACAGTCCTCCCAGGATCTGAACTAACTCTGCCCCAGACCAGAATTTATAGGGGAGCTGCCCTGAACCTTGGTTTAGAGCTCCCCCTTCAGGCCTGGAGGCAGAAAGGTGCTGTGTGCTTTGGTTTTGCCTGGTGTGGATACCCTCTGTTGCTCTCAGGTATGACACCACCCCCCCCGGGGGAGATAATGACATTGTGGCATCCGGTGCCACAGACTGCAGAGCAATATGGAGAAACATTCTTTTAAGTAGACATAAAATAAATATCCTGACTTCGCTCTCTGGGCATTTAAGACAATTAACACGAGTTAATGGAGGAACGTTTGCTGGCTCATAAGTCTGTGACAATGTTCTATAATTACTTTAGACTTGTGAATCATAAGGTGAAACAAATATAAAATGATGAGAAGCCGCATTGTATCCTGGGACTGGAGGAAAGCGATGGATGAAGACGGAGCTCTGATACATTGTACCATTAATGGCAATGGTTCTGTGGGCGATTGTGGCAATCTATTACTAAGTGTTACATGTCACCTGTGCTACCACCACAGAGGCCAGAGACTTCCAGGGAAATCCACTGGATTAATGGAGCGCGCTCCCCGAGGCCATCACTCCAGAGAGACCGAACGGCTTCTAATGTTCATCAACAGATGATTTCTTATTCCACAATGGAAGGAAAGAAGTGAATGTAACGTGACAAATGAGGGAGGAGGGAGCTCAGCCCCGGGGACGGCACAGGTGCAGCTGCGGATGAGGAACGACCTGGCACCGGCTCAATGTGCTGCCGAGGAATCGCATGACAGCTGATGGATGGAAAGGGAGATCAGCCACAATGTTATTCTTACAAGGGAGAAGGATCAAAGAATGAAGCGCCACTTACAATACAGGGAAAGTCGCTATTTCTGACATTTCACCACTAGGTGCAGAAGAAAGGAGATTGTGATCAGAATACAGTCAGTAAAATTAATTCAAACTACTGTATATATTACCAGAATTATTACTGCCAGACCCGGCATGTCACTCTGTACAATTCATAATCATGCTGCAGCAGTGACAGGAGGTGTCCCCTGGTGGCTACAGTATCATCTTACATTCCTGCCCCTTCCTACTTCTGTATGAACAGGGGGTGTGGAGCCCCGGGCTCCAAGATCATCTTACATTCCTGCCCCCTCATACTTCTGTATGAACTGAGGGTGGGCTGGGGGCCTGGCCCCTGGGGACTCCAGAATCATATTGCATTCCCACCCCCTCATACTTCTGTATGAACAGGGGACGTGGACCCTGACTGGGGGCTCCAGGATCATCTTACATTCCCGCCCCCTCATACTTCTGTATGAACAGTGGGGGTGTGGCCCCTGGGGATTCAGGGATCATCTTACATTCCTGCCCCTTCCTACTTCTGTATGAACAGGGGGAGTAGACCCTGGGGAACTCCAGGATCTTCTTACATACCCACACCCTCATACTTCTGTATGAACAGGGATGTGGCAGTGGGCCCCATGGTCATTTTACAATCCAGCCCCTGATATACCATCCTATGTAATGTAAGGACAGGGGTGTTCTCCCTTCAAATAGCAATCATGTCACCAAGCAGATATAAATACATGCTGTGATTTTCTGCTGTACAATGATTGATGGTGCATAATGTGTGCTGCCATGTATCAGGCTAGTAGCAGAGGCAAAGCACTACATTGATTGATTCAGCACTGCCATGGTCTCCCCTCCCCTATAGCAACTTGGTACATTCCAGTCCCCTGAAACCTTAGCACTATGTATGAGACTGAATTTCTTCGTCTCCTAAGGGAGGGGTGAGAGCTGAGGAGCAGATATGATTTTATTGATTTATAAGTGATCTATAGATCCTAGAACTGCAGTGCCGAGCTCTGCTTCATCATGTAGGAGGGCAGGGACTGTACAAAATATGTATCTCCCCAGAGTTCCCCTTTAAGCCTCCTCATACTGGCAGGTCACCCTTCACCCCTCAGAATGATTACAATTCTGTGGCTTCGCTAATGTTTCCTTTGCTATTGGTGACTTTTCCTATATAATATGAAGGTGGCACTGGCAACAGTTATAGAAGTGATGGCCCCAGCCATAGTTAGGGCCACACACCGCGCTCCATCATACGTGATGCATCAGAATGTGAAATGACTGATCCAAAGTGAAGGATCGTTACTATGAATCAATTTACAGTAACAGGAAATTGAGCCGCCACTTACCTGTAACTTGGATTGAGGGAGCTAAAAATCAGATTAACTTCCTACAGCATGAAACTGCATTAAGGGGATGTGTCTCCACAGGGTCTATAATGCTGATAATAATCCTCCCTGCCTGCCTCATGTCACATCCTTGGTGTGAAGAAACCATCTTTATGTGATTGAGCTGTTCCAGGCTATGGGCAGAACATTGCCTGGAAGATAACTCCACCTCCAGAGCGTATTTTAAATAAAAGGAGGAGTCACCAGTGTGAGCAAGTAACTGACACAGAAATGGAGAAATTAATTTGACTTCTTGGAAACACATTTGTTGCAGCTCTGCTGTAGTGTCACAATGTTGCACCCTGTCTGTATTGTCACAATGTTGCACCCTGTCTTTAGTGTCACAATGTTGCACCCTGTCTGTAGTGTCGCAATGTTGCACCCTGTCTGTAGTGTCGCAATGTTGCACCCTGTCTGTAGTGTCGCAATGTTGCACCCTGTCTGTAGTGTCACAATGTTGCACCCTGTGTGGATCATCACAATGTTGCACCCTGTCTGTAGTGTCACAATGTTGCACCCTGTCTTTAGTGTCACAATATTGCACCCTGTCTATAGTGTCACAATGTTGCACCCTGTCTGTA
Source organism: Allobates femoralis (assembly GCA_033576535.1). NCBI lineage: Eukaryota > Metazoa > Chordata > Amphibia > Anura > Aromobatidae > Allobates > Allobates femoralis. The sequence continues at coordinate 39,533,713 of JARQOC010000009.1, forward strand.
GTGCCACAATGTTGCACCCTGTCTATAGTGTCACAATGTTGCACCCTGTCTGTAGTGTCACAATGTTGTACCCTGTCTCTAGTGTCACAATGTTGCACCCTGTCTGTAGTGTCACAATGTTGTACCCTGTCTGTATTGCCACAATGTTGCACCCTGTCTGTAGTGTCACAATGTTGCACCCTGTCTGTAGTGTCACAATGTTGCACCCTGTCTGTAGTGTCACAATGTTGCACCCTGTCTGTAGTGTCACAATGTTGCACCCCGTCTGTATTGCCACAATGTTGCATCCTGTCTGTAGTGTCACAATGTTGCACCCTGTCTGTAGTGTCACAATGTTGCACCCTGTGTGGATCATCACAATGTTGCACCCTGTCTGTAGTGTCACAATATTGCACCCTGTCTGTTATTGCCACAATGTTGCATCCTGCCGGTAGTGTCACAATGTTGCACCCTGTCTGTAGTGCCACAATGTTGCACCCTGTCTGTAGTGTCACAATGTTGTACCCTGTCTCTAGTGTCACAATATTGCACCCTGTCTGTAGTGTCACAATGTTGTACCCTGTCTGTATTGCCACAATGTTGCACCCTGTCTGTAGTGTCACAATGTTGCAGCCTGTCTGTAGTGTCACAATGTTGCACCCTGTCTGTAGTGTCACAATGTTGCACCCTGTCTGTAGTGTCACAATGTTGCACCCCGTCTGTAGTGTCACAATGTTGCACCCTGTCTGTAGTGTCACAATGTTGCACCCTGTCTGTAGTATCACAATGTTGCACCCTGTCTGTAGTATCACAATGTTGTACCCTGTCTGTATTGTCACAATCCCAACCATCCCTGTCAGACCTAAAACTGTCCTATATTGGCTGTGAAAAAAGACTTTGTGACTTACATATTTGCATGCAAATGAGGTATCCAGAGTACGGTGCGTAGATTGACTGGTCGGTCTCCAGGACTCCGTCTCCCCCATCACTGCTGTGATCACACTCCGCTGCGTGTGAGAATTCATTCTCCTGCGCACTCCCAATTTGAAATTCCTGTCTCTTCCTTCCGGGTATGATGCACCGTCCGGACATCATTTCTGGTCCAGTGCATTGTTGGGGTGTATTGGCTGTACAGGCCGGCTCTGGAGCATGCGCATTGTGGGGTGTATTGGCTATACAGGCCGGCTCTGGAGCATGCGCAATGTGGGGTGTATTGGCTATACAGGCTGGCTCTGGAGCATGCGCAATGTGGGGTGTATTGGCTATACAGGCCGGCTCTGGAGCATGCGCAATGTGGGGTGTATTGGCTATACAGACCGGCTCTGGAGCATGCACAGTGTGGGGGTGTATTAGCTATAAAGACTGGCTCTGGAGCACATGCAGCATGGGGGTGTGTGGGGGTTCAGGTCAGCTTTGATATGCACACTGCACCTCCTCTGGAGCCAGTCTGTATAACCAATACACCCCCACACTGCGCATGCTCCGGAGCCAGCCAGTATAACCAATACACCCCCACACTGCGCATGCTCCAGATCCAGCCTGTATAACAAATACACCCCCACACTGCACATGCTCCGGATCCAGCCTGTATAACCAATACACCCCCACACTGCGCATGCTCCAGATCAAGCCTGTATAACAAATACACCCCCACAATGCGCATGCTCCAGATCCAGCCTGTATAACCCATACACCCCCACACTGTGCATGCTCCGGATCCAGCCAGTATAACCAATACACCCCCACACTGTGCATGCTCCGGATCCAGCCTGTATAACCAATACACCCCCACACTGCGCATGCTCCGGAGCCTGCTTGTATAGCAAAGCGGTCACTGACTCATGACGGTATGCTGGTGTTATCTGGACTTAGGACAGAAGCTACAATTTTTACTTAGTTGTATGTCGTATATATTAGGTGACAGTGGGGCGTTATGGAGAGATATTTGCCTTGGGGATAGGGTCCTGATTTTTTTTTTTTAAGACCCTCACCACACCTGTGATAACAGATACGCGAAACGCGTTGATCTGAATGGGGTCTTGGCCTTGATCTGGGTCCCTGCAGTCATTGAGTTACTGCTCATATCTCCTCCATCCCTGTAACATTGCAGACAGCCATGTGGAGCAGTCCCATGATTGGGGACCCCCCTCCCTTGGAGAACCCCTCACTGTAATCAATTTTGCTGAATGTCGGGATATTTCCACTATATTAGTGCTGGAGTGATACAGAGACGGGGCAGTCGTGCCATGCACCGCTCAGGTCATGGTACACGTCCAGTATCAGTGGGTCACCCACGTCTCTCGCCCTCTCCGGTCGGGGTCTTGTGCCTGAACAATGCACAGTGCAGCGCTCATGTATCACATTGTGAGATCCCATCACTCCGCGCCGCTCATGCATTGACCTGTCTGATAGGAGTCGATGTTTGATGTCAGTGTGAGATGGAAGAGCCTGTGATAAGTCACTCAGCGATGGCCCGGAAAGCTCCATCCCCTGCTGCCACTAATCTGCTAGAAACGTAGAGTCAAATCTGCTCAGTGCAGCTTTATCTCCAAGATACTCTGCTGCTAAAGCTGCCATGAAATCCTCACCACTATGGCCTGGGTTACTGGGCACTGAATGTCTATGGGAACAGGCGTGTCCTGAGCCAAACCTGCCAATGTGGCACCCCAGAGTCCAGTTGCCACAATGGCATTGCCTCCCTCGGGGGGGTGATGTTATGCTTGGAAGCAAGATAGGGTATCCACACCAGGTACGCCCACAGCAAGCAACACCTTTCCTGACTCCGGACAAGAAGGGGGAGCTCTACAATCCGAGTTCAGGGGAGCTCCCCTATAAATTCTGGTCTGGTGGTGGGCTTAGGCAGTTCAGTTCCTAGAAGGACTGTGAAGACATCCTGCGGACTGGAGCGGTGTCAGGCTCGTCCGAGGATAACCACCAGCCAGTGTGAGGGACCCGTAGGCGAGAGTCTGAGGAAGGGAGGAGCAGACCTGGAGAGGGGAGCCAGGTACCGGGTTCACCCTAGAGCAGAGAGCCCCAAAATGGACACCACTGTCCGAGGTTGCGAGGGTGCTCTAGGCCCAGCAGACAAAGAAACTAAACAGAAATGTGAGGGGGTGTGAATGTAGGATGATCCTGCAGCTCCTGCATCCACGCCCCTGCCACACCTCCTGCCTTGCCCCTGACATCTCCTGCCACACCTCCTGCCACGCCCCTGACACCTCCTGCCACACCCATCACACCTCCTGCCACACCCCTGACACACCTCCTGCTATTTGCTTTTACATGACACAGCCAGGCTGCAGATTCTGGGTTCCCTGAGGTGGGGGCTAGAGCTGAGGAGCAGATATGATTTTATTGATTTATAAGAGATCTATAGATCCTAGAACTGCAGTGTAACTGTAACTTTTTAGTTTTCTCCTGCTAGAATTCCCCTTTACGTTCCTTCATAGAAGATGTAAATATGGATCTTTCCCTGGGATATAATAAATGCCCCCACCAGGTCCTTTATTAACCCCACATAAGCTGTATGAGAAGTCTCCACTCTGAAATCATATTTCGACACAAAGTATATGAGCAGCAAAATAAAAAATTCCTTCCAGACTGTGAGTTTGCAGGAGATTAATGTCAGCCGTCCCACAAACAGAGAGTGACAGCAGCGCGGACTGACGCGGCTGCCACGTAGGGAGTCCTATCCAGCGCTGGTTTGTGTTGTCACTACCTTTCTATTAAGCAAAGCACTGGTGTTAAATTGAGATTTGCTTTCCATTTCCATACATTAATCCTCAGCGCTCTCCCATTAGCCATCTATCACTATTGATTTATGGACGGGCGGCGGAGCTGTATGAATACGCTGCGGTGAGGAGGAGGGATGGACGTCCCTGGGCCTCCGCTGGCTGGATTCCTCCTACCACTAAAAGCTTTTATCATTGACATTATATTGTCCTCACATGTTATAACGCCAATCACTGGAGAACGTATCATGCGTGGAAACATCTGCCACACAATAGTCCGACATTTCACAGGACAGACATCCATTAGACGGGACGTCAATACACGTCATGTGATTACTGATCCGTTGCGGTCCCTTTAACGCCTTTATGACCACGGGAGTATATATATACTACCTTGGCCATGTCCCTCCCTCTAATGTGAGCTCACGCGCTCAGCTTCCATCTTCCACCACACTTCAGATCAGGCTGAGACGTGTAGCTAAAAGAACCCATCCGATCAGCGATCAATACAGTGCTTGTAACTCTTGGGATCGCGCTGTCAATCACTGAAAGCGCGATCCAAAGTATCGCACACAGCGGGGATCGCGCTGTTTCCCCACCAATATCGGAAGTCCCATGATCGCATCACAGGACCTCCGCTGTTACCTTAACAGCCCAGAATCCTGAAATGATGTGCTGAGCTCCTGCTTCAGCCAGGAGGGCTCTGTGTGGGCTGCTGTTGCAGCCAGGAGGGCTCTGTGTGGGCTCCTGCTGCTGCAGCCAGGAGGGCTCGGTGTGGGCTCCTGCTGCTGCAGCCAGGAGGGCTCGGTGTGGGCTCCTGCTGCTGCAGCCAGGAGGGCTCGGTGTGGGCTCCTGCTGCTGCAGCCAGGAGGGCTCGGTGTGGGCTCCTGCTGCTGCAGCCAGGAGGGCTCGGTGTGGGCTCCTGCTGCTGCAGCCAGGAGGGCTCGGTGTGGGCTCCTGCTGCTGCAGCCAGGAGGGCTCGGTGTGGGCTCCTGCTGCTGCAGCCAGGAGGGCTCGGTGTGGGCTCCTGCTGCTGCAGCCAGGAGGGCTCGGTGTGGGCTCCTGCTGCTGCAGCCAGGAGGGCTCGGTGTGGGCTCCTGCTGCTGCAGCCAGGAGGGCTCGGTGTGGGCTCCTGCTGCTGCAGCCAGGAGGGCTCGGTGTGTGCTCCTGCTGCTGCAGCCAGGAGGGCTCAGTGTGGGCTCCTGCTGCTGCAGCCAGGAGGGCTCGGTGTGGGCTCCTGCTGCTGCAGCCAGGAGGGCTCGGTGTGGGCTCCTGCTGCTGCAGCCAGGAGGGCTCGGTGTGGGCTCCTGCTGCTGCAGCCAGGAGGGCTCGGTGTGGGCTCCTGCTGCTGCAGCCAGGAGGGCTCGGTGTGGGCTCCTGCTGCTGCAGCCAGGAGGGCTCGGTGTGGGCTCCTGCTGCTGCAGCCAGGAGGGCTCGGTGTGGGCTCCTGCTGCTGCAGCCAGGAGGGCTCGGTGTGGGCTCCTGCTGCTGCAGCCAGGAGGGCTCGGTGTGGGCTCCTGCTGCTGCAGCCAGGAGGGCTCGGTGTGGGCTCCTGCTGCTGCAGCCAGGAGGGCTCGGTGTGGGCTCCTGCTGCTGCAGCCAGGAGGGCTCGGTGTGGGCTCCTGCTGCTGCAGCCAGGAGGGCTCGGTGTGGGCTCCTGCTGCTGCAGCCAGGAGGGCTCGGTGTGGGCTCCTGCTGCTGCAGCCAGGAGGGATCCTGCTATATTTAGAAGCTATGTTAAATTAAATTCCCACCTGTGCTTTAATAAGTATAACCCTATGTTATGTATAGCCCTGTATATAAGGGGGAAAATATGTGCGGCGCACTGCGCGCTCCACTGTTTTTCTACATTTCCTTCTACAGATATGCGCCTAGGTGCTAATCACGAAACCTATCACCTGGTCTATGAAAAGATATCCATGGTACTTCGGGTTTGGGGGGCCCTTGCTACCCTTTTTCCACCCTGAGCACAGGCCTCAGTAGCCGGAGCACGGCAGCCGTGTGGCTCAACTAGCAGAGGCCAGTGGGGGTGGAAGTGTAGCGTAGTATTGAAGTTTCCCTGTTCTTTCAAAGATGGGTGTTGTATATTGATAGTAATAGTTGGGGCCCGGAGCTGCTGAGCTGCCCAGATAGACACTGACAGAACTGTTAATTGTTCTTTTGCACAGCACACCCCCTGTGCACCTGCTTTACCCTTACCCACCTGTTAATTAATTCTACCCTTGTTATTTGCCACCTTGTCTTGTATCCTGCAATTGTACCCTGCACTGCAGGGGTCCCTTGGCCATCGCTTCACCTAGACTACATCCAGTGGCGTAACTTCAGGCCCAGGGGCCCCGATGCAAAAGCTCCAAAGGGGCCCCCAATTATTGCAAATCTTTATTAGTATTAGTCTTTATTTATAGGACAAATGGACTTCTGGGGCCCCCTAGGCTGAAGGGCCCAGGTGCGATTGCAACCCCTGCACCTGTTGTAGTTATACTCCTGACTACATCTATAACTATGAGTTCACTAGGCATCATCTGTGCAGGGGCAAAATCAACCAGTTGGTTATGTGCACACATACAAAATGTCTATTCCACATTTTACTATAGACTTATAGTAGTTGACTATAGTTATATTGACTCTGTAATATCTTCTTATTGTCCAGGTGGTCTGCCGATATCACCATTGTCCTCTGCGGGGTCCCTGAGTACAGTGTTAATTTTAGGACATGGTCATTTGTGAAAGTCAAAGTCAAAAAAAATTGTTCCTGATGCCTGATTATGACTTTGACTTTGATAAATGACTTTGACTTTGATAAATTACTTTGATAAATTACTTTGATTTTGATAACTGACTTTGACAAAGTCATTTATCAAAGTCAGTTGTCAAAGTCAAATTCATTTATCGAAATCAAAGTCATTTATCAAAGTCAAAGTCATTTATCAAAGTCAAAGTCATTTATCAAAGTCAAAGTCATTTGTCAAAGTCATAATCAGGCATCAGGAACAGTTTTTTTGACTGTGACTTTCACAAATGACCATGTCCTAAAATGAACCCCGTACTGAAGGTCTCCGTCCCTCCTCTCGCAGTCAGGTATCTCAGGGCTGATGTCAGGATCCTGGATGGCTTTGTGTCATGTGTGATGGAGAGGAGCCGCCTGTGACAAATCTCCATCCTCCTGTGTCTCGACGCTTTCAGCCGTGTTATCTGCATGTTTACCGCGAGTTGGATCATTTGCAGGAAGCAGCGTTCGTGTTCCTGTCCATCAGCATCAGCACACAACACATAATGAGTGTCAGCCGGTTATTGGGGCGTGGGGGAAGCTATAATAAAACTGTATAGAAGATTTTATATAGTGCCGAGTCTCAGAGTCACAGTCTTGAGGTGACCGGCTAAACCCGGAGTCTCATCCAAATTCTGTGGAGCAGGGGTCCCCAACTCCAGGCCTCACGGGTCCCCAACTCCAGGCCTCAAGGGCCGCCAACAGTGCAGGCTTACAGGATTCCCTGGGTATTGCACAGGAGTCCTGGAGTTGGGGACCCCTTGAGGCCTGGAGTTGGGGACCCCTGAGGCCTGGAGTTGGGGACCCGTGAGGCCTGGAGTTGGGGACCCGTGAGGCCTGGAGTTGGGGACCCGTGAGGCCTGGAGTTGGGGACCCGTGAGGCCTGGAGTTGGGGACCCGTGAGGCCTGGAGTTGGGGACCCGTGAGGCCTGGAGTTGGGGACCCGTGAGGCCTGGAGTTGGGGACCCGTGAGGCCTGGAGTTGGGGACCCGTGAGGCCTGGAGTTGGGGACCCGTGAGGCCTGGAGTTGGTGACCTCTGCTGTGGACCATTTTCCGCCTATTTCTCGCACCTTATCGTTGCTCTGTCCTGGATGTGATCAGGCAGGTTCACACGAGGCGGTTGACACTCAGGTTCGGCAATGCGAGTTGTTTTCTTGTCATACAGACTCATCGGTTCTTGGTCCATTTTTACCATCTGAGTCTCCATCAGACACACTGGACTAAGGGGGTGACCGGCTACCGTGCGTGACAGTGGAGCACTGACCAACGATGTCCAGCACACTACACTAAACAACAGACAGGGAAACACCGGGGGAAGGTGACACATACAGCAGAGGGCTCTGCTCATAGGGAACTGGAGAGAGGTGACCTCCTGCACTCACCTGTGGCTGGGCCCTGATCTCCCTACCGTCCCTATACGGCTTCTTTCAACCCATTGCTGAACAGGACACTTAGTCCCTCACTGGCCCTGATGTTACCCCTCAATAGGGAAATGTGCGTCAGGAGCACTAGTCCCAACCACTGCAATAACAACAACAGGAGGGAAGGGGAGGCAGACAGGAGGACAACAAACAACTTCACACCTGCTGCCCCTCTCCTAGGCAGCAGATGGCTTGGCGACGGTTAGGTTCTCCAGAGATCCTCCTTCTCTTCAGGAGGCCAGGAATGAAGCTCAATCACAAGCAAAAAATGCTGGAACCATGTGACCATATAATGGGGATGGGAGTGATCACAGAGTAGCCACACCTGGACAAAGAACTAGCTAGCTTGGTAGCAACAGAAACTGACATTAACTCCTACACTGCCAAAGGAAAGACACACGCTTAATATGAAGTCTCAATACAGGAATGAGACACAGGTCCAAAAACTGTCACAAGTCTCCAAAGTAAGAGACCATGGTGACACAATCGTATTTTGCATATGAAACATCACCTTCTTGCTGCGGCCACTAAGTGCACATTGGATGGCGATGTTATTTGTCTTGAATGGACGAGTTTGGCCTTCGAATCGGACAAGTCACCGCCTTTCTCTACAGATCATCCAACAAGTTCATGATTAAAGTGACTTGTGATTGAGGATGATACAAGTGCGGCTCCACTGAAGAATGCAACATACTAAACTGCTGCAAGTCACAGGAAAACCCACAGAGGTAGAAACACGCTACACGTATGTACTGCAACCAGGCCTCTGTGTGCTGCACACAACACAGGATTAGATACACGGCTCAGCACACAGTATCACACAGGAGAGGATTAGATACACAGCTCAGCAGACAGTATCACACAGGAGGGGATTAGATACACAGCTCAGCAGACAGTATCACACAGGAGAGGATTAGATACACAGCTCAGCAGACAGTATCACACAGGATAGGATTAGATACACAGCTCAGCAGACAGTATCACACTGGATAGGATTAGATACACAGCTCAGCAGACAGTATCACACAGGATAGGATTAGATACACAGCTCAGCAGACAGTATCACACAGGATAGGATTAGATACACAGCTCAGCAGACAGTATCACACAGGATAGGATTAGATACAGGGCTGCCATCATGGCCTGTCTGGCCTGACTTCTGCTAGGGACCCGGTGGCTGGCGTTAAGCAGGGGGCCTGGGGAATGGATGCCTAATTTAGAAACACAGAGCAGTAGACAGTATTACACAGGATAGGATTAGATACACAGCTCAGCATGGTCCTATAACTGTGTACATATCTAATACTGAGTTAATGTTATTGAGTTATCTAATGTTGAGTGTATGTGTGTGTGGCAAACCCTGCCGACTCCACATGGCCACACCCAGTTCAAGAGGCCACACCCACTCTGCATGACAATGCCCACTTCAAGGGACTACGCCTACTCCACATGGCCACGGCTGCTCCTCATAGCCACACTCCATATAGCCCTACCCCACTCCACATGACCATGCCCATGTGTGTGACAAGCCCCACCCACTTCAGATAACCATGCCCCACTCCACATAGCCACGCCCCTCCATTGTGATGTCACAATAGAATGTAGAATGTTATCTTATAAAATTCCGTGTCATGTCACTGCCTGATCATTCTGATCTTATGACTCATAAGAAAAAGAATGTGACTGGATGATTGTTGTCACACACTAAGAGAAAAGCTATATTACGCCTCAATGAGCAAGAGTTACAGAAATGGAAGAATAGGGAGGCAAGAATTACACAGATGAATGAATGTATGTATGTCTGTATGTCCATTAAAGGAATTCACACCAGTGCATCTACAATCACAAAATTTTGCACACACCCCATTTGACTCAGAGTTTGTAGGGGGGGGGTGTGGATTTGGGGGGGGCAGGTATGGGGAGGGTGCAGGGGGCAGGTTTGAGGTTAGAAGTTTCAGGGTGGGGGTGGGGGGGTGAGGAGTAGATTTGGCGGGGAGCGTGGGTGGATGGGGCAAGTTTGGGGGGAGGCAGGATTGATACGTGTAGTGGACATACAATACACACACATACACTCAGCTCAACTAAGAAGAGTTAGTTACTATGCCGGGCACCGCCGGGTTCTACAGCTAGTATATGTATATATATATTTGTCCAGTGTCTCTGGCTGCGGTTCTGTACCCGCTCGCTCTCGTTCCGCTCGCTCTCGTTCCGCTCGCTCCCTGCTGTTTTTACCTCCTTTTGAGCAGTAACCCTCATTTGTCACACACAGCCTCAGTAAAGGTCAGCTATTTTTGTGTCGTCCTTGTTCTGGTGACACCGCAGCGAATACCTGAGATTTTCTGGGCGCCGAGAGGAATTTTCTCCACAGAAACAACAGGAGTCAAAGCGACATCAAAACCGCAGTAGGATACTCACTTCAGTGGAAAAACCAGAGGACCGGGCTCGACGTCGCGGTGGCCAAAGGTCGGGGCACGGTGTCGCGGCGGCCGAAAGACGGGGCTCGATGTCGCGGCGGCCGGAGCTCGAGGACGGGGCTCGACGTCGCGGCGGCCGGAGCTCGAGGACGGGGCTCGACGTCGCGGCGGCCGGAGGACGGGGCTCGACGTCGCGGCGGCCGGAGGACGGGGCTCGACGTCGCGGCGGCCGGAGGACGGGGCTCGACGTCGCGGCGGCCGGAGGACGGGGCTCGACGTCGCGGCGGCCGGAGGACGGGGCTCGACGTCGCGGCGGCCGGAGGACGGGGCTCGACGTCGCGGCGGCCGGAGGACGGGGCTCGACGTCGCGGCGGCCGGAGGACGGGGCTCGACGTCGCGGCGGCCGGAGGACGGGGCTCGACGTCGCGGCGGCCGGAGGACGGGGCTCGACGTCGCGGCGGCCGGAGGACGGGGCTCGACGTCGCGGCGGCCGGAGGACGGGGCTCGACATTGCGGTGGCCGGAGCTCGAGGACGGGGCTCGACGTCGCGGCGGCCAGAGGACGGAAATTTTGGCCATGCCCCTAACCACACCCAAACCACACCCATTTACAAGTGACGGACATTCAACAGATGCCCAGGACTGTTAAATATTAATCATCTAATGATTGCATTTTTACTGCATATTTTTGCCTTTTCCAATTAATTTGATGCACCTCCACCAAAATGGACATCCTGACCGCCGAGACCGCTGATTGGGTGGCCGGGCACATTTAGAATGACTATGTGAACACATGCGGACAATCACGGCTGCAGTCACACTGTGTTTGCGTCTGCTTGCCGGACACATGCAGATGTAAATGCTAGTGTGAAACCAGATTTACTCCTGCTCTCTGTTATCAGCTTCTCATCTCCTGCCACATTGTCCACTGGCTCCATTTCTTCATCCAGTGTCTCACTCCCTGTGCAGTCTCCTGTCCTCTGACCTCATTGTGTGAGCTATTGTCCTCTGTTATCTGCCTCCTAACCCCTGAGCTTGTGTCATTTGCCAGTCATTCACCCTGTGTTGTCAGCCTGTCACCACACTCCTCTGTGTTCTCTGTTATCAGCTCCCTCTTCCTTACTATCCCCCCTTGTGTCTGTCCTCAGCCTGTGCCTTCCTTGTCTTCCATCTTCTCATCTCTTTGTGTAGCGCCTCAGGGTCCCGATGGTGCGCCTGGAAGCAAAAAGGGGGTTCCCTAGTCCGGTGGCACAGCATCCAACACTCTCCTGCCTCCACACCAGAAGGGGGAGCTCTAGAACCCGGCTTGAGGGGAGCTTCCCTGTATAAAGTTCTGGCCGGAGGAGGAGTGAGTGAGAACAGCCATGGAGTGAGTCTGAGGAGGAAGGAGAGGAGAAACCTGGGGGAGACGAGGAGCGTTGTGCTCGCCTCAGAGGAAAGCGCAGAGAACGGACACCGGGTCTGAGGCTGTGCAGCGTCACACATCCCGGCAGTCATTAACCTTCCTAGCGGTATTCCCGAGTGTGACTCGGGGTTAATTTTCACTAACAGAAGCGGTAACCCCGAGTCACACTCGGGAATACTCGCGGCTGCTGCTGCTGCTCAGTGAGAGGCCGCAGGGGGGCAAGAAAGTGCTGTCAGAGCCCAGCCCTCTGTGCCCTGCACCCGCGGCCCCTGCTCCAGCCGCGGGTGCCCTCTGTGCCCTGCACCCGCGGCCCCTGCTCCAGCCGCGGGTGCCATCTGTGCCCTGCACCCGCGGCCCCTGCTCCAGCCGCGGGTGCCATCTGTGCCCTGCACCCGCGGTCACTGCAGCCGCGGGTGCCCTCTGTGCCCTGCACCCGCGGCCCCTGCTCCAGCCGCGGGTGCCCTCTGTGCCCTGCACCCGCGGCCCCTGCTCCAGCCGCGGGTGCCCTCTGTGCCCTGCACCCGCGGTCACTGCAGCCGCGGGTGCCCTCTGTGCCCTGCACCCGCGGCCCCTGCTCCAGCCGCGGGTGCCCTCTGTGCCCTGCACCCGCGGCCCCTGCTCCAGCCGCGGGTGCCCTCTGTGCCCTGCACCCGCGGTCACTGCAGCCGCGGGTGCCCTCTGTGCCCTGCACCCGCGGCCCCTGCTCCAGCCGCGGGTGCCCTCTGTGCCCTGCACCCGCGGCCCCTGCTCCAGCCGCGGGTGCCCTCTGTGCCCTGCACCCGCGGCCCCTGCTCCAGCCGCGGGTGCCCTCTGTGCCCTGCACCCGCGGCCCCTGCTCCAGCCGCGGGTGCCCTCTGTGCCCTGCACCCGCGGTCACTGCAGCCGCGGGTGCCCTCTGTGCCCTGCACCCGCGGCCCCTGCTCCAGCCGCGGGTGCCCTCTGTGCCCTGCACCCGCGGTCACTGCAGCCGCGGGTGCCCTCTGTGCCCTGCACCCGCGGTCACTGCTCCAGCCGCGGGTGCCATCTGTGCCCTGCACCCGCGGTCACTGCAGCCGCGGGTGCCCTCTGTGGCCAGCACCCGCGGTCACTGCAGCCGCGGGTGCCATCTTTGGCCAGCACCCGCGGCCCCTGCTCCCTGTGCTGTGCCGGCGGGGGAGCACCGCCACCCGCTCCTGCTCCCGGTGCTGCGGAGGCGGGGAGCACCGCCGCCCGCCCCTGCTCCCTGTGCTGTGCCGGCGGGGGAGCACCGCCACCCGCTCCTGCTCCCGGTGCTGAGGACCGGGGTGCTGTCAGAGCCGGGGGGAGGGGGCTGGGGCATCGGGTCTTACCTGCCAGTTGCCACCGGCGCCGTGTGAGTGATATGGCACCCTTCTCCAGAGCTAGGGTTAGGGCTAGGCTTAGGGTTAGGGCTAGGGTTAGGGCTAGGGTTAGGGCTATTGTTATGGTGCTGTCACACAGCCCGATCTGGCCAGCGATGTCGGAAGCGATGCGCTGGTGCCCGCTCGCTTCCGACATCGCTGGCCAGCTGTCACACAGCATCGCTGCGGCCGGCGACACCGCAGCGATGCGGGCGGTGACATCGGCCGCTGGGCTGGGCTCAGCCCAGCGAGCGATCCGCAGCAACGCTGCGGCATAGGCTGGATCGCCGCCAACATCGCTCTGGCGATGTCACACGGCGCGATCCAGCCTTACCGCAGGTCGCCGGTTGACAGGTTTACGGTTCCTCCCGTAAACCTGTCAACCTGCGACCGCTCGTTTACACAGCGCGACGTCGCTAGCGACATCGCTGATACGTCACTTTTTCGGCGATGTCACTAGCGACGTCGCCAGGTGTGACAGCATCATTAGGGTAAGGGGGGCGATATTGCTGCCCATTCATGTGGAGACGTGGGGGCGTGGCCTATTGCCGGCGTCATCGCCCCTACGTCGCCACATGTAAAGGGGCGATGTTGCCGGTCCCGGCCGGTCGCCTGGTTTCACAGCAGTGCTGTGAAACCTGGCGACCATCATGGGGCGATGTGCACACCGGTAACCGGGCGGCAGTAACCTGTCAGGCGATGGGAGCCATAGGCTCCCATTGTCCTGCATCGCCGCCGGGGTTGTCGCCCTAGAGGTTGCCGACACGGGGCTGGAGGAGTCACCCGGTCTAAACGGGGGACGGCGCTGGTGGCGGGGGCGGCGAGAGCATGCACGCCCCCGCCATTCACCGCTGACATCTCCAGCCCCGTCGCCCCATGTGACGGGGCCGTTAGGGCTAGGGTGTTAGGGTAGAGCCTGGGCTGCAGACGAGAAGAGGGGCGGGAACACCCAAGGAAAGCTGGATGCTTCCCTCAGTTACCCTCCCCTCCTCTGTCACAGGGACATCCAGCGATGTCCCCGCTGCGATCGCCGGTGAAAGCTCCTTCGGATGCCCCATATGACTTCCTGGTTCCGTCTCTGTGAGCCGAAGCGGCTCATTGGAGGCGGAACTGGGTGGGAAAAAAAAAAAATATAACATTTCGGCCAATAAAAGAAATTTGTTATGAAAAAAAATGGTACCGCATTTAGGCTGCTTTCACATCAGCGGTTTTTGTAAATCGCGGCAGATGCGGTGAAAAAAACGAATCTGCCGTGATTACCGCATTACCGCGACACCTGCGGCACAGTTGGCGCAAGCCCCATGGAATGTCTATGGGGGCTTGCCGCAGATGCGGCAAGTGCGGTATCGGCACTTGCAGCAGGTGCGGCTGCAAAAAAAAACGCGGCTGACAGCGTTTTTTTTTCGCGGCCGCACCTGCCACAAGTGCTGAAACCGCACTTGCCGCACCTGCCCCACCCTTACCGCAAGCCCCATAGACATTGCATGGGGCTTGCCACAACTGTGTCGCGGTTATGCGGTAAGCGCGGCAGATTGGTTATTTTCACCGCATCTGCCGCGATTTACAAAAAAACGCTAGTGTGAAAGTACCCTTAGTACAAAAATCCTGACATAATCATACCGCCAGGTATAAGATTATTGATTATTGAATAAAATGTTATTATTTATTTAATTATAATTCATGATTTTATGTTTCGAACTTTATCACATCTGAGAGGTCTACTAGAGTCTTCTTTGATCAGGTAATTACTAAGAATTGCAGCCCTACTGTACATAACACAAAATTTCCATAAAAAAAAAATGTAACGCTTTTAGCATAAAATTCCAGAATTATTCGTAACGCCAGGGAGGTTAACAGAAGGTGGGGAATTCCAGGTTTCCCAGCCACACAGTGTCAGGAGGTAAAGCAGCGTACTAGAGCCCGGGGTCTCCACCGAGGAGTGACCCCTGAAACAGGACTCGAGCTGCCTGTCATACGGCACACGCAGGAGAGAGGGCAGCAGCTGAGCTTCAAGCAGCCGCAGGAGCCACAAAACAGCGCAGAAGGGAGGCTTCCAACCCACCCGGCTAGGTGGATTCCCCGATTGCTTCCAGGCCACCCGGGTCCCCAGTAACATCTAAATCGGTGCCCCGGACTGTATCCGTAACGGACAAGGTAGAGTAAACGTTTATTGCTTTGGACTCCAGTTATTTCTGCACGCCCTCCATCCTGCATCCCACACATAGACTATTTACCCTCCCCGGGGATTGGCTTTACCCGTGGAGAGTCGTCCCATCTCAGCTGATACCCATCATCCCCAGAGGTTCTGCAGCAGCGGTGGTCCCCATAGACCACATACCGCGGGTGGCATCACAACAACCTCCCCTGTACATATCCGCTTTTTTCAACTGACGCCCAGGCCACAGGACCGGGTTACAACCCCCGTGACTCCCCAGCGACAACAGTACTCCACGGCCTGGAGGCGCCTCATTTGCTTTTACCTGGTTCCTGTGCGCTTGGTTGCCTGTCTGTTCCTTCCAGTCAGAGCCAGTCAGTGATCTGTGCTTCCAGTGTGGAGGCAGAGCCCTCTGTGTCCTGGATGCTGCTATGCTGATACATGCAGAGGCCCGCGCTGAGCCAAGATCGAGTGAGTGAGCTCTGCCCCCTCCACACAGTACAGGAGAGCTCACAGAACTCACTCTCTACACTGTGATTGTAGCTCAGTCCTCCCTCCTGAGCTGCTGGTGTGGGGGGGCATGGTCGGCAGCTAGAGGGGGTGTAGCCGGCAGCTAGATGGGGCGTGCGGCTGCTTCTCAGTGCAGTGCGGGAGTCGGGACACTTCAATTCCCGCACGAGACAGCTAGACACTGCCTCCAAATAGGGACTGTCCCGCCGAATCTGGGACAGTTGGGAAGTATGCCTGAACCCTTATAGCACAGTAGTCAGCTCTGATTACCAACCTATTATCTCAGGCACACGCATACAAAACTCTGGGCAGCTCCAATGGCTCCACAGCTCCCTTTCATACACACGCCCCCTCCCATACACATGCCTCTGCTCTGTACACCCCATACACATGTGGATCCGCTACCAGACGCCCTGTACACATGCAGCTCCGCTCTGTCCACATGCGGCTCTGCTCTACATGCCCCGTACACACGCCCGCTCTATACACATGCCTCCGCTCCGTACACACGCCCTGTACACACTCGGCTCTGTTTTGTACACCTCAAACACATGCGCCTCTGCTCCACATGCCCCATACACATGCGACTGCACTCCACATGCCCATATACACACGGCTCTGCTACATCCACATTGTCAATCCCTCCTGACCTCACACATAACCTTCACCTCATCCAGCACCATGACAACCAGCACAGCAGAGTCCTGCATACACTGAGGAGCTGATCATGTGACCTCCTGACTCCTCCCCTCATGTGACATCATCACAGGTCCTGTAAAAGCAGCGCACAGAGCAACACCCCATCCCCCCACCCTCTCCCCCATATCTGTCCTCAGCCTGTGCCTTGTCTTGTTATTGGTCCCTTTCCTTGTACCTGGGTCCTTGTGCAGAGCCCGCTGTGTCCCCTTGTCTGCTGCTGCTGCTGATGATGATGATCACGGCATCATCCATCTTTTGGAGAGAACTTCAGAGGCCCGAGCCACACAGTGCAGGAGAGGTCACATGACTCACTCTCTGCACTGTGATGGGACTCTGTCCTGTCTCCTGAACTGCTGTGAGGGGGCGTGGCCGGCAGTGTGTCGGCTGCTTCTCAACTGCGGGACATTTCCTCACCTGAGCAGGACAGCGGGGCGGAGCCTCCAAATCAGGACTGTCCCGGTGAATCTGGGATAGTTGGGAGGTATGGCTAATCCGCACACCTAAGGGTATGTGCACACAGTGCGTTTTTGCTGCGGTTTCTGTATGCAGAAAACCATTGGTTTTATGGTAATTTATGCTAATTTGTTCCTGCTGTTTTGATTCTCAGAAAAACCAATGTGTTTCACAGAAACGCTGCGCCCACACATCGGTTTTGCAAGTGTCAAGAACTGTCAAATCCCTGCGGTTTTGGTGCAGATGGGAAAGAATTGACATGTTAATTATTTTCCTGCGTTTTTGCTAAAGTCAATTGGAAAAAAAGCAGGAAAAACGCGCAAAAAAAGTGCAAAAAAATCATAACTAATCTCCTGTCAGGGACTCTGGGATCCTCAGGTTTTGCTGCGTTCAGGACTGCTTAAAAAACGTCCTGTGGGCACAGACCCTAACACGGGATCCATGTCTGATCCATCATCACTTTTGCCCTGAGGTAAAAATGGTTCCAATGGTGACATATCTTTATCCTCAGCCCGTTACATTTCCTCCTCGTGGTTTCGCCATTATGGTGCGATTCTGATTTTTCAGACGACTTCAATATTTGATGATAAATTTCTGTGCCAGCGGAGGGCAAAATAATATATATATATATACACACCGTATATATGTCAATGATAAATCCTACCCATGAGTGCAGATACATTCAATTCCTCACCTTTGACAAGATCTCTGCTTGCTGTCAGTGAAATGATTCTTGTTTCCTATCTAGACACTATGCAGGCCCAATACTCATCACAGCTGAGGGTTTGTTACAGTTGCACCCAGTCAGTAGACTTTCAGATGCATTGTACCTGGACTGGATGTGGATGGCTGCACCAGATGGCAGGGTGCAGGCTCTGCAGCAGGTTTCGCTCCGCCCGTCTCCCTCAGGTGTTGTCAATCACCATTGAGCTTCCTGCAGGGCTGAGCCCTGAGCAGAGACCACACACATAGGTAAGGCAGCTATCAGTGTCACGATTTGTTCACATGTTATATTTTTACAGCAAAAAAACACTTTTTAGGCCACGTGCACACACTGAGTATTTGAGTTTTTTACCTCAGGATTTGTAGACCAAGCCAGGAGTGGAGCAATCAGAGGAAAAGTCTAATAGAAACACGTCACCACTTCTGTATTTAATTATCCACTCCTGGTTTTGGCTACAAATCCTGAGGTAAAAACTCACCAAATACTGAACGTGTGCACAAGGCCTTAGGTGTTGTGCACACGCTGAGTATTTGGTGAGTTGTTACCTCAGTATCTGTAATGGTGGGTTTACACACACCAATCATTGTGTCCAATATCTGAACAGATCTCTGGTTGCAGTGAAATCATGGACACATAGTTCCATTTTGTGGCTGTGTACAACATGGAGCAATGTATCCATGATTTCACTGCAACCAGAGACCTGTTCAGATATTGGACACAATGATTGGTGTGTGTAAACCCACCATAAAGGTGCAGTCACACATAACGATCGCTCCAACGATCCCGACAGCGATAACGACCTGCCGGGATCGCTGGAGCGTCGTTACCTGATCGCTGGGGAGCTGTCCAACAGGCAGATCTCCCCAGCGATCAGGCCAAGGGAGCCACCTCCCATATCGCTCCCTGCTTAGCGCTGCCTTATAGGCAGCGCTAAGCAAGGAGAACGCAGGTAACTATGATAAACAGCGCGTATCCAGGCAGTGCGCGCTGCCTGGATACCCGCTGTTTATCATAGTTACCAGCGTTCTCCATGCTTACAGGCAGTGCTAAGCAGGGAGGACGCTGGTAACCATGGTAAATGCCGGGTATCTAGGCAGCGCGCGCTGCCTGGATACCCAGTGTTTACCATAGTAACCAGCCCTGTGAGGTCACAGATCGCTGGTGTCTCGCGGTCACACGCAGCGATGCGTGCTGACCAGCGGGAAACCAACGATCAAAAAATGACCCACAGCACTTTGCAACGATCAGCGACCTCACAGCAGGGGCCTGATCGCTGCAAAGTGTCACACAGAACGACATCGCTAGAGAGATCGTTGTAACGTCACAGTTACAACGATCTCTCTAACGATATCGTTATGTGTGACTGGGGCTTAAGGCCTCGTGCACACGCTGAGTATTTGGTGAGTTGTTACCTCAGTATATGTAAGGCCTCGGGCACACGCTGAGTATTTGGTGAGCTGTTACCTCAGTATCTGTAAGGCCTCGTGCACACGCTGAGTATTTGGTGAGCTGTTACCTCAGTATCTGTAAGGCCTCGTGCACACGCTGAGTATTTGGTGAGTTGTTACCTCAGTATTTGTAAGGTCTCGTGCACACACTGAGTATTTGGTGAGCTGTTACCTCAGTATCTGTAAGGCCTCGTGCACATGCTGAGTATTTGGTGAGTTGTTACCTCAGTATATGTAAGGCCTCGTGCACACGCTGAGTATTTGGTAAGTTTTTACCTCAGTATCTGTAAGGCCTCGTGCACACGCTGAGTATTTGGTGAGCTGTTACCTCAGTATCTGTAAGGCCTCGTGCACACGCTGAGTATTTGGTGAGTTGTTACCTCAGTATATGTAAGGCCTCGTGCACACGCTGAGTATTTGGTGAGTTGTTACCTCAGTATATGTAAGGCCTCGGGCACACGCTGAGTATTTGGTGATATTTTACCTCAGTATCTGTAAGGCCTCGTGCACACGCTGAGTATTTGGTGAGTTTTTACCTCAGTATCTGTAAGGCCTCGTGCACACGCTGAGTATTTGGTGAGTTGTTACCTCAGTATCTGTAAGGCCTCGTGCACACACTGAGTATTTGGTGAGTTGTTACCTCAGTATCTGTAAGGCCTCGTGCACACGGTGAGTATTTGGTGAGTTGTTACCTCAGTATCTGTAAGGCCTCGTGCACACGCTGAGTATTTGGTGAGTTTTTCCTCAGTATCTGTAAGACCTCGTGCACACGCTGAGTATTTGGTGAGTTTTTACCTCAGTATCTGTAAGGCCTCGTGCACACGGTGAGTATTTGGTCAGTTTTTACCTCAGTATCTGTAAGGCCTCGTGCACACGCTGAGTATTTGGTCAGTTTTTACCTCAGTATTTGTAAGGACCCGTGCACACGCTGAGTATTTGGTGAATTGTTACCTCAGTATCTGTAAGGCCTCGTGCACACGCTGAGTATATGGTGAGTTGTTACCTCAGTATTTGTAAGGCCTCGTGCACACGCTGAGTATTTGGTGAGTTGTTACCTCAGTATTTGTAAGGCCTCGTGCACACGCTGAGTATTTGGTGAGTTTTTCCTCAGTATCTGTAAGGCCTCGTGCACACGCTGAGTATTTGGTGAGTTTTTACCTCAGTATCTGTAAGGCCTCGTGCACACGCTGAGTATTTGGTGAGTTTTTACCTCAGTATCTGTAAGGCCTCGTGCACACGCTGAGTATATGGTGAGTTTTTACCTCAGTATCTGTATGGCCTCGTGCACACGCTGAGTATTTGGTCAGTTTTTACCTCAGTATTTGTAAGGACCCGTGCACACGCTGAGTATTTGGTGAATTGTTACCTCAGTATCTGTAAGGCCTCGTGCACACGCTGAGTATATGGTGAGTTGTTACCTCAGTATTTGTAAGGCCTCGTGCACACGCTGAGTATTTGGTGAGTTGTTACCTCAGTATTTGTAAGGCCTCGTGCACACGCTGAGTATTTGGTGCGTTTTTGGGGCTTAACGCAAGTGCGGCCGATAGGCGGCAGATGCGGCTTTCTGTTCGGATCCGGACAGAAACGCTGATGTGAAAGGGGCCTAACAGGTGTGTGCACACAGCGCAGTTTTGGACTTTTGCATTTTTTTCCTTTGCAGCGCTGAAATCGCTGATTCTACACCCTGAAAATCTCCTTCTACACCCGGCTGGAAATAATGATCCCATACCGGCAGTGCGGGGCTGACCTTCTGTGATAACATACCATCGGTATCGAAGTCCTGGAAAACCCCTTTTAAGTTTTGGGCATACTTTTACAACAAGCGGCCGGAAGTTAGGGGGGGGGTGAGCGGCTTGTGTGGTGGGCGTGGTTTGCCATCAGTGGGCGTGGCTCAACATTTTACTGAGGGAACAAATGTTAATTTTCAAATCCACGCGGCCGTCAAGGTGATTATAATAGAAGCGGAGGTCTGGGGGGGAAGAGGGTACTTAAAATTTATTAGTGGACGTGACCAGTGTAGTTGGTAGGCATGGCGGATGTCTGTGCACTATAATGGATCATGCAAGGGAGGCTTCACCCCCCTTCTACACTCCCCACCCCCTCCTATTCCTGAGAGACCCCCACTTCTATTCTAATCACCTCCTCGATGAAATGCTGAGCCACGCCCCCTCAACAGCAAACCCCGCCCACCACCTGAGCCGCTCACATTCTGCAACTTCCAGCCGCTTGTTGTGAAAGTATGCCAAGCTTCGTGCAATGATGATGATTTTGTAGCCGTGCTTATATAATGCTTTTCTTGACTTATGAGGCTGCATAGAGCATCTGATGGTCTTTTGTATCCTTTTCTGAGTCGCGCATTGCCACTATTCTGCCACATTTGATTTGTTACAATCGTCCTTATTTCATATTATTACTGATAGCACAACTGTATCCTGTCTATGTGATTCTGGGAATGGATGGACACTAGACGCCTGCAAAAAAACAGCGGGGCCAGTAAACAAGAGGGAGACGAGATCTCATAATTAATGCAGCCGGAGGAGGAAAAGTTAATTACAATCCCTGAACAGTGAAGGGTTCTCAGCTCATCCTGAACCTTAACCCGTCTTCCCACCATTGTGCTCTGATGGAAGGATCCACAAAGTGCCTGTGACAGCAGCTCTGGGGGTGCGGAGGACCGTAATTAATTAGTGATATCAATTCTGGCACTGTATACAGTCATGTATGCTATCATTGTGCAGCCGGTGACAATAGCAATTATCATCACACGTCCTTTTTTTAGTCGCCCTCGTCCTACAGGTGTGCTGTTACTGCCATGAATGAGGCTGAGCATCGCTTGTGCTTTTTGTATGGGAATGTATCATGTATAGAGAGATACAGATGGAGCCGGGGCAGGCTTCAGTGGAGGAGAACGAAGCTTGTCATAGGAAACAATTTATTGTGCAATCATGTTGTGTTAATAGTGAGGGCTAGAAGGACAGAAACCGCAAGTAGGGTCCTACCCAATATAACCAGAAAGATAAGTCAGGGATAAACTCACCTTGTGTGGTTGTGAAAGACACAACCACTGTAAAGCATATGTATCAAATGCTGCAGACCCAGACCTGGATGTAGATTATTAAAGCCAAGGAGAAAAAGGGTTCCGCTATGCTGCTGGATGGTGGGAGTGGTTGTTGGTGACGTCACTAACGCCTTATATCTGGTTACTCTCATTTTTTGACAGTGCAGTGGGATCTTTTTATTTCTGGCCTATAATAAGCCATCATGTTGTGTTGTCACAGGTGCTTAAAGGGGAACTCCGGGGAGAAAAACTCTTTGTACAGTTCCTGCACTCATAGGCTATAATGCTGAGCTGCCTGTTACACTTGTATAATGTTCAGAATTAATATAAATCAGTTATTCCCTAATGCTGCTTACAAGTCACCACTCCCATAGGGATCAATATGTCATGCCTGATTGAGCAGCTCTCCCACCTCCCACTCAGAAGCAAGGAGCCCATACTGTCTAGGCTCATCCAAAACTTCATCACCGTCTGACACTTCCTCATTCAATCATGTGGGCGTGACATCACAACAGGTCCTACACTAACAAAAACTGGAGAATTACATGGAGTACATTGCAAGTAGTTGTAGTCCTCTAGTTTTTGATAGAATGTTTGGAGATTATATATAATCACCTCTCAGGGGTATTTTGCACAATGTACTGTATAATTGTTATATTCCTGAAGAAGGAGCTAGGATACACTCTGAAACGCGTAGAATAAAGCACCATTTCCCTTTGATCCCTTGTGGTCCTTTTCATCATACACCGTCCATTTGCATTTGTTATTGATCACCACCCTGTTAGGGCCGCTTCACACTGCATAATAGCCCCCCAGTCCTGTGTGCTGATCCGGTCCATGGCTGTCTGGGTGCTCCCGGACAGACCCGGACCGGATCACGCTGCAGTGTGAAGCGGCCCTTAGTGTGGAGTGTGGATCCTGCAGCAGCTGTACCACATGCATATACTGATTGATAAGACCCTATTGCGCTTTTGTTTCCTTATTTTCAGTTATTACCTTTACTTCTGTCAACTGATCTGAATAGTGAGTGCAGCTCTGGAGTATAATACAGGAGGTAACCCAGGATCAGTAATGTAATGTATGTACACAGTGACTGCACCAGCAGAATAGTGAGTGCAGCTCTGGAGTATAATACAGGAGGTAACTCAGGATCAGTAATGTAATGTATGTACACAGTGACTGCACCAGCAGAATAGGGAGTGCAGCTCTGGAGTATAATACAGGAGGTAACTCAGGATCAGTAATGTATGTACACAGTGACTGCACCAGCAGAATAGGGAGTGCAGCTCTGGGGTATAATACAGGAGGTAACTCAGGATCAGTAATGTAATGTATGTACACAGTGACTCCACCAGCAGAATAGTGAGTGCAGCTCTGGGGTATAATACAGGAGGTAACTCAGGATCAGTAATGTAATGTATGTACACAGTGACTGCACCAGCAGAATAGTGAGTGCAGCTCTGGAGTATAATACAGGAGGTAACTCAGGATCAGTAATGTAATGTATGTACACAGTGACTGCACCAGCAGAATAGTGAGTGCAGCTCTGGAGTATAATACAGGAGGTAACCCAGGATCAGTAATGTAATGTATGTACACAGTGACTGCACCAGCAGAATAGTGAGTGCAGCTCTGGAGTATAATACAGGAGGTAACTCAGGATCAGTAATGTAATGTATGTACACAGTGACTGCACCAGCAGAATAGTGAGTGCAGCTCTGGAGTATAATACAGGAGGTAACTCAGGATCAGTAATGTAATGTATGTACACAGTGACTGCACCAGCAGAATAGGGAGTGCAGCTCTGGAGTATAATACAGGAGGTAACTTAGGATCAGTAATGTATGTACACAGTGACTGCACCAGCAGAATAGGGAGTGCAGCTCTGGGGTATAATACAGGAGGTAACTCAGGATCAGTAATGTAATGTATGTACACAGTGACTCCACCAGCAGAATAGTGAGTGCAGCTCTGGGGTATAATACAGGAGGTAACTCAGGATCAGTAATGTAATGTATGTACACAGTGACTGCACCAGCAGAATAGTGAGTGCAGCTCTGGAGTATAATACAGGAGGTAACTCAGGATCAGTAATGTAATGTATGTACACAGTGACTGCACCAGCAGAATAGTGAGTGCAGCTCTGGAGTATAATACAGGAGGTAACTCAGGATCAGTAATGTAATGTATGTACATAGTGACTGCAC
This sequence comes from Allobates femoralis, assembly GCA_033576535.1. Classification (NCBI taxonomy): domain Eukaryota; kingdom Metazoa; phylum Chordata; class Amphibia; order Anura; family Aromobatidae; genus Allobates; species Allobates femoralis. The sequence goes on from JARQOC010000009.1 coordinate 39,558,042, forward strand.
CGGCAGAATAGTGAGTGCAGCTCTGGAGTATAATACAGGAGGTAACTCAGGATCAGTAATGTAATGTATGTACACAGTGACTGCACCAGCAGAATAGTGAATGCAGCTCTGGAGTATAATACAGGAGGTAACTCAGGATCAGTAATGTAATGTATGTACACAGTGACTGCACCAGCAGAATAGTGAGTGCAGCTCTGGAGGATAATACAGGAGGTAACTCAAGATCAGTAATGTAATGTATGTACATAGTGACTGCACCAGCAGTAATTAGTAAGTGGCAAGCTGCTGGAGTATAATACAGGAGGTAACTCAGGATCAGTAATGTAATGTATGTACACAGTGACTGCACCAGCAGAATAGTGAGTGCAGCTCTGGAGTATAATACAGGAGGTAACTCAGGATCAGTAATGTAATGTATGTACACAGTGACTGCACCAGCAGAATAGTGAGTGCAGCTCTGGAGTATAATACAGGAGGTAACTCAGGATCAGTAATGTAATGTATGTACACAGTGACTGCACCAGCAGAATAGTGAGTGCAGCTCTGGAGTATAATACAGGAGGTAACTCAGGATCAGTAATGTAATGTATGTACACAGTGACTGCACCACCAGAATAGTGAGTGCAGCTCTGGAGTATAATACAGGAGGTAACTCAGAATCAGTAATGTATGTACACAGTGATCAGCAGAACAGTAAACTTAGTGTTGTTGTCATCAGGGTTGTTTGATGGACCTTTAGCACCCCAGAGTCCAGTTCTCACGGTGGCATTGCCTCCCTCACAGGGGGTGATGTCACGCCTGGAAGCAAAAGAGGGGGTCCCCTATTCAGGTGACACAGCGTCCAACACTTTCTTGTCTCCAGACCAGAAGGGGGAGCTCTATAACCCAGCTTAAGGGGAGCTTCCCTATAAAAGTTCTAGCCTGGAGGTGGGGTTAGGCAGAACAGTTATGGAGTAAGCCCCAGGAGGAAGGAGAGGAGGGCCTGGGGAGTGGAGCGGTGTCGAGCTCACCCCAGAGGAGTAAGCGCCAAGAAACGGACATCGGAGTCCGAGGCTGTGCAGGGTCTAATGTCCCGGCAGCCAATACCGGGAATTCCAAATTCCTCACCCACACCAAAATGGTTGGATGCAAAGCAGCGTTAAAAGCCCCGGAGTAGCCACCTGTGAAGTGGGGCTTATGAAGGACTTGAGCTGCCTGTCATACTGGCTCGTGCAGGAGAGAGGGAGAGAGAGAGGGGCGCAGCTCAGCGTCAAGCAGCAGCAGGGACCCACAGGAGAAAGTGCAGAAAGGAAGCCTTCAACCGACCTGGCTAGGTGGATCTCCTGATCGCTTCCAGGCTGCCCGGGTCCACAGTAGCATCTAAACCGGTGCCCCGGACTGTAACTGAAACAAACAAGTAAAGATAAAGGAAACATTCATTGCTGGGGCCTCCAGTTATTCCCGCGCCTCTATCCTGCACCCTTCACCTTGCAATACCCACTGCCCTGGGGACCCGCTCCATCCGTGGGGAGCCACTACATCTCAGCTGCCCATCCATCGTCCCCAGAGGTTCTGCAGCAGCAGTGGCTACTAATAGCCACAAACTACAGGTGGCGTCACAAATAACTTTCTTTGTAAACCGCCCTGTACAAGCCAAGAACTCCTATTACAACTGACCCCCAGGGTCACGGAAGCCGGGTCTCGACCCCTGTGACTCCCCAGAACTGATGAACAGCCCGGTCCCGAGTGCCCCACGGTCTTGGGGTGCGACAGACCTACTTTCACTGCTCTGCTTTCATTTTTGCAATCTGAGATTAATTCAGTTTTCTACCTTTAAAAATGACCAGATTAATTTTTCACTTGTCCCATGAAATTTCCACCCCCTGCTGTGACTTGCATATATAATAAATCCTACACATTTAATGGTGTCCCCAGTAATCGCTCCTGGTCCTGCAAGTCTCCTCATTATCGGCACAGCCTGGTATAGGGTAATGTTGTGCTCGTTGTCCTCAGGCTGTTACACTGCAGGAATAGATACAGTTACAGAATGTTTCCAGGATGATTGAGATAATGATGGTGCCGCTCTGGAGGATCCGTCAGATCATGGGGACTAGTCTGCACCAAAGCCTCAATGTTGTCTAGTGGGGGCTGAGGTCAGGGCAGGGAGGACATCATTAGCCACATTTTGAAGGGAAGAGACCCCAATGCTGCTCTATGGGGTCTGTAAAGTGTGGTGTTCTCCTTTAACTCCATTTGTAGGGCTCACAGAGGATCTAGGACTTGGAGTTAGACTGTATTCACACACTGCTGTTATTTTCTGCTGAGGGATTTTGTGGTTTTTGTAAAAAAACGTATTTTCCTTCGTGATTTTGTTTTGCATTTTTCCAAATTGTTCAATGGGGATCACAAAAAATGAAAATGCCTGTTGCTGCCCTGTATCAGTATGTAAAGATTGGTGAGCACTATAGAAAGTTTATACAAAATCATCTGATGTGGGAGGGGGTAATGGTGTATAATAAGTAATAGTGCTGTCAGATGAACTAAGACAGTGGAACCGTGGATGACATGTGCAGTATGAAGTATGGCGGCTCAATGTTCAGAGTGCGGTGAACACGCAAAGGCCGGAAGTGAGGAAAAGATCGCGATTAATGCCCTATGCACATGCTCTAGAAGCGGTGATTATTGCTAGTACTGTACTGTATCTGCACAGGGAGGGAGGCACAGTACTGTAGAGCTGTGCGGAGGCAGATGCAGTGCTATAGTGGGATGGGGTGGCAGGTACAGGACTGTAGAGCGGTGCGGAGGGAGGTGCAGTACTGTAGAGCGGTGTGGAGAGGGGGGCACAGTACTGTAGAGCGGTGCGGAGGGAGGTACAGTACTGTAGAGCGGTGCGGAGGGAGGTACAGTACTGTAGAGCGGTGCAGATGGAGGTACAGTACTGGACAGGGAGGGAGGCGCAGTACTGTAGAGGGGTGCGGAGGGAGGCGCAGTACTGTAGAGGGGTGCGGAGGGAGGCGAAGTACTGTAGAGGGGTGCGGAGGGGGGCGCAGTAGTGTAGAGGGGTGGGGAGCACTCACATTTTGCTCTTATACCAATTTATATAAAATTTCGCTTGTCTTACAAAACTCTCTCAGACCAAGTTACTTGTAATCCAAGGTTCCACTTTATATGGATTAGTCCCTCTATGTGTAAAGTATAACATTCCTTATATATTAGCCCTCTCAAATCAGGGCAGGGATACTTTTGGAGGTGTAGAGAGATGGTGAATGGTGCAGGACGATGCAGTAAGGATCAGACGACACAGTCTATGTGGTTCTTACCCGTTACTTGTAGTTGTAGATTGCAACCCAGAAGGAGCACGATGTTCACCAGGAGCGCAGCCTGGCCAGCCCAGAGATAATTGGAGTCCACCTTGCTAAGACAAAAGGTACATGGCCTTCCAGCTGCCTTCCCAGTTCTGACACTTGCTACCCCTTTCCTCTCCTAAGTGTCCATGGTTGCCATTCCCTGCCAGGCAGGTAGCTGCAGGTCCTGTGAGCAACAATCTTTTGTCCTGTGACCCTATATAGCCCCTTGAGCCTTGGGACGGTCCACAAAGTGGGTCACTGTGCTTGAAGCCAAGTGACCTCCAGCTTCATGATCAGTTCTGATTTATCCCTGATCGAGTTGGGGGCTGGTACCCCTCCTGCAGCTAGTCCTGCCCAGTTCAACAGATGGCAGCAGATTCGTCTCTCCAGGGCTTCAGCCTAGCACTACACTCCACGCTCCAAGCTGCCACCCACCCCTAACCTAACAGCTCCCTCCAGCCAGGAAGTGGGGACTACCCTAAGGGCACGGGCAAACTGGTGTGAAATCAAACGGTTCAATTCTCATCCAGGAGAGTCGGACGAGTGACATCTGTTTTTTGATCCGTGTCACATCCGTGTGCTGTCCGTGTGCAATCCATCTTCTTTCTCAGCATCTATTTACTGTATAATCACTGACAGGAACATTTTACAGTTTTCTGAGGTACAGAATGATAATGTATCAGTGAAAAAATCAATGTCACTAGGATGTTCCTTGTGCGGTCCGATTTCTTTGTCGGACCCATAGACTTGCATTGGCGGCACTCACGCGAGAATCGCAGACTGTTGCAGCATTTTGCAACTTTATTCTCATCCAGAATCTGTATGAGGAAAAAACGTCCGACTCTGTTCTGCACCATAAACTAACATGGGACCGACTGCGATGTGATAAGATCATGCATTGCAGGCGTCCGATTTTCACGCCAGTGTGACCGTGCCCCAAAGCTGAGTCTGTTCCGCCCAGCATTTTCCTGGCCCCACATTCAGATGTGTTGGGTGTGTTTGGGGGGTCTCAACAAAGTGTCTTCCTCTTACCTCCAGGCATGATATCACATATAGGAATACATGTAGTACCAGTTGCAGCAGCCTGGCCGCAGGGGCGCCACATGTGCACATAGAATTTGGAGCATTTGCCGTCCACAGTATTAGGCTGTCACATTTTTGTGCAATTTCTGATCATAACAAATGTATGAAAGGAAACATACAAAGTCGACGTGTCACAAACGAGCCTGTATTATCCCTGTATCTACAGAGACATTTAAAGGCGCCGTGTAGCGAGGCCTAATGTGCCGGATTCAATAATTTAGATGCGCTCGGGCCAATGTCCTCTGGGGAAGATTTTGCTGTAAAATGATCCTGTGGTTTTCTCTTTCATGACATCAGATCCAGTTTACAAGTTTATCTGCGGGTTTTGTTTCACTTGATTTCTTGTAACAAAAGGAAGCAACACCTGAAGTCCCCGCACCGCATCCCCGAGCGCCGGCGCTGCTCACACAAACCTGGTGGCGCTCCTTATTTCATGTTCTCCATCAGTTTGTGGACACTGGTTGTTCTTTTATTATTTCTCAGCTCTTTGTTCATCCGATACTTGACGAAATGGAATTCTTGCAGCTTTTCTTTTTGCTCGTTCTTACTAATGGTGAGTTTTCATTGTGGTTTGATCTTTTAAGGGTGAAGCAAATACATCCTGCATTATACTGTACAGACACTGTTCTGCTGGTGAAGTCATTCTATACAATACATTACTCATCCTCCATGATACTCCAGAGCTTCACTCACTGGTGCAGTCACTGTGTATACATTATATTACTGATCCTGAGTTACCTCCTGTATTATCCTCCAGAGCTGCACTCACTATTCTGCTGGTGCAGTCACTGTGTACATACATTACATTACTGATCCTGAGTTACCTCCTGTATTATACTCCAGAGCTGCACTCACTATTCTGCTGGTGCAGTCGCTGTGTACATACATTACATTACTGATCCTGAGTTACCTCCTGTATTATACTCCAGAGCTGCACTCACTATTCTGCTGGTGCAGTCGCTGTGTACATACATTACATTACTGATCCTGAGTTACCTCCTGTATTATACTCCAGAGCTGCACTCACTATTCTGCTGGTGCAGTCACTGTGTATACATTATATTACTGATCCTGAGTTACCTCCTGTATTATACTCCAGAGCTGCACTCACTATTCTGCTGGTGCAGTCACTGTGTACATACATTACATTACTGATCCTGAGTTACCTCCTGTATTATACTCCAGAGCTGCACTCACTATTCTGCTGGTGCAGTCGCTGTGTACATACATTACATTACTGATCCTGAGTTACCTCCTGTATTATACTCCAGAGCTGCACTCACTATTCTGCTGGTGCAGTCGCTGTGTACATACATTACATTACTGATCCTGAGTTACCTCCTGTATTATACTCCAGAGCTGCACTCACTATTCTGCTGGTGCAGTCGCTGTGTACATACATTACATTACTGATCCTGAGTTACCTCCTGTATTCTACTCCAGAGCTGCACTCACTATTCTGCTGGTGCAGTCGCTGTGTACATACATTACATTATGATCCTGAGTTTCACTCCTGTATTATTATCAGAGCTGACTCACTATTTGCTGGTGCAGTCACTGTGTACATACTTCATTACTGTCCGAGTCCTCCTGTATTATCTCAGAGCTTGACTCTTACATTACTGTCTGAGTCTGTTACTACAGTACGATTCACGATCTGACTCTGATTGTGTAAACTTCACTATTTGTCTGCATGTCTGTTTACATACATACATTTACTGTGCAGTATTGTACATTTATCACTCCAAGCGATCACTATTTCCTGTTATACACTGCTCATTGCTTGCAGTCACTGTACTATTACCTCTGTTTATATCCAGACTGAACTCCTATGCTCTATTGCTGGTCACTGTGTACATACATTATTACTGATCCTAGTTACTCTTATTTTAATACTCAGATTTCTGTCACTTCTGTGGTCATCATTACATATACATTATTCTGATTTATACTTACCTCCTATTATCTCGAGTGCATCACTATTCTGTGTGCATCACTGTGGTACTCTTATCATTATCGACTGATTACTTCCTGTTGTCTACCAGATGCTGCATACATTCGTGACGTCACTGGTTACTCCTTATTTACTGATCCTATTTCCTCTGTAGTATACTAGAGTCAACTCACTTTCTGTCTGGTTACTCCTGTTTACTACACTCATACTATTCCTGGTGTACTCCTGTTATTATTACATTCAGGACCTGAGTTACTTTTTTACTCAGGCATCCTACATAATTCGTGTAGTCCTGGTACTACCTTACTTATATCCTGAGCTTGCACCTATATTCTCGGCTGCATCATGTGTGACATATTACATTACTGATCTATTGATCCTGTACTCATTATCCTCCAGGCAGCACTCACTTTCTGCTGGTGCAGTCACTGTGTACATACAATTACTGTCTGATACCTGATTATCCCTGTATTATTCAGAGCGCATCATATTCTGGTGTACTTTACATTACATTACTGATCCTGAGTTACCTCCTGTTATTATACTCAGAATCATCTATTGCTGCTGTGAAGTCACTTGTATCATCTATTACTCCTGATTACCCCGATTATACTCAATGCTGCTCCATTTCTGTGCAGTACATTGTACATATCATTACATTACTGATTCTCGAGTACCTCCTGTATTATCTCCAGAGCTGCACTCACTATTCTGGTGCAGTCACTGTGTACATACATTACATTACTGATCCTGAGTTACTCCTGATTATACTCCAGAGCTGCACTCACTATTTCTGCTGGTGCAGTCACTGTGTACATACATTACATTACTGATCCTGAGTTACCTCCTGTATTATACTCCAGAGCTGCACTCACTATTCTGCTGGTGCAGTCACTGTGTACATACATTACATTACTGATCCTGAGTTACCTCCTTTATTATACTCCAGAGCTGCACTCACTATTCTGCTGGTGCAGTCACTGTGTACATACATTACATTACTGATCCTGAGTTACCTCCTGTATTATACTCCAGAGCTGCACTCACTATTCTGCTGGTGCAGTCACTGTGTACATACTTACATTACTGATCCTGAGTTACCTCCTGTATTATACTCCAGAGCTGCACTCCTATTCTGCTGTGGCAGTCACTGTGTACATACATTACATTACTGATCCTGAGTTACCTCCTGTATTATACTCCAGAGCTGCACTCACTATTCTGTGGTGCAGTCACTGTGTACATACATTACATTACTGATCTGAGTTACCTCCTGTATTATCTCCAGAGCGCACTCACTATTCTTGGTGCAGTCACTGTGTACATACATTACATTACTGATCCTGAGTTACCTCCTGTATTATACCCAGAGCTGCACTCATATTCTGCTGTGCAGTCACTGTGTACATACATTACATTACTGATCCTGAGTTACCTCCTGTTTATACTCCAGAGCTGCACTCACTATTCTGCTGGTGCAGTCACTGTGTACATACATTACATTACTGATCCTGAGTTACCTCCTGTATTATACTCCAGAGCTGCACTCACTATTCTGCTGGTGCAGTCACTGTGTACATACATTACATTACTGATCCTGAGTTACCTCCTGTATTATACTCCAGAGCTGCACTCACTATTCTGCTGGTGCAGTCACTGTGTACATACATTACATTACTGATCTGAGTTACCTCCTGTATTATACTCCAGAGCTGCACTCACTATTTGCTGGTGCAGTCACTGTGTACATACATTACATTACTGATCCTGAGTTACCTCCTGTATTATACTCCAGAGCTGCACTCACTATTCTGCTGGTGCAGTCACTGTTACATACATTACATTACTGATCCTGAGTTCCTCCTGTATTATATCCAGAGCTGCACTCACTATTCTGCTGTGCAGTCACTGTGTACATACATTCATTACTGATCTGAGTTACTCCTGTATTATACTCCAGAGCTGCACTCACTATTCTGCTGTGCAGTCACTGTGTACATACATTACATTACTGATCCTGAGTTACCTCCTGTATTTATACTCCAGAGCTGCACTCACTATTCTGCTGGTGCAGTCACTGTGTACATACATTACATTACTGATCCTGAGTTACCTCCTGTATTATACTCCAGAGCAGCACTCACTATTCTGCTGGTGCAGTCACTGTGTATACATTACATTACTGATCTGAGTTACCTCCTGTATTATACCCAGAGCTGCACTCATATTCTGCTGCTGCAGTCACTGTGTACATACATTACATTACTGATCTGAGTTACCTCCTGTATTATACTCCAGAGCTGCACTCACTATTTGCTGGTGAGTCACTGTGTACATACATTACATTACTGATCTGAGTTACCTCCTGTATTATACTCCAGAGCTGCACTCACTATTCTGCTGGTGCAGTCACTGTGTACATACATTACATTACTGATCCTGAGTTACTCCTGTATTATACCAGAGCTGCACTCACTATTCTGCTGTGCAGTCACTGTGTACATACATTACATTATGATCCTGAGTTACCTCTGTATTATACTCCAGAGCTGCACTCACTATTCTGTGGTGAGTACTGTGTAATCATTACATTATGATCTGAGTTACCTCTGTATTATATCAGAGCTCACTCATATTTGTGGTGCAGTCATGTGTACTACATTCATTACTGATCCTGGTTACTCTGTTTATATCCAGAGCTGGCTCACTATTCTGCTGTGCAGTCACTGTGTAATACATTACATTATGATCTGAGTTACCTCCTGTATTATACTCCAGAGCTGCACTCACTTTCTGCTGGTGAGTCACTTGTGTACATACATTCATTATGTCTGAGTTACTCTTATTATATCGAGCTGCATCACTTCTGCTGGTGGAGTCACTGTTGTACATACATTACATTACTGATCTGAGTTACCTCCTGTATTATACTCCAGAGCTGCACTCACTATTCTGCTGTGCAGTCACTGTGTACATACATTACATTACTGATCCTGAGTTACCTCCTGTATTATACTCCAGAGCTGCACTCACTATTCTGCTGGTGCAGTCACTGTGTACATACATTACATTATGATCTGAGTTACCTCCTGTATTATACTCCAGAGCTGCACTCACTATTCTGCTGGTGCAGTCACTGTGTACATACATTACATTACTGATCTGAGTTACCTCCTGTATTATACTCCAGAGCTGCACTCACTATTCTGCTGGTGCAGTCACTGTGTACATACATTACATTACTGATCCTGAGTTACCTCCTGTATTATACTCCAGAGCTGCACTCACTATTCTGCTGGTGCAGTCACTGTGTACATACATTACATTACTGATCCTGAGTTACCTCCTGTATTATACTCCAGAGCTGCACTCACTAGTCTGCTGGTGCAGTCACTGTGTACATACATTACATTACTGATTCTGAGTTACCTCCTGTATTATACTCCAGAGCTGCACTCACTATTCTGCTGGTGCAGTCACTGTGTCCATACATTACATTACTGATCCTGAGTTACCTCCTGTATTATACTTCAGAGCTGCACTCACTATTCTGCTGGTGCAGTCACTGTGTACATACATTACATTACTGATCCTGAGTTACCTCCTGTATTATACTCCAGAGCTGCACTCACTATTCTGCTGGTGGAGTCACTCTCTCTTACGGTAGACTGCGATGCTGTATTTGTTATATAGAAAACAATTATGATTTTACAAACTCCTAAATGAAATAATGTAACCAGCGAGCAGCCTAGTGTTGGTCCAGTGTGCGGATTCGGTTCAGTGTAATCACCAGGTCTTGTGCTGTTGATAACATTATATTTTGGGGTCACTTAGTATTCGGCCGGTTGAGGTGAATAACGAGCTCCTCTTCTATGTATCTGGTGGTGGTCTCATATCCGCCGTGGTCCTCCGGAGACTTTCACCCTCGGCTTCTTCTGGTGATCGGATCTGTCTTTGTGTTATGACTTTACGGTTAATCTGCTGATTATTGTCTAATGATAACTTATTATAGTTGGTGTCTGTGGCAGATCATTACTGAGCTGTGGACAACCTTCATCTCCCCTTCATTCACATGTCTGGAGATGCTCAGACCCCGGTATACAGCTGTAATCTGCTCCACTCTGGGGGTCTCCTGTGCAGTCTGCAGGTTTTCCAGCCCCCCCATACTCTGACCCCACATACGAGAGTTCTACAACCTGGAGAGACATTTCGACATTTGGTCTTCTTCCCTTACAGGGATGCCAACCTCTCAGTGACTGTTCAGTATAATGTGTCCTGTGAGCACAGGAGGATGACACTATCTGCCCATTAGGACTTGTATCCAGCATCATTAGTTCTGTCCTCTGCAGGCTCTAGCCCTTATTTTTAGATTGTCTGAGCGAGTTGGAGACTGATACAAAGAGTCCAGGAGGAGCGCGATGTTTCCACAGATAAGAAATGATCCCTCCAGGGAGATAACATTATAGTACAGTCCCTGCCCTCCTACATGATGAAGCAGAGCTGGGCACTACAGTTCTAGGATCTATAGATTGCTTATAATTCAATAAAATCATATCTGCTCCTCAGCTTTCACCCCTCCTCGGGGGACAGCGAAATTCAGCCTCATGCTGCAGCAGTGACAGGAGGTGTTGGGGGCATGGACCCTGGGGATCTAGAATCATCTTACATTCCCGCCCCTTCATACTTCTGTATGAACAGGAAGCGTAGACTCTGGAGACTCCAGGATCATCCTATATCCCTTCCCCCTCATACTTCTGTATGAGCAGAAGGTTTGTTGGGGGCATGGATCCTGTGGTCTCAGGGGGTGTGATGGGGGGTGGCCACTGGCCTGATTACAGTATAATTCTGCACCTGATATATCATCCTATGTAATGTAAGAACAGGGGTATTCTCCCTTTAAATAGCAATATGTCACCAGCAGATATAAATGCACTCTGTGATCTTCTGCACAGGGGCGGAACTACACTGGTGCAGCCTGTGCAGCTGCACCAGGGCACCGACCGGTTGGGGGCCCCTTCAAGCCTGGAGGGGGGCCCCCAGCCGACCCCCGCAAGCCGCCGCCAGAGGAGAGGAGGGTCAGGCAAAGGAAGCAGAGAGCTTCCTGCTTCCCTTGCCTGATCCCGCCCCTCCTCTCCTCTGCTCCTCCGGCCCCTAGCAGACATCCGGTGCGGCTCCCAGGTAGGAGAGCATCGCGCCTGCGGCTCCCTGCGGCTCCCTGCGGCTCCCAGCGGCACCCCCCCCCCCCAGGCCGCGCCGACGGCCAGTAGCCCCGCCCCCCCGGTAATCTCCTGCACCAGGGCCCCCGGGGTGACGGTCCGCCCCTGATGGTGCATAATGTGTGCTGCCATGTATCAGGCTAGGAGCAGAGGCAAAGCACTACATTGATTGATTTAGCACTGCCATGGTCTCCCCTCCCCTATAGCGACTTGGTACATTCCAGTCCACTGAAACGTTAGCACTATGTATGACTGGATTTCTCTGTCCCCGAAGGGAGGGTTGAGAGCTGAACAGCAGATCTTCTGCACATCACACCCTCATGATCCACAGGATCTTCTCCCAGTCACACCTGTACTTTTCTTCATTTATTATTATTCTTAGTACTTAGTCATCTAAGTGTCGCCTTAATGGCAAAGATCAGCGGCAGTTGACTTTTACTACTTTAAAAGATGCCCATCTTCAAAGAACTACCACCCATTTTGCTTGTGACTATTCTTCCTATGAAAGCGCTTATTTTCTTGTTTTTTTCCCATGTGAATACCTAGTGTGTGTAGACTGTCTCCCATACACCGTACATACATGGGGGAGCATTGTAGCTGTGAATCCAGCACTGGGGTGAAATGGCTGAATGGTGAGCTGTGAAGAACATTCCTGTAAGATATGTTACAGAGTTTCTTACAATTGTTGCATTTTTCTTTTTTATGCACAGTTTAGTATCCTTAGCAAATGTCATCACCTAAAAGGATTCTGACTTCCGGTGATTGGCAGCTGACGCGATCAGGGTCCAGGCATTATTTCCAGGATTCCTCTGTGCTCCTGCCTATGACCGGCGCAGCACACTGATCCGCACCATGCAGAGCTGCATTCCCATCAGTGAAGCAATGTAAATGTTGATTGTGGTAAACACGTTCTCCCATACCTGGGCTTTATCAGTTTATTCCAGATTTGTCCCATTTCCTCTCCCGGGTGACATTGACAAATGTGTCTCATAACATCCACTGATCAATGGTGCCAAGCATGACATCACAAAGGTCGGGCAATTTATTATTTTGATAGGTCATTAAGTTGGATTGGGTTTTGTGTCTTGCTGTAGGACGTGTACAAGTTCTGTGTAATCGCCTCCAGATAGAGATTTCATCACTTCTCGGGATGATCGTGCAGAGTCTTTGCTTCCTCTGTGTTTATGTTCTGTTCTATTACTTGTTAAACCATTTCTTCATTGGTTCTGACAGATATCGTAGATCATAGATGGAGAATGTAGAACTAAACTAATCAGAGATATTGTTGATCCAGGGATCTAGTCTGATTGCCGTATGTGGAGTTAAGAAGGCTTTTTTTTCCCCCAATGTAGAGCGTAGTATTTGCCACATGGGGTTTTGCCCTCCTTTGGGTTAACCTGTTAGTCTATGGGTTGAACTAGGTGGACTTAGTCTACTTACAGCCTTAAATACTATGAAAATATGAATTCCTTGCAGGGGTTGTGGTGCCGGAGTGACCAGTGCTATCTGCAGAAGGCTGTTGTCAGGGGGGTGGCACAGTGGTAAGGGAATCGGGTAGGAGAATGGTTAGCTTGGCTGAAGGCATTCAGTCTGACCATTAGGCTGGGGGTCTCTGGCTCACCCTGCTTCCAGAGGAACCTCTAAAGGTGGAGAGGTCTGGGTTGCCACCCTGGCCCTATGCTAAGATCCCCTACCTTCACCCATGCACCGGGAAGGTAAAAACCAAGCAGGGTCAGCAGGAAGGCATCAGCACACCCTGCAGTATGTCCTAACAGAAAACATGGTTAAGGCAAAGTGAAACTCTATCAGTGACACCTGGTGAAAGGAAGTGGGAGGGAGTGGAGAACTAAGTGATCTGACCCCCCCCCCCCCCATCTACACATGAAGGGCCACACACAGCAATACAGCAGCATTAACACTGAATGTGCCAAGGGAAATGAACTCTGATTTAAATCAATGCAGCATTTTACATGGACTCAAAAACAGTCAACACGTGACATGTTGTTTCTGATGATCCAGCTTCTTGCCACTCTTATATTTTTCATGCCTGGCTTGTTTTGGGGCGAGCAATTATATCTGTATTTCCTGTTCATTTTCTAGATCTATTATCAACAGAGGAATTTGTTCTTGGTAAAGAAAATAAGCATCACAGTTTTGAAAGAATAACAAAAAAAATTGAAAAATGAGCCATTTGGTTAAAGGGAAACTGCAGCCTCCTCAGGAGATGTATTGATCAGGCCCAGGTTGGCAGGCGGGCACACCGGGCATCTGCCTGGTGGGCCCTGCTCATTTGGGCCCCTGCACCCACTCCTCCGAGAGGGAAGATGAATTTTTTTTTTTTAAATCTCCCCTAGTGATCTACTATTGTTTATGCCCAGTAAGATGAATTATAAATGTAATGTAAAAGCAGAAGGAAGTCACTTGTGTAAAGTAACGAGACCTTCTGGATTACGGACTGTAGTTTTATGTGGGGGAACTTTATAAACTATTATTACTACTTGGTAGATTCTGTCCTGGATACATCAAAATGCCTAAACCCAATTCTCTACTTACCCGGCTCCTGGCTTGTGCATCTTTTTTAATGGCACTTCATATTTTAACTCTTCATCTGCTGTTTTCTATTTATGTGTTTGATGGCTCATGACACCTTTTGTGGCAAATTTTGGAAACTGAGTAATATTTCTTATGAAAAAAATGATGTTTCTTTCTCCATATATGAGCCACTTCTTTCCCTCCCACCTGCCAGCTTAACTTGGGATCGTAATATAGGAGCCTATTAACGTCAATGGATGAGGGAGGAGCAGAGTGCAACATGCTGATGCTTTCTAGCTGGATTCACAGCTATTCTGCTCAGTACTGCTGTATGATATCCTCCATGCTGCTAATGCTTCTTCTGGACATGTATTTCCTGAGGTCAGGAGAGCGGGAGTTACCAATGTCTGTGTGTGCTGTGTATTATTATTATTATTATTATTATTATTATTATTATTAATAATATTTTTATTTATATAGCGCCATTGGTTCCATGACGCTTTACATAAGAAGTGGGGGTAACAAGGACAGGTACAGTGCATATGAGAGACATCTTAGCAGCTTGTCTGCACCCACTAGGCCAGAGACATGTGAAAATGAGAGAAAATTCTGGGGATAAAATGGTAAAAAAAATGCAGGATTCAAGATCCATAATGACCAGAACTTGTATGTACTCAGCTTAATATGAACAGCTAACACCAGTCAGTCATTGCTGGCCAAGGTGCTGAAATGCAGGAAAGACTAACAGGGGCTGCAATGCTCAGCTGCCTCTGTGCCCATATTATCCCTCTGTAGGGTCCCAGATCACTCTATTATCTAAAGTGATGACAAATCCTACAATAATCTCAGGATTAACATATATAAACTGATAACATAACCTCACTTTACAAACTAGGAATCCCCATTTATTGTATAGAATTCATAGATGGGGTATGTGTAACATCGTATGTTCTCCCCTTGTTCTTGTGAGTTTCCTCCCACACTCCAGAGACTGATTACATTGTGAGCCCCGATGGGGACAGTGTTGCAAATGCATGTAAAGCTCTATGGAATTAATGGCGCCAGACAACTGAATAAATATTATGTATTATTACAACTGTTTTCACTGTCAGAACCTGCCCTACTTGTTGATGGTTTCCAGGTTGTAATCAGAGTCTTCTTTACTGCACTTAATTAGCAAGAATGGAGGATGTAATAAACACACAGGTATTAAATCTATATGGGGTAATGCATTGCACCTGCAGCTCCGCTCGTACTTTCTAACATTACTGTTAATTATTATTAGAATTCACAATTGTAATGTATCCTATGTATCGATGTAGGACAATATATGTGTGTATTGTATATCTGTTACAAATGGAGCCATAGATATACAATACGCAATATATATATTTATTTCTTTTATTCTTCCACATGCCAAAACCTGTTACATTGTAACAATCTGAGACTCCTGGAAGGGACAGATACATCTCATTCGTGTGTGAAATTTACTTTGGCTCCCAGAGGAGGTTTTCCCAATTCCCGGAGGACAGTAATGAGTGGCACAGCCTGTGGCACCACCAATATTACAATCCCATAAATCTTCAGGAATGATGGATTTACTATAGAGAATAAAATGGAAATGAATGGCGAGGAGAGCGGGGACAATTGGAGGGAGTTTGAAGAAATGAGGTATAATGAGACAGAGAGGAATGAGGCAGGTAATGAGATTTATAGACGCCTCTACGTGACATCTCCCCACTAATAGAAAGATGGAAGACGCCTCTCTTTGTTTCCTTAGGTGTTCGGTGTCAATCCCCTGGGTACCAGCCCGATTGTGACTGTCACCCGGACTGCCCGGCAGGCACTCACTTCTCCTCTGGCGGCTGCTGGCAGTGCCCCCCTGGATTTTAGTAAGTGGAAAGTGTATAGATTCATATAGAGGATATGATTTTCTCCTTCCATTTTTTTTCAGGATATTTTCCCTGCATGAAAATCTGATGTTTCTACTGATTCTCAATGAATGTTGATATATTGATCATAATGTAAGAATGTATGGGATATGACTGTGCCTTGGTGCTGAACACTACAGTGTACTCATAAAGATCATGCGTCCGCATTGGTGTAATATTCACTTAAAGGGAACCAACCACCCCAAATGCCCCCCCCTGGACTGTTAATATGGGTCCCTACACCCAGCACACACATTTGGTGCAAGCGTTTTTGCTAAAAAAAACTGTTTTGTAGAAGTGAAGATCTAGCTTTGTAAAGTTTAAAACATGTGGCCGACTGGGCGTTACTTAGCTTGTTCTCCAGCAGAGTTGCATCTGCCCGTCATCCTCCTCTCCCTCATCGCTTTAGTAAAGCCCAGCCCTTTCTTCCTCGTCACAGGCTGGTGCACGGGATCTCATGCCCATGCACACGTCATCAGCTACAGCCAGGGTCACGAGCACACGCTCTGACTTCCTGCGCTCAGCTGTGCATTACACCAGGAGGCTGCAGTGATTGGACATTATGTAAGTATTCACTGCAGGCGGGCATTGTAGTGCGACAATAGTGCTGTGTAAAGGCTAACATGCTGGGCATTGTAGTACTACAAGACAGCTGTGTGAGGGCTATCATGCTGTGGTGCTGGGCTATTATGATAGCCCTCACACAGCTGTCTTGTAGTACTACAATGCCCAGCATGTTAGCCTTTACACAGCACTATTGTCGCACTACAATGCCCACCTGCAGTGAATACTTACATAATGTCCAATCACTGCAGCCTCCTGGTGTAATGCACAGCTGAGCGCAGGAAGTCAGAGCGTGTGCTCGTGACCCTGGCTGTAGCTGATGACGTGTGCATGGGCATGAGATCCCGTGCACCAGCCTGTGACGAGGAAGAAAGGGCTGGGCTTTACTAAAGCGATGAGGAAGAGGAGGATGACGGGCAGATGCAACTCTGCTGGAGAACAAGCTAAGTAACGCCCAGTCAGCCACATGTTTTAAACTTTACAAAGCTAGATCTTCACTTCTACAAAACAGTTTTTTTAGCAAAAACGCTTGCACCAAATGTGTGTGCTGGGTGTAGGGACCCATATTAACAGTCCAGGGGGGGGCATTTGGGGTGGTTGGTTCCCTTTAAGCTTTCTGTTTACATCAGAAATGATTTGTTACTTTGTTGCACGTTCTAACATAATTAAAGGTGAAGATTAAAAAAAATTGCCCTGTCCCTGCCCTCCTACATAATGAAGCAAAGCTGGGCACTGCAGATCTAGGATCTATAGATCACTTATAAATCAATAAAATCATATCTGCTCCTCAGCTCTCACCCCACCCTCAGGGGACAGAGAAATCCAGTGCTGCGTAGTGCTAACGTTTCAGGGGGCAGGAAACTACCAAGTTGATATAGAGGCGGGGAGAACCATGGCAGTGCTGAATCAATCAGTGCAGAGCTTTGCCTCTGCTCCTAGCCTGATATATGGCAGCAGACGTTATGCACCATCACATCATTGTACAGTAGAGAATCACAGCGTGTATTTATAGCTGCTTGGTGCCATGATTCCTATTTGAAGGGAGAGCACCCCTTTTCTTGCAATACATAGCATTGTATATCAGGGGCTGGATTGTGGAGTGACCATGGGGCCGGTGGTCACTCCTCCTTGCTACAACTGAGTGTGAACACACTCCACCGCCGTGCCACCATCCCACATAGAGCAACCGCTCTGACCCTGGCTAACCTAAAGGCATAAGTGACCATTACCTTGTACAGGACAGCCCTCTGTTCAGAACCACTAAGGGCATACCCGCTGTTCCTATACTGACCATAAGGACCACATCCTTCATGAACCGCAACATAGCTCAAGGCGACTTATGTGATCAAGGTCTTGAATGACCGAAACGTCATTCTGTCGCAATCACTATAAGAGCACTTGTTTCAATAAATTTCACTAACAAGCAAAAAACTCCTTAAGTGTATGTGTGCAGTGATTCTAATAGACCTTTGACTTAAAGGGAATCTGTCAGCAGGTTTTTCCTACCTCATCTGAGCACATCATGTTGTAGGCAAAAAGACCTCTGAATCTAATGATGTTTAACTTAGATTACTGCCTGCAGCTGTTCTGACACAATCAAAGCATTTAGTTTTGGGCATGTAGCATAGCTGGGAAAGCTGCCTCCACCCACACCATGCTCTGCATATACAATGTCTATAGATAGCTGCCTCCACCCACACCATGCTCTGCATATACAATGTCTATAGACCGAGAGCTGCCTCCACCCACACCAGGCTCTGTATATACAATGTCTATAGACAGAGAGCTGCCTCCACCCACACCAGGCTCTGCATATACAATGTCTATAGACCGAGAGCTGCCTCCACCCACACCATGCTCTCAATAGATTGTGCATTCACAGTAAGGTGTCAATCACAGCAGGGGGTGTGTTGGAATGCCATTTGTGTGACAAAGTAGTCCTGTAATGGTAATCAGTAGGTGATAAAGCCTTTGGTTTACATAAATTATAGTACATGGCCTGATGAGAGAGGCAAAGTTGATCTTTGTTTTTTAACCCCTACAGCATGCTGTCCTCAGTTTACATAGTAAAAATCTGCTGACAGATTCCCTTTAAATGCAGATGAGTTGTAACACCAGACACAACTTGTAGACGGCAGTGGCAACAATGTTTTTCTAATCAACAATTTTTATTATGATGATGTGCAGAGATACTTTGTAACATGATCTGACACCGGACGGAAACTTATCTACACAATGAAAGATATAGTTGTGAAGGCAAATTCCCAAACCCAGGCCCACTTTACCTAAAGGGTTGAACAGGTTCTCAAATATTTGTCTGGATGTATAAGAACCGTCCAGTCCACAGGTCCTGTCTGCTACTGAGAAAACCAGAGAACAGCTAGAGACCCCACTGTTGTGGGAGATGAAGCAGCCAGATTGTTCATGTTATTAATTCCCCCATGTAGAATACATAGACGGTCGCCTCATCGGATGAGCTGCCCGATGTGTATTGTGTCTCCACGGCCGATGTAAGATCATTCCGGGGAACGTGCCACGTTACTGTTCGGGGGGCTCTGGATGAGGTAGGGGAACGGTTCTTGGTAGTTTCTTTTCCACTTTTCAGCACATGATTGGAACTTTGGGAAGTTCATGTTTTGTTTCTAATTGTATCTTCTAAAAGGATACAAACACCATTGGAGGCTTCATTAGAATCTAATTCATATAACATTTTTGTTTTGTTCAGTGAATTGAATGGAGACCATCTTCATTTCCAGAAATTGACCCCATGTGAACATACCCAAAAACTCATTGTGACAATGTTCCTTTAGTTGGGGGTTGCCCTACGCCTCTCGCTTCTGCTTCAGAGGAGGAAGATGGTTATAACATTATGACTCCATAAACTTGCCAGGATGACCGCACAATGGGCAGCTGACAGGTATCGTGCATGTGTCCTACTCTAACTGCCCAGATACAAGCACAATACTCGCCCGTCATGCTTCTCACAAGGTGTATGGGGGCATAACGTGGGCAGAAATCAGTGGCATCAGATAACCCCTGTAACTAGTGATATAACTTGAAGCTCACAGACCCCAATGCAAAAGCTCCAACGGGGCCCCCAATTATTGCAAATCTTTAAAACCATTACTACTTTTCTATAGGCCAAAGGAACTTTTGGGGCCACCCTAGGCTCCAGGGTCTCGGTGCGATTGCAACCCCATTTCGTGCTGGACTAAAGGGGTGTCCTGCTACTGTGTGTGATAGTGGCATGTGGCCCAACAATGTCCGGCGCACTGTACAAAACAGACTGGGAAACACCGAGGTAACAAAGAAAGCAGAGGCCCTGCTCATAGAGAATGGGAAAGAGGCTGCGTGTGAGCTCTGATCTCTCTGCCGTCCTATACAGGTTCTTTCAACCCATCGCCGAGCAGGATACCTACTCCGTCGCTAGCCCTGATGTAAAACCCTCAATAGAGAATAGCTAGCAGGAGCACTAGTCCCAATCGCTGAATAATAACAATAAGAGGAAAGGGGAGACACAGAGGGCGATGACAAAAACAACTTCATGCCTGCTGTCACTCTCCTAGGCAGCAGACATCTTAGCAACTGTTAACCTCTCCAGAGAACTTCATTCACCTCAGGAATCTTGGCCTGGAATGAAGTTCAGTCACTAGCAAAAGATGCTTGAACCATGTGACCATATAAAGAGGGTGGGAGTGATAACAGGGTAGCCACACCTGGACAAGAACTAACTAGCTTGCTAGCCACAGAACTGACATTAACTCCTGAACTGCCAAAGGGAAAAAACACATAGAAATTCCATAAATAAAACATCCGTTTATTAAGAAAACGTTAAAAACTTCATATTAATTGCGCATTGCAATAGAAGAAAACCAACGCATTTCAGTGTTAATCATTATACATGGTACCATAGGTAACACCGAAACGCATTGGTTTTCATCTATTGCAATGCACAATTAATAACACGTTTTTAATGTTTTCTCAATAGATGGAGATTTTATTTATGAATTTTCTATCGCTTGAGAATCTTTTCCTTCTGTATTTGCTTATGTGAAGCCTGGACCTGGGTGTCACGATGGCCTCTCTTAAGGTACCGTTACACGGTACGACTGCAACTATCTCATGGGCGCGCGGTCGTTTCCGGGATCATTTTGACATCGTTGGTGAGATGTCGCACATCTAGATATCGTGGATGTAGCGAGCAGCGATCATTCACACAACCCAGCGATCGATACCTGCTCATTGATGTGAATAGGAGAAGTTGTTACCGACATCGTTATCACGGTGTCACACACAACGATGCAGCAGGTTGGCTGATCATTAATCGTCTGATGTTCTCAAATCTGCAATCAACGATCTATCGTAGTCGTATCACGGTGTTACACGCAACGGCGTCCTAACGATGTCGCTTGAATGACTCCAAACCCGTGACGTTTGAGCGATATCGTTAACTATGTCGTGCCTTGTAACGGGGCCTTTACTTAGGAGATTTTGACAGTTTTGAGTCAGACCTGTGTCTCACTCCTAGATTGAGACTTTATATTAAGCGTTTCCTTCCTTTGGTAGTGTTGGAGTTAATGTCAATTTGTGTTGCTAGCAAGCTCTCTAGTTCTCTTTCCAGGTATGGCTACTTTGTCATCACTCCCATCTCCTTTATATGGTCACATGATCCAGCATTCCTTGCTGGTGATTGAACTCCATTCCTAGCATAGCTACCTGAAGTGAAGAAGGTTCTCTAGAGAGTGGATTGTTGCCAAACTGCCTGCTGCCTTGGATTATGGCAGCAGGCGTGAAGTTGTTGCCTTGTTATTTCCTTGTCTGTCTCTTCTTCCCCTCTTGTCTTGTTTATTGCAGTGGTTCGGAATAGTGCTCTTGTTAAGGGTTTACATCAGGGCCAGCAAGGGACTAGGTATCCTGCTCGGCGATGGGGTGAAAGAACCCGTATAAGGATGGTAGGGAGTTAAGTGTATAGTTGCAGGTGAGTAGAGGAGGTGTCCTTTCCCCCGTACCCTATGAGCAGGGCCCTCCGCTGTATGTGTCCCCCGTTCCCCCCCCCCCCCAGTGTTTCTCCAGCCTGTTTTTGTAGGTAGTGCACCACAGTCTCGCACCACGTCCGCGGCGTGACACATGGCGGCACCGAGCGGATTTCTTCCCTGCGGTGCAGGTGTTAATGAAACTATTGAGCTGTTCGCCCATGTATCCAAACGTTGTAGACAGGTGTGGCACATTTTTTTGCAAATACACAGCCATATTTCCCTAATCAAGGACGAGCCTCTGTTTACAGGTCAATAAAATCCCCTAATCCCGTGTCCTGCTAACTGCACTAATGCTGGATTTCGGGTATTTTTAGGTACCGCTGTGTAGTTTGCCTGCGGTATTAAACTGTTCCCATTCAATCATGCGGCGATGTGATGTGTCCCATATTATGGCTCCCTCCTTCCATTGATCTTGCTGATATTTTCGTATTCTTTGATGCTTGTGTTTGACTCCAGGAGAAGCGTCCCCCAGAGACCCCACAAACCTCACAGCTTATTCTGTTCCATTAATAAAATTGCCTTTGTCTCATTCATATTTTCTGGATTTCTCTGTATAAATCCGGCGATCGGTGATTGATGGATACAATATATCTCGGAGGTCACACAGACATCTGCTGATATTGATTATGTGAAATCATCTTGGAGGGCAGGATTATTTTTTTCCCATTTATTCCTCATTTTATCTGTCCTACATTTTTACATGTGTATAATGGGAAGCGCCCGGGGGGACGCGCTGCTGCCGAGTACAGCAGATATACGTTTATCTAGTATCACAGTAATTATGTGTAAAGTAGCTCAGATGACAAGACATGCTAATATCCTGCCGACTCTGCTGCCATTACTGCAAAAAATGTTAAATGAAGCTTTATGGAGTATAAAAGTCGTCATAGCGGGGGCAATACCCCATTCTGGCTCCATCGTCCTAATCATTCACGTCAAGGCGTCCATATTCCTATGCCATAGATTTCTATGGGGATCTAGCGTACCTCCATAGGTCTCTGGTTTTATATGAATTCGCACTGCTGCAGATTTGCTGCAGATTTGTAATAAATCTCATCCACATGCTGCGGATATGTGACCTGTAGATTTTTGCCGATTTTTCTCAGATTTCACCACTCTCGGGATATGTCCTACAGGGTGTATTCACTTTCAATCAGAAAATCCACTGAGATTAAAAAAAAAACCTAAATATTTGGAGGAGAAAATCTGCAATTTAACATGAACAGCGCTAAATTTTTTGTAATATGCCGCAGGTTAGGCTGTGTTTGCAATGTCATGGGTGAAAAGTGTTGTTGTAATGGGGCTATTGTTCCCAGCCATCCGTCCATACGTGGTGTCCGCAGCCGATGGAATGACCATAAACACCAGTCTCAGGAATAACACTTGCCTTAACTTCAACAGGAACAAGGGAGTCCAACATGGAGTATATGTTGCACAGTGTCACGTGGGTATGTCACGATCAATACAGTTTGAAGTTGAATACTGACATGGAATTGAGGTTCCGGAGCTTTAAGCGCACGTATTCTTTAGATGTAGGGCTTGTAAATTGTTATCTGAAGGTTGAGAGTCTTAATCTGGCTTAAAGCGGACTATACAAGAGAGTTGTACAGACCTGGGAGTCCTGGGGGTAATGTAAAGCACATGTAGGTCCGGACAGCGAGGATCCAGGTTAAAAAGCTCTTAGCAGACTGTCTGTGAATGACAGAGAAGGATTCTTTATAAATACAAAAAGGGGAGACAAGAGGCGCAATAGTGCCATATCACTAGTGACACTGTCTGTGTAAGTGTATCAACAGGTGTACACTCGCCTGATCCAATTGTGAGCCCTGATGAAGGTGCCAGGATAGGTGCCGAATCGCGTTGGTGGAATAAAGGAGATTGTTACTTTTGGAGCCTTGCATTCCTCGTGATTCCATTGGGGCAGCAGTGCGGACCTTGATACACCATCTTCCCAAAATCTGAGAGAAGGATTCTAAGGCCTTGGGGCCTGGCTGGAAAGAATCTCCATGTGTGCTCTGTTCCCTGTGGAGTCTTTTCCAGAACTGGGGTATTTACAGCTCTGTGTATCTAGACAGACAGAGACTGGAAGTAGCTTCACCTATTGAATCATGTGTCTGCGTCACCGGCCAATAGGAAAACACTCAATTTACACGTCAGATTCTCACAATGCAAAGTAATATAAACTATATATTTTCACCAGCAGGTGGTGCTGGAACATAACAAATGAGAAATACCTGAGAGAGGCATAAAAAGTAATAATAATCTTTATTTATATAGCGCCAATATATTCAAAGTACATGAGAACCACATTAAGTGTAAATGGACTTAACTGAAACTGCAAACCTAGAACTCAGTAATAACCATAGAGGGGTAAGTAGGGAGTGAGCTGCAGTGTGCAGGACATGCTCATTGTCCAGGGATACTTAAAGGGACAGACACCAATTGAACCAGGTCACCACACTGTAAATCCCAAAATGACAGAGAACAGAGCAGTTTATGTCACTGTATCTTGCTGCAGATTTTATTCTGAGGAAATGTGACAGCATAGGAGTCCAAATGAGAGATGGCCGGCAGGGGTGATATCCAAGGGGCAGCAAAATCCACCCGTCATCCATTTCTGTCACCTGTCGCCCCCATACTGAGGTTCTGTAGATCTTCCAGTAGTGACACTATATGGCAGATCGTCACTGCACAGACAGACGTTTTCTGTGGCCACACTGGTGTGAAATCGAGTGCATCAAAAGTGTTACCATATCCAAACCTCTCCACTAATGAGGTGAGGCGAGAGGAATGTCAGACCACCGGGCGGCAGAATAGTGAGCAGAGTGCTGGCCGCAGGCAGGGGTGTAACCATCGCAACTGGGTCCGGGGGTACAGGGGCCCGCCGACTCCAGCACCTGCTTCAGTTACATGTGTGTCCCCAAGGTGGCGCACCTCAAAACTGCTAGGAGACCTGAGAGTTATGGAGGCCCAGTGCCATCTCCAGCACCAGGCCCCTCACCCGCAAGATGGGGACCTTGTATACCAGGATGAGCCCATATATATCATATATAGCAAGATGGAGACCATATATATCATATAGAGTAGGATGGATACTATATATACCAGGATGTGCCCATATATAGCAGGATGGAGACCATATATACCAGGATGGAGACCATATATACCAGGATGTGCCCATATATAGCAGGATGGAGACCATATATACCAGGATGGAGACCATATATACCAGGATGGAGACCATATATACCAGGATGGAGACCATATATACCAGGATGGAGACCATATATACCAGGATGGGCCAATATATAGCAGGATGGAGACCATGTATACCAGGATGGAGACCATATATAGCAGGATGGAGACCATATATAGCAGAATGGAGACCATATATAGCAGGATGGAGACCATATATACCATGATGGGCTCATATATAGAAGGATAGGGACATCTATACCAGGATGGGGACCATATATACCAGGATGGGCCCATATATAGCTGGATGAGCTCATATATAAAGGATGGGGACATCTATACCAGGATGGGGACCATATATAGACCATAGGGGACATTAATACATGGTGAAGAGGGAGAGGGGCTAACTGGTAAGTCTTTATAGGATTAGGAACGCTACATGGGACACATACATCTGACCAACATGCACAGGGGGGGGGGGGGGGGTTTCAACGTGAACAATGGGGATCCAAGTCCAAATTTCGCATTGGGGCCCATCGGACTCTAGTTACACCATTGCTGGCTGGTATTTACGGCGGTCTGTTTTGTGTCTATGTAAGTGCAGACGTTGATCCTGAATAAATAGTTCATAATTAAATATTCCAAATCTTTGCATCAGGGGAATCCTGTGAAATGTTTTCACATTTTGGAAAATTCCTATTGCTGCCCTTACAATGAGTGAGTGTGATTGATGGGCAATAGATTTCTTAATTTACTGCAATAAGTTGCAAAGTAAGAGAGAAAATCTCAGACTGGCCCTGTCTAAGCTATGAGCTTCTGTAATAATGTCTTGTGTTGTCCAGCTGTCCAGGAGGATCTGCTGCACTGAGGCCATGCCCAGCGGGTACAGTGAACCCCGATCCAGGGAAGAGCGATCTACTACATTGCCAGGTAAGGTCCAGGCCATATGGGACTTCATGCGTAATTTATGTCCTATTCCTCCGATTCACTGCCGGCTCTGCTCTCCCCATAGGTGTGCCCACTGGGGTTCATCCCTCTGGACTCGGGCCAGGCCTGCAGACCGTGCCCATCTGGCTACTCCTGTGATCCCACTTCTGGTCTATTAAACTCCTGCAGCCCCGGCTCTTACTCCAGGGAGGGTGAGCTGCTCTGTCTCCCTTGTCCTGATGGATTTGTGTGTCCAGACGGTCGAGATTGGAAGGTTCGTAGTCATATTGTAATAAGTGCATTGACATTTTGTAACAACTTGATGGAAAAGTGAGCTGAGTATGGGGGCAACCATTGTATAATGGGGTTTCAGTTTTATCCACATTGAAGCTAATGTCATTGCTGTTAATGTTTCCTGCAGATTTGCTTGATGTTGAAAATTGCATTTTTTCAAATTATTTTATAGCTTCTTGCTGTACATTTGCATTGTTTGTTAATTTGCCTGTTTTCACCTTGGATTTCTGGACAGTTTACAGCATTAGTGTAGCAATCAGACACTATTCAGCCCTGCTATGCAAATAGTGTGAAGTCAACGCGTTTCAGAGAACGGACTGTCTCCATCAGGACAAGATCCCATTCAGATGTGACGTCACTTTGTCCTGATGAAGGAGATGTCGTCCGTTCTCTGAAACGCGTTGACTTGATATCAGGATCCAGGAATACGGCATATTTGGACCATTACGGCAGCGCGGTTTAAACTCAAACCAAACGTATTACAGATAGGCAGAAATGATCATCATACATAAATCCATAAAGCGCTGGGACCAGTATAGGGCTGTGGGATTTTACGATTCTCAGTGTACGTTGTGTCATTCCAGCTGTGCCCTCCAGGACAGGAGGCGGCAGAGGATCGCACTCGCTGCGCTGACTGCCCCCCCGGCTTCTTCTCCTCTTGGAGCTCGTCGTCATGTCTGCCTTGTCTGCCAGGTATCCGCCTTCTTATTTCTTATTCTCGTTGACCGTATTTCCCTCCATGAATGCAGTGAGATGAGACGGTACAAAGCTGCCATGTTGGAGTTTGTCAGTCAGGATCTATCTTTATAAATGAGGAGACTTCTATAGAAGCCGTATGACCCTGGACTGAAGACCGGAGCGATCTGCGGCACACGGGTCACTATGAACAGCCCAATGACTGGTAGAAGCGGCGGCTCTATGGTAGCCAGAGTGGAGGCTCTATGATAGCCACACTGGACTAAATCACAGCATCTACACATTCCAGAGGTTTAAAATATTTCGCAATTTTATCTTGGGGAACGTCCCTAAAAATTACAGGTAATATTTGTTATAGCTGCAAAAGCTGATTTCCTCAGTGTGTGGTTACATAAACGCCTTGGCGACCGGATGTCCCCAATAACGCAGCACTTGATTGACCAGGCGACCACCACCTGATTGGCCACCTGAAATGGAAGAAAAGTTAAGGCCGCCATATTGGTTCACCCAAGAGATGGGTGTGCCAAGATGGCCACTGGCGGGACTGTACAGTGGATGGGGCACACTGTGCAGGACCGCCAGTGGCGCCACATGCTGCTGCTGTCCTCCGCTGCCACCAGTGTTACTGTTCCACTGCTTCAAAGCCCGCTCCATCATGACGTCTGACCTCTACTAAATGCACATGCACTCGCCATGTTTATTCACCAATAATAGAGATGCACTTCATTGACCCTGTGGATATGGCAGCAGTACGGGGCCCAAAGCAGATTTTAGACTACCCGAAGAGACTTCAAAAGACAATGCAGCAAAACTAATACAGCGCACACATAAGACAATAATGAAATATAAACAGCAGGTAGATACATTTTTGGTGGAGACATGGGGGTCAGTGGGTGTTCTCGTCCACTTTAGAAAGACAGCATGGACCAGGGCTCATCCCAACCCAACTGAGCACCCGTACTCTTTGCCCATGGGCAGAACACTACTCAGATAACACAGGGTGAGGGAACCACAAAATGGTAAGAATGTATTGGATCCCCAACAATCAAAGGCAAATAACACATAACCGAGCAAAACACACAATGTAACAGGCAACAGAGTCCCACCCCCAGAGTCGCTGGCTCACCAGGGATTGGAATATTTGTGCCTTTGGGGTTTCTTGGGACAACAGTCCCAGTCCAGCAACACCCATTTTCAGCAAACACCCACTGAGATGGGATAGCAGCAAGCTTGGGAAGCTGACCGAGCAAAGTCTGTAGCTGTTACCCAAGTTGGGACAATTCGGTCAGTATCTTTCTTAAGTAGTCTCTGATATTCCAGCCAAATCCTATAATCTCAGGCTGAACGTCTGCAGAATATAATTCAGTTTTGGTGCTCCTCTAGTCAGACCCGAAGCTCCTAGACTGAGGAGAGCTCCATGCAGAGTATGATGACACCATGTTATCCTGGCAGCCGCAACCAAAATTCATAGGCTGAGATTATGGTTTTCTAACTGGGATCGGAGGCCCTAGGTGGAAGCCAATGTGGCATATGAACAACTGGTGACTGAAACAAGATCTTTTTATATCCCAAGCCTACACCTCAGGGCATATTGTGTTCTTCCAGGATTAGTGGGATGTTATTGGTCGGTAATTCAATCCAAATGCAAAATCCTCCTCTTAGTAATGTAGACAGAGAGGGTGAGGTAATTTACATATAATTAGGAATCCACAAATTCAGACAAAGAAGGCTCTGCATAGTCTGGCAAGAAACAATGACCCACATCTCTGAGTCAATAAACAACCAAACAATATGTCTGGCCAAATTAAGAATTTTTAACCCACGCCACACAGTGTAAAAGGCTGTGTCATCACAGACACAACGGGACTAATTCTTGACATTAAATATAACATAATTACTGCAGTTACCACTGACGATTTTGGGCCCTTGTAGTGCCGCCAGGGTCCGGCCCGTAGGTAACGAGCGCCTATACTGTCACCTTTTTCCTGATGAGCCGAGTTCTATCTATAATCACCAGGTAAGTGTTAGACGCTGTGACCCCGGTCCGGCGTGTGTGCGCTGTCATGCGGTGGCGGTGTCGGGAGCCTTCATTACCAGTAAATAACCTGACGTTGCCAGCTCTATGGGCTGTTTTAGGATTTGTTTTCACTCCATTCTGGAACAATGTAATGAGAAAATGAAGCGATTACTGTGCCAGGCAGAGAGATAAATAAGGCGATAATTAGGCCCTCTCATTAAATAATGAAGCGTACCTTCAGAGAGGCACAAACTGTCAGGAAGGGAGAAATGATGAGCGGAGACATCCTCATTAAAGAGAGATCCTGGGATCTGACGAGCCGCAGGTACCGCGCTTAACCCCCGCACTGCTGAAGGTACTGTGTGATGTGGAGAGGGAGCTTACACTAAACCCTTCATAATGGAGGACTCCCACCACTCATAGCACTGACAGCACAAAGGCTCAGAGGACACAATATAAGAAAGCGGATCAAATCCAACATGGCCTGGAATATCCGCAGTGCCGGACTCCTTAACCCTTGTAATAGCACACTGGGGTGGATTTACCCAACCAGTTCAGACCAGACTAGTCCAATGTCTTCTCACGGTGGTGGAAAGTGCGATACATTGTCTAATTTTACAACACTGTCACACTAGATGTAGGGAGACGCCCAGAGCAGGATGACAAGGGGGAAGGAGCCCTTGACGCTAAGGGGAGATAGTGACCCCCTAGAAACACTAGCGCTGACACCTGGCTCTTCTAACAACCCTATACAGTCTCCACAACTGTCGCCGAGCAGGATACCTTGTCCCTGTCTGTCCCTCAAACTAAGATTACTTAGGCGTTGGACTCTGGTCAACCCAGCTAACAATTAAAGGAAAACACCAGGGAGGCAAACAAGAGGGAGAGGTAGACACACTTAGCTGAAAGGAGAGCCAGATCGCAAACTACACCGGATGTCCATGATGCGCTGCTGAGCCTGGAAGCAACACCACCTCCAAACACGCTATCACTAGCAAATGCAACATGGGAGCTAAGGGGTATAAATAGAGACAGCTGAAGGTAGGCAGGCAGGAGATCAGCTGGGCCCTAGTGACCTCCAGCTATCGCCAAGCAGAGAAATACCTCTTAAAGGGACAGAACCACAATTCAGGATTTTGGCTGTTTGGCCTGACACTGCGATCTTCTGTGAGTGGCCCCAACAGCCTCTTTCATGCCCTTTGACACACCCGTGACAAACACTTATTAACTGCACTTATTTGCACCAAATTTTTGGGTGCATCCCCCATAAAGCCAGCTTTTGTTACTGCCAACTATGGCCACTTATTGAATGAGACAGAAATAGGTAAGGAGCAGGGCATATACCAGAATTCTGCTGGACAAATGTATCACTTATATGCGCCAGAAAGGACAGTCTAAAATGCAGCAAAGTTATTATTGCAAAACAAAAAGATAGAGAGGCGCTGTTGAGTGTACCTGGTGGTCCCGTGGATGGGAAAGGAAGGGGGGAGAATGTTACTAACCATACACTGTTGAGCACTTTCGGTGTGTATCGCATACCACGCGAGTCACTGGCCCACGTGGGTCACGTGTGGTGTGACGTCATTAAAGGTCCTTGAGTCACTCTCTGAATCCCTGCAGCACCAGCCGCTTACCCACTTGGTGACCATGAATACCAGATAAAAGAATACTGATAGTCTAATAGGGCTCAGGATGACGGCGGGCATGGTTGGAATTATTTAGTTATCTTCCTTATTACAATTGGGACACCACAATGTGTTTCTGCGGGACACCGCCATCGTAGTCCAATCACCTGATGAAGGTGGTGAACCGCCGAAACGCGTTGTGAAGTCTCGGTTGAAATAAAGATGATTACAGCACACATGGTTGGAATTATTTAGTAATCTTCTTTATTACAACTGAGATTCCACAACGCGTTTCGCCGGGTCACCACCTTCATCAGGTGATTGGACTATGACGGCGGTGTCCCGCAGAAACACATTGTGGCGTCTCAATTGTAATAAGGAAGATAACTAATTCCAACCATGCCCGCCATCATCCTGAGCCCTATTAGACTGCTAGTTTTTTTTTTTTTATCTGGTCAAATTTTATTGTTGGCACCCACCATTTTCTAAGTGCAAATAAAAGCTTGTCTGTCAGTACAAATGACTGTTCAAACCCAGCACCAGCACTCAGTGCACTCTTGGCATTGCCAAATTAAAGGGGACAAGTTTTTCTAGTCAAATGTTGCAGGATTCTGGTGTAATTTGCTCCTCTTTCATGACTGGCAGCATATCCGGCTGGTTAACAGTTAAGACGTCACTGAACTCCAGTGATGCTGAGATTCATATAATGCTTAAAGGACCTGTGTGATGTCATGGCCATGTGACTATAATAGGTGGAGCTAAGTCTACACAGTCCTTCAAACTCAGCTATCTTAGCTCCGCCCATTAGTCACATGGCCATGACATCACACAGGTCCTTGAATTTCAAGGAGTGACATCTGTAACAGCCCGGACGACTGTATGACTGTATGACTGTATGACTTCGCCCAGTTAGCTACTGAAAATATGTACGGTAAGTATCTAAAATGCTTTTTTTGGGATAAATATGTTTTAAAAGAAAAAAAAAAATCAGGTTACTAATGAACAGTACATGATGCAAATAACATTGGGGGCGGTTTAGCAACAAAAATGACCTGACAGGTTCCCTTTAAACCTTTATGAACCTCTTTCCTTTTCCTATCCGGAGGGATCTAGTTGAGTGATCTGTTATCTGTGGCTGCCATGTTCAGCCGATCTCCTCAGTCTCTTCCTTGTCTTTCTCCAGGAGGTTATTGCCCCTTCGCCGGCGGCTCACTTCAGACAGTCATTTCACCCACTGGGTTCCTGAAAGACGGCAGCGGACAGATAAGTTCTTGCATTTGTAGTAACTGTCCCCCAACACTCGATTTGGAGGATCCTCATCAATCCAGTGGGTTACCAGTCACCTGCCACCCCGGGCACTATGTGACTGCCGAAGAACAACCATTGTGCAAGCTCTGCACCCCAGGTAAGACGGTATAATGGTGGCATCATAGAGTATTGTTGTTGTAAGGGCGGTGGTATTACATGGGCACTTGATGGCAGTATTACATGTCAGTCATAGGAAGCATTGCATGACTATGGTTCATGTGGACTCATCAGCTCCACTATTATGTGACAAACCAGTACTTTATGCTGCAGTGGCGGACCTTCAGCCTGGCGGGCCTGGTGCAGCTTTCTTACCTGCGCCGAGCCGTGCATTTTAGATCTGGGAGTCGGGACTGGAGAGGAGAGGAGGGGTGGAAACAGCCAAGGGAAGCAGGAAGCCTCCCTCAGTTAACCTCCTCTCCTCTGACATAGGGTCACGGGGGGCCCTCTACAGGTGCTTGAGGGGCCCCCTAGACAGTTGGGGCCCTGTTGCAGCTGAACCAGCTGCACCACGGTAGGTCCGCCCCTGTTATGCTGCTTTGTTTTCTAATCTTCATGGTAAAGTTGTATTTGACACATCTTATCCCTGTTATGTGTATTATGTGCATATATCTTCACACCTATAACTCATTTAGAACTCATGGCACAATATGGCACTGCTGTGTGTGCAGTAATGTTACACTTACAGTATCTCGGTCCTACATTATTGTACATCCGGTGCCATTCACACCTCTGGAATAAAGTGTCAGACAGTATATTATAAGGGTGAAATTAATGATACACAAGAACCTGCACATGATGTGACCTTGGAGACTCAGTACAGAGCATTATAATTGTCAGTAATATCCCGCTGGGTGAGTGCCTGAAGTGGACGGACTACTAATTGTGCTACCGGCTAATTAGCAAACTATACTTCCGACATTAAATGTTATGGGGGAGAAAAACTATCAGCCCGTTATGTGCTCGGCCATATAACCGAAAACGTGCCAAATCTGCTCTCAAGCTGCAGGCTAGAAAATCTTATAATGTACCACAAATACAGGCCCTGACAGACGTTATGTCGCTTATCCACGTTATGTAAATAAAGCTTATAACCTGACGTTACATTCACCCATTGGTTGTATAAATTTCTCTTCTGAAAGCTGAAACCCTCCGAAATGTGGTTCAGGTTACGAAAATAAATTGTCATCAATGCTGAAATATTGAACATTTAATGGTCAGATTTTGGCAAGACAAATGTTTTGTCGCCTGGTCATATAATGCCCCCAATCCTAGTTTACATCCTCACCTGTGCTCAGTAAGTGATCGGTTAATTAGTGGATGTGTATAAAAAGAAACCCAGCACCCCGGACCTTCACTTGAACTGCAACCTGAGCTCTGACAACATGCCAAAAATCCACCCTGCCACCAAAGCGTTGATTATCAAGAGGCTGAAGACCAGATCCACTGCAGAGGTGGCTGACACCTTTAATGTGTCTCAGCGTCAAGTACAAAGAATTATAAAAAGATTTGAAGAGACTGGAGATGTGTTTGACAAGCCCAGGTCCGGCAGACCCCACAAGACAACTGCTCAGGAGGTACGTTTGTTGGTTAGAAAATCCGAAGCAAGCCCCTCTTCCACTGCAGCAGAGCTCCAACAGGCCTGGTCACCTCAAGTCCCTGTGTCAACTAGAACAGTTTGTAGGATTCTCCCTTGAAATGGCCTCTATGGTCAAATCAGTGCCCAGAAGCCAGCACTAAACAAAAGGCAAATAAAAAACTGTGTGGCATCTGCAAAGTCCCACAGCCTGCTAAACAGATGGACGCTGGAAAAGTGGCAGAAGGTGGATTTCTCTGATGAATCTTCAGTAGAATTACACCACAACAAATAATTAACTTAAAATACAAATATATGTTGCATAACATTGGTGAATGAAGTTGTGGTGCTATTAGACTCATATTTATTATTTTGTCTGACTTCCATGAGCTTGAAGGACTGCATCCATGCGGTTCAACAATGATTCATACAATTTATTAATGAAGTCATCAGGAATAGCAAAGAATGCAGTCTTACATGCCTCCCAGAGTTCATCTAGATTCTTTGGTTTTGTCTTCCAAGCTTCCTCTTTCATCCTACCCCAAACATGCTCAATGATGTTCATGTCTGGTGACTGGGCGGCCAGTCCTTGAGCACCTTGATCTTTTTTGCCTGGAGGAACTTTGTTGTAGAGATGGATGTGATGTGATGGAGCAGATTTGACCCCTTTTATGATTTTGAATGTAAGAGGTAGTTAATACTTCTTGATATTTTAGGCTATTGATATTGCCTTCCACCTTGCAAATGTTTCGCATCCCCCCCATACTGAATACACCCCAGATAATGATCTTTCCACCACCAAATTTAACTGTTTTCTGGGTGTATTTTGGATCCATACGAACTCTAGTAGGTCTCCTGCAGTATTTGCGGTGGCTGTGGTGTAATTCTACTGAAGGTTCATCAGTGAAATCCACCTTCTGCCACTTTTCCAGCGTCCATCTGTTTAGCAGGCTGTGGGACTTTGCAAATGCCACACGTCTTTTTATTTGTCTTTTGTTTAGTGCTGGCTTCTGGGCACTGATTCCACCATGGAGGCCATTTCAAGTCAGAATGCTACAAACTGTTCTAGTTGACACAGGGACTAGAGGTGACCAGGCCTGTTGGAGCTCTGCTGCAGTGGAAGAGGGGCTTGCTTTGGATTTTCTAACCAAACATTCCTTCTGAGCAGTGGTCTTGTGGGGTCTGCCGGACCTGGGCTTGTCAAACACATCTCCAGTCTCTTCAAATCTTTTTTTAATTCTTTGTACTTGACGCTGAGACACAATAAAGGTGCCAGCCACCTCTGCAGTGGATCTGGTCTTCAGCCTTTTGATAATCAAGGCTTTGGTGGCAAAGTGGATTTTTGACATGTTGTCAGAGCTCAAGTTGCAGTTCAAGTGAAGGTCTAGGGTGTTGGGTTTCTTTTTAGACGCACCCACTAATTAACCGATCATTTACTGAGCACAGGTGAGGATGTAAACTAGGATTGGGGGCATTATATGACCAGGCGACAAAACATTTGTCTTGCCAAAATCTGACCATTCTGTTTTCATTAAATGATCAATATTTCAGCATTGATGACAATTTATTTTCTTAACCTAAACTACATTTCTAAGGGTTTCAGCTTTCAAAAGAGAAATTTATACAACCAATGGATGAATGTAACGTCCGGGTATAAGCTTTTATTTACATAACATGGATCAGCAACATAACGTCTGTTAGGGAGTGTATTATTGTACAAAGTGATGCTGAAAAATGAAGTATGCACATTACATTACTGATCCTGAGTTACCTCCTGTATTATACTCCAGAGCTGCACTCACTATTCTGCTGGTGCAGTCACTGTGTACATACATTACATTACTGATCCTGAGTTACCTCCTGTATTATACTCCAGAGCTGCACTCACTATTCTGCTGGTGCAGACACTGTGTACATACATTACATTACTGATCCTGAGTTACCTCCTGTATTATACCCAGAGCTGCACTCACTATTCTGCTGGTGCAGTCACTGTGTACATACATTACATTACTGATCCTGAGTTACCTCCTGTATTATACCCAGAGCTGACTCAGTATTCTGCTGGTGCAGTCACTGTGTACATACATTACATTACTGATCCTGAGTTACCTCCTGTATTATACTCCAGAGCTGCACTCACTATTCTGCTGGTGCAGTCACTGTGTACATACATTACATTACTGATCCTGAGTTACCTCCTGTATTATACTCCAGAGCTGCACTCACTATTCTGCTGGTGCATTCACTGTGTACATACATTACATTACTGATCCTGAGTTACCTCCTGTATTATACCTCCAGAGCTGCACTCACTATTCTGCTGGTGCAGTCACTGTGTACATACATTACATTACTGATCCTGAGTTACCTCCTGTATTATACTCCAGAGCTGCTCTCACTTTCTGCTGGTGCAGTCACTGTGTACATACATTACATTACTGATCCTGAGTTACCCCCTGTATTATACTCCAGAGCTGCACTCACTATTCTGCTGGTGCAGTCACTGTGTACATACATTACATTACTGATCCTGAGTTACCTCCTGTATTACACTCCAGAGCTGCACTCACTATTCTGCTGGTGCAGTCACTGTGTACATACATTACATTACTGATCCTGAGTTACCTCCTGTATTATACCCGAGCTGCACTCACTATTCTGCTGGTGCAGTCACTGTGTACATACATTACATTACTGATCCTGAGTTACCTCCTGTATTATCCTCCAGAGCTGCACTCACTATTCTGCTGGTGCAGTCACTGTGTACATACATTACATTACTGATCCTGAGTTACCTCTGTTTACTCAGAGTGCTGCAGCTCACATATTCTATGCTGCTACTGTGTACACACATTACATTACTGATCCTGAGTTACCTCCTGTATTATACTCCAGAGCTGCACTCACTATTCTGCTGGTGCAGTCACTGTGTACATACATTACATTACTGATCCTGAGTTATACAATGTTTCCACTAGCAGAATTGTGAGTGCAGCTCTGCAGTATAATATATTTTAGCTATGAAGTGATGTAACACGTGACTCCTTATTTTTCTCCCTTTAGGCTATTATTGTGCTGATGGCTCCACCAGGACTCCCTGCCCCGCTGGCACCTTCTCGGACAAGGAGGGTCTTCTTCAGCAGAGTGATTGTGTCCTCTGCCCGGCAGGTCGGTCCCGGTGATTTCTGTGCTGCGGATTTGAATGAACCATCACTAAATGATGATGATACTTAGTATTGTGTGTCTGCAGGTTTCTTCTGTTTGGAGGGAATGTCTCAGCCTCCAGGAGACGTTTCTCTGTGTCCTTCAGGTTTTTACTGTCCTATAGGAACTCGAAATTCTCATGCCTATCCATGCCCGGCTGGGACCTACAATGACCAAACTGGGCGAGGACACAGGGGCAGCTGCAAGATTTGTTCCGAGGGTCTGTTCTGCCAAGAAGGTGAGAGTTGTTAGATGGTGCCCTCCGGTCATCGGAGTCCATCAGATTATTGGGGTCATTGAAATACTAATAGCTGCCTATTGTGACAATGATTCTCTATCAGAGTCCCCACTTCAGCATGCACCCCCGCCCCCCACTTCAGCATGCAGCCCCCCACTTCAGCATGCAGCCTCCCACTTCCGCATGCAACCCCCACTTCAGCATGCAGCCCCCCACTTCAGCATGCAGCCTCCCACTTCCCGCATGCAACCCCCCACTTCCGCATGCAACCCCCCACTTCCGCATGCAACCCCCCACTTCAGCATGCAACCCCCCACTTCAGCATGCAGCCCCCACTTTTCTCCTTTTAAACATTTTTCCTCCAGGTCACACCCATTTTTTCTCCTAGCAACACCTTACCCTTTAACCCTTCCAGACACCCCCTTTTCCTCTGGACACCCCCCCTTTCCTCTTGGACACCCCCATTTTCCTCTTGGACACCCCCCTTTCCTCTTGGACACCCCCCATTTTCCTCTTGGACACCCCCATTTCCTCTTGGACACCCCCCTTTCCTCTTGGACGCCCCCCCAATTTCCTCTTGGACGCCCCCCAATTTCCTCTTGGACAGCCCCCCAATTTCCTCTTGGAACGACCCCTCCTTTTCCTCTCTGGACACCCCCCTTTTTCCTCTTGGACAGCCTTCCTTATTCTCCTGGGACATTTCCACCCCTTTTCCTCTTAGCCATTACATAACCCTTTCACTTTAAAGACTTCACTCCTAGGTCAAATGAGCTGAAAAATTACCTAAACATGTAATAAATAAGAGGATAAGATAGATGGAACAAATGTGTGCCGACAAACTGAAACCCCAAGCAGTTTACAATAAGAGAACCATGGCTGCTTTGTGTCATGAGCCGCCCGCACCCCTGATGGTTTGTGTTATTGCAGTTTGGCTCCATTCATCTCCTGGTCAGAGATGACGATGATGTTTCTGTTACAAAGTGGCCATGTTTATCTAATTCTGGACACTTTAAGGTGCACAGTGCACCCAGCCGGGCTCCTGTGCTCATTAGGTGCATGACGTAGATTATACTAGGGCTGATGAGCGATTGCTGTGGTCAACAAAATATGCTGTTACTTTATAATGTGCTGGCAGTGCCTGCTATGCTGTCACTATATAATCTGCTGGCAGTGCCTGCTATGCTGTCACTATATAAGCTGCTGGCAGTGCCCGCTATGCTGTCACTATATAATCTGCTGGCAGTGCCCGCTATGCTGTCACTATATAATCTGCTGGCAGTGCCCGCTATGCTGTCACTGTATGACCTGCTGGCAGTGCCCGCTATGCTGTCACTATATAAGCTGCTGGCAGTGCCTGCTATGCTGCCACTATATGAGCTGCTGGCAGTGCCCGCTATGCTGTCACTTTATAATCTGCTGGCAGTGCCCGCTATGCTGTCACTATATAATCTGCTGGCAGTGCCCGCTATGCTGTTACTTTATAATCTGCTGGCAGTGCCCGCTATGCTGTTACTTTATAATCTGCTGGCAGTGCCCGCTATGCTGTTACTTTATAATCTGCTGTCAGTGCCCGCTATGCTGTCACTTTATAATCTGCTGGCAGTGCCCGCTATGCTGTCACTATATAAGCTGCTGGCAGTGCCCGCTATGCTGTCACTATATAAGCTGCTGGCAGTGCCTGCTATGCTGCCACTATATGACCTGCTGGCAGTGCCCGCTATGCTGTCACTATATAAACTGCTGGCAGTGCCCGCTATGCTGTCACTATATAAGCTGCTGGCAGTGCCCGCTATGCTGTCACTATATAAGCTGCTGGCAGTGCCTGCTATGCTGCCACTATATGACCTGCTGGCAGTGCCCGCTATGCTGCCACTATATGACCTGCTGGCAGTGCCCGCTATGCTGTCACTATATAATCTGCTGGCAGTGCCCGCTATGCTGTCACTATATAAGCTGCTGGCAGTGCCCGCTATGCTGTCACTATATAAGCTGCTGGCAGTGCCCGCTATGCTGTCACTATATAATCTGCTGGCAGTGCCCGCTATGCTGTCACTTTATAATCTGCTGGCAGTGCCCGCTATGCTGTCACTTTATAATCTGCTGGCAGTGCCTGCTATGCTGCCACTATATGACCTGCTGGCAGTGCCCGCTATGCTGTCACTATATTACCTGCTGGCAGTGCCTGCTATGCTGCCACTATATGACCTGCTGGCAGTAGCCGCTATGCTGCCACTATATGACCTGCTGGCAGTAGCCGCTATGCTGTCACTATATGACCTGCTGGCAGTGCCCGCTATGCTGTCACTTTTGAATATGCGACTTAGATACAGACCTGATATAGTTATTTGGGCCTCTCTTCTCCACAGGTTCCTCGGTCTCAGGTGTTCCATGTTCCAAAGGGAAGTTCTGCCCAGCGGGCATCAGCCGTGAACAAGACTGCCCTCTGGGGACCTTCACTCCGCACAGCGCGGCCTCCAGTAAGAACAGCCGGCAGGCCTTGTTTGTGGTTGGCAGCTCTGTCCCTATAAAACTCTGATCCAGTAAAGAGAATGGGGCTGAGCGGCCATACTACACACTGTGTATCCACGTCTTTATCATTCCGGGTGACCTTTTAATAAATAGTAATATACAGTAGCACAAAACGTTTTAGGCAGGTTTGGAAAAATGCTGCAAAAAATCCTTTAAAAAATAGAAGTGATAAAATCTAGATTCTCATGTAACAAAATGCAAAGTGAATTAACCAGAGGAAGATCAATCACGTCCATTGTTGGAGTGTTGAGTCTTTGTCATCAGAACAGCATTAAAGCATGACTTGTTCACGGACAGTCGTCAGTCGCTTACAGGTTGAGGACCTCTGGGGCAACAAACAACAGATCTTCATGTCCTTCTATGCCTATATTATCTCAGACACTCGAGGTTGGGATCAGGACCTCTTGCTTTTCCTTCTAAGCACAGCAGCAAGACACAAGGTAGTTCTACTGCATCAGCGAGGCGTCTCTCAGGCCAAGATTTCACTGCAGACTTTGAGTTCAAGATGTGAAGTTCAAGCTCTTTTCTGAGAGTCTGCAGGAATATTGAGGTATGGTGGAGGGTCCTTGCAAATTTGGGGCCACAATTGAGCAAATGGATTAATTGTGCAGACACTGACCCATCATATACTACCATCGGGGAGGCGTCTGATTGGCTCTAAATGTATTCTGCATCCAGGCGATGTGATTAAAAGGACTCTGTCAGGTCATTTTTCGGTATGATACTAACAGTACCCCCGAATAGTGCCTGGGCAGAGCTTTCAGAATATGTAAAAATCACTACTGTACCCTTTGTAGTTCTCTTACTATAAGCATCTTTACACCCAGCAGACAGCTAGTTTCAGCAGTGAAAGTAATTGACCGGACTAGTCCAGGTATGTAAATGTTCATTTATTATTCACTCCTTCTGAAGCAGCTCTCCCCTCCCTGTTCTCTGCCTATGCAGTTTAATTTACGTTTTCCTGTCCTGCACAGAGCTTCTGATGAGGGAGAGATGGCAGGCATATACGGTATCTGATAGCTCATCTAGGTAAAGGCCCCGTTACACATAACGATGTCCCAATCAGGATCGCTGGGACATCGCTATCTGATCGCTGGTGAGCTGTCACACAGGCAGACTCACCAGGTAGAACACTGGTAACCAGGGTAAACATTGGGTAACTAAGTGCAGCGCTGCGCTTAGTTACCCGATGGTTACCAGCGTCCCAGCGTGTACTGTGCGGCGCTGGGAGCTCGTTAATCATTGGTCTCACTCTGTCACACACGCCAATGCTGGCCGCCTAGCGGGAGACCAACAATCAAGAAATGGTCCTGGCCATTTACCAACAATCAGCAAGCTGATCGCTGGTCGTTGGTACATGTCACACGCAGCGGCATCGCTACAATATCGCTGCAACATCACAAAACCGGTGACGTTGCAATGATATCGTTAGCGATATCGTTGCGTGTAACAGGGCCTTAAGGCAGTCTCTACATTTATTTCTCTGAGCACAAGCTGTGCTGTCTGTGAGAGATTCTGTGTGTTTATTTGAACTTTTGTTTTGCTTTAAACAAGGAGAGCAGAGACAGAAGGATACAGCCCCCCATGTGGGTGATTTCTACTGAACCTTCCTTCTGTGCAGTGCAGGGATGTCACTACATGAATATTCATTCCTGGGGGAGTGGGCAGCGGAGAACTAAGTGATCACTCACTGTGATTGACAGATGAAATGAATCTCTAATCTCTCTATTTGAGGATGGGGAGGGGTAGACATAAATGAAACACATGAATAAAAAGAGCTTCACCAGAGGAATTAGAAAATGATATCGGTTACATATGGAAGTTTTGACCTGACAGATTCCCTTTAAGAATGAGGAGTCCTGGAGGTGATGATCCACAGATCACTGATCTCACATCATCCTGGAGGTGATGATCCACAGAGCCCGGATCTCACATCATCCGTCTGTCTGGGATCAAGAGACAGAAGGATCCGCACAATTGCACCTGAAATAATTGCAGATAGGGGGCGCTCACACCAGATATTGATTGACATTGCTCTAGAATTCATTCACTTTTTTGATTATTTTTCGATCATTCTGAATGTTACTTTGCAGCGTTTTTCCACACCTGCCTAAAACCTTTGTAGAGTAATGCAGGTTATGAAGAAAGATGAAGAGATGAAGACGGGACATGAAGGAAACTACAAATGTTTTATATGTTGCCGCTCGTTCAGTAATATGATTATCTGTAAAACCTGAATGTGAAATGTCTTATGTGGGTCCCCAATGCCATCGGATAGAATTATTCACACCCTTGGATCACACGTACAATACTTTGCGGCTGCTTTGACATTGCTCTACTTTATAGAGGAATATTAATGTAGATAAAATCCGCACTATAGAACACAAGTAAAATGCTGCAAATGTGTAAGAAGCCTAAACCATGAACAGGGCATCAGTGCCACCTGGTGGTGAATAAGTATATTACAGGCTATCCAATCTATTAGCAGCTTCTATAGCTATTCATTAATGGGTAGTGTTGAGCAGAGACATATAGGGGGGGGGAGAGGTGCTAGGTGAATACAGACATGTCCTCTGCTTACAGCAAGTCATAAAAAATAGCATCATTACTGATACAAGGGAAGGTCACTGGAAAATGGCATTTTAACCTGCCCTTGTGTTGTCTGTGCAGGGTCCTCGTAGAGTTGGGAGCGGGGGCTACAATACAATACAATACACCTGGGACCTAGAGCCCCAAAAGTCGCTTTGGCCTACAGAAAGACCAATGCTATTAAAGATTTTCAATAACTTGGGGCCCCGTTGGAGTTTTCGCTTTGGGCCCATCAGCTTCATATTACACCATTGGGTGGGAGGGAGGGAATACAAAGGTTTTCTCTCAGTCTTAAAGTGAGTCCCTATATTACACCGACAACCCACCGATCTGAATGGTCACTGGGTAATGCTTCATTTAACCTCTGGTGGCGCTGTAGGGGAACTGAACACTTAAACCATTGTCAAGGAGGGTCATGTGTATGGTCAGTTGTAGGGTAGAAGAAGAATTGGAAATGACAACTAAAATAGTAATGCAAAACACCTAGTGTGTGATGGACGGTTCATGTGCGTGTGTTATGGTGGGGTCCTATATGTGCAATGGGTGGGTCCTATATGTGCAATGGGTGGGTTCTATATGTGCAATGGGCGGGTCCTATATGTGCAATGGGCGTGTCCTATATGTGCAATGGGCGGGTCCTGTGTGCGATAGACTGGTCCTGTGCTTGTGTGATGCACGGGTTTCCCCCTCTGCACCCCTGGGTTTCCCCCCTCTGCAGTATAATGAAGTTCTGCTCCACTGCCCAAT
Organism: Allobates femoralis; assembly: GCA_033576535.1. Lineage (NCBI taxonomy): Eukaryota > Metazoa > Chordata > Amphibia > Anura > Aromobatidae > Allobates > Allobates femoralis. The sequence continues at coordinate 39,600,629 of JARQOC010000009.1, forward strand.
ACCTCCAGACTCCCAGGCTTCCGGATAGATGGGAGGCAACCATCCAGGATTAGTATAAAAAAAAATAATTCTGGTGCCACCGATGCGGTTTATATCCTTTATTCAATAAAAATAGTGATACAGGTGCCCCCTAAGGGGAAAAACACTAGACGCGTTTCAGAGTAAAAACTCCTTAATCGTTAGTACGATTCCCCCTCTGCACCCCTGGGTCTCCCCCTCTGCACCCCTGGGTCTCCCCCTCTACACCCCTGGGTCTCCCCCTCTGCACCCCTGGGTCTCCCCCTCTGCACCTCTGGTTCTACCCCTCTGCACCCCTGGGTCTCCCCCTCTGCACCCCTGGGTTATCCCCCTCTGCACCCCTGGGTTATCCCCCTCTGCACCCCTGGGTTATCCCCCTCTGCACCCCTGGGTCTCCCCCCTCTGCACCCCTGGGTCTCCCCCTCTGCTCCCCTGGGTCTCCCCCTCTGCACCCCTGGGTCTCCCCCTCTGCACCCCTGGGTCTCCCCCTCTGCACCCTGGGTCTCCCCCTCTGCACCCTGGTCTACCCCTCTGCACCCCTGGGTCTCCCCCTCTGCACCCCTGGGTTATCCCCCTCTGCACCCCTGGGTTTCCCCTCTGCACCCCTGGGTTATCCCCCTCTGCACCCCTGGGTTATCCCCCTCTGCACCCCTGGGTTATCCCCCTCTGCACCCCTGGGTCTCCCCTCTGCACCCCTGGGTCTCTCCCCCTCCTGCACCCCTGGGTCTCCCCCTCTGCACCCACAGGTATGTATTTATCATGTAATAATATGTAGTTGTGCCTCTTTCAGGATCTTTTATACTTCTGCATAGAGATGCAGACTAGTAGATTAGACGATCCCTTCAGCCGACCTCATGCCTGCCGCTCCCCCACTGTCACATATCATCTATTTGGGGACATGGCCGCCTGTGCTCTGCCCTATTTCTCCTTCTGATTATTGTCTTCATGTTTTCTCTGAAGGAATAGAAGATTGCGGCCTGTGCCCGGCGGGATTTTACTGCCTATCAAACACCAGCTACCCTATTCCTTGCCCTCCGGGTACCTACAACCACCTAGAAGGGCAAGATGAAGCCGGAGACTGCACGCCGTGCTCAGCCGGGAGCGCCTGCACTCGATCAGGACTGACCCAGCCGGATACAGACTGCTCTCCTGGGTGAGTGACGCTCCATGTGACACCAGCACATTACAGACTGCTCTCCTGGGTGAGTGACGCTCCATGTGACACCAGCACATCACAGACTGCTCTCCTGGGTGAGTGACGCCTCCATGTGACACCAGCACATTACAGACTGCTCTCCTGGGTGAGTCATGCTCCATGTGACACCAGCACATTGCAGACTGCTCTCCTGGGTGAGTCATGCTCTATGTGACACCAGCACATTGCAGACTGCTCTCCTGGGTGAGTCATGCTCCATGTGACACCAGCACATCACAGACTGCTCTCCTGGGTGAGTCATGCTCCATGTGACACCAGCACATTACAGACTGCTCTCCTGGGTGAGTGACGCTCCATGTGATACCAGCACATTACAGACTGCTCTCCTGGGTGAGTGACGCTCCATGTGACACCAGCACATTACAGACTGCTCTCCTGGGTGAGTGACGCTCCATGTGACACCAGCACATTACAGACTGCTCTCCTGGGTGAGTGACGCTCCATGTGATACCAGCACATTACAGACTGCTCTCCTGGGTGAGTGACGCTCCATGTGACACCAGCACATTACAGACTGCTCTCCTGGGTGAGTGACGCTCCATGTGACACCAGCACATTGCAGACTGCTCTCCTGGGTGAGTGACGCTCCATATGACACCAGCACATCACAGACTGCTCTCCTGGGTGAGTGACGCTCCATGTGACACCAGCACATCACAGACTGCTCTCCTGGGTGAGTCATGCTCCATGTGACACCAGCACATCACAGACTGCTCTCCTGGGTGAGTGACGCTCCATGTGACACCAGCACATTACAGACTGCTCTCCTGGGTGAGTCATGCTCCATGTGTACACCAGCACATTGCAGACTGCTCTCCTGGGTGAGTGACGCCCCATGTGACACCAGCACATCACAGACTGCTCTCCTGGGTGAGTGACGCTCCATGTGACACCAGCACATTACAGACTGCTCTCCTGGGTGAGTGACGCTCTATGTGACACCAGCACATTGCAGACTGCTCTCCTGGGTGAGTCATGCTCCATGTGACACCAGCACATTACAGACTGCTCTCCTGGGTGAGTGACGCTCCATGTGACACCAGCACATTGCAGACTGCTCTCCTGGGTGAGTGACGCTCTATGTGACACCAGCACATTACAGACTGCTCTCCTGGGTGAGTGACGCTCCATGTGACACCAGCACATTACAGACTGCTCTCCTGGGTGAGTGACGCCCCATGTGACACCAGCACATTACAGACTGCTCTCCTGGGTGAGTGACGCTCCATGTGACACCAGCGCATCACAGACTGCTCTCCTGGGTGAGTGACGCTCCATGTGACACCAGAACATCACAGACTGCTCTCCTGGGTGAGTGACGCTCTATGTGACACCAGCACATCACAGACTGCTCTCCTGGGTGAGTGACGCTCCATGTGACACCAGAACATCACAGACTGCTCTCCTGGGTGAGTGACGCTCCATGTGACACCAGCACATTGCAGACTGCTCTCCTGGGTGAGTGACGCTCCATGTGACACCAGCACATTGCAGACTGCTCTCCTGGGTGAGTGACGCTCCATGTGACACCAGCACATTGCAGACTGCTCTCCTGGGTGAGTGACGCTCCATGTGACACCAGCACATTGCAGACTGCTCTCCTGGGTGAGTGACGCTCCATGTGACACCAGAACATCACAGACTGCTCTCCTGGGTGAGTGACGCTCCATGTGACACCAGCACATTGCAGACTGCTCTCCTGGGTGAGTCATGCTCCATGTGACACCAGCACATTACAGACTGCTCTCCTGGGTGAGTGACGCCCCATGTGACACCAGCACATTGCAGACTGCTCTCCTGGGTGAGTGACGCTCCATGTGACACCAGCACATTGCAGACTGCTCTCCTGGGTGAGTGACGCTCCATGTGACACCAGCACATTGCAGACTGCTCTCCTGGGTGAGTGACGCTCCATGTGACACCAGAACATCACAGACTGCTCTCCTGGGTGAGTGACGCTCCATGTGACACCAGCACATTGCAGACTGCTCTCCTGGGTGAGTCATGCTCCATGTGACACCAGCACATTACAGACTGCTCTCTGGGTGAGTGACGCCCCATGTGACACCAGCACATTGCAGACTGCTCTCCTGGGTGAGTGACGCTCCATGTGACACCAGCACATTACAGACTGCTCTCCTGGGTGAGTGACGCTCCATGTGACACCAGAACATCACAGACTGCTCTCCTGGGTGAGTGACGCTCCATGTGACACCAGCACATTACAGACTGCTCTCCTGGGTGAGTGACGCCCCATGTGACACCAGCACATTACAGACTGCTCTCCTGGGTGAGTGACGCTCCATGTGACACCAGCACATCACAGACTGCTCTCCTGGGTGAGTGACGCTCTATGTGACACCAGCACATTACAGACTGCTCTCCTGGGTGAGTGACGCTCCATGTGACACCAGCACATTACAGACTGCTCTCCTGGGTGAGTGACGCCCCATGGGACACCAGCACATCACAGACTGCTCTCCTGGGTGAGTGACGCTCCATGTGACACCAGCACATTACAGACTGCTCTCCTGGGTGAGTGACGCTCCATGTGACACCAGCACATTACAGACTGCTCTCCTGGGTGAGTGACGCTCCATGTGACACCAGCACATTACAGACTGCTCTCCTGGGTGAGTGACGCTCTATGTGACACCAGCACATTACAGACTGCTCTCCTGGGTGAGTGACGCTCCATGTGACACCAGCACATCACAGACTGCTCTCCTGGGTGAGTGACGCTCCATGTGACACCAGCATATTACAGACTGCTCTCCTGGGTGAGTGACGCTCCATGTGACACCAGCACATTGCAGACTGCTCTCCTGGGTGAGTGACGCTCCATGTGACACCAGCACATTGCAGACTGCTCTCCTGGGTGAGTGACGCTCCATGTGACACCAGCACATCACAGACTGCTCTCCTGGGTGAGTGACGCTCTATGTGACACCAGCACATTACAGACTGCTCTCCTGGGTGAGTCATGCTCCATGTGACACCAGCACATTACAGACTGCTCTCCTGGGGGAGTGACGCTCCATGTGACACCAGCACATTACAGACTGCTCTCCTGGGTGAGTGACGCTCCATGTGACACCAGCACATTACAGACTGCTCTCCTGGGTGAGTGACGCTCCATGTGACACCAGCACATTACAGACTGCTCTCCTGGGTGAGTGACGCTCCATGTGACACCAGCACATTACAGACTGCTCTCCTGGGTGAGTGACGCTCCATGTGACACCAGCACATTGCAGACTGCTCTCCTGGGTGAGTGACGCTCTATGTGACACCAGCACATTACAGACTGCTCTCCTGGGTGAGTGACGCTCTATGTGACACCAGAACATTACAGACTGCTCTCCTGGGTGAGTGACGCTCTATGTGACACCAGAACATTACAGACTGCTCTCCTGGGGGAGTGACGCTCCATGTGACACCAGCACATCACAGACTGCTCTCCTGCGTGAGTGACGCTCCATGTGACACCAGCACATTGCAGACTGCTCTCCTGGGTGAGTGACGCTCCATGTGACACCAGCACATCACAGACTGCTCTCCTGGGTGAGTGACGCTCCATGTGACACCAGCACATTGCAGACTGCTCTCCTGGGTGAGTGACGCTCCATGTGACACCAGCACATCGCAGACTGCTCTCCTGGGTGAGTCATGCTCCATGTGACACCAGCACATTGCAGACTGCTCTCCTGGGTGAGTGACGCTCCATGTGACACCAGCACATTGCAGACTGCTCTCCTGGGTGAGTGACGCACCATGTGACACCAGCACATTGCAGACTGCTCTCCTGGGTGAGTGACGCTCCAGGTGACACCAGCACATTACAGACTGCTCTCCTGGGTGAGTGACGCTCCACGTGACACCAGCACATTGCAGACTGCTCTCCTGGGTGAGTCATGCTCCACGTGACACCAGCACATCACAGACTGCTCTCCTGGGTGAGTCATGCTCCATGTGACACCAGCACATTGCAGACTGCTCTCCTGGGTGAGTCATGCTCCATGTGACACCAGCACATCACAGACTGCTCTCCTGGGTGAGTGACGCTCCATGTGACACCAGCACATTACAGACTGCTCTCCTGGGTGAGTGACGCTTCATGTGACACCAGCACATTGCAGACTGCTCTCCTGGGTGAGTGACGCTCCATGTGACACCAGCACATTGCAGACTGCTCTCCTGGGTGAGTGACGCTCCATGTGACACCAGCACATTGCAGACTGCTCTCCTGGGTGAGTGACGCTCCATGTGACATCAGCACATTGCAGACTGCTCTCCTGGGTGAGTGACGCTCCATGTGACACCAGCACATTGCAGACTGCTCTCCTGGGTGAGTGACGCTCCATGTGACACCAGCACATCACAGACTGCTCTCCTGGGTGAGTGACGCCCCATGTGACACCAGCACATTGCAGACTGCTCTCCTGGGTGAGTGACGCCCCATGTGACACCAGCACATTACAGACTGCTCTCCTGGGTGAGTGACGCTCCATGTGACACCAGCACATTACAGACTGCTCTCCTGGGTGAGTGACGCTCCATGTGACACCAGCACATTGCAGACTGCTCTCCTGGGTGAGTGACGCTCCATGTGACATCAGCACATTGCAGACTGCTCTCCTGGGTGAGTGACGCTCCATGTGACACCAGCACATTGCAGACTGCTCTCCTGGGTGAGTGACGCTCCATGTGACACCAGCACATCACAGACTGCTCTCCTGGGTGAGTGACGCCCCATGTGACACCAGCACATTGCAGACTGCTCTCCTGGGTGAGTGACGCCCCATGTGACACCAGCACATTACAGACTGCTCTCCTGGGTGAGTGACGCTCCATGTGACACCAGCACATTACAGACTGCTCTCCTGGGTGAGTGACGCTCCACGTGACACCAGCACATTGCAGACTGCTCTCCTGGGTGAGTCATGCTCCACGTGACACCAGCACATCACAGACTGCTCTCCTGGGTGAGTCATGCTCCATGTGACACCAGCACATTGCAGACTGCTCTCCTGGGTGAGTCATGCTCCATGTGACACCAGCACATCACAGACTGCTCTCCTGGGTGAGTGACGCTCCATGTGACACCAGCACATTACAGACTGCTCTCCTGGGTGAGTGACGCTTCATGTGACACCAGCACATTGCAGACTGCTCTCCTGGGTGAGTGACGCTCCATGTGACACCAGCACATTGCAGACTGCTCTCCTGGGTGAGTGACGCTCCATGTGACACCAGCACATTGCAGACTGCTCTCCTGGGTGAGTGACGCTCCATGTGACATCAGCACATTGCAGACTGCTCTCCTGGGTGAGTGACGCTCCATGTGACACCAGCACATTGCAGACTGCTCTCCTGGGTGAGTGACGCTCCATGTGACACCAGCACATCACAGACTGCTCTCCTGGGTGAGTGACGCCCCATGTGACACCAGCACATTGCAGACTGCTCTCCTGGGTGAGTGACGCCCCATGTGACACCAGCACATTACAGACTGCTCTCCTGGGTGAGTGACACTCCATGTGACACCAGCACATTACAGACTGCTCTCCTGGGTGAGTGACGCTCCATGTGACACCACCACATTACAGACTGCTCTCCTGGGTGAGTCATGCTCCATGTGACACCTGCACATTGCAGACTGCTCTCCTGGGTGAGTGACACTCCATGTGACACCAGCACATTACAGACTGCTCTCCTGGGTGAGTCATGCTCCATGTGACACCTGCACATTGCAGACTGCCTGAGTAATGAGACTTGTTGTTCCAGGTATGTGTGTCCAGTGGGATCTCGATCTGCAACCTCATCCGAAAATGCCTGTCCGGCCGGGACCTACACTGACAGCCAGAACCTCTATGACAAGTCCCAATGTGACCTGTGTCCTGACAGATTCTTCTGTGCTACAGGTAGGTCTTCTGTGTAATGTTGGTGTCACCTGAGTATCTCCTCTGTGTAATAAGGGAGAGGCTGGAGCAGTAGTAATCCCATCCAGACCTCCACCGGATATACCTTGTCTTTATTATCAGACATGTAACACACACGTTTTCATAGGTTCAGGAGGAAGACAGCGGCCGCCAGTTCCTTGTCCTCGGGGTCATTACTGTCCTCCAGGAACGAAGCATGGCTCCCAGTACAAGTGTCCTCCCGGGACATGGAGCGACCGGCCCAGCCTGGCATCTGACAGGGAGTGCTACCCCTGCCCCGCCGGATGGTTCTGCCTGGCTGGAGCCGAAACTCCATCTGGAAAGTGCAGCGCTGGGTTCTTCTGTCCTGAGGGTGAGGGGCTGCAGAATAGATGGGCAGCAAAGGTGGGAAAATGAGTTCTGTGCGGCCTGTGACATTCAGGGGAAATTGGTTTTCTGCTTGTGCAGGAATGAAACTTGCTGCATAATTTACACTTCTGTGCTGTGCATGGTACTGAGCAAAGGAGGATTTACAGGAGCATTAAAATAAAATGCGCCAAATGTGATAAGGGGGTGGTATGCCTGTTAGTAAATTTGGAGCGTCTTTTTTTTCCCATTTATGCACCATTGACATTCTAGCACAGATTTGCTCTTTAACCCCTTAATGACCAGTGATGGCTATACCCGTCATGTCTTTGAACTGTCACTGCATGTAAACACTCTAATGTAGTCAAAGAAATGCAGAAAATATCATTCTAAATGTACTATTAACATTGAAGTCCAATATGTAATGAAAAATCAGTCTTGGAATCACTGGGATATGTTGAAGTATTTCAGAGTTATAACCTCAGAAAGTGACACTGGTCAGAATTGCAAAAAATGAGGCTTTGTCCTTAAGGGGTTAAGTTATGACAATTTCTGGCATAAATTATTGTAAGTATTCTAAGCGGCGTCAGAGGCCACGCTCTAATCTTCAGCCCAGAAAGTGGTGGAAGAAACGCAACTCAGACACAACTTGCAACTCAGGGGTACTCCTGATGGTGGAGTGGCCTGAGTCACCACCCTGGCCCTGCTCCTGCTCAACCCTGAGCTGATTCCCTCTCCCCCTCCCCCTGGAGCTGGGATTTATAGATGCCCACTGACAGCCAAATCTCAAGCTCCCAGCACTCACACACAGGGAGAAAACAAGTACAAGCAGGTGATAAAAATACAAGTTTCCACCATACACCAAACAAGTTACAACTATTTCCCAGACACTGGAACACCGACCACAGGACTGATATCACTGGAGCAAAGCTGAAGCTATAATCGGCACAGGAGACTGGGCGCCTTCATATTTAAAGAGGGGAGAAGCAATCAAAAGCTCCAGCAGCAACTTACCAGCCATCAGGATGTTAACTCCTGCAAGACTGATGATCAGTGAGCACAAAACAGCCGCCGCCCAAACCCAGGCTGAGCAAAAAAAGAAGCGATCAGGCCCCACAGTGTGAACAGAGTCCGAGGATGGCAAATGACTGAGTGCAGCGCGGACACCGGATGACAGCTGTCAGTGATGGACACATACAAACCTATCGCTGCTCACGGCTGAGTGTCAAGTACAATTGTATCCATTGTGGTTCTGTGTGCAGAACAAATCATTTCTCTTGGGCTGATGGTTCAGTACGAAACTTGGTAACGAAAAACAGAATGGAAGATCCGGCGTCCACAGAGCGTCCCGCAGAATGTGAACATCTAGATAGAAAACCTAAAAGTTTATTCATCCATATTGTAACACTGGTCTGAAACACAGAGCGAGAAGAGCAGAGGCAGCTGACGCGTTTCATAGGCCGATGAATAGGGATCTTGTATCCAGAATGTGTCAGGCTGCGCGCTGCTCTTTTGGGTTTTATATGTAGATTTTCAGTTTTTGTTGGATCTTCCCTTTGTTTCGTTACTTTTCCAGGACACAATGACCTGGAGATGATCCGCCATCACCGTTCTACAGGAATCCATTGCTATGGCTTTACATTACATCCAGGTTCTTGCTTTTCCCATTTTTTTTGCCAGTTCAGTACAATGTTTACAGAAGATTGATTAGATTAGATACAATTATAACCATCTCATCCATACAATGTAAGACGACTAGTCCCCCCCCACACAGTCCCTCTGTATATATCCCTGTCCTCCACACAGACACACACAGTCCCTCTATATATATTCCTGTCCTCCACACAGACACACACAGTCCCTCTGCATATCTCCCACTCTCCCCCCCAACACAGTCCCTTGCATATCTCCCTGTCCTCCACACACACACACACACACACACACACACACACACAGTCCCTCTGCAAATCTCCCCCTTCCCACACACACTGTTCCTCCACATATCTCTCCTCCCCACACACTATCTCTCTGCATATCTCCCCCACACACACGCTGTCCCTCTGTATACAGTATCTCCCCCTTCCCCACACACACTGTCTCTCTGCATATCTCCCCCACACACACGCTGTCCCTCTGTATACAGTATCTCCCCCTTCCCCCCACACACTGTTCCTTTGCATATCTCCCCCTTTCCCACACTATCTCTCTGCATATCTCCCCCTTTCCACACTATCTCTCTGCATATCTCCCCCTCCCCCACACACACTATCTCTCTGCATATCTCCCCCTCCCCCACACACACTGTCTCTCTGCATATCTCCCCCTTCCCCACACACACTGTTCCTCTGTATATCACCCCTTCCCCACACACACTGTTCCTCTGTATATCTCCCCAACCCACACACACTCTCTCTGCGTATCTCCCCCTCTCCCACACACACTGTTCCTCTGTATATCACCCCCTTCCCACACACACTGTTCCTCTGTATATCTCCCCCAACCCACACACACACTGTCTTTCTGCTTATGTTCCCTGTTATGATCCGATGACTTAGGAGTAACATAAAGATTCCACAGAAGTCGTTGGTACCTATACTGACCGCGACACCTGACTCAATACCGCAAATAGAAGTAGCCGTGGGATGTAACTAACCATGCCCTAGACACCTCAACACGGCCGTAGAACTAGCTACCCCTAGAGATGAAAATAGGAAAAGCTATCTTGCCTCAGAGCAGAACCCCAAAAGAGCAGCAAGCCCCACAGATATTAACTGGGAAACAGGAGAGGAAAAGACACATACAGGCAGAATATTGAGTTCTGCAAAAGAGGCCACACTAGCTGGATAGTAAAGACAGGATAGAATACTATTTTTGTCAGTATTAAAATACTATCAAAAAATCTCCAACAGCAGATAGTGTCAAAAACTACCCTGAGTCACGAAGACTCTCCGCCCTCTATATCTGCAAAACTTCAGTGAATCAAACAAGAATAAACAAGTACCAATACCAACAACACTGGAAATAGCAGATAACAGTGAATAGCAATTTCTGTCCAGGAAGAAAACGTCCTTACTGAGAGCAGATAAACAAATATACAGACTACATTTCAAACCCACAACTCAGAACAAGACAAACTGAAAACAGATCCACAAGCACACAACATGTGCACCACAAAGTAACAAAAAACATTCACTTGCAAGAATTTCAGCAGACCAGGAGAAACCAGGAAAAGGTGTGGACACCTCCAGGTACATTTATAACTGGCAAGGACTGATCAGCTTCAAACCACTATATACTCCAATCTGAACCTGACTGCCAATCATTAAGATCAGCTGTGGAACTCTCCAACACACAGCCAGCAGCATTACCAGCAACAACCACCGGAGGGAGCTCACAACCAGAATTCCTCCTTAATGGATTCACAACAGTTCCCCTCCATTCCCATCTGAAATGACAGTAAATCCTGAGCTCTCTCATGGAGCACTTATGTCCGCTGCTGTCCTGCAGTCTCTGTGCATGAAGGTCTCACTTCCAGCCCAGCAGCAGTGTGATGACATCATCACACTGCAGCATGTTGGAGCAGGGCCCAGCTGACAGGAGCTCCTCTGCTTTCCATCTCCCGCCACTTAAGTGTTCAATCGTCTTCACAACTGAAAGACGCAAAAACATTTGAATACAGACGGAAAGGAGCGGCGACTCCATGACAGCTCCAACAATTATAATGAGGGCACTCTGGCCATGGACCCCCCCGGAGCTCTGGGCCCTGGGCGGTAGCCCACATTGCCCTCATTATAATCCACCACTGGGAGTCTTTTTTTGATCTGTACATGTTCTTAGCTTTTGAAAGTTATAAAAATATCTAATATCCTATTCACTGACAACAAGGAGAGCTCTGAAGAGTGGAGGGAGATTGAGACACTAAGTTTATTAAGACAAAAATCCAAAATCTTGATGTAATGAATGTGATAAATACATAAAGACTTTCATGCTTGGCGAGACACGGCCGTTATATAATCTGTAGACTCTGCATGAGAATATACAGAATCTTTTCCAGGAAACTGATCAAAGTCCGTGTCTGAAGACTTTAATATCAAAACGAGCAAAGACTCAAAGGGATCCGAAGGCTTTGTAGTGATATTTTGGGTATAATGGTCTTGTCATGTCTCATCTAGCACAGCAGATCTATACAGCTGGAAGATAGGAATTAAAATCCCAGAGATACATATGTTCATCACTGCAGGACAACGGCAACATCTAGAGATTTCCAAAGCGCTGATGGCAGAGTGGGCCCCGCTACACGGCGGGGTCAGCCATTGAGCAGTATGTCGCTGTTTACATGGGACTGCTGATCTCAGTGCAAACATGTGTTGTAGATGGTGCGAGTGCACATATCTGTGCAAAGGGAAGATGTCGGAATTGTTACATTGTTATAGACTGCACTTTCATAAAGGGGGGGGGGCAGAGAGCTAGTGTACGGTATAGGCACGCATGTCAGGAGGGAACACATGGTTTAAATAACGGAATGGGAAGAGGGTTAGGTGGAAAGGGAAATGAGAGGGGGGAAGGTATATAAGGGGAAAAGGGATTTCTTTTTAGGGGCAATGGGGGGGCGGGGGGGGTTTGGAGTTATCTATGTGTCTAATTCTGCATTGGTCATGATGGAAGGGAGGGGGTTATTGAAGTTGGGGGGGATCTGGTGCACGGTTCCTTCCCTGATGGAATTTAGAAGGTGACCTGACATTTTGTCTCTGGATGGGTGATGGAGCCTAGAGCCGTGGTGGTCATTTGCACTCAAATTGGCCTGGTGCCCTTGAGCTGGGCGTCACGGCTGGGGGGTAACGTGTTGTGTTAAAAGGAACTTTAAGTACCAGATCCTTTTAGCCTCAAGGACCTCCTCCCCATTTAGGTTATTCTGGTGTTTTATTTTGTATGTGTTCATAATCGGCCTCTGTGGCCTAATTATCCAAAGAGAAAAGAGACTCGGGTGGAGAAAGGGGGAATGCGGACGGAGAAGAGGGGATTTGGTTATGGGGGGGGGTGGAACAGGCAAAGTGAATGACTTGGGACATATCGTGTCATGGCTGCATTACGGAATAACATAAACTCTCATTACTTTTACTATTCTTTTTTTTCCCTTCATTTTAAGGTTCTCAGTCTGGAACACAATTCCCGTGCCCGGCAGGGACATTTAACCTCAAGCTGGGCAGTGTCCGGGTGGGTGAGTGCAGCGCTTGTCCAGCGGGATCTTACTGCCCATCTGGGACATCTAAACCTGCCCTGTGCCCAATGTGAGTAGCATCTCTCTGGATTCACGCATGTAGGAGGGTCAGAGGTGTCCACTAAGGGATATCGTGCGATTTTGCATTCAGAAACTGTGTATTTCATTATGTATTCTTGGTGATTTGGTTATAGGTGAAGGTTTCTCCCTGAACCCCATTAGCTAAACCAAGTTATTGGTTGTGGGTGCTCCTCGTGGGCGGGGCATAGTCAATGGAAGGGATTGTAGTGTGAAAGACAGCAGGAGAGCCTTCCCCCCAGTAGGAGATAGTATCAGGAACCAAAGCCCCTTCAAATTGTTTGGACCCTGAGGGCTACCCTGGGATCGGTTCGGTGGGCCCTAAGCAGAGGTTTGACAATGTCTGGATCTCTATCGTGAGTGTAGTGAAGGAATCCTGTCTAGCGGTCCTCTGGTGGTCCTATCGATGCATCCCAGGTTAGGGATAGAATTGACCTAGAGACTTAACTATTTGAATTCACTACATATATTGATTTTGCTTAAAGGCGCGAGTCTGGAGCTACCGGGACGAGAGGATCAGCCTGTAGCCAAAAGCGTCAGTGTAAATGGTCCACCCTCAACTCGCATGTCTGACCATTATAGTAAAGAAAGCTTAAACACTTTTATTGACTTTGTGAATGGTTTGTCCCTCAATGAGGGGCCAAAGAATTGATCCATTGCAGAGGAGCCGGGTGGGACAGGATTAGCCCAGATGGGGCTGCGCTGCGTCCTCGGCCCTCCCTCACCCTCGTCTACTGCGGGCCCCTGCCGCCGGCGACTCACACACATGCAAAGGTTTCTGGCATTGCAAATTATGCATGTGTTGCATGCAGACTTTAGTGTAGATTTACTACAGACCAGGCACGGAGTTAACTCTTTGCAATGCGAAGGGGAAAAAACGCAGCAAGTTCTGCAAAACCTGCATGTAAAACGCAGATTTACAGCTGCCAAATCCACAGTGAAATAATGTGCAACATGTAATCTCACCCACATCCTAGAAATGACATCAATTTATGAATCTGTATAATTCTGGTACATTGTCGTCTCCTGTGACTTCTGTGTTATAGGGGAACTTACCGGCCGGAGCAGGGGGCCCAGAATGTGGGTGAATGCGATGTGTGTCCAGCCGGCACCTCATGTCCTAATATTGGGATGCGATCCCCGGTGCCGTGCGGAGCCGGTAACTTCTCAGTGAGTGTCTTTAATCCATTTTACATATTCTTCAATCTAATCTTGAGCCTGTCGTCGACACTTCCAATGTGAAGTAATTACACGCTGCACAATTTAATTGGAAAAATAATGGAAATAATTATTTGACCTAAGAAGTGAACTCATCTCAGATAGAGTGTAATAACCAAGAGTGTGCAATTATAATCATGTCCTTACCTGTCACTTACGATGTGTCTTTCTTTACATTTGTCCCTATTCCCAACACATCCTGAGACTTATGGTGCTCGTTTATCAGATGTTTAGAGAAGATGGAGATAAAAATTGTGTGATCTTGTCAGGAGATGTTTATGTACGAGTGTTATATGGATTGCCGCCTAGGAAGGGTTTTGTTGGCATGTTACAATAATACACTTAGTTTGTGCTGCTGTCTTCATTAGATCTGATATCTTCATGCATTTCCTCTTCTTCTGCTTTTCTCCTTTTCTCCCTTTGTGTTCTTTCTCTGCTCTCACTAAGACTGTACATGCTGTTTCTCTGCCCTCCATAAGACTGTACATACTTTTTCTCTGCCCTCCCTAAGACTACTTTTTCTCTGCCCTCCTTAAAACTGTACATGCTTTTTCTCTGCCCTCTCCAAGACTGTACATGCTCTTTCTCTGCCCTCCCCAAGACTGTATATGCTTTTTCTCTGCCCTCCCCAAGACTGTACATGCTTTTTCTCTGCCCTCCCTAAGACTGTACATGCTTTTTCTCTGCCCTCCCTAAGACTGTACATGCTTTTTCTCTGCCCTCCCTAAGACTGTACATGCTTTTTCTCTGCCCTCCCTAAGACTGTACATGCTTTTTCTCTGCCCTCCCTAAGACTGTACATGCTTTTTCTTACCTCCAAACACAAAATCTCCCTCTCCTATCTCCAGCACTGAGAGAAGGGCGTGGAAAGTAGAGAGGTGTCATGAGAAGGAGTTTTTTAACATTTTTGCAAATCGCTCAGCTAGATAAAAGACTTGGACATTCTGCAGATGCAAGTTATTAGAAATGTTTAATGAAGAATAATTAGGAAATTGCTTAACTTTGCATTTAGCAAACAAGCGATAAATAAATTAAAATAGAGTTTTTCTTGTGTGTGTGTATGTATATGTGTATATATATATATATATATATATATATATACTTTGTCTGTATATGTATATTCCCCCCCCCCCCCCGACCTTTCCTGGATTATCTTTTTACATGTAAGTGAATGTTTCCAATTAGGATAGTGAAGTCTTGGGCTACATGCACACCTAGCTGTGTTTTTAGTATTTTTGGTGCATTTTTCCTCTATCATAGTCTATGGAGAAAAATGCAGGACAAAATGCTTAAAGAATGATCATGTTGCGTCTTTCTTCTGCACCAAAATCTGCAGGTGAAGAAACCTGAAGGTGTGCACAGATTTCAGAAAACCCATAGAGTTTGCTGCATACGTTTTCACTTGGAAGAATTGCTTAAAATTTGCAAGTAAAAATGCACCAAATATGCTAGGTGTGCGCACAGCCTTATGGCCCCTATACATATTAGATGGCTGTCAGACAAACAAAGTTTAACAATTTTTTTGGCCAGCAGCCAAACCATACCAGCTTTCCCATACCATACACAGGAGTGACTATTTTGATAAGCGTTCCTGTGTTCTCTATGAGACACATTGGCTAACAGCTTATCTCTGGGGGAGCAATGCGATCGTGTCATGGGGTGGCACAGCAGTAAGGCAAGCAGGATGGCAAGATGGGCTAAGGCGTTCAAGGGAGCTAGACTGACCCTTAGGCTTGGGGTCACTGGCTCACCCTGCTCCCAGAGGTACCTCTAAAGATGAGGAGGTCTGGGTTACCACCATTGCCATATGCTCCTGGTAAGCCCTAGGCTAAGAGCTTCTACCTTCACCCATGGACTGGGAAAACAGCAATTCCTACAGGGAAAGGAACAGCAGAAAGAACCAGCTTGAACGTCTTCACTACACAGGGTCCTTGTAGAGACTAAACTCTATCAGAGACACCAAGTGGGAGTAAGTTAAATGACATAAATGCAGAGGGAGTGGAGAACTGAGTGATCTGACACCCCCACCTAAACCTGCAGAGCCACACACATGAACAGCAGCGTCTAGCATTAACACGTGACAGATCAGCAATCCTAAATCAGACATAAGCAACATCCTCATCCTCATCCCTTATACATCAGATTGTCGGCTGAACCCGCTGATATTGGCAGGTTGGGATGACACTATCCTAATGTTTCTGGAGACTTTTACTGTAGAGACCACAGCTTTCTCCCCTGTTATTAGTGGTTATTTATGTATTTGTACAAGTTGTAATGTTCTGAACCGCCTAATGTATCTATTTGTAGGATCCCGGCTCCTCCACGTGCTTATCCTGTCTGGCCGGACACTACTGTAACGAGGACCGGACCAGCAGAGAGCGCATGATGCAGCTCCTGTGCCCGCCAGGAACAGTGTGTCCCAAAGGGATGGCGGTCTTTCCAGGAGAAGATGCCTACATCTGTCCGCTGGGATACTACTGCCCTGAGGGCGGCCGAGTAAGAACCCGCAGAAGAGACGAGTGTGTCTAACCGCTTACATCACAAGTTTACAGTTTGGATATGGAATTTATACACAAATGAAAAGTTCAAAGATGTAGAGATCACTTTCCCTCAGGGTACCTTTACACGTCGCAACATTGCATGCAATGGTCACTGGCAATTTGCTGGTTGCAGTGAAATCATGGACACATTGTTACATTTGTACACAGCAACAAAATAGAACAATGTGTCCATGATTTCACTGCAACCAGTAAGTTGCAAGTGATATTGCATGCAGTGTTGCGACGTGTAAAGGTACCCTTAGTTCTGAATTGAATCTCAAACCCCCTGGGCCACAGCTGCATTAACATTCTGCCAGATTCAAAGCTAAAGTCTCCCAATATTTCCTGCTTGTTCAGTGTCTGCATAGACAATGCTTACATTTTGCATTATGAGATGTTTTTTCTTTACACCAGACACTGCACAGTCACCTGTTATAGGAAAAGCAAACCCCCTACTCTGTGGTGTAACCTGAAGCTCATGGGACTCAATGCAAAAGCCCCAATTATTGCAAATCTTTAAGAACATTAGTCCTTTTGGACCCGGGCCCAGGTGTGATTGCAACCCCTGCACCTGTTGTAGTCATGCCCCTGCCCTTGCTGCATTGTGGGAGCTTAGATGGGCCATGAGTAGGGTGTCTGCTCCAGGCTGACTGTTTCCATTAACAGAATGCAGAATTTCATATGCAGCTTCGGAGTGTAATACAAGCTTTAATTTAGTGCAAAGGGACGTAATGTGTTTAAAGGGGTTGTCTCATCTTTCTAAAAGGAATCTGTCACCAGGTTTTTTGCCATCCCATCTGAGAGCAGCATAATGTAGAGACAGAGCCCCTGGTTCCAGCGATGTTTCACTTACTGAGCTGCTTGCTGTCATTTTGATAAAATCAGTGTTTTCTGTGCTGCAGATTTAGCAGTTTGTGAATATCCCGGACTCCCAGACTAATGATAATCTCCTGCTGATTAAACAGTGATTTTATGAAAACTACACTGAGCAGCTCAGTAAGTGACACATCACTGGAATCAGGGTATCGGTCCTATATTATGATACTCTCAGATTAGGTTGCAAAAACCTGGTGACCCTTTAAATGGGTGAAATTGTAAAGAACTTTGTATAAAGAAGCTACTTTAAAATTTACCTCTTATTAAAACTTCTCTCTTTTCTGACAACTTTAAAACTTGTAATTTACTTATGTCTTAGGTTACAGATTCCTGCTTCAGTCAAAGGTGGTCAAAGGATAGCTATGCACTTACAAGCTCCTTGCTATTATAGAGCTTGTAAGTGCTGCTCTGAAGTCGGCCAGTTTGTGTGATCTGGCCATTGTCTTATCTCTAGGCTTCTTGAAGCTGCAGAGACAAAGCTGCTTCTGCTTGTAGCATCAGAGCGAGTAATGTTTGGGCCGGCAGCTCAGTTATACCATTGCTTGAACTGTCAATCATCAGGAGCGCACTGTCCCCTGGGAATCATAGGAGCAGTGCACACCTGAGGACACAGCATGGGCGAAACACTTCAATATCCTCTTATAATCTGTAATCATGGGGTCACGTACCCTTTGAAGTTTGACTTTTTCTGGCTTTGTGTTATTTATAGGAAGCCAAACCTTGTCCGAACGGCACGTATGGATTCCAGCCAGGTCTGGGAGGACTGGAGGACTGTCTGCTTTGTCCAGAGGGAAGCTATTGTTACCAAGAAGGACATAGAGGAGTTCCCAGCCCGGTAAGTCCTTTATACAGAACTTGGAATGAGGAAGATGATTCTTTCTTTTATTTCCATCCATAAGAGGGGTGGACGGCATCAGTCAGGGAGTTTCACTCTTCTATATAGAGTCTTTATAAACTTAGAGTGTTCAGTGCTGTGAACTGAGACTACACGTTCTGTCCTCATTTCTGCAGACCGGACTGTGCCCCTCTGGATATTATTGCCCACCAGGGACAGGTTCGCCTCTATCTTACCCCTGTCAGCCGGGCTCATATTGGAACATGACCAAACAGGGGGTTGACATATCCATCTGCCTGCCGTGTCCTGCAGGGTTCTTCTGTGATTTACCCTCATTATTGGATCCTAAGCTCTGTCCAGCTGTAAGTACCAAACGTGTATTTTCTGGATTAATTTTTCAGTATTTCCACCTACAGACTTTTACACAGAGCATTTGATGTTAAAGGAGTTATCAAGGATCACCAAAATGTATCTGGCATTGCTCTGCCTTCGTTTGCGTTATATGCAGTGCGAATTCCAGCATACAGCTTAACCTTCTCTATATCCCAAATAAACAGACTGTTGGTTCTGTAGTCTATTGTTAATTGTTGTAAGGAGAGTAATAATGCGTGGTAAAACTATAATACAAATAAAACCTATCACAGAAAACAACAGTAGTGATAATACACAGCAGAATACATGAGCAATGGATACATATCATAACCAGCCATGACAGCGTTCAGTAAAGAGGATTATTACACTAAAATGGAGGATCATAGATCACACACACACATCCCCACAGACATAATCCCTAGGTAAAAATGATTGCTATACAGTCCTAACAACAGGCTCAAATGCAATAAATAAGCAGATAGGAGTATAACTCTCACCAGATTAGCTTGGCATGGATGGTGGGAGTTCACAATAGGTGAGCAGGATGCCACTTTCCTTGTGTAAGATCTCTCTGGAAAAGAGTTAACATGGCTACTTCTTCCCCAGAGATGCAGAGGGCAGTCCTACAAAGCACTGTTTTCTTAAAGGAGAAGACACCTGGATATGCAAGAATACTGCCAGTTTGTGCTAAACATATTTAAATGTGATAGCAGGATACCATGTCATCTCCCTCTGGTTGTAACAAGTGTAACTAGAATTCATTGCTCTACTAAGCCTAAATGGGCAACACAGGTGTCTTCTAAGTACAATGTATTGATTTCCTGGTCAATCCCTTTAAATATATAATTTGTCCAAGAAGTGTTTTGGAAAAGTCCTGAGTCTTCACACTGACTTATTCCAATATATAAAGAATGATGACTTTGGTGGAGGATTGTTCATGACTTGATCGGTTCTGCTTGTTTCCTGGACTCAGGGCTTCTACTGTCACCAGGGCAGCTCTCGCCCTCATCCTTGCCCGGAGGGCACCTACAATCCCCATGAGGAGATCTCCGCCCGGGATCAATGCCGTCCATGTGACGCTGGTAGATTCTGCTCAGGCTTGGGTCAGTCTGCGATTAGTGGATCCTGCCGGGAAGGATTCTACTGTCCTGAAGCATCTACAAGTGCGGTAACTATTACACTGAAAGCCATCAAGGAGGCTGGCTTCACACTTGGGTTCAGGTGTCATTAGGCTCAAAACGTGTCCGACCGCACCCTGGTTTGTTTGTGCAAACGCGTCAGAATTATGCCGGATCTGAGGGTCCGTTGCGTCCGTTTTTTGTTTTTTGCTTGATTCATCGGAAAGGTGAGACTTTACATAGGGCGCACCTGATGGGAGGGTGTTGGGGGCTGTGGGCTCAGTGTGAAAGCCGGATCTGGCCCCATTGAAGCCCATACTATTTGGCCGCAGTGCGCCACATTCCGCTTTTTAACCAGCCTCAAAATTGCAACTTTGTGCATCTGAGGGGAGGTCAAAAAGACGCACTTGATAGGATCTGGTGGAAACCTTATGCCACCACCTGTGCCTGCGTCCCCATTCTATGTCTATGGAGACAGGACTGATCAGGAGGCTTCAGGTTTCAGTCAGATTAGGACGCTGGACCAAAAAATGCAAGTGTGAAGCCCGCCTGAGTGTGACACATTGTAGCATATCTTTACTGATTTATTTGCTTATCTTATTGCTTCATTATTCAGTTGATCCAAAAATTGATCAGAATTTCCAAGAATTTTGGTAATTTCTTCAGCGTTCTTGTCTTTACTGTAAGATAATCATCTGGGAATGTTTAATCAATAATTGCATCATAGCTACTTACAGGTCACCAAACTACAAACAGTGACCATTCAGTTCACCCAAAACTCTGCAGAAACGATTCTACAAATCTCTGTACGATGTTGAACATCACCGAATCATCTCCCTGCCTTCCTGATAGCTGTATCTAAGCAGGGCCGCCATCAGGGCCTGACTGGGCTCACTCTCGTGAGGGGCCCGGTGACTGGCAGCTAGCAGGGGGGGGCCCACTGATGCTGACAGCACTGGCCCTGAACCTAGGACCGACATCAGCACTTGGTGCACCTGGGCAAGTGCCAAGGCCCAGGGCAGCTAACAGTCCACATGGTTAATTTGCATGTGATGGCTAATTGGAATGTGATGCGCCTGAAGCTTAGGTGGTGGCGCCAGCTTGCAGTGGCGCATCATTGGCTGACTGCAGCAGTGTGATGTCAGCAGTGAGGAGGAGCGTGGATGTGGCTGGGATAGCATCTGAGAAGGACACAGGCCTGGGCGAGACGAAGGAAGGAAGGACACCAAATTTTGCCAGTGAGGGGCCCTGATACTCCTAGTTGGAGCCGTGTATCTACGGTTCACTCTGTAGACAGATCAGATGTCCAGAATCTGGATTACGCCAATGACTGCAAAAAATATCTGGAAATTACCGGGAAATCAGCAATAAAAAACGGTCTTTCTGTAAAAATGTCTCCTGAGGGTCTCTGATATCCTAATGTTGGCACAAAGTAACAATAACATAGTAAATCGTTAAAAACTAGAAATAAATGCAAAGAAAAAACACAATCACTAAGCAATAAATGATCAAATAACCCCAAACTCTACATCATTGATCGATTAAAGGACCGTAAATGAAACCTCTATTTTCAAGGCACTTTGAGTGATTAAAAATTGTATGAAAAAGTAATAATTTTTCCCTTTCTATTATCATGATCCTGGCTTTCATATAAGAGATCTCCTGAAGTGATCTCTCCACTGGATTGTCAGCTCTTGTGGACAGCGGTTACTTGGTGCCTCCTCTATGGGGACCTCTATTGGTATCAGTGGGCACTGTGTAATGCGTCATTCACCCTGTGGGGAACTGAATGAACAGTAAATATTGACACTAATGTATCTTGTGGCATTCCTTTCATTGTGGTATAGACGCCTTCTGGTGGATTGTGCCCAGCTGGCAGTTACTGCCCGTCCTCCTCCGTGTGGCCAGTCCGGTGCCCGCCTGGCACATACAGTAATCAGAGTGGACTAACAGATGCTAATCAATGCCTAATATGCCCCCCAGGGTGAGTGCTCAGTGTTTCCATGTTTTCGACCTTTCCCTTGCACTTTGGGCACACAATGTAACCTTCTCTACCATTCAGGATGTTCTGTGATGGACAAGGGGGTGTCAGCCCCAGCGGTAACTGTACCCCTGGGTATTACTGTACAGCGGGGTCCAGCTCTCCAGTGCAGCATGAGGTGTCACAAGGCCACCACTCAACCGGAGGGGCGTACCGGCCAGAACCCTGCCCCCCAGGAACCTTCCAGCCTGTAAGTACCCCCCTCTATAATGTTCTCATTTACCATACTCTTATGGGTTTACGCCCACACATTGCATTTATATAATTACCAAATACAAGAGCCAAATACAAAGGCATGAGAGGAAAGAGCTGCAGTGTAAAGCATGAGGAGGAAAGAGCTGCAGTGTAAAGCATGAGGAAGAAAGAGCCGCAGTGTAAAGCATGAGGAAGAAAGAGCCGCAGTGTAAACCATGAGTAAGAAAGAGCTGCAGTGCAAAGCATGAGGAGGAACAGAGCGTTAGTGTAAACCATGATGGAAAGAGCTGCAGTGCAAAGCATGAGGAAGAAAGAGCTGCAGTGTAAACCATGAGGAAGAAAGAGCCGCAGTGTAACTACTCCTGTGATTGTCTTTATATGTGATGATTGTCTGTACACCTGTGATGTCTTTATATGTGATGTCTCTACCTCCTGTGATTGTCCCCCTCTGTCGTGCAGCTCCGCGGTCAGTCATCGTGCACACTGTGTCCGCCAGGAGACTTCTGTAATGGCAGCAGTTTATCTGATGTCACCTCTTGTCTACAAGGTCACTTCTGTCCTGCTGGCAGCATTGCTCCATCACCGTGCCCCAGGGTAAGATATTCATCACAATGAATGAGAAGTATCAGACGTGATCTGAATTAACTCATTTACTGAGGAATGAAGATGTGTGTGAATGATTATATTACAGGAGACGTGCGCAGAGCCGCTCGTGTGAATGGTCTCCATGTGCCGTCACCTTGGTTCAGTCCATCCGGTCACTGCTGTGCGTTATATGCCGCTGTGTGTTGTGTCATGTCATTATATGGTGTTTATATTTTGTTTAGGGAACCTTTTCAAACATGTCTGGCAACACAGCCATAGACTACTGTGAGCTCTGCTCCCCGGGGATGTACTGCAGCCGCCCCGGACTGACCCAGCCGGAGGGTCACTGTGAGACGGGTCATTACTGTACACGAGGGTCCTACACCCCTGCTCCTGTAAGTGTTCTGCTACAAACCTTCTACACATGTGCAGTTATAATTAGGTTATTAATTAACATATTAAGTAGAGTCTCTGTGTACATGCATCTATCCTGAGTTTACCTCGTGTATTATACTCCAGAGCTGCACTCACTATTCTGCTGGTGCAGTCACTGTGTACATTAATCTATTCTGATCCTGAGTTACCTCGTGTATTATACTCCAGAGCTGCACTCACTATTCTGCTGGTGCAGTCTCTGTGTACATTAATCATTCTGATCCTGAGTTACCTCTGTATTATACTCCAGAGCTGCACTCACTATTCTGCTGGTGCAGTCACTGTGTACATACATTACATTACTGATCCTGAGTTACCTCCTGTATTATACCTCCAGAGCTGCACTCACTATTCTGCTGGTGCAGTCACTGTGTACATACATTACATTACTGATCCTGAGTTACCTCCTGTATTATACTCCAGAGCTGCACTCACTATTCTGCTGGTGCAGTCACTGTGTACATACATTACATATGATCCTGAGTTACCTCCTGTATTATCCTCCAGAGCTGCACTCACTATTCTGCTGGTGCAGTCACTGTGTACATACATTACATTACTGATCCTGAGTTACCTCCTGTATTATACTCCAGAGCTGCACTCACTATTCTGCTGGTGCAGTCACTGTGTACATACATTACATTACTGATCCTGAGTTACCTCCTGTATTATACTCCAGAGCTGCACTCACTATTCTGCTGGTGCAGTCACTGTGTACATACATACATTACTGATCCTGAGTTACCTCCTGTATTATACTCCAGAGCTGCACTCACTATTCTGCTGGTGCAGTCACTGTGTACATACATACATTACTGATCCTGAGTTACCCCCTGTATTATACTCCAGAGCTGCACTCACTATTCTGCTGGTGCAGTCACTGTGTACATACATTACATTACTGATCCTGAGTTACCTCCTGTATTATACTCCAGAGCTGCACTCACTATTCTGCTGGTGCAGTCACAGTGTACATACATTACATTACTGATCCTGAGTTACCTCTGTATTATACTCCAGAGCTGCACTCACTATTCTGCTGGTGCAGTCACTGTGTACATACATTACATTACTGATCCTGAGTTACCCCCTGTATTATACTCCAGAGCTGCACTCACTAATCTGCTGGTGCAGTCACTGTGTACATACTTTACATTACTGATCCTGAGTTACCTCCTGTATTATACTCCAGAGCTGCACTCACTATTCTGCTGGTGCAGTCACTGTGTACATACATTACATTACTGATCCTGAGTTACCTCCTGTATTATACTCCAGAGCTGCACTCACTATTCTGCTGGTGCAGTCACTGTGTACATACATTACATTACTGATCCCTGAGTTACCTCCTGTATTATACTCCAGAGCTGCACTCTCTATTCTGCTGGTGCAGTCACTGTGTACATACATTACATTACTGATCCTGAGTTACCTCCTGTATTATACTCCAGAGCTGCACTCACTATTCTGCTGGTGCAGTCACTGTGTACATACATTACAATACTGATCCTGAGTTACCTCCTGTATTATACTCCAGAGCTGCACTCACTATTCTGCTGGTGCAGTCACTGTGTACATACATTACATTACTGATCCTGAGTTACCTCCTGGATTATACTCCAGAGCTGCGCTCACTATTCTACTTGCTGACTGTAGCATGTAACTCAGGATCAGTGCAGGATGAGTTCAGCACTGGAGTATAATGCAGGATATATGATGTAGATGCAGAATACGGTTTTTGACAATGTATTTTTCTTGTCAGATTGAGATGCCATTTGGAGGTGTTTGCCCCCCCGGTCACTTCTGTTCCCGTGGTATTCGGCTCCCTTGTCCTCCAGGCACATGGAGCAGCCGGGTGGAGGCTGTGGACCGTTCCTGGTGTTTGCCGTGTCCTGGAGGGACCTACTGTGATGTGCCAGGACTGGCTGAACCCGCAGGACCTTGTCACCCTGGTAAGTGTAAGATCACTTTGTATCCAGCATCACCCAACATATCCAACATGATAAGTATGGTGTCCTCTGTGTGCAGGGTATTTTTGCCTTCTTGGTTCTTCGAGTCCTAGACCAGAGGGAGGAATGGTTGGCGACATCTGTCCTTCAAGATATTTCTGTCCGGAAGGTTCATCAGAGCCATAGCTTGTCCTGATGGAACGTACAGCAACTCCTCAGGTACTTCAGGAAAAAGAGAAAAAATATATGCGGCACTCACCGATTTGCCTAAAATATTTATTTTATTCCAAGTCTGTAGGAACAGAAGGACGCCGATGGTGAGATTACAGGATGACGGCTGTTTTGTGTATGCTCTGCACTTCAACAGATCTATGCCTGAACACAATGTCACGATGGTCTCTCTTACTTTGGAGACTTGTGACAGTATTGGGACCTCTGTCTCATTCCTGTATTGAGACTTCATATTAAACGTGTTTCTTTCCTTTGGCAGTTGAGGACTTAATGTCAGTTTCTGTTGCTGGCAAGCTAGCTAGCTCTTTGTCCAGGTGTGGCTACTCTGTGATCACTCCCATCCCCTTTATATGGTCACATGGTTCCAACATCCCTTGGTTGGTGATTGAACTTTTTCCTGGCCAAGCTTCCTGAGGAGAAGGAGGTTCTCTGGAGAGCTGACTACTGCTAAGCCATCTGCGGCCTAGGAGAGTGGCAGCTGGTGTGAAGTTCTTTTTGTCGTCATCCTGTCTGTCTCCCCTCCTCGCCTGTTATTATTGGAGTAGTTGGGACTAGTGCTCCAGCTATTTCCCTATTGTGGGCTAACATCAGGGCCAGAGAGGGACTAGGTATCCTGTTTGGCGACGGGTTGAAAGAACCTGTATAGGGATGGTAAGGAGATCAGGGCACAGCCGCAGGTGAGTGCAGGAGGTCACCTCTTCCCAGTTCCTATAAGTAGGGCCCCCTGTTGTATTTGTCTCCCCCGGTGTTTCCTCACTTTGTGTGTAGTGCATCAGACCCCGTTGGTCCATGCTCCGGTATCACACACAGTAGCCGGACACCTCCTTAGCCCAGTGTGACACGCAATCCGTTCTATTTCCATTAAGCTAATTGAGAGGAACTGCATCATCATCGTTTTATACTAATTCAGGCTACGTTCACACATTGCGTTTTTTGCTGCGTTTTCTGTATTTACCTGCGTTTTCTGTTGCGTTTTTTTACGCGCACTTTTTGCAGTGAAAACGCAATTCTGGATAAGCAGCCCAGCCAAACCTATGGGTTTTGACACAATCCATTCACACACTGCGTATTTGTGCTTTTTTTACGCAGTGTGTGAACGTAGCCTAAAACACATTGTTAAAACCTTAATACACCGCGAAATTTACAGAAAGTTACAGAAATGTATCAACAAGTTTTATATAAAGTCAAAAAACAGATCATTACAGGAATGTAAGATTGAGATGATATTTATCCTCAATAGTCCAAAAGGGATCAGCTGAATCCTGACATTGTGGCTCCAGACGTCTTACACATTTCCTTGGCTGTGTTTCTTTTTCAGGTCGATCTCATTGCTCTTTCTGCCCCATTGGCCACATATGTCTGAGCGGGGATATTGCAGTCTGTCCTGCGGGACACTTCTGTCCAGACGGGGCAAATTCTGGAGCGGTTCCTTGTCCACCTGGAAGCCTCAGCCCAATACTACGTCTCAGCAGTGCGGATGGATGCCGGACGTGTCCGCCAGGTGATGCCCCCTTGTCCTGTTTAGGCACAGACAGAAGTATGGAGACAGGTTACAGTTTGTCTATGGCCTGAGGTTACATCCTCATCCATATCTAATATGAGAGTATTGTGCGGATTTCACGAGAAATCCATATCCAAATCCCCACATGACGCTGTGAGCGGGAGCCCGTGGCGGTGAGGGGCCCCGCACGGGGGAGCCCGAGGCGGTGAGGGGCCCCGGCACAGGGGGAGCCCAGGCGGTGAGGGGCCCCGGCACGGGGGGAGCCGAGGCGGTGAGGGCCCCGGCACGGGGGGAGCCCGAGGCGGTGAGGGGCCCCGGCACGGGGGAGCCCGAGGCGGTGAGGGGCCCGGCACGGGGGAGCCCGAGGCGGTGAGGGGCCCGGCACGGGGGAGCCCGAGGCGGTGAGGGGCCCCGGCACGGGGGAGCCCGAGGCGGTGAGGGGCCCCGGCACGGGGGGAGCCCGAGGCGGTGAGGGGCCCCGGCACGGGGGGAGCCCGAGGCGGTGAGGGGCCCCGGCACGGGGGAGCCCGAGGCGGTGAGGGGCCCCGGCACGGGGGGAGCCCGAGGCGGTGAGGGGCCCCGGCACAGGTTTTGTATTAGGCCAAGTAGCTCCAGGCTCCATCTCTGCGGATCGGTGATCTCATTGCCTACACTTTCTCTCCCAGGGATGTTCTGCAGCAGCTGGGGCTCTGCGGCGGTGACTGGACTCTGTGAAGCTGGATTTTACTGCAGTGGAGGTAAAATATAACTGATGTTTCTTTGTGGGAGAAAATGATATTAATAGTAACAACATAGCAAAAACCTGATAAATAGGGGCTGAAGGTGGCCCAAAAATGGCTACAATGTATCACACCTGAATAGTATACAAGGGACGTGTGGCCAGACTGGGGAGCGCTCCCATACAGTGCAGGGTCTGTAATCACCAGCACTTAATGAGACCACCGGTCCCCGATGAGGACGTATTACTGCATTGCACCATCCCTGCTCTGACTGCAGCGTCCGCAGCGACCAGAGCCCAAGTCTTATATTTATTATAGTCCCTGTCGTAGTATTGTAATATAGGAAACTATTCTCATACGATTCCTGTACACTCGGACGGTCTATGTGAAGGATTTATATCACTGTGTAAGAAGTTATAGACAGATGGAAGACATTGCTGCAAAGTAAGCCGACACTCCGTCAACAATATGAGTGACGATTGTGTCTCATATTCAGTAACAGCTCCGTCACTCGTCCTCATATTCAGTGACCGCCCGTCTCCTCCGTCCTCAGTATTCAGTGACCGCCCGTCTCCTCCGTCCTCAGTATTCAGTGATCCGCCCGCTCTCTCTCCGTCCTCAGTATTCAGTGACCCCGTCTCCTCCTCGCCTCGTATTCAGTGACCCCGTTCCCTCTCAGTATTCAGTGACGCCCGTCTCCTCCTTATATTCATGAGTTTCAGTACGTGACGCCCGTCTCCTCCGTCCTCAGTATTCAGTGACCGCCCGTCTCCTCCGTCCTCAGTATTCAGTGACCGCCCGTCTCCTCCATCCTCAGTATTCAGTGACCGCCCGTCTCCTCCGTCCTCAGTATTCAGTGACCGCCCGTCTCCTCCGTCCTCAGTATTCAGTGACCGCCCGTCTCCTCCGTCCTCAGTATTCAGTGACCGCCCGTCTCCTCCGTCCTCAGTATTCAGTGACCGCCCGTCTCCTCCGTCCTCAGTATTCAGTGACCGCCCGTCTCCCGTCCCTCAGTATTCAGTGACCGCCCGTCTCCTCCGTCCTCAGTATTCAGTGACCGCCCGTCTCCTCCGTCCTCAGTATTCAGTGACCGCCCGTCCCTCCTCCTCAGTATCAGTGACCCGTCTCTCCTCCTCGTATTCAGTGACCCGTCCCTCCCCTCCGTCCATTCATTCAGTGACCCCCTCGTCTCAGTATTCATGACCGCCGTCTCCTCGTTTCAGTATTCAGTGACCCGCTCCTCCTCTCCCCGTCCCTTCAGTATTCAGTGACCGCCGTCTCCTCCTCTCAGTATTCAGTGACCCCCGTCTCCTCCGTCCTCAGTATCCAGTGACCGCCCGTCTCCTCCGTCCTCAGTATTCAGTGACCCCCGTGTAACTACCAGGATCCTCCAGCCATTCTTCTGCACCCCAGTTTGTGTTTCCGTTCACAGTTGAAGCTCTCGGCTTTATTTCAGTGATGAAGGTTTGGGCTTTTTGGCCACGATTCAACCCACTGGTTGAAATCGGCTCAGAGCTGGCAGTGGCAGACAGACAGCTCATGTCCTTCATCTGCCCCATTGTTTCTTTTGATTGACAGCTGCGCTCCTTGAACAGCTCATCTGGAAATCTCAGTCTGCAGTCAGATCTTTGCCCGGCGTCTCGCTGACGCAGTATAACTGTCTTGTGACTTGCTGCTGGGCTCAGTCTTGACTTGGTGCATGACTTGTGACACACAACTGTCTTCTACAACCTCACCCTTGTAGCAGAGTTTGGCTGTTCCTCACCCAGTATTAAGCCTCCCATACGACTGTTTCAATTAATGTAACCAAATTCAGTTTGTTATAAATGGTCAGTCATACTCTGGACTGTAATCCCACAAAATCTCTACCTTTATGCAAGAGACAAGAATTACTGATGTTTGATGGGTGGATCGGGAGGCAAAATGGTAAGGTGAGCAAGAGCGCTCAGGGAAGCTAGCCTGGCCTTGGAGTCCCTGACTAGCCATGTTCCCTAAGGTACCTCTGGAGGTGGGAAGGTTCAGGCTGCCACCCTAGCCCTTCGCACCTGCTCAGCCCTTGGCTAAGACCCCCTACCTCCACCTATGGACCGAGAAAACACAGCAGCTAAAATGGAAGTCAACACAGCTCAGCACAGCACGACTTCACAGCACGGGGTCCAAGTAGAAATGAGCTCTATCTGTGACACCCAAAGGAGGGAAGTGGAGCTATTTCAAGGCTGGGGGAGTGGAGATCTGAATACTAAGATACACCCCTCCACCCAAATGCTATGACTTACCCCTTCACCTCCACCTAAATGCTATGACTCGCCCTCCACCTCTACCCAAATGCTATGACTCGCCCCTCCACCTCTACCCAAATGCTATGACTCGCCCCTTGACCTGCAGAGCTGCAGCACACAGAATATTCTAAGGGAAAAAAATCAATTTTAACACAGCAGCAGCACAAATGGACTGCAAAGAAGTCAACACGTGACACTTCTTCTGTTTCTGTTCCATTCCTACATTGCAGCCTTTTCTCCACACTTGTCTAAACCTTTTGCACAATTCTGTTTGTCTGTATAATTTGTGCCCCTTTAGGTATAGAAAGGCTCCCTCTGATTGTGCAATCCTTTTCCATAGACGACCTATTAGTTTTTGATATTTTTTACCCTGCTATGAATATTAGGATCCCTTGTGCCGAACCCTTCTGGTCATGTGAATGAAAGTTTTGGCGGTCCTTGTCCTGTCGGTCACTTTTGTCCTGCGGGTTCCGGCGCCCCGATCCCATGTCCAGCTGGGAGTTTCTCTGACAGGTGAGAGTCATCATTGCTGTATGTCTTTCTATACTTCCAGTTACAATCCTCTTTGTTTCTAGTTATTATTATTATGGTGTCTTGATGTCTCCTTAGTGCTGATTCAGATCTGTGCCCATATGAGCTTACAATCTAATCATCTTCTGAACAGGTCCTGTCTAGGAATGGCCTCCCATTGTACGCCTTGTCCCCCCGGGTATTACTGCAGCTCTGTCGGACTCAATGCCCCGACTGGACCTTGCCTTGCTGGATACTTCTGCTCCCTCGGCGTCTCCTCATCTGCTCCCACTGCAGAGTGTAAGATGATCACCGCTATAACCATGTGATGCCATAGTGATGGATACATAGTGTTTCTTTATTCTAGCTTGTTGCCCATTAGTTTATCCTTCATTTACTGTCATAAATCATAAATCCATAAGATATCTCTCTGATACATCCATTCACCCCAACTCGAACATGGGATCAGTTGCAAATGGTGAGATGAGAAAATTAATTAAAGAGAGAAAGGTTCATTGAAGCCTAAGCCCCCCTGGTGATGACATATGGTTACAGCTTTTAAAGGAGAGGGTCAGCCTGGATTTTGTGTATAGAAAGGCGGAGAACTGCCTTTCCTGCTACATCAGTGTGCTATGATCACAGAATTTTGTCAATCAGACACCAGTGGAAAACTATAAATATTGGGGTGTGCATGGATCCTACAGTTATGAGAGGTACAGCTTTGACACCAGGATCACGAGACCAAGAGCATGAATATTATTATGTACCTGCAATATGCCCCTATGGATACCTTTACATGTTGCAACATTGCATGCAATTTCACTTGCAACTTACTAGTTGCAGTGAAATCATGGACACATTGTTCTATTTTGTTGCTGTGTACAAATGTAACAATGTGTCCATGATTTCACTGCAACCAGTAAGTTGCAAGTGAAATTGCCTAGCAATGTTGTGACGTGTAAAGGTACCCTATCAGACACAAGTTAATATTGTCCGGTTAGATGACAATCAGGGCTGTGAAGTCGGAGTCAGTCCATTTTGGGTTGAGTCAGTCAGATTCAGGGGTAATTGAAGTCAGAGTAATGTTTGGCTTACTTACTTCACAACCATGGTTTTGGAGTTGTAGTCGAGGAGTCTGAGTCGGTCCATTTTGATGTCATTGGAGTCAGATTCAGGGTAATTGAAGAGTCTGAGTCGGATGTTTGGCTCACTGACTTCACAGTCCTGATAACAATAGCCAAACCATGTTTCCTATCTATGACAAATGAATTCATTATAGTAAAGATGATCGTAATATTTTCCACCTGGGACTCTCGGGAGCGGAGATATCCCAGAAGCTGGGATTTCATAAATGTTTGGGAACTGCAGACATATCCCATGACTCACCCTGTCCTGAGTCACCAGAGCGGAGGTATGTGGGTGTAACATGGGTTAATAAAAACAAATGCCACTTATACTCTGTCAATGCTAAGGGAAATACACTACGTCCCTCCATATCTCTGAGTCATTTCAGTGTCACAGGTATAGGAAGTTTCTTTTATTTATCCCTTTTATTTTATGTGATCGTCTTTACTGTATTGTATTGTGTACTCTTGTAAAATCTTGTATACTTTTATTAATGCTGCCTACTCTTATGGATTAAATATATCAAATTAAAATCTTCGGTCCTGAATAAGCCATATGTTACCAGTAAGGCTGGTTTCACACTACCAGTTTTCGGTATCCATGTGAATCCTGCATCTGTTTTCAGCCCCATTGACTTTCAAGGGGGCGGCAGGAACTTTTAGGTGCATCCGGTTGTTTACGGTCCCCCCTGATCCGGGTGTCCACAATTTTTATACTGACATTAAAAACTCAGTTTATTATATTTCCGGTGACCGTTTCAAAACTGTGGACACGAGAATCCCGTGCAAGGCGGGTTAAACTTTAATGATGCTCCATGGATCCCGGATCCTGCTGGATCCAGACACCGGATCCGGGCTTTGTTACTGCGCATGGCCAGAACCCAGTTTTAAATAACCACCGACTAGGGAGGGGGACATTTTCCACCAGATCCAACAAAAAAACGAACAAAGCCTATTGCACCTGGATGCGCACAGACCGGTATTGTCACTTATCCGTCTTGCAGACTGGTATTATTACTGATCCATCTCATGGATCAGTGATAATACCGATGCGAGTGCATCCAGTTGGAACACGTTTCACAATTGTGGGGGAATCCGGGGGGATGCAGGTGTTACCCGTATTCCAAAAAACGGTAGGGTGAAACCAGCCTTACAGGTGTCCAATCTACCTATAAATGATGCTGGTGGTAGCGAGTATTTTTCATGTGGTATTGTGGAGCTTGGCAGTGATGGTACAGAGGTATATATATATATTAAATAGCTTGGAATCTGTGATACATATACAATACTCTCACTGTGAGCACCTCAAAAATTGGCGCATTAGCAGAACAGCCGCAGCCTCATTTACTCCTCCTCAGTCAATTCCGCAATTGTCCTGATGATAAGGGGGCGCAGAGAGCTGTTTTGTGACTTATTGCTTTATTTTCTGATCAAACTATGTAATGTTGGATTTGCAAACAATATTGAATATAATTTCTAATGCTTTTATATCCTGACCAGTATTTACAGGAGAAGGAGGCGGCTGCCCGCAAGGTCATTATTGCCCAGCTGGAAGTCCCCATCCCCGCGCCTGTCCTGCGGGGACCTATAACAACCTCACACATCAAGCTGACTGCTTACCGTGCCCCGCTGGGTACTTCTGTGCAGAGAATACCAGTGATTATAGCACATTTCCGTGCCCAGCTGGGTTCTACTGCCCTGAAGGTATGACATGATGGGTCCATTCTGCATTCCTGGGTAGTGAAGAGAATGCGCATTACAGTAAAGGATTACTTGTTTTATTATGGGGTAAGGAAACCAGAGAGCTGTGACTATATGCCCACGTCTCTATTTCCTACATGGCACCATGCATTGGATTTATATGTATATATCTTTACTTGAGAGTAGGGATACTTACAGCACACTTGAGTTTTTTATTAGAGGTGATTTTGTTTTTTATGCATTTTTAATTGATTGATTTTACTTTATACTTTTTGCAAAAACATTGTATTTCCAGCATTACCCGATCCCTGGCAGTCAGAAGCATTTAACACCAATAACACATAACTGCAGTGTAATGTTGGTGTATGAATGATTGACCATCCTTGTGCTGGGATTGCTGTGTGCAGTAGTCCGCCCTGCAGCGTCTCTATAAGCCTTTACAGCAGATTTAGCTCCCTGCAGCTGCGCGTCTCTTCCCTCGCCCCATGACTTGTGCCTGAGCACATTCCTAATTGCTAAATATTTTATTTAAATGTTCTTCTCTAATAAAAATCAATGAAAAAATGTGTCTAACAATAAAATGTAACAACAGTCGGGGACATAAAAGCTCTAAATATTTAATCTCAGTATTGAATAATAATCGCAATGAGTGATAATGTGCGGGAAGTTAAATAAGGGAGAATATGCATGAAAACTAAAGAAGGGAACGGCGGCTGGAGACGCCACTGAGCCGCTGCCTGCGGGTAATGTCCTCATATTACCCCCAAGCAGGGGGTCACCGGACGACTGATTATTCGAGACCTCCCATCCTGCCTTCATGTGAAAGCATTTTATTTATTGTATCAAGTTCTGCAACTTTCTGATACTTTGTAGAAGGGGGGATTCATCACAAGGAGACTTTTTGAAGTCCGTTTTGCTGCGTTATTTATCCCAAGTTTCTCCCAGGATTTAATAATTTTGGAGCATCTTGAGGTTTAAAGGGAACCAACCCGCAGGATTTGGGCTATTAAGTGAAGCCGGTGCCTTACAGGCTCTGGGATGCTGAATGCAATCAGACCTTTACTTGAATGATTTCATGTTTTATTGCAGAGAAAAGTGTCATAAAACTCCTGGAAAACAGGGCAGCAGATGATTGATGTGTGCAGCACTGCCTCACTATTTGGGGTTGTCACATACAGTATAGGATATGTGATTTCCTGAAGGACAGGTTTATGTTCCAAAACACGTAGAGTAAATCTCACTTTCTTTATCTCCATCTTATGGTGGTTATTCTTGATGGTGCGGCTTCTTTCCCCTTTCTATTACCGGTTTATGGTCTCTGCCTGCAGCTGTGGTTACATGTGCATTATGGGCCCCAGGGCAGTGGGCACTCGGAACCGGGCTTTGCTGTTTCCGGGGAGTCACAGGGGTCGAGACCTGTGTGCCTGTCATTACCTCTTTCTGGTCCTGTTCCTCTGCGCCTGTGCTTGATAGCGCCTCTACACGCAGAGCCCTGATCCTGCAGGCTTGGTTATTAGTGGGTGACCGATACCTTTGTCCTCGGACCCTTGTCCGGCTGCTTTCTCTGGGTATACGCCAGGTGTGTGAGCCACAGCTCCTATGAAACTCGTAGCCTCCACTTCAACGTGTTCGGGTTTGGATCCCTGTGCCGTGTTCAGGTCTGGTCCTGTTTCTAGACCACAACCCCTCCGTCTGGTATTACCAGTCCCAGATTCGGGCGCACAGGCCACTTCAGCTCTGCCGGTGTCTCTAGGGTTCCTTCCTCTCGGTTCCACACCACTTCTCTTGTCTCTCCTTCTCCTCCTCACTCGACTTCTCCACTCTCTGAGCTTTACATGTTCGCTGTTCTCTGTTCAACTCCAAACTTCAACTGACTCCTTTTTCTCTACTTTCTACCCATACTTCTCTACCGCTGTTGTCCCTCTGGGTCCTCCGCCTGGGTCCTGTGTGTGTGTGTTGAGGATTTTATACCTACCATCCTCATCTCCTGACTACTGGAGAACCGCACCCGGGATTGGGTGCAGTACCCCTTGTGGCGTCCAGCACATTCCCCCTTGGTTAAATTCGCTCGTCCTCGAGCAACCTGACCAGGTAATGTAATTGGCATTTTTATATTGCATGCATGAATAACCAATAACATGACATGAATTCTTGGCTTCCCTTGCAGGAGGTACAGTACTTTAACGTTACATAACAAAAATGTTTCCTATCCATATAAAAATATAAAAAATCGCAATAAGTGCAAAAAGGGGTCTCCGTTCCAGGTTAAATAGTGTCCATCACATCCTTCAATCAAAGATTCAGCAAGGCACCTTACACTGGACTGCAAGACAAATTGCAACTATTCAAACTGTATATGATTGTCCTTTTTCAAATCCGCGGCCATTATTCGACTCTTAGTAACAGGTACCTAACTATACACAAGGCACATTATAACTATACATTATCAGCAGCTACGTATCACATATATTAACTATTTACATTCTACAAGCTCTTCGCAGTTCTTTGCTCAAGTTCAGATGCAAGTCAGGGAGGCTGCATCTTGTATACCCTCGGGGCATACCATCCCCTCTGTCCCAAGTGGCTTGTAAAGCTTACCTGGTCACCTGGGTAAAGGTCCCTACCCTGGTGTCCCTTTGGTAGATAGGATTCTACTTCATGGCACCTCTTCCTTAAAGCCTGGTTCTTTACTGAAACCCCACCCATTGTTCAAGTGGAAGTTGACCACCTCTATACGGTGGCGATGCACCAGGTCAGTAGCAGGGGTCTTCCGGGCGCGCTCCTTCTCCCGAAGGTTCTCTTCCTCCTGCTCCCACCATCTTTCCTGGTGTCGTCGGCGCTCCTGTTCTTCCTCGCGCTGTCTCTGCTGCCATTACTCCTCCATCGGGTCGGTCTCAGGTCTGCTCCACACTATGCAGCTTAATGCTCGGCCAGCTCCTCCTGCCGTTGTACCCAATGGATCGGACCAGCCTCAACTTTTACTGGCTTCACCAGGGTGCTCCCTTCTTCTTCACTTGGTTCACATTCCGCGACTCCGGACCAAGCTAGGTACTGGCTCGACTTCAACCTCCACCTGGGTAGCTGCATCTTTGGTGATCGGCTGCAGCTTTTCGGGTTTGGTCTCCTCTCCAGACAGTGCAGACTTCCTCAGGTCGTCCGCTCTCTTAGCCACCTCCGCCAGCACATTTTTCTGCTAGGCCTTAAAACCCCAACCCTGAGCCCGGTTGAGCTGTACGGCTAAGTCTTTTACTGCAGCATTCAAAAAATCCGAGTCCAGTGGTAGAGACTGATCCGGGCTTCCCTCCTCATCCGCTGGGACACCTTGCTCCTTCCTCAGTCTTCTCGCCTTCCAGGTTCTCACGATCCGTTGCCAACCATTTTCTCCATCTTGCTCACAGCAAAGCCAACTTGCATCCTTTTCCTCTGGCTATTGTCTCTCGTCTCCACCAAAGCCCTCCCAATCAGTCCTTTGAGTGGAGTCGGCATGGTTCTAAGCAAGCCACCTTGGTTTTCTGCTGGCACTCGAGGCGGGTCTGCTCTTTCGCGCCTTTTGCTGACCCATCCCACGATGGGAGGCCTGAGCACGCCCCTAGGCCAGTACATGGCGTCACTCCTTCATGGTCACCATTTTCAAAGTCTCTTTCATGCAACAGCCCAAAAAGTCTTTTAAGGCACACAAGACCCGGAACTACCGGGCCATTTGCATCCTGTTCGTGACGCCAAAAATTGATGGGCCCCAGGGCCGTAGGGCACTTGGAACTGGGGTTTGCTGCTTCCGAGGAGTCACAGGGGTGGAGACCGTGGTTCCGTGACTCTTGGTTCAGTGTCAAGCGTTCTTGGCATGCAACAAAATTTGCTTCTTTTTTTCACAGAGACAGACACACACCCATATCCATACCACTTGCACCCTGGTCAGATGTTCATGGCTCATCCAATGCAGCGGAGCCCTCTCTTGTAAGATGTTCATGGTGTGATCATTTTTTTCAGACCGTGGATGTCATTTGCTAACTGAAAGCAGAGCTCTTGAAGGTAGAAGATAAGGGAAAAATATAATGCCCATATATAGTAATGCCCATGTATGGTAATGTAAGTGTGTGTTTGTATGTATCATAGCTCCGCCCCCTTCTGGAAGCCATGCCCCTTCATAGCTCTGCCCCCTCCACATAGCCCTGCCCCTTTATAGCCCTGCCTCTTCATAGCTCTGCCCCCTCCACATAGCCCTGCCCCTGCCCTGCCTCTTCATAGCTCTGCCCCCTCCACATAGCCCTGCCCCTTCATAGCTCTGCCCCCTCCACATAGCCCTGCCCCTTCATAGCTCTGCCCCCTCCACATAGCCCTGCCTCTTCATAGCTCTGCCCCCTCCACATAGCCCTGCCTCATCATAGCTCTGCCTCCTCCACATAGCCCTGCCTCTTCATAGCTCTGCCCCCTCCACATAGCCATGCCCCTTCATAGCTCTGCCCCCTCCACATAGCCCTGCCCCTTTATAGCCCTGCCTCTTCATAGCTCTGCCCCCTCCACATAGCCCTGCCTGTTCATAGCTCTGCCCCCTCCACATAGCCCTGCCTGTTCATAGCTCTGCCCCCTCCACATAGCCCTGCCTCTTCATAGCTCTGCCCCCTCCATATAGCCCTGCCTCTTCATAGCTCTGCCCCCTCCACATAGCCCTGCCCCTTCATAGCTCTGCCTCCTCCACATAGCCCTGCCTCTTCATAGCTCTGCCCCCTCCACATAGCCATGCCCCTTCATAGCTCTGCCCCCTCCACATAGCCCTGCCCCTTTATAGCCCTGCCTCTTCATAGCTCTGCCCCCTCCACATAGCCCTGCCTGTTCATAGCTCTGCCCCCTCCACATAGCCCTGCCTCTTCATAGCTCTGCCCCCTCCACATAGCCCTGCCTCTTCATAGCTCTGCCCCCTCCACATAGCCCTGCCTCTTCATAGCTCTGCCCCCTCCACATAGCCCTGCCCCTTCATAGCTCTGACCCCTCCACATAGCCCTGCCCCTTCATAGCTCCATCTCCCTCCACATAGCCCTGCCCCTTCATAGCTCCATCTCCCTCCACATAGCCCTGCCTCTTCATAGCTCTGCCCCCTCCACATAGCCCTGCCTCTTCATAGCTCTGCCCCCTCCACATAGCCCTGCCTCTTCATAGCTCTGCCCCCTCCACATAGCCCTGCCTCTTCATAGCTCTGCCCCCTCCACATAGCCCTGCCTCTTCATAGCTCTGCCCCCTCCACATAGCCCTGCCTCTTCATAGCTCTGCCCCCTCCACATAGCCCTGCCTCTTCATAGCTCTGCCTCCTCCACATAGCCCTGCCTGTTCATACGGTAGCTCCATCTCCCTCCACATAGCCCTGCCTCTTCATAGCTCTGCCCCCTCCACATAGCCCTGCCTCTTCATAGCTCCATCCCCCTACATAGTCCCTGCCACAGGGACTATGTGGAGGGGCCAGAGCTAAGTGTGCGCGGGGTTACCGTGAGGGGGCGAAGCTGTGATGCACACTTACACTCAGCTTTATATATTAGATTAGAAATGTTGTTTTTTTTCCCCTCTATAATGTGTGGATAAATTAAATTATAATGTCATTGTGCTAATCCTATTACAGTAATCTTTTTGGAACCTTTCAGGAACCCAGCACTCCTGTCAGTTCCCCTGTCCTCGTGGCTATTATAACCCTGATCCCCGGTCCCACAGTATTGATAGCTGTTTGCCGTGTACCTCAGGGCATTATTGTGGGGTGGAAGGGCTGAGCGCTGTATCTGGAAAGTGTGACCCTGGTGAGTGCATATTTCCTACTATTTTGCTTTTGCAGATTGTGTAAGTCCTTCACTTGTTATCTGGTCAGCAAAACCGGACTCCATGTGTGTGTAGCTTCTCCTGCCTCTGAGATGTGCTCTCCTCTCAGTGTTAGAGATTGTCAGGAGGTCCTGCTCCTGCCTCTGATGTGTGCCCTCCTCTCAGTGTTAGAGATTGTCAGGAGGTCCTGCTCCTGCCTCTGATGTGTGCTCTCCTCTCAGTGTTAGAGATTGTCAGGAGGTCCTGCTCCTGCCTCTGATGTGTGCCCTCCTCTCAGTGTTAGAGATTGTCAGGAGGTCCTGCTCCTGCCTCTGATGTGTGCCCTCCTCTCAGTGTTAGAGATTGTCAGGAGGTCCTGCTCCTGCCTCTGATGTGTGCTCTCCTCTCAGTGTTAGAGATTGTCAGGAGGTCCTGCTCCTGCCTCTGATGTGTGCCCTCCTCTCAGTGTTAGAGATTGTCAGGAGGTCCTGCTCCTGCCTCTGATGTGTGCTCTCCTCTCAGTGTTAGAGATTGTCAGGAGGTCCTGCTCCTGCCTCTGATGTGTGCTCTCCTCTCAGTGTTAGAGATTGTCAGGAGGTCCTGCTCCTGCCTCTGATGTGTGCTCTCCTCTCAGTGTTAGAGATTGTCAGGAGGTCGTACACAGGTGAGAGGGAGATGGGGGGAAGCATTCAAGTAATAATGAAGAGCAGCTCACTATGGCTGTAGATGGAGAGAAAAGCGCATGATCCTTCATGATCTGTAGAAGAGGAAAACAGTCCAGGAATGAGACCTGATACATGAGAGCTAGTGAAGACAGACATCATCACATCCAGCATCTATAACTGGGGGGACAAGTCTGAATCTATGAGTGAGCTGCAAACCACATGCCATGAAGATTGCAATGTGAAATTGTAAAGGTAGCCAATGCAAAAAGGGCTAGGTCGGGGGGCAAAGATGCATTTGCCCCTCAGGCTGGTCCTCAGGCTGTTCGGGGGTCGCTGGAGGACCAGCACCATATCTTTAATTGCAGCTGCCAAAGCCTCCCTGGCAGCCGGGGGGCTCCGTCTCTCTTTATGTTGAATAAGGGTGTCCATAGCCTGTAAGTAAAATAATGGACAACTGCAGATCTT
The DNA here is from genome assembly GCA_033576535.1 of Allobates femoralis. Taxonomy (NCBI): domain Eukaryota; kingdom Metazoa; phylum Chordata; class Amphibia; order Anura; family Aromobatidae; genus Allobates; species Allobates femoralis. Next base: position 39,640,583 of record JARQOC010000009.1, read on the forward strand.
CATGTTTTTACAATCCCATTACTTACTGTGTAAAGTTGTAGGAACAGGGTCAGTGTGGATCCTTTCACCTGGAGCCCTGTCAGCACTGCTACATGTGTATATAATGATTTGTGTCCACTTCTCTAGGTTGGTTTTGTGTTTTTGCTGCTTGGACTCCGCAGCCCTTTGATCTGGATAATTACACCAGTGCAAACTGCTTGTGTCCTGCCACCTCCACCGGAGGAAAGTGCCTACCTGGCTTCTACTGTCCGGAGGGCACCACCGAGCCCATCCCCTGCCCTCCGGGGTCTTACTGTGACAACGCAGGTGAGGAAAAATGCTGCTAGAGAAGAAAACTGTACATTATGTAACAAGACTGCAATGACCAAACATATCCTGAAGAGTGAATCAAATCTAAATATATATGTAGATGTGTGTAATACATATTTATATTGTGCTGCGTATGAAAGAGTTAATTACTCTTTTTGATAGTTGTGCCAGCCTCCTTGTCTGTCTATGACAATGATGGAGCCTGGTGTAGCCATTAACATAAGCCTATCGTCCAGTCATATACACTCAGCACTGAGGAGGGACAGACGTGGTCATCCAGTCTGTAGAGCGTTGTCCAACTGGCCGGAACGTCCAGGACAGTCCGGCAAAATAAGCCACTTTTTGCCATAAGCTAAATAAGAAACAACTGCGGCACTCCATCTTGTAAGGTGTACAGGTGCAACACTGAACACAACACATTGTAACAAAAAGACAGCAGCACTCTAAAATACTAAAATATATCATCTAAAGGAATATGGAACAGCATTATAACTAAGGAGATATGAAAAAAATGACTCACTTATGACCATATCGATAACCGCCCAGTAGCCATGTCGATGCCTGTTTGTTTCACTGGGTCCCTATCGTTCAGATGTAGCGACCGGTGGTAAGGCCGCGGGTGTGTGTGTATGATCTTTCTCAACAGAATCCCCATACTCAGATTTAACCGGTAGTAACATTTCTTTACTGTAAAACATGTCTATAACACAGTCAACTGATCTAGCTGCACACATGTATATATTAGAGTCTCTGGATCTTCACTTCTTCCGGGTACGCAGCAAGCAAAGAAAAAAACACAACAATGGAGATATCTTTCCCTAACTTTCCCTAAAATCACGTACCAGTCTATCACAGAAGAAGGTGTCGCTCCCACGTAGCAGGCCTGGGGATCTCACGATGACGGGTCCCGGTGCAGCGCTGAAGGGGGAAACTCCTCAGTCTTCTTCTGTGGTCTCCTTCCGCAGGTAACAGAATCTTTCTTTGTTAGTCTCTCCCAGTCTCAGGGCACACAGAGGAGCAGAAGGGAGCCCACAGTAGCACAGAAGTCTCTCTCAGTCTCGGGGCAAACCGATGAGCAGAAGGGAGATCACAGTAGCACAGATGGCTCCCTTATGTCAGTCACAGCCCCTGCACATGTAATCCAGTGGCAATGTCCTGAATTCCGGAGGCAATGTCCTGAATTTGAGTGGGACCCTCGGTAAGACAAGGTCCTGCAGACCGGGGGTTGCAACAGCGATCCTCACGGGGTATTTCTTCCCAAGAATCCGGCTGCAAAAGAGCCCTATGTCGGGAGACACCACACAGTCTGTCCTGACAGAGCTCTGGATCTCTAATCATCATCTCCCGCCCTTTTTCTTCCTCAGCACAAGGCTGTTGGGGGAGGGGATCAGACTGTGTAATGTTCACTGCAGTGTCCATTTGAATAACAACACAGTCAGGGCTACCCACTTCATTACATACCCCCCCACTTAAAGGTTGGCAGTCCCTGTCAACAACCGCCGGCTCCAAGGCAGTGATGACTGTAGTTGTCACAGGGGTCGGTTGAGAAGTGGGCCATACATACTGGTCCCTGTAGAACCGTCCGGGCGGGATCCCAGCAGTGGTGCGGTCAGTGCGTCGCAAGGGTCGGTTGTTCCCCTCCTCGTCACTGTCTTTACGCCCCACTCCAGTCAGTACTCCGGGAGAGGGACTGGTCTGTGTAGGTGGGTCACCAGTCTCAGAGTCGACGTGATCTCTATGTTGAGAAATGTCCGTGACGTCAGTCATGTCAGCAGCATCACCCCCTCCGGTTACTGTGGGAGGGGAGTCAGGCCGGGAGCGGCAGGGGCGCAACATATTTCGGTGCACAGTGCGGGTGCTGTGGCTGTCTTCACCCCGCACTCGGTATACATGTCCATTGGGGTAAGGGCGTTCGATTACCCGGTAGACTTCAGTCTCCCACTTGGCTCGAAGTTTCCCTTGAGGCTTCTTAATACGGAGCAAGACTAGCTGTCCCAACTTTAAGGGTTTCTCTTGCACGGGGGGTGGGTCAGCATGTATCTGGCCCCGGATTTGTTGACTCACCAGCCGGTGTACAGTCTCCATCTTCTGGCGGTGAGCATTTAGCCAGGAGGGGTAGTTATGGCAGACATCTTCTTCTGGGCGGAATAGGTTCAGGTCATGGACCCCTTTTCCGGGGCGGCCAAAGAGAAGAGTGTGAGGGGTGTAGCCAGTCACGGAGTGGACCTGGTTGTTGTAGGCCCATACTAGATCTGGAAGGAATTGGGGCCATCGATCTTTCTTATCTTCGGCCAAGGTGCGGATCAGCTGAAGTAGGGTCCGGTTAAAGCGTTCACATGCACCGTTCCCTTGTGGATGGTAAGGAGTGGTCCTCGACTTCTGGATCCCATACATCCGATGCAGCTCCTCGATGACTCTGCCTTCGAAACAAGCCCCCTGGTCGGAGTGTAACCTATCCGGACACCCATAGACGTGGATGAACTGTCGACAGATGGCCTGTGCAGCCGACTCGGCCGTCTGGTCCTTGGTAGCAACAACGACGGCGAATTTTTGTGAAGTGGTCCACCATGACTAGGCAGTATTGATAGCCACTGCTCGCCGTCCCGATCAGCAGATAGTCCACCATCAACAGCTCAAGAGGCCTGGAGGTTTTAATCGTCTGGACAGGTGCACGCTGTTCGGTGGACTTGTGCAGTTCACAGGTGCGACAGGTTCTGCAGACGTCTTCGACCAGCTTGCGGAGCCCTGGACAGTAGATGGACTGTTGAATCCACCGAAAGGTCTTGTCTATTCCAAAGTGACCGTTCCTTTTGTGTGCTTCGTCCACCATCTTACGAGCCAATTGGGCAGGCTTGTGTACATTCCTCCAACATGTGGGACAGGAGAACCTTCCGATATAGTACCTCTTCTCTCAGAATTAGCCGATCCCACTGGCTGAGCAAGGTCAAGGTCCCGGTAGACAGTCGTGCCCGCGTGTCAGGGGGGGGCTTCTGCCTTTGCTTCACCCATTGTTTGAGTAGAGCCCATTCAGGGTTCTGGTCCTGGAGCCTGCACAACTCTTGGGGACACAGTGTAACCCCCACTGGAGTTCCAACTTCGCCCACAACGAACTGGCAGTAATCCATCATCTGTTGGGCAAGCCTTGCAAAGTCGGGCGTCTCGTCTCCTTCTAGTTCTTCATCCCGGTCTCTGGTAAGTAAGGGGTATGACACTCTAGACAGGCTGTCCGCATTTTGATTCTCAGCCCCAGCCCTGTATTTGATCTTGTAGTTGAACTTCGAGAGTCGAGCCCACGTTAGGGCCAACAGCTCCAGCCGGAACGAGCTTTAATTGGTGGGGTTCTTCTCGCCCTCGCCCTCGTGTAGGGATCGACTGGCATAGGCTATGACACGTTCCTTACCTTCTTGTACTTGTGAATGTACTGCCCCTAGACCTTGTAGGCTGGCATCGGTATGTAGTTGGAAAGGGAGATTGTAGTCTGCATATGCCAGGACGGGGGGTGAAGTCAAGGCACCCTTTAGGGCTTGGAAGGATTCTTCCTGGCTGGGTCCCCAGCTGATGGGTCGTCCTCTGGGGCCGTTGGTGGTCCCTCGAAGCAATTCGTGCAAGGGTGCAGCAAGCCGGGCGAAGTTTCTCACGAACCGGCGGTAGTAACCGGCCAACCCCAGGAAGGCCCGGACCTCTCTGACGTTCGTAGGCTGTGGCCAGTCCCGCACGGCGGCTATTTTCTCCGAAGACGGCTGTACACCTTCGGCCGAGATCCGGTGACCCAGGTAATTGATCTCGGGCTGCAGAAGACGGCACTTGCTGGGTTTCAACTTCAGGCCATGTTCTCTCAACCTACGAAACACACGGCCCAGCTGTTGCAGGTGTTCTTCAAATGTGGCCGAATAGACTATGATGTCGTCCAGGTAAATGAGGGTGAAGTCGAAGTTGAAGTCCCCCAGGCAGCGCTCCATCAGTCGCTGGAAGGTCCCCGGCGCGTTGTTCAGGCCAAAGGGCATCCGGTCGAACTCGTACAGGCCCATGGGTAGGATGAAAGCAGTCTTTTCTCTATCTTTCTCGTGCATAGGTACCTGCCAATAGCCGCTGGCCAGGTCCAATGACGAAAAATATTTAGCTTTCTTCAGGGCTGTCAGGGATTCTTCGATCCTTGGTAAAGGGTATGAGTCCCGGATGGTGCAAGCATTCAAACGGCGGTAGTCCACGCAGAACCTCAGGGACCCGTCTTTCTTCTTGACTATCACCACTGGTGCAGCCCAGGGGCTCTGGCTTTCTCGTACCACTCCAGCGTGTAACATGGAATTCAGGAGATTTTTCACTTCTTGGTATTGTTGGGGAGGTATTTGGCGGTACCTTTCACGGATAGGAGCGGTATCACCTGTGGGGATTTCGTGCTTGATACTGGGGGTGCATCCAAAGTCGGTGTCATGCCGGGCAAAGGACGCCTGGTGCTCTTGAAGTAACTCTTCCACCTGGGACACTTCTTCGTTGGAGTATTGGGATATGTCCAACTGGCACTTTTCTCGTAGTTCTCGCCCCGCGTTGATGTCATCCGCGACAGCGGCCATGGCAGAGACCGTCACTGTCCAATCTCCCTCTGTGGACGGTGCAAACTGGAGGGGGTTCATAGGGTTCACCTCTTCGGTTAGGGCGTAAACTTGGGCGAGTTGTGTCCCAGCCTCTAGGTCAACGCTCACGTTAGCCGTGTTACCCAGCCTGACAGGAATCCTCCCCTTTCTCACAACAGCTAGCGTTCGAGCAACTAGGGGGTTCAGCTTCCCTTCCTTCGGGGTGCGCGGCTCAATCAGCACCTCCACGCCTTCGAGCTGTCTTGTGGTGCTAAGGGGTAGCGAGATAACGGTCTCCTTCTCAGCAGGTAAAGTTATCCTAGTATGGCGGGGTACGGTGATCGTGGCCAGCGGCAGTTGGTCTTCGGTCATTCGCTGGAGATTGCAGGTCCGGACCACTTGTTGGAAGGCTCGGCGGGTGGCCGTATGTGTGGTCACTTCTTGCCAGTACTTGGGCCCCCTCTTGGTAAGCAACACCAGATTCAGGTCTTTCAAGATGTTCATCCCAATAATCATGGGCGTTTCTGATCCACAGCCTTCCCTGACCACGATTATCCCTCTCTTCCCGAGATCTTGCCCACAGACTTCAGTGTTCATCCAGGCAACTCCCGTCACCGGAATGGGTAGATTATTGGCTGCTTTGATCTTGATAGTAGTATCAGGGTCACAGGCAACCCGCGGCTTCAGATACTCTTCATAAAACTGCTCGGAGATGGTGGATACCTGAGACCCAGTATCCATTAATCCTTGCACGGCGGTCCCTTCCAATAATACTTCCAGGGTAGGGCTGTTTGATGCAAGTTTGTTCCGTGGCTGGCTCTGTTTTCCTACACTCCTCTTCTTGGCCTCCCCTGCCGAGTGAGCCTCTTTGGCAGGGGCGTCTAGTTTAAAGGTGGCCGCTGTTGTGGGGCATGACTTGCTGGTTCCGGTATATCGGCCCGTGGATGAACTTGAACGTTCTGGGGGCAACGGTTCGCTCTATGGCGGGGATCACCGCATGTCCAGCATCTTCCCATCGGCCGGCTGGGTTGTTGTCTCGCTTGCCTGTCCACCTGTTGGTCCAGGGTGAGCTGCAACACCTGTTTCTGCAACTCTGCCACCATCTGCTTCAGTTCTTCCGTGTCACTGTTCGGGGTTCTGATACCAGTTATGGACCTGCAAGCCGCGGTATAAGTCTGGGCCTCCATGACAGGTCCTCTCGAACGTTCTATCGCTTCTTGCTTAACCTCAGCGAACGTAAGGGCCGGATTTATCCGGAGTAGATCTTGCAGTGAGCGGTTAAGGTACGGGTCTCTTAATCCAGTCACAAATTGATCTCTCAACACCAGGTCACGGGCGCCCGTACTAGCTATCTGTTCTTTTTTCCTGCAGGCTTGTTCAAGCAGTACTTGGAGGGCGTTGGCATATTGAGGGATGTCCTCCGATTCGAGTTGAGTACGCCGGAAGAACATATACCGTAATGTTCCCGCATATGTGGTCGGCCCATAGGTGTTCTCCAGCACCCGCACCAAGTCATCCAACGTACGCTGGCCCCTAACCGTCTCCAGCCTGACTGTCGTCCACGCTTCCCCCTCTAATGTTAGCATGGCCATTTCTGCTAAGGTCTTAGGATCAATGTTATACATCTCCCCCACTATCTTAAGTTGTTCGGTCCATTCAGTTACAGGATAGTTCCGTCCGTTAAACTTCCTCACCTGATTGACAATAGATGCCGGGGGAGCTGTCCGGTTATAAGTTACTACCGGGAGGAGATTCTGTTGATCACACATCCTGCCGACTACGCCAGATGTAGCGACCGGTGGTAAGGCCGCGGGTGTGTGTGTATGATCTTTCTCAACAGAATCCCCATACTCAGATTTAACCGGTAGTAACATTTCTTTACTGTAAAACATGTCTATAACACAGTCAACTGATCTAGCTGCACACATGTATATATTAGAGTCTCTGGATCTTCACTTCTTCCGGGTACGCAGCAAGCAAAGAAAAAAACACAACAATGGAGATATCTTTCCCTAACTTTCCCTAAAATCACGTACCAGTCTATCACAGAAGAAGGTGTCGCTCCCACGTAGCAGGCCTGGGGATCTCACGATGACGGGTCCCGGTGCAGCGCTGAAGGTGGAAACTCCTCAGTCTTCTTCTGTGGTCTCCGTCCGCAGGTAACAGAATCTTTCTTTGTTAGTCTCTCCCAGTCTCAGGGCACACAGAGGAGCAGAAGGGAGCCCACAGTAGCACAGAAGTCTCTCTCAGTCTCGGGGCAAACCGATGAGCAGAAGGGAGATCACAGTAGCACAGATGGCTCCCTTATGTCAGTCACAGCCCCTGCACATGTAATCCAGTGGCAATGTCCTGAATTCCGGAGGCAATGTCCTGAATTTGAGTGGGACCCTCGGTAAGACAAGGTCCTGCAGACCGGGGGTTGCAACAGCGATCCTCACGGGGTATTTCTTCCCAAGAATCCGGCTGCAAAAGAGCCCTATGTCGGGAGACACCACACAGTCTGTCCTGACAGAGCTCTGGATCTCTAATCATCATCTCCCGCCCTTTTTCTTCCTCAGCACAAGGCTGTTGGGGGAGGGGATCAGACTGTGTAATGTTCACTGCAGTGTCCATTTGAATAACAACACAGTCAGGGCTACCCACTTCATTACACAGTCATAGCCTCTGTTTGGATTAAAAGTCTCCTTGTGTATGGGCGAATAGGAACCTGCTAACAGAGAATAATAACACCTGCGGCTAGTGGGAGAGGGGTGCACAGCAGAGAGTGTGACCCCATGATCTGCTGTAATACTGTAATTTCCTCCGGGATGAATAAAGTTTATCTTATCTTATCTTATAAGAAAAAACTGCAACATTCCATCTTGTAGTGTGTACTGGTGCAACACTGAACACAACACGTAACAATAAGGCAGCAACCTTCTGAAATACTAAGAAAATGCTAAGAAATACTAAGAAAAAGCTGCAACATTCCCTCTTGTAGTGTGTACTGGTGCAACGCTGAACATGACACATTGTAGCAAAAAGACAGCAACACTCTGAAATACTAAAATATATAATCTAAAGGAATATGGAACAGCATTATAACTAAGGAAATATGAAAAATTACACACTTAGCTTCTAATTGTGGCCATATCAATAATTGCCCAGTAGCCATGTCGATGCCTGTTTGTTTCACTGGGTCCCTACTTGCAGTCATAGTTTCTGTTTGGATTAAAAATCTCCTTGTGTATGGGCGAATAGGAACCTTCTACCAGAGAACAATAACACCTGAGGCTCGTGGGAGAGGGGTGCACAGCAGAGTGTGTGACCCCATGATCTAAATAAGAAAAAACTACAATGCTCCATCTTGTAGTGTGTACTGGTGCAACGCTGAACACGACACATTGTAACAAAAAGACAGCAACACTCTGAAATACTAAAATATATAATCTAAAGGAATATGGAACATAGCAATTATAGCTAAGGAGATATGAAAAAATGAGACACATCCTATAAAAATTGCCATATGGATAACATTTTTTCATATCTCTTTAACTACAATGCTGTTCCATATTACTCTAGATTATATGTCTTAGTATTTTAGACTTTTTGTTACAATGTGTCGTGTTCAGTGCTGCACCTGTACACAGGATGGTGGCCTGGGCGTCCTGACCTTTAGAGATAATTCCAGGATCATTGTGAGCCAGAGACCCCCAGTCTAAGGGTCAGACTAGATCCCCAGTTTGCCTTTGCCCATTTTACCATCCTGCCTCCGGATTCCCTATCCGCTCTACCACCCCGTGACCGGATGGAGAGACAAATATTGAAGAATAATGTGAAGTGAAGTAATGAGGATCTTTCCTGACTAAGGCAATGTACAGACCCTGTAGCTCCGTGTGAGTCCCCGGTCCTGACTGATCCTTTGTAACATATTTGGATAAAGTAATAATTTAATTTGTTTCTTGTAGTAATATGTGTTGCCTTTCCTTAGTCTCTTCATGACATTTGTGCCATGTTCCAGGCCTCGCGGCTCCCTCCGGTGACTGTGCCGCTGGTTTCTATTGCACGGGTCGGGCCAGGACTTCCAAACCCACTGATGCCCTGCAGGGAAACCTCTGCCCCCCGGGGACGTTTTGTCGTAGGTTCACTTACTTTCTACTTTCTTTGCTCCTCTGTTCCTCGTCCGTCTGTTCATCGTCTTTTGTACTTGTAGCGAACGGCTCCCATCATCCGCAGCTCTGTCCGGCTGGCACTTTTTCGGCAGATTACAGTTTGGGAAGCGTCTCTGAGTGTAAGCCGTGTCCCCCAGGACTGTACTGCAGCGGGGCTGGGATCTTGTCCCCCACAGGGCAGTGCCCAGAAGGTACCGTCCTAAGAAAGAAGAACCTCTGATGTCATTCACACCGTTTGTTTCATCTTTGTCCTGTTTCCTTCATTTTGTCGATGTCCAGTTTTCTTGGTGCACAATATCTGTTCATCTGTATTTGCAGGTTATTATTGTCCTGAGGGACAGACACTGCCTGATAGTTCACCATGTCCCTCGGGGCATCGCTGTACAGCAGGGAGCTCAAAGCCTTCACCTTGTGAGTCTGGATTTTACCAAAATGCAGAAAAGCAAACCACGTGCCGGACCTGTGAAGCAGGTAGGCCTCAATCTAGAAGACAGACATGGAGGCCACAATCTTTAAAGGGATTGTTCGGGCTTTTCCTAAAATCTGAGTGTATTTCTAGGCTGCAAAATGCTAACCGTTTGTCATTTACACCCTGTCAGCATTTTCACGGTTACCTAGATATCACAATTCGGTGTCTGGAGGAGCAGCTCAGCCCCTCCATCAGAGGCATGCTTGTTTTGGGGCCTGGCTGTAACGTCACTACAGGATGTTTTACACCCAGACTTAAACAAGCCCTCCCCAGTCTACAACAAGCCCTCCCCAGTCCCCAACAAGCCCTCCCCGGTCCCGAACAAGCCCTCCCCGGTCCCCAACAAGCCCTCCCCGGTCCCCAACAAGCCCTCCCCGGTCCCCAACAAGCCCTCCCCGGTCCCCAACAAGCCCTCCCCGGTCCCCAACAAGCCCTCCCCGGTCCCCAACAAGCCCTCCCCGGTCCCCAACAAGCCCTCCCCGGTCCCCAACAAGCCCTCCCCGGTCCCCAACAAGCCCTCCCCGGTCCCCAACAAGCCCTCCCCGGTCCCCAACAAGCCCTCCGGTCCCAACAAGCCTCCCGGTCCCCTAACAAGCCCTCCCCGTACCCAACAAGCCCTCCCCGGTCCCCAACAAGCCCTCCCCGGTCCCCAACAAGCCCTCCCCAGTCCCCAACAAGCCCTCCCCAGTCCCCAACAAGCCCTCCCCAGTCCCCATCAAGCCCTCCCCAGTCCCCATCAAGCCCTCCCCAGTCCCATCAAGCCCTCCCCAGTCCCCATCAAGCCCTCCCCAGTCCCATCAAGCCCTCCCCAGTCCCCACAAGCCCTCCCCAGTCCCCAACAAGCCCTCCCCGGTCCCCAACAAGCCCTCCCCGGTCCCCAACAAGCCCTCCCCGTCCCCAACAAGCCCTCCCCAGTCCCAACAAGCCCTCCCCAGTCCCCAACAAGCCCTCCCCAGTCCCCATCAAGCCCTCCCCAGTCCCCATCAAGCCCTCCCCAGTCCCCATCAAGCCCTCCCCAGTCCCCATCAAGCCCTTCCCCAGTCCCCATCAAGCCCTTCCCCAGTCCCCATCAACCCTTCCCCAGTCCCCATCAAGCCCTTCCCCAGTCCCCAACAAGCCCTTCCCCAGTCCCCAACAAGCCCTTCCCCAGTCCCCAACAAGCCCTCCCCAGTCCCCAACAAGCCCTCCCCAGTCCCCAACAAGCCCTTCCCCAGTCCCCAACAAGTCCTCCGCAGTCTCCAATAGGCTTGCCCCAGTCTCCAATAGGACCACCCCCATTCACATATGTAGATACTGATTGAACTGACTGCATTGCACTTAGTGAGCAGTCATCTTCTCCTCTGCATCACTGTGCCGAAACCGTCCCTCTGTGAATAAGATGAACTGCTCTGTGTCAGTGCTCCGGTATGTGTGTGGGTCATCTCCTTCATAGAGGGGCGGTTACGACATATGATTGCTTCAGTGACAGCCTGGCCATGGTGAAGGAGATGAACCGTGCACAAGGAGCGGTAGCTTCAGCACAGTCATACAGAGAGAAGGAGATGACCACTCAGTCAGTGCAATGCCATTCAGCCAGAGTCTAGATAGGTGAATGCGGGTGGTCCTGTTGGAGATGGGGCGGGCCTGCTGGGGACTGGGGAGGGCATGCTGCAGTCTGGGCGTAAGGTCCAGTTGTGATGTTACAGCCAGACTCCAAAACAAACGCGCCTCTAGACGGGAGTAAGCAGCTCCTCCACACACAATGAATCGTGATATCTAGGTAACCATGCACAATGCTAACAGGGTGTATATCATGGTCCAGACTCGCAGAGCATTGTCCACATGGTATACACACGTTTCTTTTCTAGTTTTTCCTCTTTGCTGTGTTCTCAGGGTTCTTCTGTGAGCGGACGGAGCAGCCGGTCAGTGACTACACACAGTTCATTTGCCCACGGGGGTATTTTTGCCCTTCGGGGACACAATTTGCCACTCAGCACAGCTGTCCGGAGGGATCGTATGGCCCCAGACACGGTCAGTCCAGCATCCTGGATTGTGTCCTGTGTCCACCAGGGACGTTCTGTAAGGGATCAGGACAAGCCGCTCCTACAGGTAACGTTCTATATAAGTGATCTACTGTCACCATCGTTGTACACAGTATACATACACCTCCTGGTATCTCATGTCTTTCAGGGAACTGTTCCTCTGGGTATTGGTGTAAAGAAGGGGCTGCAGATGAACATCCACATGACGGGCTCTCCGGTGACATCTGCCCTCCAGGACATTATTGCCCAGAAGGTCTGGATCATGTTTGGTTACTTACACATAGTATCGGAAAACAACACCTTTTATTAGGAGTTCTATGTTTTTTTCCTAGGGACACAATGGTCCCAGTCCTGTCCGGCTGGGACCTGGGCAGACACAATAGGTCTTGGAAGTAGACTTGACTGCAGGCCGTGTCCTGGGGGTAAATTCTGCAATGGCTCCGGTCTCTCCTCTCCGTCAGGGCCGTGTGCACCCGGGTGAGTTTGATGCTTATTCTTTTGTGTCTTCTATGAGATGTTCAGGTGAAGAGCTTGCATTGAATCACAACAGCAGCAAAAAGGCTCAGATTGTGGCACATTTCATCCATGTCATTTAAATGACTTAGTGTCACCACCGTTTACATTTTTATCTAATATTCATGTAGAGCAGGTGATTATAATAAACTTCCAAATATACTTCATACGTGAAATCTGGAAGAAAACCTTCCATAAATCCTCCACAAGGTGTCCCCACTAGACTGTGTCTGAAGCTCATTCTTGGTGAGATCCATCTTCAAGCTTCTCACACGGAATACAGCCATATAACCATATAAGGGAGGGGGCGGGGCATACTCAGCATTTCCAGCTGATCACTGTATCAGGTTAACTCGGGCAAAGGACGCTTCGGGCTGACAGCACCCAGCTGCTGTGATGTTATCTCCTCCATTCACATCGGCTGCTCCTTGTTATCAGCTGAGGAGCTGTGTGGATGCCATCAGCTGTTAGCACGAGCAGAGCAGAGTAGGATCACAGCAACGTGTGCTGACAGCATGGAGCATCCTTTGTCTGAGATAAACTGACTATACACTGATCTGGACCCAGTCACTCTGTGTAGGCCTCCCCCCCCCACCCTCATATGTCAGGTTTAGAAACACCCTAGTGGGGACATCTTCTAGAAGGTTTTTGGAAGATTTTCTTCCAGATTTCACTTATGAAAGTTTATTATAATAACTTGCTCTACATTATTATTACATATAAATGTAAATGGCGGTTACACTTTGAGTAAGTAGACTTCTTGTAGAATTGCTCCTCGTGTGTTTGTGCAAAATCTGACCTCTCATAGTGCTCTGACTACAGCCACCCGTCCATAGGAAGCCATATAGATGAACCAGCACTGTACACTTACGGGATCCTCTGTCCCCATCATGATGTGACTGAGAAATTAATTTTTATTTCAATTTCAGATATTATTGTTCAGTTGGAGCTGAAATATCAACTCCAGGGGATGGTCTCTCCGGAGGACTGTGCCCCCAGGACACTTCTGCCCATCTGGATCATCTGCTCCTACCTTGTGCTCTCCTGGCACTTACACTATGCAAAGCGGAGCGACTGAATGTGCTGTGTGTCCGGCTGGTAAATACTGTGTCCCCGGAATGAGCCCTCTGCCATGTCCTAGAGGTGAGAAATAAATCAGGACATGTAATGTATGTACACAGTGACTGCACCAGCAGAATAGTGAGTGCAGCTCTGGAGTATAATACAGGAGGTAACTCAGGATCAGTAATGTAATGTATGTACACAGTGACTGCACCAGCAGAATAGTGAGTGCAGCTCTGGAGTATAATACAGGAGGTAACTCAGGATCAGTAATGTAATGTATGTACACAGTGACTGCACCAGCAGAATAGTGAGTGCAGCTCTGGAGTATAATACAGGAGGTAACTCAGGATCAGTAATGTAATGTATGTACACAGTGACTGCACCAGCAGAATAGTGAGTGCAGCTCTGGAGTATAATACAGGAGGTAACTCAGGATCAGTACTGTAATGTATGTACACAGTGACTGCACCAGCAGAATAGTGAGTGCAGCTCTGGAGTATAATACAGGAGGTAACTCAGGATCAGTAATGTATGTACACAGTGAGTGCACCAGCAGAATAGTGAGTGCAGCTCTGGAGCATAATACAGGAGGTAACTCAGGATCAGTAATGTATGTACACAGTGACTGCACCAGCAGAATAGTGAGTGCAGCTCTGGAGTATAATACAGGAGGTAACTCAGGATCAGTAATGTAATGTATGTACACAGTGACTGCACCAGCAGAATAGTGAGTGCAGCTCTGGAGTATAATACAGGAGGTAACTCAGGGTCAGTAATGTAATGTATGTACACAGTGACTGCACCAGCAGAATAGTGAGTGCAGCTCTGGAGTATAATACAGGAGGTAACTCAGGATCAGTAATGTAATGTATGTACACAGTGACTGCACCAGCAGAATAGTGAGTGCAGCTCTGGAGTATAATACAGGAGATAACTCAGGATCAGTAATGTATGTACACAGTGACTGCACCAGCAGAATAGAGAGTGCAGCTCTGGAGTATAATACAGGAGGTAACTCAGGATCAGTAATGTAATGTATGTACACAGTGACTGCACCAGCAGAATAGTGAGTGCAGCTCTGGAGTATAATACAGGAGGTAACTCAGGATCAGTAATGTATGTACACAGTGACTGCACCAGCAGAATAGAGAGTGCAGCTCTGGAGTATAATACAGGAGGTAACTCAGGATCAGTAATGTAATGTATGTACACAGTGACTGCTCCAGCAGAATACTGAGTGCAGCTCTGGAGTATAATACAGGAGGTAACTCAGGATCAGTAATGTAATGTATGTACACAGTGACTGCACCAGCAGAATAGTGAGTGCAGCTCTGGAGTATAATACAGGAGGTAACTCAGGATCAGTAATGTAATGTATGTACACAGTGACTGCACCAGCAGAATAGTGAGTGCAGCTCTGGAGTATAATACAGGAGGTAACTCAGGATCAGTAATGTATGTACACAGTGACTGCACCAGCAGAATAGTGAGTGCAGCTCTGGAGTATAATACAGGAGGTAACTCAGGATCAGTAATGTATGTACACAGTGACTGCACCAGCAGAATAGTGAGTGCAGCTCTGGAGTATAATACAGGAGGTAACTCAGGATCAGTAATGTAATGTATGTACACAGTGACTGCACCAGCAGAATAGTGAGTGCAGCTCTGGAGTATAATACAGGAGGTAACTCAGGATCAGTAATGTATGTACACAGTGACTGCACCAGCAGAATAGAGAGTGCAGCTCTGGAGTATAATACAGGAGGTAACTCAGGATCAGTAATGTAATGTATGTACACAGTGACTGCACCAGCAGAATAGTGAGTGCAGCTCTGGAGTATAATACAGGAGGTAACTCAGGATCAGTAATGTATGTACACAGTGACTGCACCAGCAGAATAGAGAGTGCAGCTCTGGAGTATAATACAGGAGGTAACTCAGGATCAGTAATGTAATGTATGTACACAGTGACTCCACCAGCAGAATAGTGAGTGCAGCTCTGGAGTATAATACTGGAGGTAACTCAGGATCAGTAATGTAATGTATGTACACAGTGACTGCTCCAGCAGAATAGTGAGTGCAGCTCTGGAGTATAATACAGGAGATAACTCAGGATCAGTAATGTAATGTATGTACACAGCGACTGCACCAGCAGAATAGTGAGTGCAGCTCTGGAGTATAATACAGGAGATAACTCAGGATCAGTAATGTAATGTATGTACACAGCGACTGCACCAGCAGAATAGTGAGTGCAGCTCTGGAGTATAATACAGGCGGTAACTCAGGATCAGTAATGTAATGTATGTACACAGTGACTGCACCAGCAGAATAGTGAGTGCAGCTCTGGAGTATAATACAGGAGGTAACTCAGGATCAGTAATGTAATGTATGCACACAGTGACTGCACCAGCAGAATAGTGAGTGCAGCTCTGGAGTATAATACAGGAGGTAACTCAGGATCTGTATGAAATAAGTAATATATTTATTATATAATATATAAACCCCCCATATGTTTTTGTCCTTGTAGGGTTCTATTGTCCCCCGGGCACTAGTTTGGACTGGACTCCTTGCCAGCCAGGAACCTATAGCTCAGCCCTGGGCCTCGGTGATGCCTCTGGCTGTAGAGTATGTGATGGAGGCAAATACTGCCGGTATTATAACGCTACCGTGTGAGCGGAGACTGTGCGGAGGGATATTACTGTACGGCCGGAGCTCAGCGCCCGGATCAGGAAGGAGAAATTCCAGGTAACGTTGGATATCACCTGTGGTCACCGCTCATATCAGGATGGGGCAACCTTCAGAATTATCACCTTCCTGCCCCCTGAACCCCGGCACTTCTGTCCTCTGTCCTGTGTTATATGATTAGGCTCTGCTGGTCCTTGTCCTCTCGGTCACTTCTGTCCTCTGTCCTCTGTTATATGATTAGGCTCCGCTGGTCCTTGTCCTCTCGGTCACTTCTGTCCTCTGTCCTCTGTTATATGATTAGGCTCGGCTGGTCCTTGTCCTCTCGGTCACTTCTGTCCTCGGTCCTGTGTTATATGATTAGGCTCGGCTGGTCCTTGTCCTCTCAGTCACTTCTGTCCTCTGTCCTGTGTTATATGATTAGGCTCTGCTGGTCCTTGTCCTCTCGGTCACTTCTGTCCTCTGTCCTGTGTTATATGATTAGGCTCCGCTGGTCCTTGTCCTCTCGGTCACTTCTGTCCTCTGTCCTGTGTTATATGATTAGGCTCTGCTGGTCCTTGTCCTCTCGGTCACTTCTGTCCTCTGTCCTGTGTTATATGATAGGCTCTGCTGGTCCTGTGTCTCTGGTCACTTCTGTCCCTGTCCTGTTTATATGATTAGGCTCGGCTGGTCCTTGTCCTCTCGGTCACTTCTGTCCTCTGTCCTGTGTTATATGATTAGGCTCTGCTGGTCCTTGTCCTCTCGGTCACTTCTGTCCTCTGTCCTGTGTTATATGATTAGGCTCGGCTGGTCCTTGTCCTCTCGGTCACTTCTGTCCTCTGTCCTGTGTTATATGATTAGGCTCGCTGGTCCTTGTCCTCTCGGTCACTTCTGTCCTCTGTCCTCTGTTATATGATTAGGCTCGCTGGTCCTGTCCCTCGGTCACTTCTGTCCTCTGTCCTGTGTTATATGATTAGGCTCGCTGGTCCTTGTCCTCTCGGTCACTTCTGTCCTCTGTCCTGTGTTATATGATTAGGCTCGCTGGTCCTTGTCCTCTCGGTCACTTCTGTCCTCTGTCCTGTGTTATATGATTAGGCTCGCTGGTCCTTGTCCTCTCGGTCACTTCTGTCCTCTGTCCTGTGTTATATGATTAGGCTCTGCTGGTCCTTGTCCTCTCGTCACTTCTGTCCTCTGTCCTGTGTTATATGATTAGGCTCGCTGGTCCTTGTCCTCTCGGTCACTTCTGTCCTCTGTCCTGTGTTATATGATTAGGCTCCGCTGGTCCTTGTCCTCTCGGTCACTTCTGTCCTCTGTCCTGTTTATATGATTAGGCTCGCTGGTCCTTGTCCTCTTCGTCCGAATTACTCGTCCTCTTGTCCTGTGTTATATGATTAGGCTCGGCTGGTCCTTGTCCTCTCGGTCACTTCTGTCCTCTGTCCTGTGTTATATGATTAGGCTCGCTGGTCTTGTCCTCTCGGTCACTTCTGTCCTCTGTCCTGTGTTATATGATTAGGCTCGCTGGTCCTTGTCCTCTCGGTCACTTCTGTCCTCTGTCCTGTGTTATATGATTAGGCTCGCTGGTCCTTGTCCTCTCGGTCACTTCTGTCCTCTGTCCTGTGTTATATGATTAGGCTCCTGGTCTTGTCCTTCGGTCACTTCGTCCTCTGTCCTTGTTATATGATTAGTCGCTGGTCCTTGTCCTCTCGGTCACTTCTGTCCTCTGTCCTGTGTTATATGATTAGGCTTCGCTGGTTCTTGTCCTCTCGGTCACTTCTCTGTCCTCTGTCCTGTGTTATATGATTAGGCTCACTGGTCCTTGTCCTCTCGGTCACTTCTGTCCTCTGTCCTGTGTTATATGATTAGGCTCCGCTGGTTCTTGTCCTCTCGTCACTTCTGTCCTCTGTCCTGTGTTATATGATTAGGCTCTGCTGGTCTTGTCCTCTCGGTCACTTCTGTCCTCTGTCCTGTGTTATATATTAGGTTACGGTCTTCTGATGCTGTGTGTCTCTGTCTTCGTCTCCGGTCACTTCTGTCCTCTGTCCTGTGTTATATGATTAGGCTCGCTGGTCCTTGTCCTCTCGGTCACTTCTGTCCTCTGTCCTGTGTTATATGATTAGGCTCGCTGGTCCTTGTCCTCTCGGTCACTTCTGTCCTCTGTCCTGTGTTATATGATTAGGCTCGCTGGTCCTTGTCCTCTCGGTCACTTCTGTCCTCTGTCCTGTTTTATATGATTAGGCTCTGCTGGTCCTTGTCCTCTCGGTCACTTCTGTCCTCTGTCCTGTGTTATATGATTAGGCTCGCTGGTCCTTGTCCTCTCGGTCACTTCTGTCCTCTGTCCTGTGTTATATGATTAGGCTCGCTGGTCCTTGTCCTCTCGGTCACTTCTGTCCTCTGTCCTGTGTTATATGATTAGGCTCGGCTGGTCCTTGTCCTCTCGGTCACTTCTGTCCTCTGTCCTGTGTTATATGATTAGGCTCGCTGGTCCTTGTCCTCTCGGTCACTTCTGTCCTCTGTCCTGTGTTATATGATTAGGCTCGGCTGGTCCTTGTCCTCTCGGTCACTTCTGTCCTCTGTCCTGTGTTATATGATTAGGCTCTGCTGGTCCTTGTCCTCTCGTCACTTCTGTCCTCTGTCCTGTGTTATATGATTAGGCTCTGCTGGTCCTTGTCCTCTCGGTCACTTCTGTCCTCTGTCCTGTGTTATATGATTAGGCTCCGCTGGTCCTTGTCCTCTCGGTCACTTCTGTCCTCTGTCCTGTGTTATATGATTAGGCTCCGTGGTCCTTGTCCTCTCGGTCACTTCTGTCCTCTGTCCTGTGTTATATGATTAGGCTCGCTGGTCCTTGTCCTCTCGGTCACTTCTGTCCTCTGTCCTGTGTTATATGATTAGGCTCTGCTGGTCCTTGTCCTCTCGGTCATTCTGTCCTCTGTCCTGTGTTATATGATTAGGCTCAGCTGGTTCCTTGTCCTCTCGGTCACTTCTGTCCTCTGTCCTGTGTTATATGATTAGGCTCGCTGGTCCTTGTCCGTCTCGTCACTTCTGTCTCTGTGTTATATGATTAGGCTCTCGCTGGTCCTTGTCCTCTCGGTCACTTCTGTCCTCTGTCCTGTGTTATATGATTAGGCTCCGCTGGTCCTTGTCCCTCTCGGTCACTTCTGTCCTCTGTCCTGTGTTATATGATTAGGCTCCGCTGGTCTTGTCCTCTCGGTCACTTCTGTCCTCTGTCCTGTGTTATATGATTAGGCTCGCTGGTCCTTGTCCTCTCGGTCACTTCTGTCCTCTGTCCTGTGTTATAATGATTAGGCTCTGCTGGTTCTTGTCCTCTCGGTCACTTCTGTCCTCTGTCCTGTGTTATATGATTAGGCTCTGCTGGTCCTTGTCCTCTCGGTCACTTCTGTCCTCTGTCCTGTGTTATATGATTAGGCTCTGGCTGGTCCTTGTCCTCTCGGTCACTTCTGTCCTCTGTCTCTGTGTTATATGATTAGGCTCGCTGGTCCTTGTCCTCTCCGGTCACTTCTGTCCTCTGTCCTGTGTTATATGATTAGGCTCTGCTGGTCCTTGTCCTCTCGGTCACTTCTGTCCTCTGTCCTGTGTTATATGATTAGGCTCGCTGGTCCTTGTCCTCTCGGTCACTTCTGTCCTCTGTCCTGTGTTATATGATTAGGCTCCGCTGGTCCTTGTCTCTCTCCGGTCACTTCTGTCCTCTGTCCTGTGTTATATGATTAGGCTCCGCTGGTCCTTGTCCTCTCGGTCACTTCTGTCCTCTGTCCTGTGTTATATGATTAGGCTCTGCTGGTCCTTGTCCTCTCGGTCACTTCTGTCCTCTGTCCTGTGTTATATGATTAGGCTCGGCTGGTCCTTGTCCTCTCGGTCACTTCTGTCCTCTGTCCTGTGTTATATGATTAGGCTCGCTGGTCCTTGTCCTCTCGGTCACTTCTGTCCTCTGTCCTGTGTTATATGATTAGGCTCGCTCCCGACCTGGTCCTTTTGTGCTCTCTGTCGTGTCATCTTCACTGTCCTCTGTCCTGTGTTATATGATTAGGCTCTGCTGGTCCTTGTCCTCTCGGTCACTTCTGTCCCCTGTCCTGTGTTATATGATTAGGCTCTTGGGTCCTTGTCCCTCTCGGTCACTTCTGTCCTCTGTCCTGTTATATGATTAGGCTCGCTGTCCTTGTCCTCTCGGTCACTTCTGTCCTCGTCCTGTGTTATATGATTAGGCTCTCGCTGGTCCTTGTCCTCTCGGTCACTTCTGTCCTCTGTCCTGTGTTATATGATTAGGCTCGCTGGTCCTTGTCCTCTCGGTCACTTCTGTCCTCTGTCCTGTGTTATATGATTAGGCTCGCTGGTCCTTGTCCTCTCGGTCACTTCTGTCCTCTGTCCTGTGTTATATGATTAGGCTCGCTGGTCCTTGTCCTCTCGGTCACTTCTGTCCTCTGTCCTGTGTTTATAATTAGGCTCTGCTGGTCCTTGTCCTCTCGGTCACTTCTGTCCTCTGTCCTGTGTTATATGATTAGGCTCTGCTGGTCCTTGTCCTCTCGGTCACTTCTGTCCTCTGTCCTGTGTTATATGATTAGGCTCCGCTGGTCCTTGTCCTCTCGGTCACTTCTGTCCTCTGTCCTGTGTTATATGATTAGGCTCGGCTGGTCCTTGTCCTCTCGGTCACTTCTGTCCTCTGTCCTGTGTTATATGATTGGGCTCTGCTGGTCCTTGTCCTCTCGGTCACTTCTGTCCTCTGTCCTGTGTTATATGATTAGGCTCGGCTGGTCATTGTCCTCTTGGTCACTTCTGTCCTCTGTCCTGTATTATATGATTAGGCTCGGCTGGTCATTGTCCTCTTGGTCACTTCTGTCCTCTGTCCTGTGTTATATGATTAGGCTCCGCTGGTCCTTGTCCTCTCGGTCACTTCTGTCCTCTGTTCTGTGTTATATGATTAGGCTCGGCTGGTCCTTGTCCTCTCGGTCACTTCTGTCCTCTGTCCTCTGTTATATGATTAGGCTCGGCTGGTCCTTGTCCTCTCGGTCACTTCTGTCCTCTGTCCTGTGTTATATGATTAGGCTCGGCTGGTCCTTGTCCTCTCGGTCACTTCTGTCCTCTGTCCTCTGTTATATGATTAGGCTCGGCTGGTCCTTGTCCTCTCGGTCACTTCTGTCCTCGGGGCAGTGCGGCCCCCACACCTTGTCCTCTCGGCACCTTCAGCTCCAGAATGAAGCTGCTCTCAGAGGTAGGAAATAATCGTGATGGAAATTATATATGAAGTCTGATTTAATTGGGAAACCCAAGAAGGAAATAGAAAATGTATCACAATATAAAACTAAGTGTGCTCATGTCACACACTAAGTGACCGCGATCCTCCATGAATATCATATCGGTGAGATGTTATATGCATTTGTCCCTTATTCTAGGCTGAATGTTCTCCGTGTGCTGCCGGACAGTACTGCCACCTTCCGGGTCTGGTTGTCCCCGTGGCCCATGTTCTGAGGGTTTCTACTGTGTCTTATCGGCTACATCTCCACAAGTCTTCTCAGTTAGCCCTATGGGAGGTCCATGCCCCCCAGGTACCGCTCACAGCATGTAACATGTCATGTATATATCAATCTATAGATTTACTGTGGACATTTTACATTTCAGGACATTTCTGCCCTGTCGGCTCCTCGGCTCCTCAGCCCTGTCCTCCTGGAACATTTAACCCTGTAGAAAGGCAGAGTGTTTGTCTCCCCTGCACAGAAGGGTAAGATCCTGCCCGATTGCACACCCCGGACTGTAATCTTTATTAAGAAACTCTGGGGGTTAGGGATTAAGTGTCTACTCCTTGGAAGTGCACGTTATGTGTGTAAATTACATTTATCTCTAATCCAAATGTGTGTGGCCACCTAGTGGCCAAGGTAAAGACTGCTCCCTGGTGCTTTTTGGTAATGTAAGTTATTAATAATAATTAGTGATATTGGGTGGGGCGTAATCATTAAGAAGGGCCTGCGGTGTAGTCTCAGGAGGAGAGTCCCAGGGAAAGAAGAGCTAAAACAGGAACTGGGGCAGTCTATGATTCGTCTGGACCCTTTGGGTCACCCTGGGATTGGTGTCTAGGATCCGGTAAGTGGATTGGCACAGAGAGTCAGTGCACTCCTCCAGGTGTTGGTGCTCCTTCCCAGTCTTTGGCAGGACCTCGGATATTTCCACCGGTGCCAGTTCTGTAGACCTCGGCATAGTGCAAGCGATGAAGGGACTTGGTCTATCGGTGGCCCTGATTGTGCCCTCGGATGATGGATCCTTGTGGGTGGGGTAGGGCTGGAGCCAGTAGAGACCTCATGAATTCCCGGCAGGCTACAGAGAGTCTGGAGAGTCTGGAGGTGTAAATAGTCCCAAAAGAGTGTAAGCTGTGTGCCCGTTTGTGACAGTGTTATTGATTCATAGACTGTCTGGACCGTGATGAGGGTAACGCTGAACTGAACTTTTGCACTGAGGAGGCGGCTGGAGCAAGTTGAGTGAAGCTGGGGCTGCTCCGCACCCGCGGCCCGGCTTCGCCTTCGCCTACTGGGGTCCTCTATGATCTGCAGCTCAACATGCTAAGATTAATGCCCTGTGTCCATCCTCTCTGTCAAATCGCAGGTTCTTCTGCCTCAACAAGACTTCATCCCTGGAAGGTAATGAGTGTCCTCCCGGTTTCTACTGTCCTGGAGGCACGTTCTCTCCAGAGCAGTTCCCGTGTCCCAGAGGCTCGTACAATCCGCACCGAGGACGCGGTGCAGTAGAGGACTGCCTGCCTTGTGACCCAGGTAAACCGGCGAAACACAAAGGTGCCCAATAACCTGCTGTGTGACTGCTGCAACCACAAAAAAACCCCAACCTACAAGGACATAAAATCAGAAAACTCACCAATAGCAGGCAAAGGTCTGATACTCCATACACTCAGCAGGACGTCACAGGCCCCAGTGATAAAGGCAACGCAGGTGCACAATACTGCTGCAACAATCACTCTCAACCATGACATGGGGGAGGTGGTTGGTGGTATTTTATATGCACACAGATGAGGTTTCCATAGGACGTCCGTTACACAGGTATGTGTGATACAAAGTGTCTGTATGCAGCCTATTGATCAGGCACATACTATTAGCCCAGGCGTGCTGCCCAGCACTATATACATGCATCTTATGTCCTTATAGTGTTTTTCAAAGGGAATTGTAAGCGTGAGGACCCATGACGTTGGGTACGAGCTGGCGTGTTTTGGCCAAAATATCCAAAAATGCCTCACATTATCACTCATAATTTTTTTACACTTTTGTATCTTTATGCAGGACACAGTGGGGCCTCTTGGGGCATCTGTCCTGTATGGTGCATATATATATATAAAAGTGTGCTGGGTTGTCCGCCTGGTCTAATAGTGTGGGCGTGATCAATAGCTGTATACAGACACTCTGCATCATATTTGTTGTGTGACTGATGCCCTATGGAAACCTCATCTGTGTGCATATAAAATACCATCAACCACCTCCCCATGTTATGCAGGTTGAGATCAGGACAGATTATAATGAGGGCAATCTGGGCGGCCTGCCCGGGCCCAGGGCTTGTGGGGGCCCCAGAGGAAATTGGCCCCCATTATAATCCACAGGACTACAATTTCAAAATTGCCACAGCCACCCCCTCCTTCCTCCCGCACATCATATGTATGGGAGGACGTAGAAAAAAGACTTGCAGGCTGGAAAATGGAGGAGACATGTGGCAGTATGCTACCTCTCTGCCGAAGAGGAGCCGAGATCTCAGACTGCGCCCGGCCTGCTTCCTCCTCACACTGAGGCTACTACTCCGCCAAGCTTCCTGCACAGCTCTGCTCTGCTGGGCATTGATTGAATCTACTACTCCCCCCAGCCTCCTACCTGGTACCACTTTACCAGCAGAGTGATTGTAGCATCGGTATAATGCCCTTGTGTTGCCTTTATCACTGCGTTCTGCTGAGTGCAATCATTATCAGACCTCGGCTGTTTATGGCGAGTGATTGCTACAATCGCTGCTCCCTTCTTCTATGTCAGTCTCACATATTTGTTTATAATGTGTTTTGTGCTTTTTCAGGGCATTACTGTGACACATTAGGGCAGACCCAGGTAACCGGTCTTTGCTCTGAAGGACTACTTCTGTACACACTCAGTGAAGACACCAACCCCAAGCCAGGGCCCTCTGGGAGATGTGTGTCCACCAGGGCATTATTGCCCAGTGGGGTCTGTGGTTCCTCATCCTTGTCCCTCTGGTTCATACAGTAATACATCGGGCAATATTGGACCTGGGACCTGCGAGCCCTGTGAACCAGGTGAGGGCCGATAAAACGGTTTTCTTTCCATCATTATACACGCTGCCTTATGTTAGATCTGGCTCCACATCAGGCGATGGGGGCCCTGCAGGGGCGGGTATATCATTGGTGCAACCTGTGCGGCTGCAACAGGGACCCAAGAGGTAACGTCTTGTTGCATAGTTTGGCAAGGATTTCTCATAATGCACGGCAGCAAGTCCAGTTCACATCAAACTCTTTATAAGATCAAATTGTGGTTTCAGGATTGTTCTGTGATAGACCTGGGCTGGCAACTCCAAGGGGCCCCTGTGATGAAGGCTACTACTGCACCAGAGCGTCCGTGTCCCCTCATCCTCCGGAGGTAATGTGTCTCTCCATGGTGTATTTTTATAGCAGAGGCTCTTATTATGGAGATTTTATGATGCACTTCTATCATTAGGTGGGCAGCAGCGGTGGCCCGTGCTCCTGCCGGTCACTTCTGTCCACCTGGGAGCCACATTCCTCAGCCGTGTCCGGCGGGCACCTTCTCGCAGTATCAGGGCCAGGCCAGCTGTGCGGCGTGTCCAGAAGGTTCCTACTGCCCTGCACAATCCACTAACACAAGCACTTGCCCTGAAGGTAGAGATGTTTGTTTTATCCTATAAGTTATGATCAATGTGATTGTATATGCATATACTGGGCCTTGTATCACAGATTGTTCTGTCAATATTGGCAACATTCTATCTTGTTCACGTCTGTGCAGGAGGCAGAGAAACTTGGTCAATTCCATATCTCTTCAGAAGGAAGGAGACGTGAACTCTAGCGCCACCTATTGGAAGTAGCAATCCTAAAAGTCAAAATGACTCCTCTAACAAGCTTTGCCCAGGGGGAAATGATCAGGGCTAGAGGGGCCCGCTGCTTCAGCTGGATCTGTGACCTTGCCGAGGACTCAGATCCAGCTGAATGCATCGTGGTGCACAGACCCGTCAGGCCCCTGTACTGTGATACAGGCACCGGCTCATGCACAGTGGTGTAGAGCCCTGTGGAGGTGCAGGGCAGGGGCCCGCGCATGAGATTGAGGTCAGTGTTATGTGCGGGCCCCCTGTCCCTGCACTATGATGTCAGCTGCAGCCACTGTGCGCTGTCTGCGGGAGGACACCGGGCGACGTGGGAGCCGAGGAAAGGGGAGAGGAATGAATATACAAAGATGGGGACCATTTAAATCAGGATGGGGACATATATATCTTAGGAGGAGGACCATATATACCAGGAAGGAAGGGGACATATATACACATGGGGGACCATATATACAAGGAGGACCATATATATGTACAAAGGTGTCCATATATACAGGAGAAAGACCATATATACCAGGAACGGGGACATGTATACACATGGGGACCATATGTACAAGGAAGGGACATATATACAAAGGGTGCCATGTATACAATGAGAGGACCAATATGTACCAAAAGGAGGACATGTGTACACAAGGGGACATGTATACAAAGGAGGAGGACTGTATATACCAGGAAAGTGAACATGTATACCAGGGATCATCAGACTCTAGTAACGCCACTGGATTGGATTCTGATGTGGTATAAATCCTGAGTCGTATAACAGAGCAAAACCTCATACAGCTACATAATAATAATAAAAAATCTTTATTTATATTGCGCCACATATTCTGCAGCGCTTTAAAATACAGTGGTTAATAAATGAAAAATACACAATATAATACAGTAAGGCTGCCTTTCACATCAGCAGTTTTGCGGTGATCGCGGCAGATGCGGTGAAAAAACCGCAACTGCCGCGATTACCGCATAACGGCTGCACTTGCGGTGTACTTGCGGCAAGCCCCATACAATGTCTATGGGTCACAGAACAAGTTCTGAATTTTAGCTAATTAAATATATGAAAAAGCTAAGTTTGGTGTCATCATAATTGTAGTGACCTGGAGATCCATCTTCGTCAGGTCATTTTTACTGCACAATAAACTCTGTAAAACACCGTTATCCTGACCCAGTAATCACTTTGTGCTGATGTTGGCCATTGTTGGGTTACAGCCTGTGATCATTTCCTTTTGATATCCCACAGGTTATTACTGTCCAAGAAAAACCGAATTTGCCGAGCAGCACCCCTGCCCCCCGGGGACATTCAGCGGAAGCCGAGGAGCCGCGGACATGGTCACCTGCTCCCCCTGCCCACCAGGGATGTTCTGTGCCAGGCCTGGACTGGGAACACCACAGGGGTTTTGTGCACCCGGCTGGTTTTGCCCCATAGGATCGATATCTGATAAACCTGTGTATCCAGTGGAGATTCCAGGTGTGAGGGGTGATCATCTGTTCAGATCATGACATTGACACACACTATAGTGAGACCTGCACCCGTGACGAACAGCAGACCATGCCCCATACAGTGTATAGTCCAAAGGTGTAACTTGAAGCTTATGGGCCCCAATCTGAAAGCTCCAACAGGGCCCCCAATTATTACATATCTTTAATGCATAAGAGTTCTTCTATAGGCCAAATGGTCTTTTGGGGCCCCCCTAGGCTCCAGGGCCCAGGTGTGATTGCAGCCCCTGCACCTGTTGTACTTACGCCCCTGGATATGTCATCATTTTATGTCTCTTCTAGGGTCGACTGTATTATCTAACCTTCCTAGATCTGGGATGTGCCCGCCAGGAACATATTGCCCCCTGGGTTCATCTTACCCTTCTCCCTGCCCCCCAGGTAATATTTCTTTTATGTTTCAGTCCTTTCTTGGTTTTCTTTAACTTATTGATATTTTTGTATAGAAATGATGTGGTTGTATATAATGAAATGACGGAACTTACCGGAATTCGTTCAAAGACAATGTATCAAATACATGATGAGTCCAAGAAAACCTTAAATGTGCAACATTAAAAATACAAAAAAAGACACAGTAACAGGAGACAAAGACCAAAGTTACGGAGCAGCGATCAGCGACATCACTGGAGGTGTCCATTGGTCCGTTCCTACTTACTAGAGGGGTCCCCGTATAATGAGCTGATCATAAAGTGCCCCCAGAGGTGACCTGCTGTCACTGAAGACATTCGGCAGTAGGGGCTTCATTAATTTCCTCATAATACTAAAATATTATGGAATATTATGCAAGTGATCAAATGATCACAGGATCAATGGCATTATTGGAGATAAGAGAAAAAAAACTTAGATAAGAAATCCCAAAATTGTTAATCCAAGAATATACAATTATATATACAATTATACTGGTGCTCCCACTGCAGCAATCAGAATGCTACTGTATCTACTGCAACTTGCTGCTCTATAAAACATCTATCCAGTCTGTTTTTCTTTCTGTGTGTATGTAAGTTTGTCCTAAAAAAAGCGCCACCTATAGGACATTGTGTGAATTACAGTTGAACTGGAAAGTTACAGTTTAACTGTAATGTGCAGAAGCCCATAAGGCCCCTTTCACATCAGCAGTTTGCTGATGTTTGCAGCCGATGCGGCGCCATCTGCTTTATCGGCTGCCTAATGGACGACTTGCGGCCCGGAGCTGGCAAGCCCCATGCATTGTCTATGCAGCTTGCGGTTGCATGCAGCAAGTGCGGTTCTGCTGGATGCGGCAGATCTGGCACTTGTGGCGAAAAGAAAACACTGCTAGCGGCATATCCGGCAGAGCCGCACTTGCCGCACCCGACCACAAGCCCCATAGGCAATGCATGGCGCTTGCTGGATCCGGGCCACAAGTCGGCAGTTATCCGGCCGATCAGGCACCTCCTGCTGGATCTGCTGGAAACATCAGCAAAACGCTGATGTGAAAGGAGCCTTAGTTTGGTTGATCAGTCAAAGAAAACGACGCCACGTATAGGACATCAGTGACGGGGGCCACTGGGCATCTGGGACACTGGCCGCAGTGCAGGCATTCATTATCACCCGAGTCCGCTCCGTCATACCCTTGGGGCCGACCCATTCTGCTGCTGAACTTCCTCCTATTTGCAGGCCTGAAACGCAGGCTGGTGCCGCGGCTCCTCAGTGTACAGGGGGAAAGAGATGTCACACAGGGTTGAGTGAGACAGCACACAATGGGGAGACAGAGAGCGCACAGGAGGACAGAGCGCACAGCGGGAGAAACAGCACCAGGGGAGAGAGAGAGAGCAGGGGAGGAGAGAGCGCATTGGGAGAGAGGCAGCATAAGGGGGGAGAGAGTGCACAAGTGGGAAAGAGAGTACACAAAGGGTACCTTTACACACGGCTACATTTGTAGCTTGTCACCAGGTAACTTACTGGTTGCAGTGAAATCATGGATACATGATTCCATTTGTACACAGCAACAAGATAGAACCATGTCTCCATGATTTCACTGCAACCAGTAAGTTACCTGGTGACAAGCTACAAATGTAGCCGTGTGTAAAGGTACCCAAAGGGAGAGACGGTGCATGGGGAGGAGACAGTGTACAGGGGGAGAGAGAGCACATGGGGAGGAGAGCGTGCACAAAGGGAGAGAGCACAAGAGGAGAGCGCGCACACGGTGGAAGACATCATAAGGGGAGAGCGCGCATGGGGAGGAGAGTGTGTACAGGGGAAGAGACAGCACATGGGGAGGAGAGAGTGCACAAAGGGAGAGAGCACAAGAGGAGAGCGCGCACACGGGGGAAGACATCATAAGGAGAGAGCGCTCATGGGGGACAGAGCAAACAGGTGAAAAAGAGAGTGCACAGAGGGATAGCAAGCAGCACCTGCCAAGTCATGGCCACCCCATGCAGCAGCAGCGGCGGCTCCCCTCGCCCTCTTCGGTGACGCTGCGATTAGTAGCAGGAGTAGTTGAATTAATATATGATTGCACATGTTCTACAATCGCCCGATGCCATAGAATCAGCCCCCGTCTAGTAGATGGATAAATATTCAAACCGCTCTAAAATGCATCTAAAATCAGTTGTCACAAAACTCTAATGATCCTGCATGTATAGTAAATGGAAACCTACCCAAATCTGATGGATGATCAGCCTGTAAATCTGCCCGATGTGTCTGTCATCAGATTCCAGGGAGCGAAGACGGAGAGTGAAACCTATTTACCCATCGGCTGTTGTGGATGATAGGAGTTGGTGATCTGTGGATGATGGGTGTAATAGATCTGTGTGCGGTGCTCCGCGGCAGCTCTAGGGCGCGCACATTTCAGCTAAACAGAGTGCTGTCACTCGCCAAGATATAGTCCATGATCTGTGATGCAGGATACGATCTCCAATGCATTAAGGGTTCACTCACATGTACATAGAAAACATCAGTCTTGATGTTCATCCAGTAAAGCTGGACCAGTGAAACCTGTATGATGATCAATATGTCATGCGAGTGCGGTGCGAGGTGCGTAACTTTCTATCCCATCTATAGACCTATGCAAGGTTTGCTTACTCATTAGCTGTTATTCGACAATCATTTACAGGAACATTTATAATGTTTTATGTTACAGAATGATAATGTATCCGTAAAGAATGTCTGACATATGGATGGTCTGTGTGCCGTCCATGTTTTCTCACACCCATAGACTTGCATTGGGGAGTCTCGCACCATTCTAGCAACATTGGCATCAGGGCTCACATGATATTGTTATGCCACATGATCCTTGCACCCAATCTGAAGCCGCTACAGGGCTGCTGCTTTCTAAATACTTCCACATGTACAAGGGTCATCAGAATATGTGAACCTCGTCCAAGTAGAAGCCGTGGCCACTGATTAGCTGCAGGGGTCGGTCGTGTTGTGGCCACTGATTGGCCGCAGGGGTCGTGTTGTGGCACTGATTGGCCGCAGGGCTTGTTGTGGCCACTGATTGGCTGCATGGGCTCGTGTTGTGGCCACTGATTGGCCGCAGAGCTCATGTTGAGGCCACTGATTGGCCGCAGGGCTCGTGTTGTGGCCACTGATTGGCTGCAGGGCTTGTGTGCCATAACAATATTACATTAGCGCTAATGTTGCTGGAAGGAGCCAGTGTAGGCAGTGAGGATATGTGTGTTTTTTTTTTAAATGGGACTATTTTAGTTAAAGGATTCTCCAGGTAGTGGACATCACTTTAATTCATGGTAAATGCTGTAAAGAAAAAAAAAGAATCAAATTAATTTATTTCTTAATGTATTTCTTCCAGGTAAATACTGCGCCTCTGCTGCGCTGGAGGCTGAATCTGGTTCCTGTGATCCCGGGTTTTATTGTTCAGCCGGATCTTCCCTTCCAAATCCCAGAGATGGGATCATGGGTGACATCTGCCCACCCGGACACTTCTGCATTGAGGGAAGCCCATCGCCTTCCCCTTGTCCTCCAGGTGAGAATAAACTGTACATGACGACCAGCGGAGGATTCGCTGAAAATAAAATATTGCAAATGAAGAGAATATTTGCTACAGCTTTCTCCAGCTCATGATTCCTGGGCAGCGAGGCTCACACTTCTCCTGTACATATGAAGCATTGCAAAGTGTGGAATGAAGTACAATGAGCCGGGGGTCTTTAGTTTGGCTGATTTTGGGAAAACTGGTGCTACGTATTGTTTTGCCAATATTGTTGACAACATTTACTTACATCACATCACAAGAAATTATATAACACATGATCTGTCTGGAACATCAATCACAGAAACCACTATGAAGACAGGGAAAGCTCAACCCTGGATATGTAACAGATTCAGGTTCACCAAGGAGCTACATCACCGGTCACATAAACTCCTGGAATGTTGCACTGGATCGCTCCTGTGATTGTTATGGTCCTGCGATCTTATATAGGTCTCATACAATAGAAGCATAATGTTTACAGATATGATTCACCTATGATCCTGAAGTGGCCAGCTCCTGGGATTAAATGAACACATTGTAAACAAATTTACGACAGAGAATAATGTGTGTATTTCTCGCGGATGAAACTTATAATCAACATCAGATACTTTGCAACATGGTTTACTTAATTACAATAACCACATTGTCTGTTTGTATCTCCAAAGCAAATATCACAGTAGTCACTGATATCTGATCTCTGCAACAAACAACATCACAGAGCACGATACAATTGTCTGCCTGAATAAACAGACATCACGAGCCTTGTGAATGACTAACAACAATATAATCGTGTATGAATCTAAATCATCTCATTTTATATTTGTCATATGTTCTACCCTTTACTAAAAGATCACCCATATCAAAGCATATAAACAATGTTACAATGTAGCGGTTAAAGATATCCATATTTTATTGACTATACACATATTTAAAGAGTTTGTCTTATATTGAAACAAATGTTATCATTTTATTTTTTCATTGCTTCTATAGCTCCATCTATTCCACAGCACTTAAGCAAATTTTACCCAATATTCTCTGCACAACATGTTAATGGACCTTGTAGATCCTTCGAGGATCCTGTGTTATAATGATGTTGTCTGTGATGTCTCGGGTGATGCACTGGTGCTGCTCTCTCTACACAGGGACATTCTTGCCTTGGTCCAGTGCTCGCTCCCCCCAGGACTGCTCGCTGTGCACTGCCGGATCTTACTGCACTCGCTGGGGGGCAGAAGCCCCTGATGCTGAATGCGTTGCCGGTTGGTACTGTCCCCCAGGAACAACATATCCACAGAGTCCAGGTATAATATGACTTCATTCTTATATGTTCTGTTCATGTGCTGGATTGGGGTTGCCCATTGTCAAGCACTCTCAGGATCAGTGTAGACATTAGGGGTCGGATCCCGCCAATTATTAAGTGACTGCACATCCTAGTGATGATCCATCACATTATGATCTGGGTATTCCACTGGTTGAGGTTATACCAGGCACCACATGTGGTTGTCAGCACTTTACCTGTTTTCTTCTTGCAGCAGGATACATGTAGCATGTGGGCAGATCATATTCTGGATCTATGTTTAAAGGATGTGACAATTAAAGTGTATCTGCCACTTACATTTTTATGTAATAATAATGTAGAGCAAGTGATTATAATAAACTTTTAAATATACTTTATAAATTAAATCTGCTAGAAAAACCTTTCAAAAACCTTATAGAAGATGTCCCCACTAGGCTGTTTCTAAACCTGACATATCCTCACTGTCAGGGAAATCTGTATTCAGCTTCACGCACTAAATACGTCCTTATAAGGGTGGGGGCGGAGTCTACACAGAGTGCCTATATAGCGTACCTACAGCTCATCAGTGTATCATCAGTTTATCTCAGGGTAAGGGACAGTGCTGTGCTGAGCTCATCAGGCTGTTAGCACAAGCTCCTGTGATCTTAGCTGTCTCCTCTGCAGTCACATCTGCTGTGCTCTGTGTTATCAGCTGATGGTCCACAACACGCTCCCATGAGAAGAGAGAGCTATGTAACCTGACACAACATCAGCTGTAGCCAGGACTGTGAACATTGTGTAGGCTCCGCCCCCACCCTTGTATGGTCATATTCAGTGTGGAGCTGAACACAGATTTCCTTGACAACCAGCATAGTCTTATTTATAAACAGTCTAGTGGGGACATCTTCTAGAAGGTTTTTGAAAGGTTTTCTTCTGGATTTCACTAATGAAGTCTATTTGAAAGTTTATAATACTCATTTGTTCTAAATTATTATTAGATAAAAATATAAACGACGGTTAAACTTTAAGTGATTATAGACCCTTTGCCCTTCTCTTCCCTTTGACATTAACTTAAACAATATGCTATGAATATGAGATTAAATTGTATTTCCAGATATGAGATAACTAAATCCTAATATCTACATGTCGTCTTTCTTTCAGAATATATTTGTCCAGTTGGTCATCAATGTCCTAATGGAAGTTCGGAGCCCCGAGCCTGCCCCATGGGCCAGTATCAGGATAAGATTGGCCAAAAACAGTGCGAGGTTTGCCCTGCCGGAAAGTGAGCATTATTCAGAATCTGCCCGTCAGATGCTGCATTTTACTGAATGTGAGACCTCAATGTTCACCTGGGTCTCCATTCTATCACCTACTATCTATGACCCCTGTCCCCATGCAGTGACTGCACCTTGCTTAGGCTGCTGCTTGGATAGAAATACAAATAAAGCTCATGTATGATAGAGCATAAAATGTAGTGTAAGGGGTTATTATATACTGGACCTTTCCCACAGTTTTTCCCGTAAATTTTGCTTTCTCATTAATACCATTGCAGGTGCACTATGCGCCCTGACACTAGGCACAAAACGCCCGGGACTGTGGAGTCGGAGTGCATGTCCGTTTTGGCGGAGTCGGAGTGCATGTCCGTTTTGGCGGAGTCGGAGTGCATGTCCGTTTTGGCGGAGTCGGAGTGCATGTCCGTTTTGGCGGAGTCGGAGTGCATGTCCGTTTTGGCGGAGTCGGAGTGCATGTCCGTTTTGGGGGAGTCGGAGTGCATGTCCGTTTTGGGGGAGTCGGAGTGCATGTCCGTTTTGGCGGAGTCGGAGTGCATGTCCGTTTTGGCGGAGTCGGAGTGCATGTCCGTTTTGGGCGAGAGTCGGAGTGCATGTCCGTTTTGGCGGAGTCGGAGTGCATGTCCGTTTTGGCGGAGTCGGAGTGCATGTCCGTTTTGGCGGAGTCGGAGTGCATGTCCGTTTTGGCGGAGTCGGAGATGCATGTCCGTTTTGGCAGAGTCGGCGTCCGCGTCCGTTTTGGCAGAGTCGGCGACCGCGTCCGTTTTGGCGGAGTCGGCGTCCGCGTCCGTTTTGGCGGAGTCGGCGTCCGTTTTGGCGGAGTCGGCGTCCGTTTTGGCGGAGTCTGTGTCCGTTTTTGGCGGAGTCGGAGTCTGTGTCCGTTTTGGCGGAGTCTGAGTCTGTGTCCGTTTTGGCGGAGTCTGAGTCTGTGTCCGTTTTGGCGGAGTCGGAGTCTGTGTCCGTTTTGGCGGAGTCGGAGTCTGTGTCCGTTTTGGCGGAGTCGGAGTCTGTGTCCGTTTTGGCGGAGTCGGAGTCCGTGTCCGTTTTGGCGGAGTCGGAGTCCGTGTCCGTTTTGGCGGAGTCGGAGTCCGTGTCCGTTTTGGCGGAGTCGGAGTCCGTGTCCGTTTTGGCGGAGTCGGAGTCCGTGTCCGTTTTGGCGGAGTCGGAGTCCGTGTCCGTTTTGGCGGAGTCGGAGTCCGTGTCCGTTTTGGCGGAGTCGGAGTCCGTGTCCGTTTTGGCGGAGTCGGAGTCCGTGTCCGTTTTGGCGGAGTCGGAGTCCGTGTCCGTTTTGGCGGAGTCGGAGTCCGTGTCCGTTTTGGCGGAGTCTGCGTCCCGTTTTGGCGGAGTCGGAGTCCTGCGTCCGTTTTGGCGGAGTCGGAGTCTGTGTCCGTTTTGGCGGAGTCGGAGCCCTGTGTCCGTTTTGGCGGAGTCGGAGTCGTGTCCGTTTTTGGCGGAGTCGGAGTCTGTGTCCGTTTTGGCGGAGTCGGAGTCTGTGTCCGTTTTTGGCGGAGTCGGAGTCTGTGTCCGTTTTGGCGGAGTCGGAGTCTGTGTCCGTTTTGGCGGAGTCGGAGTCTGTGTCCGTTTTGGCGGAGTCGGAGTCTGTGTCCGTTTTGGCGGAGTCGGAGTCTGTGTCCGTTTTGGCGGAGTCGGAGTCTGTGTCCGTTTTGGCGGAGTCGGAGTCTGTGTCCGTTTTGGCGGAGTCGGAGTCGGTCCGTTTGGCGGAGTCGGAGTCCGTGTCCGTTTTGGCGGAGTCGATCAGGCAATTTGTTGTCGGATGTTTGGTTACCGACTCCACAGCCCTGCTTTGCCGGTGGGCTACACCCTCTCTCTGACACTGGGGAGCTGGGTTTGTCTAGTGTCTGTAGGAGACAGACCTGTATGACCTGTATCGGCTCTGCTGCATGTTATTTGTTTTTGTTTTTATCTTCTTTTCGCCTTCTTCTCCTAATCCCATTGAGGACACACCTGCACTCTGCAGTAAGGCACCTCCCCGCAGGTATCATTATTCCGCCGGTCATCCATCTCCTGTGGCCGCCTCCTCTATGTGGGGCAAAGCCACTGAAGGGGGTGACACTGTAGTCATCCAAATCCATTGAACAGATGAGTTTATTTCCCTCCTTACTAGCCTCCCACCGCTGTTTCCTCCTCTGGTGATAGTATCTACTTAGGAGGCTCTATGAGGGTACTTGTACTTGGGGGGGGGGGGGTCTCCTTCATTTTTATTCCCCCAAGACTGGTGTCCTCCTTCCTCCCTCCAGCTTTTACTTTGGCTTCCTGTCCTTTTCTCCTGACGCATCTACTGTATGCTGTAATTCTCAGTCTCCGGCTCAAGGTATTTTGTCCTGAGCTGAAAGTCTCCTCTAACCGTACATTCTTCTATACTACCCCCCCCCCCAGCAAGGTACAAAATCCTAAATCTAGAGAATAGTTCAAAACAGGCAAAGCTCAATCCAGAAAAACAGCAGTACAAAGCTGGATAAAAAAAAAAAGTGAACAAAAGACTACTTCTGGCAGCTTGCAGCAAAAGGCTGAAGATAAGTTGATAACTTCAGCTGGCAACCCATACAAAGACATCTACACTGTCAGACTTAAGTGCTACAGGTCCCAGCCACTCCAGCCCTAGTGGAAGAGCAGAGCCTGCACTTTCCAGCATTTCTAGCAGAGTCGTCTCCCCCATCACCGGCACTACCTACAGGGTGAACATGGCGGAGCCTGGTGACTAGTGTTAACCCTTCAGGTGACAGGACATATACCCATTGCACTGCATCCCCATTGAATTCAACAAGAAAGCACATACAGAAGTCCAATTTTGATCTTGAGATGAGCAGCTGCATGATGTTTGTGGGGGGAAAATGTGGGGGTTACAATGAAACGACCAGCGGTTCTATCTGATATAATATAAGAATGTGTGGGTGCAAGTCCTCTTCTCAGTGCTGCATATGTATGGGCTTATTGATGGATCTCACTATGTTTTATAGGTTTTGTGGTCCCTTGACATCTGCAGAGCAAACACAGGAAAGCACAGCAGAGAATTATTATGTAACCAAGAGTGTCCAGCAGGTTATATATGTGTCGAGGGAACTGAATATGGACGGCAGCTCCCCTGTCCACCTGGTACTTTCAGCAATCAGACAGGATTTGGTGTCCATAGAGGAATGTTCCCCCTGTCCTGGAGGCTGGTTCTGTGATCGGCCAGGTAATGTGAGCTGTTCTGTTACTTTACACTTAACTTTGGCTTTGACTCCTAAGTGTAATATTTCATACTCATCTGGATCAATAAACGCCGTATAGTGAACATCTACACTATGCTGAAATGTAATGTAGAATTTACTAAACTAAAATGAAGAATCAATGTACACATGAATGGCAGCACTCACTATTCTGCTGGTGCAGTCACTGTGTACATACATTACATTACTGATCCTGAGTTACCTCCTGTATTATACTCCAGAGCTGCACTCACTATTCTGCTGGTGCAGTCACTGTGTACATATATTACATTACTGATCCTGAGTTACCTCCTGTATTATACTCCAGAGCTGCACTCACTATTCTGCTGGTGCAGTCACTGTGTACATACATTACATTACTGATCCTGAGTTACCTCCTGTATTATACTCCAGAGCTGCACTCACTATTCTGCTGGTGCAGTCACTGTGTACATTACATTACTGATCCTGAGTTACCTCCTGTATTATACTCCAGAGCTGCACTCACTATTCTGCTGGTGCAGTCACTGTGTACATATATTACATTACTGATCCTGAGTTACCTCCTGTATTATACTCCAGAGCTGCACTCACTATTCTGCTGGTGCAGTCACTGTGTACATACATTACATTACTGATCCTGAGTTACCTCCGTATTACACTCCAGAGCTGCACTCACTATTCTGCTGGTGCAGTCACTGTGTACATACATTACATTACTGATCCTGAGTTACCTCCTGTATTATACTCCAGAGCTGCACTCACTATTCTGCTGGTGCAGTCACTGTGTACATACATTACATTACTGATCCTGAGTTACCTCCTGTATTATACTCCAGAGCTGCACTCACTATTCTGCTGGTGGAGTCACTGTGTACATACATTACATTACTGATCCTGAGTTACCTCCTGTGTTATACTCCAGAGCTGCACTCACTATTCTGCTGGTGCAGTCACTGTGTACATACATTACATTACTGATCCTGAGTTACCCCCTGTATTATACTCCAGAGCTGCACTCACTATTCTGCTGGTGCAGTCACTGTGTACATACATTACATTACTGATCCTGAGTTACCTCCTGTATTATACTCCAGAGCTGCACTCACTATTCTGCTGGTGCAGTCACTGTGTACATACATTACATTACTGATCCTGAGTTACCTCCTGTATTATACTCCAGAGCTGCACTCACTATTCTGCTGGTGCAGTCACTGTGTACATACATTACATTACTGATCCTGAGTTACCTCCTGCATTATACTCCAGAGCTGCACTCACTATTCTGCTGGTGCAGTCACTGTGTACATACATTACATTACTGATCCTGAGTTACCTCCTGTATTATACTCCAGAGCTGCACTCACTATTCTGCTGGTGCAGTCACTGTGTACATACATTACATTACTGATCCTGAGTTACCTCCTGTATTATACTCCAGAGCTGCACTCACTATTCTGCTGGTGCAGTCACTGTGTACATACATTACATTACTGATCCTGAGTTACCTCCTGTATTATACTCCAGAGCTGCGCTCACTATTCTGCTGGTGCAGTCACTGTGTACATACATTACATTACTGATCCTGAGTTACCTCCTGTATCCAGAGCTGCACTCACTATTCTGCTGGTGCAGTCACTGTGTACATACATTACATTACTGATCCTGAGTTACCTCCTGTATTATCCTCCAGAGCTGCACTCACTATTCTGCTGGTGCAGTCACTGTGTACATACATTACATTACTGATCCTGAGTTACCTCCTGTATTATACTCCAGAGCTGCACTCACTATTCTGCTGGTGCAGTCACTGTGTACATACATTACATTACTGATTCTGAGTTACCTCCTGTATTATACTCCAGAGCTACACTCACTATTCTGCTGGTGCAGTCACTGTGTACATACATTACATTACTGATCCTGAGTTACCTCCTATATTATACTCCAGAGCTGCACTCACTATTCTGCTGGTGCAGTCACTGTGTACATACATTACATTACTGATCCTGAGTTACCTCCTGTATTATACTCCAGAGCTACACTCACTATTCTGCTGGTGCAGTCACTGTGTACATACATTACATTACTGATCCTGAGTTACCTCCTGTATTATACTCCAGAGCTGCACTCACTATTCTGCTGGTGCAGTCACTGTGTACATACATTACATTACTGATCCTGAGTTACCTCCTGTATTATACTCCAGAGCTGCACTCACTATTCTGCTGGTGCAGTCACTGTGTACATACATTACATTACTGATCCTGAGTTACCTCCTGTATTATACTCCAGAGCTGCACTCACTATTCTGCTGGTGCAGTCACTGTGTACATACATTACATTACTGATCCTGAGTTACCTCCTGTATTATACTCCAGAGCTGCACTCAATATTCTGCTGGTGCAGTCACTGTGTACATACATTACATTACTGATCCTGAGTTACCTCCTGTATTATACTCCAGAGCTGCACTCACTATTCTGCTGGTGCAGTCACTGTGTACATACATTACATTACTGATCCTGAGTTACCTCCTGTATTATACTCCAGAGCTGCACTCACTATTCTGCTGGTGCAGTCACTGTGTACATACATTACATTACTGATCCTGAGTTACCTCCTGTATTATACTCCAGAGCTGCACTCACTATTCTGCTGGTGCAGTCACTGTGTACATACATTACTGATCCTGAGTTACCTCCTGTATTATACCCCAGAGCTGCACTCACTATTCTGCAGGTGCAGTCACTGTGTACATACATTACATTACTGATCCTGAGTTACCTCCTGTATTATACTCCAGAGCTGCACTCACTATTCTGCTGGTGCAGTCACTGTGTACATACATTACATTACTGATCCTGAGTTACCTCCTGTATTATACTCCAGAGCTGCACTCACTATTCTGCTGGTGCAGTCACTGTGTACATACATTGAGTACAGTATCTCACTGATGTTTCTAGGTCTCTCTTCCCCTCGGATCAGTGCTTACCTGGATATTACTGCACTCTGAATGCTCGTCTTCCCAATCCTACAGACGGGTCCAGCGGGGGTCTGTGTCCTCCTGGATATTACTGTCCTCTGGGCAGTCGGGGTCCTGTGCCTTGTCTTGCAGGCTCTTTTCAGCCGTTCCTGGGGACGTCTTCTCCTGAGTCTTGTCTTCCTTGTCCTGCTGGCCGGTTCTGCAGGGGAGGAGCTTTGTCCGGCTCCTCAGGTTGGTGCAGGGTTGCTCAGTCCTCGTGTAGGGAGTGCACAGGTTTGGAGATGAAGGTAGAATGTTTCTTTTTTAGGGAATTGCTCTGCAGGGTATTACTGTGTGTCTGGAGCCGTGTTTGAGTCGCCTGTTGATGGGATCACCGGTTCCTTCTGCCCTCGGGGTCACTCCTGTCCCTCTGGATCACCGTCTCCTGTGCCTTGCCTTCATGGTACGCCTCGGGTAGTGTATATAATGTGAACGCTGATTACGTTCTACTATGTGTATTGTGTCGCCTTTGTGTACACAGGGTATTTCCAAGACCTGGAGGGAGAATCCAGCTGTAAACTCTGCCCCCAGGATTCTACTGTGACACATCGGAGCTCGGGGGAGTTATCACACCACAGCCGTGCCCCGCTGGTTATATCTGCCCTAGAGGAAGTCAGTCTGGAGCAGAACAGAGGTGCCCACGTGGCACCTACAGCCCCAGCCAGCAACTGATGGCACAAGGTTTGTACAATGTTACACTGTGATATAGAAAAGTAACGATCAATGTATAAGTAGCCGCACCTGAGGCCGGGCGTCCACACGGACTGGGACGTTTCACACACACTGGACAGGGTAACGTTGGCTGACCCCCAGTTGCATTACAAGTCCAGGCAATTATCCATAGCCCACACAACGGTGTTGCTGCTGCACCTTGACATCCATGGTCTTGGTATTCTGTTAGATTCAGCAGGTGAGGTGGATCCTCCAAACTCGAGGTCTGGGTGGGCATACCGGCTTAAGTGCAGCAGATAGGTAGTACATGCAATCCATGGACAGCCGAACAACAGGAAACTGCAAGCAGGCAAATGAGATGCAGGAAACCGCTGGCAGGCAGATGGGATGCAAGAAACTGTAGGCAGGCAGATGGATGCAAGAAACTGCAGGCAGGCAGATGGGATGCAAGAAACTGCAGGCAGGCAGATGGGATGCAAGAAACTGCAGGCAGATGGGATGTAAGAAACTGCAGGCAGGCAGATGGGATGCAAGAAACTGCAGGCAGATGGGATGCAAGAAACTGCAGGCAGATGGGATGCAAGAAACTGTAGGCAGATGGGATGCAAGAAACTGTAGGCAGATGGGATGCAAGAAACTGTAGGCAGATGGGATGCAAGAAACATCAGGCAGATGGGATGCAAGAAACTGCAGGCAGATGGGATGCAAGAAACATCAGGCAGATGGGATGCAAGAAACGTCAGGCAGATGGGATGCAAGAAACTGCAGGCAGGCAGATGGGATGCAAGAAACTGCAGGCAGATGGGATGCAAGAAACTGCAGGCAGGCAGATGGGATGCAAGAAGCAGGCAGGCAGATGGGATGCAAGAAACTGTAGGCAGATGGGATGCAAGAAACTGTAGGCAGATGGGATGCAAGAAACTGCGGCAGATGGGATGCAGGAAACTGCAAGCAGGCAGATGGGTTGCAGGAAACTGCTGGCAGGCAGATGGGATGCAGGAAACTGCTGGCAGGCAGATGGGATGCAGGAAACTGCTGGCAGGCATATGGGATGCAGGAAACTGCTGGCAGGCATATGGGATGCAGGAAACTGCTGACAGGCAGATGGGATGCAGGAAACTGCTGGCAGGCAGATGGGATGCAGGAAACTGCAGGCAGGCAGATGGGATGCAGGAAACTGCTGGCAGCAGATGGGATGCAGGAAACTGCAGGCAGCAGATGGGATGCAAGAAACTGCAGGCAGGCAGATGGGATGCAAGAAGCAGGCAGATGGAATGCAAGAAACTGCAGGCAGATGGGATGCAGGAAACTGCAGGCACCTAGATGGGATGCAGGAAACCGCAGGCACCTAGATGGGATGCAGGAAACCGCAGGCAGGCAGAAGACATCCAGGATAACGCAGGTAAGCAGGTGGGAGACTGCTGTGTAGAGCAAGCCAGAGTGTTGGCAACAATGACCCCTTAATACCAAGATACAAGGGTGATCCTTATATAGGCCAGGACAGATGATTACATGGGATGATGCCGCCCCATCTTCAAAGCCCATCAGAGTCCATCATACCGGGGTGAGGTAAGCAAGGCAGGCACAGATCCAGGACAGGTGTGTAAGAACGGTGCCCCTGACACATGAATACGCTGTTTATTTTCCACTTTATTCTGCAGGACAGTGCAGATCTTGCCCTTCCGGATACTATTGTGCCATGGAGGCTCTCATAGAACCGTCTGGCCGCTGCCTCCCCGGGTACTGGTGCATTGGGAGAGCAGAGACTGCAAACCCGACTGATGGTGTCACAGGTGATCTGTGTCCAGCTGGAAAGTTCTGCCAGGATGGAGATATTTCCGGTACATCTGTCTGCTCTACATATTTATCAATCAATCTTCTTTCTTTCCTGTATCTGTCTATATTTGTCATTCGCTCTCTTTCTCTTTTCTTTCTCTTTTCTTTCTCTTTTCTTTCTCTTTTCTTTCTCTTTTCTTTCTCTCTTTTCTTTCTCTTTTCTTTCTCTTTTCTTTCTCTTTTCTTTCTCATTACTTGCCAACTCACCTGGAAAGTTTTGGAGTCTCCTGGAACACGACAGGAGTTCATGTAGAATCAGAAAATCTCACTGATGCTACTGACATTTTCTGGAATTCAGCGGTTTTGGAAGTTTTATTAAAGAAAATGTTCATGGTCTATAAAAGGTGGTTGTCATGCAGGGTGGTATAATGGTAAAGGGGATAAGGAAGCAGGATGGTGATGTGGGCAAAAGGCAATCGGGGTGGCTAGTCTGACCCTTAGACTTGGGGTTCCCTAACTCGCCCTCTGTTCCAGGAATTACCTCTGATGGAGAGGAGGTCTGGGCTGCCACCCTTGCCCTTTGCTCCTGATTAGTCCTAGGCCAAGACCCCCTCACCTCCACCCACAGACCGGGAAGCACAGCCACTCCCAACAGAAGGAAAACACCAAGACTTCAGCAAAAAGCGCACACGTCTTCTCAGCTCCAGGTCTTGCAGAGCCTAAACTCTATCAGCAACATCTGCTGGTTGAAGAGGGAACTATATAAAGGCTGGAGGATTGGTCACCTGACAAACCCACAACTCCCCACCTGCAGAGCTGCCTACACACAGCAATGCAGCAGCATCTACATATTAACTCTGAATGTGCCAAAGAGAATTCACTCGAGCGCTTCA
The DNA here is from genome assembly GCA_033576535.1 of Allobates femoralis. Lineage (NCBI taxonomy): Eukaryota > Metazoa > Chordata > Amphibia > Anura > Aromobatidae > Allobates > Allobates femoralis. The sequence continues at coordinate 39,683,031 of JARQOC010000009.1, forward strand.
CACATAGACTGCAGAGCAGTCAACACGTGACAGTGGTGCCCAGTGCCGGACGCTCACTCCTAGACGTTGGCGACTGCACTGCATCTCTCTGTATCTCTTCACCATATTCATCTTTTCTTTATAACAATGTATTTATTTATTAGCGCCATCTTTGTGCCACTGGTCGGGCTCCACTTTGAGGAACGTCTGAAGATGTCGACATTTGTGGATAGAACTTCATTCATCAGTCACTTCCTAATTGGAATCTTGTCAAATCTCCGTAAAACTACCAGGGTCCATGTGATTGAGGGTTGAGCCGATGAGAGTTGTTGTCAGGGTCCATGTGATTGAGGGTTGTGCCGATGAGAGTTGTCGTCAGGGTCCATGTGATTGAGGGTTTAGCCGATGAGAGTTGTTGTCAGGGTCCATGTGATTGAGGGTTTAGCTGATGAGAGTTGTTGTCAGGGTCCATGTGATTGAGGGTTGAGCCGATGAGAGTTGTTGTCAGGGTCCATGTGATTGAGGGTTTAGCCGATTAGAGTTGTTGTCTTTTTGATCATAGCTGTGGCTGTTTCTGTTCTTAGGAGACTGCGAGGCCGGATACTTCTGTGACGTCGGCTCGTCCCGCTCTGACCAAACAATTTGTCCCCCCGGATACTTCTGCCCAGGAGGTGCCCCTTCACCCGTTCCTTGTGACAGTGGCACCTACGCTCCAATCAGTGGCAACAAGGCGCCTGAGGACTGTGAGCTGTGCCCATCTGGACACTTCTGTAATGGTAAATGAACACATTGTGTGCGCACCTTTATGAATGATCACATATTCTGCATTTATGGAAGGTAATAGGGAAACACTGAATTACCTGAAGTCCTGGGGCCCAAAGTCAGAGACTGCACTGCTGAGAGGTTCTGATCCAAATCACCACCTAAATGAATAATGGTGTATATTGTGTATATGTGGCCTCAGATATGATGAGACCCGTGTGAACCCCCTTACAGACAATGCGTCTGTGATGGTGGGACATGGTGGGTTACATTTCACAAGTGTTCATGGTATACTGTGTATTCAGCCCTTTCCCCCTTCCTGTGTACTCATTACAATCTAGAGGGTCTGTTAATTGAATTACTGTGAATAATAGTCAATAGAACTGGTTTGATGATTGGGAGGTGGTTGGGGGGAGAAGAAGGAGTAAAGCCCTGGTCTCACATAACGATGTGTCAGCGATGCCGACAACAATCAGCATCGTTGATGCATCGTTGACACATCGTTATCAGGTCGCTGGTGAGCTGTCACACTGACAGACTTCACCAGCGACCTCTGGGCAGCCAGATCGTTGGTACCCAGCGTCCGCTCGTTCCCTGCATCCTGGGAGCGGACGGACGCTGGTAACCATGGTAACAGCGGGTCTCTCCTGCACTTAGAGACCCGCTTGTTTACCATGGTTACCGGCACCCGCCCGCTTCCGAGTTGCGGGGAACGAGCGGGTGCATCCTCTCCTATCCTGTCCCTCACTATTCTCATCTCTCCCTGCTATTTCCCTGTTCCCTACTCTATCCCCTATCCTAAACCCTAATCCTATCCCTCTCCTTGTTCTAAATAAAGAAATCCCCCCCCCCGAGGCTCACCGGCATCAGAGGCTCCCATACCGGCATCTCTGTAATGGAGATCTCAGGGGTAAAGGACCTATGATGAGGTCAGTATCATGTGACCGGCCTATACTGTACAGTATAGGCCGGTCACATGACTGTGACCTCATCACAGGTCCTTTACTCCTGAGATCTCCATTACAGAGATGCCGGTATGGGAGCCTCTGATGCCGGTGAGCCTCGGGGGGGGGGGGGATTTCTTTATTTAGAACAAGGAGAGGGATAGGATTAGGGTTTAGGATAGGGGATAGAGTAGGGAACAGGGAAATAGCAGGGAGAGGTGAGGGACAGGATAGGAGAGGATGCACCCGCTCGCTCCCGCAACCCGGAAGCGGGCGGGTGCCGGTAACCATGGTAAACAAGCGGGTCTCTAAGCCCGCTTGTCACCCTGGATGTCATGTTACAGCGCTGCTGTGCGGCGCTGTGACATGGCGGGGGATCCTGACAGGTCGCTGATCGCTGCCCCCGCCGGTCACACACACCGATGTGTGGTGACCAGCGGGGGGGCCAACAACCAAAAAATGGTCAGGAGCCCTGTGCAACGATCAGCGACCTCACAGCAGGGGCCTGATCGCTGCTATCAGTCACACGCAACGATATCGGTAAGGATATCGTTCCTACGTCACAAATAGGACGATATCGTTACCGATATCGTTATGTGAGACCTAGGCTTAAGATTTGAGTCTTTCTGTGGACTGGCAGTACGATTCTGTCTGTGTGTGGGACGCTGATGCTGAGTCCAGCTCCACTAAGGGATTTAGAGAAACCTGGATTATATGGACAAACAATATACTGCTGGATTGTTTTATGGATTTTTATGTTTTCAAGAAATAAAGGTTCTTGGGCTGTTCACGCATCTGTCGCTCTGTTGATTGTGCGGATAGCGGAGAAGGACCCTGTGACAGCATCAGATTATCTGTAGAAGTCATTGCCCTTTATTATAAATCTGCCTCATATGTGAGAGAGCCGTGGTCTTATGTTGAGATTTGTTGGCCCTTATTGGGGTATTCCCATAAGCAAAGCTAATTTTAATCAATAGATCTTGGAATAATAATCATTACCACAATTGGATGTGTTTAAAAAAATGTTTTTGTTCTGAGATAACCTTGGAGACCAAAATTATAAACAGACTGTTCCAATGCTCATTGTGCATCTCTGCCCTGATGTATAAACCACCAAGTTCTGTGGATAAACAAGAAAAAAGCCGCACCAACAGAAGACAGCTTGCAATAAAGTTGTGCAAATGCACATATTACTTCTGGATTGTATAATGTTATAAAAATGGAGACTTTTGGCAAAAAATTGATCAATCTTTTGAGCCACCCTGCCAGCGTCAAGGCAATCTCAAATAGGGTGGTCCTACTCTATATTTTCTTATTTTAGTTGTGTCATGCGATCTCAAACATAATCATACAGTGGACCATAAAAAGCTAACATTTACCTGGTGCATCTTCAAACCAGCCCCCATGGTGTATACAGTCGGATGTAATAGGATGCATCTGCACAATTTGTATTGCATTCTATCTTCTATTCGTGCTGGATTTTTTCTTTTTATCCACCAAGTTCTGTACCTCTACTCTGAGGTGTAACTAATAGATTCTTGATGGGAAACTAACAAGTTCTTGCTCTGATGTTAACCACCAAGTTCTGTACCTCTGCTGTGATGTGTAACCACCAAGTCTGCTTGATCTGTAACCAAGCTTCTACACCTCTGGTCTGATGTGTAACATTATCAGAATTTGTCAGCAGGTTTTTGCTACCTCACATTAGAGCCACATAATGTAGGCAAAGTAACCCTGAATCCAATGATGTATTACTAAGTTTGAGTGCAACAGTTCTGACACAATCAGAGCTTTTAGATTTAGCAGAGCTGAGAAACCAGTCCCCTCCCACACCAGATTCTGTATGTGCATTTCTATAGACAGTGAGCTGCTAATCACAGCAGGGGACGTGACAGACTAGCTGACCTCTATCTGATCTAGTCTGGGATGTGCCGGACTAGCTGACCTCTATCTGATACTAGTCTGGCAATGATAATCTCCTGAAGCGAAAACAAATGTTACATCTCTTATCAGATGGTTTATGTGTATCACTGAAATCTGTGTATTAATTCCAAAACATAGGAGTTAAATTACATTGCAAAACCTGCTGACAGATTCCCTTTAATCTCTGTGTTCCTGTTCATTAAGTTGAGTAAAATCTTTTTAGCTAAATCCTCCCATGTGTATACTGCCCCCCAAACACGCCCCCTCGTCCTGGGATGTCAAGAGGACACATGTTAAAATCTGACCTCCATGATGTCCTTCACAGGACTGACCCTGAATCAGTGCGGGATGTATCGGGGTCTCAGTAGTGCAGCCTCAGGATTTTGGCCTCTATGCAGTAGTGATAGTGTCTCATATCATATAAGGTAAAGAATGTTTATATCGTGTTATCCAGTAGATATAAAAATATTGGAATCTGAGAGTCCTCAGTGGTTGATACCTTTTAATGGCGAACTGAAAAGATGGTAAACATAGCAGCTTTCAGGACACTGTGGCCCCTTCATCAGGCTGATAATGACACAGATTCTGAAGACACACATATATACATAAGCAGGGTTAGATGCTGTAGTAAATTATTATTATTATTATTATTATTTATTTATATAGCGCCATTATATTCCATGGCGCTTTACATGCTAAAAGGGCAGACTTGGACAAGTAACATAGTAACAATACATGTAACAAGTAGTAAATACGACAGGTGACCTAAAGCAGAGTCAGGCTAGGGAGGAGGAGAGGAGCTGGGAAGGTAAAGTCAAAATTCCAAGATAAGAGGAACCGATTGTATTATTGTTCTATGATTAGTGACCTGAAGATTCCTCAGTGAGTGTAGAAAGCCATGAATCCATGTGAGACAGTTCACATAAGAAGTGTCAAAAGTTCATTGTCCTCTAAATGGAGTCTGTTGTAAAATATGATATCCCCAAATGCCCTTTTATGCTTTTGTATATATATGTGCGTCAGCCTGATGAAGGGGCCACAGTGTCCCGGAATCTTGCTTTGTTTACCATCTTCTCAGTTCGCCATTGGAAAGGTATCAACCACTGAGGACTCTCGGATTCCAATATTTTTCATATATTAATCCTGTGCAATATTTAGACACTGATCACTTAGATTGGAAGGTAAAACACCTCTCCAGTTAATCATGGTGGCTGGAGGGTAATATTGGGGCATCGTTACTGAACTCTCTCCATTCTGTATTGTTATAAGGCAGTGGACAGGCGATGTGGCAGGGTCTCTGCACTGCGGGATTTTATTGCCCTCCTGGTCAGATCTCACCCCGGCCGTCTGCTCATCGCTGCCCCAGCGGGTTCTACTGTCCGGCCGGCTCCGCGGCACCAGCGCCCTGTGACAGCGGGCTCTACCAGTCTCTAGAAGGACGGGAGGCCTGCGTCCCCTGCCCCACAGGGTTTTACTGCGGATCTGGCAATGGCAGTGAGTACACATTTCTTGTCTTTTTATGATTTTCTCATTATTTATGTGCAGTTTTTTGCATACATTGTATTCTGTTTGCTGACATTGTAGTTATGCCGCTGGGTTCATCCAATAGATGCAGGGGCTGCAATCGAAACCCGGGCCCTGCAGCCTAGGGGCCCCAAAAGTCTCTGTGATCTAAAGAAAAAGACCTAATGCTTTTAACGATTTTGCAATAATTGCGGGCCCCGTTGGAGCTTTTGCATCGGGGCCCATGGCTTCACATTACGCCACTGGATGAACCCATAAACTACTAGAGGCTGCAGATTGCAGAATTATTACTGATCCGTCACCTGCATCCACTGAATGAATGATTACTTATAGATCGATCAATCGTCTTTCAGGCTCCGGGATCTCAATGCCAGCGCTCTGCCCCTCCGGACATTACTGCCCTCCAGGTGCCAGCTTCATCACTGTCTATCCATGTCCAGCTGGGACGTACGGATCCAAAACTGGAGCCTCAAGTGTATCGGATTGTGAGACCTGTCCAGCAGGTGAGTGTGAGACTGTCATAACTGAGGGTCTGTCCCGGGGCTCCCCTACTAGAGACCTCCAACTACAACTCCCAGCATGCCCCAACTATCTGCTGTCCCTCCATCTTCCGGGGCTGCTGTGGCAGTCAATATTCATGAGCTAAATGCGCCCCGGAAGTGAGAGGGAGCGCAGCCCACTAGAGTCCGGAGCCCATTAGAGTCACGTAAGTAGAAAATTGTCATTTTTGTTTTTCTTAAACCTTTTATCTCACGTACATCCACACCAATGTCACATGGATGACTGGATGACATCCTTGTGCGGGAGACTATTGGCACAGACCCATTGTCCTAAGTACTGCTGCCCAGAAACTGACATGTCTCCGTGTGGACCACCTAGACACGCGTCTGCTCCACACGGAGACACTGTCATGGGAAAGTGATCATAGAGTATAATGGTCTACGTGTGAGTGTGTGTCTAGGATGTGGCTGCACACAGCACACGTGCCGCAGACACGGACATGGGAAAGAGACCTTCATGTAACCTCGATTTACATGGGTCTGCCGCTGTAGTGAGTTTTGCTCTTTATCTTGTGTTCTATGACGTTCTATTGTTTCCCTATGTCTAGGAATGTATTGTTCATCTGAGGGTCTCAGTAAGCCCACCGGTTACTGCTACGCCGGATACTATTGCTCCCAGGGCTCCATTAACCCAACTCCTATAACCCCAAGGGTAAGAGGACCCCGGCTGCAGTATACATTTACTATGATATTGTAGTTACAAAGTACACTATGATAATAAGAATATACTGTTGCCTCATCTCTATAACCTCCCTGTTCTGCAGGTGCCTTTTGATTTACACTTCCCCCAGAACGACATCTGCCCCGCCGGTCACTTCTGCCCTAATGGGACCCGTTCTCCGGTTCCCTGCCCCCCAGGGTCATTCTCCATGGCTGCAGGCCTCAGTACATTGGAGGAGTGCCAGCCGTGCCCTGCCGGATACTACTGTGCCCAGGCCGGCCTGGCGGATCCCGCCTTGGCATTGCCGTGCTCATCTGGGTAAGTGATTATTATTATTATTATTATTATTATTATTAGATCCTGGACTTTTCAACATTTCCCGATTTGTTTTTATTTATTTTTTTATTCTGGAAAAGGTTTTCTAGTGTTTAGTTGTGAAAAACCTTTTTACTATACTTTGTGTACACATTTTCCATCATATTCAGTATCCCTGCTTGCTGTCACTGAATGGAGTTTAAAGGGTTTTCCCATCACGGGCGGACAGAGACCGGAAAGGGCCCCTGTGCAAGAGCAGTAAAGGGGCCCCCTGACCTCTTGGGGTCCCTGTGAGGCTGCACCATTGTCCACCCCTGGTTCCCATATATTCCCGGCTCCTCCATAATCCAGAGAGCTTTACCGAGCGACTGGTGGGGGGGGGTCATTACCTGGACCGCCACCGATCTGCAGCGGAAAGAAAGTCATTAAAATCGTTGATCTTGGTTCTGATAAAGATTATCTGCAGTTTTCATACTTTTTCACTATACTTTGAGTCCTGGGTAAACTGTTTAATGTCACAGGCTTGTTCATATATGGGCAAACAGACATCATGAAATATTTGTTGGCCAAATAAGGCTAATCGCTGGGATCTACCTCTCTACTCTGGAGAATTTTCTAAGTATTTTTACAATTTGGGGCCAGTTTATAAGTAGGAATAAATAAATGATCATAAATAATAGAGAGCTGTAATTTACAGCCTGAACACCAGGTGGCGCTGTGACACGACATTTCCATCTCTGGCTAAGCTGGGTATACAGATAGTGTGTGTATATATATATATATATACAGGAGCATCTCAATAAATTAGAAGATCATCTAAAAGATCATTTATATCAGTAATTCAATATATAAAGTGACACACATATATTATCTAGATTTATTACACACTGAGGGATCTATTTCATGTTTAGTTCTGTTAATGTTGATGATTGTGGCTTACAGCCAATGAAAATCCAAAGGTCATTATCTTAAATTAAAGTAGGGAGGATGAAGGGTTAAAAGCTACGCTGCTGTATTCCACCAGACATGAAAGGGTGACTATAATATTGATTTATTAGGCAACATGTTTCAGGGCTCCCAGAAACATGGCAATATGATATTGATTTGTCCAGAGGAAGAGGCCGGGGAGCCCTGAAACACGGCGACTAATAAATCAATATTATTTTCTGATCATCATAATGGGAGACCCAGACAATGGGGTTTAGGGCGCTGCCCTCCGGAGGTCACACTAGGTACTACAAGTTTGTAGACACCGCCTCCTCCGCTTATAAACCCCCACCGTAGGAGACATCCTCAGTTTTAAACTTAGTGTGCTCGGAGGATCACGCTTTGCTTGCACTTCACTGCATTCTCACAGCTTACGTGATGGCGTATGAAGACAAGGTAAAATGGTCCCACTCGGGACCCCCGACAGTCTCCCCGCTCACCCTCTGCGGAACACGCAGGTGGAGGTACCGGAGGGCTTTTAGCCTGGACACTTCAGTGTTCTCCCGGTACGCTGTCGCGCTCCTTCCTTTCCATCCCTCCATGGAGGCTCTGGATAGGGGGAGCCTGGAGCCTTGCACAGCTCCGCTCCGTCCGAGGCCTCCCTAAATGGTGCTTACAGACCGGACGGAGCCAGCCCAGTCCGAGGCCTCCCTAAATGGTGCTTACACTCCGGACTGGTGCTGTACCCCCGTCCGAGGCCTCCCTAAAGGTGCTTACAGACCGGACCGGCACTGAGGCACCTGGTGTGTCTCCTGTGTGCCTGGGGGTAGTGTCTGTCACTGTGGTGTCATGACACTCAGACCGCGCGGTTACCCTCGGGTCCGCGGTTCTGGCGGTGACCCTGTGCTGGGGTCTCCCTGGCTGACCGCCCTGTGTCTCACAGGGGCTGAGGCTGTAGACTGCGGGTGTTCTATGTGTACATGCAGTCTGAGTGTGTGTGTGGTGATATTCACACTCTTTTCCCGCGCTGCGGGCTCCGGCACCTCCATTGCTGAGGCAGTCTGGAGGAGGAGGAGGCAGCCCTTATGGTGACATCACCGCTGGGCGTGTTGTGTGTTCTTCCCGCGTGTTCCTGGCTCCGCCCACATCTTCACTGTCGGCGGCCATCTTCTCCCTTACTTCCCGGCTGGGATCTGGCTGCAGCGCGTGTCTGCACTTGCAAGGGAGACCGGAACTCGCGGAGGTCACACACACTCACCGCTTCCTCCTACCGCTTTACTGCGGTCGGTAAGCCACCGGGATTCCCGGGTTGTTTGTGAACTTTGGCTTATATTCCCCTCACTGTGGAGATGTCCTCAGTTGGGAAGCGTGCTGCTAAGGCGGCAGTGGTCACCGTTTCCTGCGCTACTTGCAACGGGACACTGGTGGAGGGGTCCTGCAATAACTGCGGACGCCCAGAGGCCCGGTCTGCTACTACTGAGTCTGCAAATCCGGGATTACTCCCTGAGGTTCAGGTGATCCCAGGGCCATGGGAAACGCAGAATAAGATCAATGAATCTCTGCTGTCCCAGATGTCCTCCATGTCGCAAACCCTGGAGGCACTGCATAGGAGACTGGAGAACCCAGCTACTCCTCCTAGTTACCCCCGGGTGTCTCTTACTTCTGCTGTAAGACCCCTAAGCGAGCCCGTGAGGCTTCTCCTGAGCTCCAGACTCTCTCTGAGGAGGAGCGTTCCTCTGATGGTGAGGAAGATGATGGGGGTTCTACTCTTGGGTCTATGTCTGAACCTCCAGATGGGGTGGAGGATCTGGTGTCCTCCATCAATGAGACATTACGTCTTGTCACTCCTCCTGAGGAGGTGACTGTACACCCCAAGGAGATATACCAATGGCTGCGGCCGGAGGCTAGACCAAGTGGCTCCTTCATGGACCACACTAATTTCGGAAGGGTGATTAAAGCTCCCAGGTTGCATCCTGGGCGGCGTTATGTCCGTAAAACCAAGGACAATCGCTTTCCCTTTCCCCAGGAGGCGCTCCAGGAATGGTCGCAGTCTCCCAAGGTGGATGCTTCCATGACTAGGATTGCTGCGCGCTCCTTGTTTTCTGCCTCTGATAGCTCCTCATTGAAGGATGCTACTGATAGACAGGTCGAGCAACTCGCCAAGTCTTCATATGAGGCTGTGGGGTCCTCGTTTGCCCCTAATTTTGCCGCAGTCTGGACCCTACAAGCGATTACTATCTGTTTGGATGGTATCACTGATCTAGCTAGGTCCAGTCCAGAGGTCCTGGCTCTCACTGAGAGAGCAAGGGCCTATGCGGACTATGCCAGGACGGCATCTTTGGAAACTGCCACTCGCTCTGCTGTGGCCTCGGCCAATGCAATTGCGATCCGCAGGCTGTTGTGGCTGCGTCTTTGGGACTCAGATGCCACATCTAAGAAGATTTTACAAAATCTTCCGTTCGCTGGTGACAGGCTTTTTGGCACCGAACTGGACAAATTGATAAAGGATTCTGCTGAGTCTAAGATACCGCAGAATAAGCCTAAGCCACGGTACACCGTGAAAAGGAACCCTAAGCAGTGGTCCTTTCGCTCCGGTTCACAGTCATCAACGGCGTCCACTCGCTCAGACCGAGGGGGCAAGCCTGCTACTCAGTGGCGTTCCAAGAGTCGTCAGAAGAAGCCGGCGGGGGCAGCGGCTGCCACCCCCAAGCCCGCCTCGACATGACTCGCTCTCTCATCCTGCCTCCCCACAGGTGGGGGGCCGCCTGTCCCGCTTTCAGGACCAGTGGCTCCTTCACATTCAAGATCAGTGGGTTCGAGACGTAGTCTCAAGAGGTTACAGGATAGAGCTGACGTCACAACCAATACACCGATTCCATCGGTCGGTTCCATCCCCAGAAAAGGCTCAGGCTTTTCACCTGGTGTTGGAGGGACTCCGCAGAGACGGAGTGGTGGTCCCTGTGCCCACGGAAGAGAGGTTCAGGGGTTTTTACTCCAACCTCTTTATTGTCCCAAAGAAGGACGGCTCTTTTCGCCCGGTGTTGGACCTCAAGTTGTTCAACCGGCACGTGTTGGTTCGGAAGTTCCGCATGGAATCCCTGCGCTCAGTGATCGCAGCTGTGTCACAGGGAGACTTCCTAGCGTCCATCGATATCAGGGACGCTTACCTTCACGTCCCCATTGCACCAGCTCATCAGCGCTGGTTGAGATTCGCAGTGGGGGAAGAGCACTTCCAATTTGTGGCACTGCCGTTCGGGCTAGCCTCAGCACCACGGGTGTTCACAAAGGTGATGGCCTCCATGATGGCTCTCCTGCATGCGCAGGGACACGCCGTCATACCCTATTTGGACGACCTGTTGGTCAGGGCGCCATCGGAAGACCTTTGTCGGGTGAGCCTGGAGGTGACCATGAAGTCCCTGGAACGGTTCGGGTGGCTTATCAACATTCAAAAGTCGACCCTGGTTCCGACCCAGTCATTGACATATCTGGGTATGGACTTCCACACGGACTCGGCCCTGGTGTCCCTACCTCAAGCCAAGCAGCTTGCGATCCAATCAGGAGTGCAGAATGTCCTCCTGTCTCCACAGTCATCCCTACGGGTATTGATGAGACTGGTGGGTCGCATGGTAGCGGCGATAGAGGCGGTGCCGTTCGCACAGTTTCGCCTCCGTCCTCTCCAGCTGGAGATTCTTCGCAGATGGGACAAGAGGACGATTTCTTTGAATCGGCTGGTGACGCTGTCACAACCAACCAGGGATTCCCTACAGTGGTGGCTACAGCCACATCATCTGGCACGGGGACGGTCCTTCCTAAAACCGTCATGGTTAGTGGTGACCACCGACGCCAGTCTGAAGGGCTGGGGGGCGGTGTTCTTGCACCACAGGGCTCAAGGCCTCTGGACTCAGTCGGAGTCGGCGTTGCAGATCAACGTGCTGGAGATCAAGGCGGTCTATCTGGCGCTCCTGGCGTTTCAGAAATTCCTGTCAGGACAACCCATTCGGGTACAGTCCGACAATGCGACGGCCGTCGCCTACATAAATCATCAGGGAGGGACCAGAAGTGCTCAGGCCCTCACCGAAGTCCACCGCATTCTAGCTTGGGTGGAGGAAAACGGCTGCCTGATCTCCGCAGTTCACATCCCAGGGGTCGAGAACTGGGAGGCCGACTATCTGAGCCGACAGGGGATGGACGCCGGAGAGTGGTCCCTTCATCCAGACGTCTTCCGGGACATCTGCGGCAGATGGGGCACTCCGGACGTGGATCTGATGGCCTCACGGCTAAATCATCAGGTGCCCCAATACGTGGCGAGATCATGGGATCCTCAGTCTCTGGGGGCGGATGCCCTGATCCTGAGTTGGTCCAGCTTCCAGCTGCCATATGTGTTCCCGCCTCTAGCTCTGATTCCCAGGGTCCTGTGGAAGATCAGGACGGAATGCAGAGTAGCCATTCTAGTGGCTCCAGATTGGCCCAGGAGGTCCTGGTACCCGGACCTGTGGCAACTGTCAGGCGGACACCGGTGGGCTCTTCCAGAGCGCGCAGATCTTCTCGCGCAAGGCCCATTCTTCCACCTCAATTCCAGGGCCCTCAGATTGACTGCATGGCTCTTGAGGCCTGGCTGCTGACATCCAGAGGTTTCTCTCCTACAGTGGTTGCCACTATGAATCGGGCAAGGAAACCCGTTTCCAGGAAGATATACCACAGAACGTGGAAAATCTTTTTTACCTGGTGTGCCTCTGGTGGTCACTCACCGTGGCCGTTGTCTATCCCGACATTGTTGGCCTTCCTACAGTCGGGTTTGGAGTTGGGATTATCCCTTGGCTCTCTGAAAGGTCAAGTATCAGCACTTTCCGTGCTATTTGACAGGCGCTTGGCGCTCCTCCCGAAGGTCCGCCAATTTCTGCAGGGGGTGTCTCGGGTGGTTCCGCCCTACAGGCGGCCCCTGGACCCTTGGGATCTCAACATGGTCCTGGCGGCTCTGCAGAAACCGCCGTTTGAGCCACTGAGAGACATCTCTCTCTCTCGTCTGTCCCAGAAGGTGGTCTTTCTGGTGGCGATTACGTCTCTGAGAAGGGTCTCAGAATTGGCTGCACTTTCGTGCAAGTCACCCTTTCTGGTGGTTCACCAGGACAAGGTGGTGTTGCGCCCACGGCCTGAATTTTTGCCGAAGGTGGTTTCAACATTCCACTTGAACCAGGAGATTGTTCTCCCATCATTTTGCCCCGCTCCCGTTCATCAGGTTGAGCGCGACCTCCATACTCTGGATCTCGTGAGAGCTGTACGCATTTATGTGTCCAGGACCGCCTCCTTTAGGAGTTCGGATTCCTTATTTGTCCTCACGATGGGTCGCTGTAAGGGGTCCGCGGCTTCAAAGTCGACCTTGGCCAGATGGATCAAGGCTCCCATTCAGGAGGCTTACCGGTCTTCTGGTTTGCCTCTCCCGGTGGGTTTGAAGGCACACTCTACTAGAGCTGTAGGTGCCTCTTGGGCCTTGCGACATCGAGCTTCTGCTCTACAGGTGTGTCAAGCGGCCACTTGGTCCAGCCTGCACACTTTCTCTAAGCACTATATGGTGCATGCCCATGCCTCTGCGGATGCGAGTTTGGGCAGGCGGGTTCTCCAGGCGGCGGTTGCCCACCTTTAAAAGGGAACCATGTGTTATCCGTCTTGTTGAGGAACTCTTCCCGCCCTGGGGTATTGCTTTAGGACATCCCCATTGTCTGGGTCTCCCATTATGATGATCAGAAAAAAGAGAATTTTGTTTACGTACCGTAAATTCTTTTTTCTTGAATCATCAATGGGAGACCCAGCACCCACCCAGTTGTTCCGTTGCATGTTTGCATTTGATCTGTTCTCTGTTGAGACAGTGTTTCCGGGTTGTTACACCGTCTGTGCACGGCATTCTTCCCGATGTTTCGGGTGTGGTTTATTTCTCCTCGCAGCTTATGGACTAAACTGAGGATGTCTCCTACGGTGGGGGTTTATAAGCGGAGGAGGCGGTGCTACAAACTTGTAGTACCTAGTGTGACCTCCGGAGGGCAGCGCCCTAAACCCCATTGTCTGGGTCTCCCATTGATGATTCAAGAAAAAAGAATTTACGGTACGTAAACAAAATTCTCTTTATTCACCCTTTGATGTCTGGTGGAATATGGCAGCGCGGTGTTTAACCCTTCATCCTCTCTACTTTTATATTCTGAGATAACGACCTTTGGGTTTCCATAATCATCAACATTAACAGAAATAAACACATGACATAGATCCCTCTGTGTGTAATGAGTCTATATAATAGATGTGGTCACTTTATGTATTGAATTACTGAAATAAAGTCACTTATTGATGATCTTCTAATTCATTCAGATGCTCCTGTATGTACAGGGAGAATGATACATTGTGTAAACAGATGGATTCCTCAGGATGTCATCAGGGACATCACATTATCTGTATAGTCATATAATGTAAGTGGTGACCTGTGATGTATTAAAGCTGGAGGACGCGACAATATTAAATGTAATTGGCGCCGTGCAATAAATCAGTCCCTGAGATGGACAATAAAGCTGCTTCATTATCTTTTATGTGAAATATTACTCATTAAATTGTGATTACAGAACATGATGGAGACGTCTAATGGACTCACACTAACTCCTGATCAGATGATCGTACCGTCTTTTGGCTGCAATGCTTTATCTACCTAGAATCACAGCGACTCTCCATCATATTTGTGAATACTACTACATGTCAATATATAAGGGCAGCAAACAATGACAGATTGGGGTCTGATCCTATGGACAGGATCTCCGGAAAATGATGTGTAAAGGCATTGTTCAGATAGGGCTGTGTTCACATAATGTATTTTTGCATAATGCACACAAATCCTTGTACCAGCAAAGTCAATGAGAATCCTGAAGTTTTTTGCACACGTTGCTTTTTTCCTTGCAGATTTGCTGCAAATATATTTCTGCAGTTGTCCATTATTGCAGCATGTTATGCATGAAAAGCCTGGCAGGAATGAATGGTGGTTTTGGTGTGTTTTTCTGCCACTTCTGCACCAAATATGCACACACAGGGGTGTAGCTTGAAGCTCATGGGCCCCATGCGAAAGCTCAAACACGGCCCCCAATTTTTGCAAATCTCTTAATAGCATTACTCTTTGTCTATAGACCAGAGGGACTGTTGGGGCCCCCTAGGCTCCGGGGCCCGGGTGCCATTGCAGCCCCTGCACTTGTTGTAGTTCCCCCCCACATGTGCACACACATCCTATGGGCTGCACTGTCTGCTGGAGACTGCTTTGTCTTCCTCCATACTTTACACTGCAGCTCTTCTTATATATATATATTTCCCGTTTTGTAGGACCAATAATGGTATAATCAGAAAATTGCAGCAAATATAGCAAACACCATTGTGAATGTATGATGCAGCCTGCGGATGTTTCTATTTTGCATGCCACAGACGTGAAACACATTAATATCTAATGGCCGCCTCGCTCCCTCCTTCAAGGTTGTGAAGATTTAATGTTCCCAAAGTTTGGAAACTGAGAAATCAGCTGTAAAGTAACAACAAAAATCCCGATCTGCAGAGACGAGAGCGAAATTAGACAGCAGCCCCCCGTCCTTCACTAAATATTGATGGAGTCCGCGTCTGTCTTTGCTTTCCGCTGTGAGGAGCCTTTCATCTGCTGCAGCATTAAATATTCAATCAATAATGGATCCGTCCGTGCGGCCTGAAGTCATTACCAGAATGCAGACGACCCCGATCATCACATGAACGACCACAGCTCGGCCGCCCTATAACATGTACGAAATGGTCGTGAGATCCCATTATAATCTGCACACTGTGATGTGTGTAATGCACTTCATGAGAACCTAAAACCAATTTCAAGATCTCTGCTTGCAGTCAGAGAATGAGAAGAAGCCATCATTCATTTCCCACAGCTGAAAATTTGATACAAATGTATCCGGATGAGGCATTGCTTCCTCTCAGATTGATACAATGTAGCGAGTGAGCCGGCACTCTGCTGTGTAGGGTCTGTAGAGCTCCGTTCACACTTATACAGTGGCTTCTGGTGGACGTCCGCACCTGAATTAGCTTAAAGGATTTTAAAAATGGGGGGAGACGTTTCATAGTTTTTAAGGATGACGGTTGACTTTAAAGGGGTTGTCCGGGCTTTTCCTAAAATCTGTCTGTATATCCAGTCTGCAAAATGATTATAGTTTGTAATTTGCCCCCTGTCAGCATTTTGCATGGTTACCTAGATATGACAGTTCAGCATATGGAGCGTGAGCTCAGGCCCCGACCAGAGGCGTGTTTGTTTTGGAGCCTTAGTGTAACGTCACAACTGGACATTGACACCCAGACTCCAACAAGCCCTCCCCAGTCTCCAGCAGGCCCTCTCCAGTCTCCAGCAGGCCCTCTCCAGTCTCCAGCAGGCCCTCCCCAGTCTCCAGCAGGCCCTCTCCAGTCTCCAGCAGGCCCTCTCCAGTCCTGAAACGCGTTGTCTAATCACTATCATACTGCCATGTTTCAGGGAGGCTTGAAACGCGTTGACTAATAATATTGTATTCCCCCTTTGATGTCTGGTGGAATACGGCAGCGCGGTATTTGATTTACAGAGCTTTTTTTACATTCTCAGATACGTGTGTAAGGAAGGCAGCTCGGTCTCGTGTCCTTCAGATGACTTTCATGGATATCGTTGCCCTCCTGGGTATTATTGCCCCAGTGGTACAAGTATAGAGATCCCATGTGAACCAGGAACGTTCAGCCCGGTGTCTGGGTCTAGTATGTGTCTGCCATGTCCTGCTGGGAGTAGCTGCATGCAAGTGTCCACAGTGGAGCCACTGAGCTGTCCCCGGGGTAAGTGACTTATATGCTGAACTCGTGGATAATATCTGTACTGGATATGATATAGGAGAACCTCATACCTGTACTGGATGGTAAAGTGCTGTGGAATATGCTGGCTCTATATAAATAAAATGATTATTATTATTATTGGGATCTGATTATACATGATAAATATGTAGCATTTCTTGTATAATAAAAGCTTTGTTTAGAAGTACAACATTATGACATGTCACCAAAGTTTATAGTACTCCGCTCAGTACAGCAGTAAATGTCCTGCTTGCTGCTGCTTTCTAGTAAGCGTTTATCTCACTCTAGAGCTGGATTCACAGTTACATTGCTCAGTACAGCTGTGTAATGTTTTCATGCTGATGCTTTTGAGTAAGCGTTTATCTCACTCCAGAGCTGGATTCACAGTTACATTGCTCAGTACAGTTGTATAACGTTTTCATGCTGATGCTTTTGAGTAAGCATTTATCTCACTCTAGAGCTGGATTCACAGTTACATTGCTTAGTACAGCTGTATAATGTTTTCATGCTGATGCTTTTGAGTAAGCATTTATCTCACTCCAGAGCTGGATTCACAGTTACATTGCTTAGTACAGCTGTATAATGTTTTCATGCTGATGCTTTTGAGTAAGCATTTATCTCACTCCAGAGCTGGATTCACAGTTCGCAGTGTGCTTTTCACTGTTGCTTTTTAGTAACAGCTTCTCACCTCGGAACAGAGTAAACAGACTCTTCTGCAGTGCTGTGTACTAGTTTGTGTGCTTTTGCTTTCTAGTAAGTGTTTTCTCACTTCAGTGCTGGATTCACAGCTACACTGCTCAGTACTGCTGTAAAGTGTCCTTTATGCTGCTTTGTAGACAGAGTTTATCACACCTCAGAACAGAATTCACTTACTGTTCTTTACTACTGTATAATGTCTTTTGTGCTGCTGCTTTCTAGTAAGATGCTGGATTTACAGATACTCTGCTCAGTACTGGTGTGTAATGTCCTCCATACTGCTGGTTCTTCTGAACATGTAATACACAGAGAATCCCTTATATCTGTGTGTGTGTGGAGAACATCATGGCAGCTATCCTACACCCACTAGCACAGAGACAACTAAAACTAAGCAACAGCGCTGTCAGACCGGAATAGTGGTGAAAACTACAAGTCACATAATGATCAGAGATGTCCCCCATGTACAGGCCCGGCACAGCTTATTCTGCCCTGGGATGACAGGTGACGTGGTCATGGATGTCTGTAATGACCGGTCCTGCCCGGCACATTTCATCCTGGCACGGCCTCCATTGGCTTCTGTAGTAGATAATGAACAGATTCTATCACAGAACAAGTGAAACACATTGCAGTAGCTCCGATAAAGAACGTGCAACGTTTCATCTTCCAGGTCATTACTGCCCGGCTATGACTGCCGCTCCAATCCCATGTCCGGCCGGCACCTTTAATCCTATAGACGGGGCTATGGCACTGGCTTCATGTAAGAGGTGCCCGGCGGGGAGGTACTGCCGCGGAGAGGCCAACGCCGAGCCTGACGGTAAAGTGTTCAAAGGAATAAAGCGATCAGTAATTGTGACCATGCGGCTGTTCACAGCACCTCCATCTCCTCTGCAGATCTGCAGTCGTTCCCCTCCATCTCCTCTGCAGATCTGCAGTCGTTCCTCTCCATCTCCTCTGCAGATCTGCAGTCGTTCCCCTCCATCTCCTCTGCAGATCTGCAGTCGTTCCCCTCCATCTCCTCTGCAGATCTGCAGTCGTTCCCCTCCATCTCCTCTGCAGATCTGCAGTCGTTCCCCTCCATCTCCTCTGCAGATCTGCAGTCGTTCCCCTCCATCTCCTCTGCAGATCTGCAGTCGTTCCCCTCCATCTCCTCTGCAGATCTGCAGTCGTTCCCCTCCATCTCCTCTGCAGATCTGCAGTCGTTCCCCTCCATCTCCTCTGCAGATCTGCAGTCGTTCCCCTCCATCTCCTCTGCAGATCTGCAGTCGTTCCCCTCCATCTCCTCTGCAGATCTGCAGTCGTTCCCCTCCATCTCCTCTGCAGATCTGCAGTCGTTCCCCTCCATCTCCTCTGCAGATCTGCAGTCGTTCCCCTCCATCTCCTCTGCAGATCTGCAGTCGTTCCCCTCCATCTCCTCTGCAGATCTGCAGTCGTTCCCTCATCCCTCTTCCTTTCCCCTCCATCTCCTCTGCAGATCTGCAGTCGTTCCCCTCCATCTCCTCTGCAGATCTGCAGTCGTTCCCCTCCATCTCCTCTGCAGATCTGCAGTCGTTCCCCTCCATCTCCTCTGCAGATCTGCAGTCGTTCCCCTCCATCTCCTCTGCAGATCTGCAGTCGTTCCCCTCCATCTCCTCTGCAGATCTGCAGTCGTTCCCCTCCATCTCCTCTGCAGATCTGCAGTCGTTCCCCTCCATCTCCTCTGCAGATCTGCAGTCGTTCCCCTCCATCTCCTCTGCAGATCTGCAGTCGTTCCTCTCCATCTCCTCTGCAGATCTGCAGTCGTTCCTCTCTGGCTGTATGGTCTGGAGTTCTATCCACAGGATGATTGATGTAGTGACACTAGCAGTATGGCTGTATAGGTCTCAGTATAACAATAAATGATGACATCCAGCTGCTAGTTCTGCCTTGACGTCACATGCAAATTAGCCTTGTAGTGCATTGGGGCGTGTCCGTTCCCTGTACATCTGCACCCCCCGTGCACTTTCAGGCTAATTTGCATAGTAAAGTCTTCCTGACTAGTTCCCTGAAAGTAGATTATATTGAGGACACCCCATGGGACGTCTTATGTCTTCTATATCTATTAATGGTGAAAGCGCCCCTTCGTGTCTGTACTTTGTGTAGTGTCTCTGATGTTCCACCTCATCCTTGTGTCGCCTCGCCCTTCTGTGCTCAGGTCTGTGCGCGGCTGGATATTACTGTGAAGGAGAAGCAGCGGACAATATTCCTCAGAAGACCCTCCGCTTCCCCCTCAATGGTCCCTGTCCCAGCGGCCATTACTGCCCGGAAGGAACGCTGTTCCCAAAACCCTGCCCTGTGGGAACAGTGAAGAATACGACCGGTACGTGGATCCTCCGCACACCCTTCATTTCAGGGGCTACTTCAATAAGACTTTATATAAGTCTTTATATTCATCCGTAATAAGTGATGATATCCGGAAACTAAGGAAAAGTTCAATCCTTACAATTCTGGGGGAGATGCATATTATCTGGGGGAGATCATATTATCTGGGGAGATACATATTATCTGGGGAGATACATATTACCTGGGGGAGATACATATTACCTGGGGGAGATACATATTATCTGGGGGAGATACATATTACCTGGGGGAGATACATATTATCTGGGGGAGATACATATTACCTGGGGGAGATACATATTACCTGGGGGAGATACATATTATCTGGGGGAGATACATATTACCTGGGGGAGATACATTTATCTGGGGGAGATACATATTACCTGGGGGAGATACATATTACTGGGGGAGATGCATATTATCTGGGGAGATACATATTACCTGGGGGAGATACATATTATCTGGGGGAGATACATATTACCTGGGGGAGATACATATTACTGGGGAGATCATATTACCTGGGGGAGATACATATTATCTGGGGGAGATACATATTATCTGGGGGAGATCATATTATCTGGGGAGATGCATTTGTCTGGGGGAGATGCATTTATCTGGGGGAGATGCATATTATCTGGGGGAGATGCATGTTGTCTGGGGGAGATGCATATTATCTGGGGGAGATGCATATTATCTGGGGAGATCATATTATCTGGGGAGATCATATTATTCTGGGGGAGATGCATATTATCTGGGGGAGATACATATTATCTGGGGAGATGCATTTATCTGGGGGAGATACATGATATCGGGAGATACATTATCTGGGGAGATGCATATTATCTGGGGGAGATGCATATTATCTGGGGGAGATACATATTATCTGGGGGAGATACATATTATCTGGGGGAGATACATATTACTGGGGGAGATGCATATTATCTGGGGGAGATGCATATTACTGGGGGAGATACATATTATCTGGGGGAGATACATATTATCTGGGGGAGATACATATTACCTGGGGGAGATACATATTATCTGGGGGAGATACATATTATCTGGGGGAGATACATATTATCTGGGGGAGATGCATATTATCTGGGGGAGATGCATATTATCTGGGGGAGATAGGGCATATGTTGTCTGGGGGAGATGCATATTATCTGGGGGAGATGCATATTATCTGGGGGAGATGCATGTTATCTGGGGAGAGATGCATGTTATCTGGGGGTGATGCATGTTGTCTGGGGGAGATGCATGTTGTCTGGGGGCGATACATATTATCTGGGGGAGATGCTTTGATCCCTATGTCCTGGTTCTTGTTCTTTGATATTGATTCTCCATGAAGCCTCTGAACAGTGGCGTAACTTCATGGGCCCGATGGGATGTTTTTATAGGCCAAAGGGACTTTTGGGGCCCTCTAGGCTCCAGGGCCCATTTCTAATTGCAACCCCTGCACCTGTTGTAGTTAGACCCCTTGTGTTGTCTTGTTCCAGGTGGTCCTCTCGTTGACAGCTGTGTGCCATGCTATGCCGGGTATTTTTGTGCCAGTGTGGGTCTCAGTTCACCCACAGGTTTGTGCTCGGCCGGATTCTTTTGCCCTGGGAACTTCACCTCCACCAACCCGACTGCTTTTCTGTGCCCAAAGGTAATAGAGAATGTGAAACTGACCGTCTGTACACAGCCCCCGGTATACAGCAGGAGGCAGTACACAGCCCCCAGTCTGCAGCAGGAGGCCGTACACAGCCCCCAGTATACAGCAGGAGGCCGTACACAGCCCCCAGTATACAGCAGGAGGCCGCACACGGCTCCCAGTACACAGCAGGAGACCATACACAGCCCCCGGTATACAGCAGGAGGCCGTACACAGCCCCGGTATACAGCAGGAGGCCGTACACAGCCCCCGGTATACAGCAGGAGGCCGCACACAGCCCCGGTATACAGCAGGAGGCCGTACACAGCCCCCAGTCTGCAGCAGGAGGCCGTACACAGCCCTCAGTATACAGCAGGAGGCCGTACACAGCCCCCAGTCTGCAGCAGGAGGCCGTACACAGCCCTCAGTATACAGCAGGAGGCCGTACACAGCCCCCAGTATACAGCAGGAGGCCGTACACAGCCCCCAGTATACAGCAGGAGGCCGTACACAGCCCCCAGTATACAGCAGGAGGCCGTACACAGCCCCCAGTATACAGCAGGAGGCCGTACACAGCCCCCAGTCTGCAGCAGGAGGCCGTACACAGCCCCCAGTATACAACAGGAGGCCGTACACAGCCCCCAGTATACAGCAGGAGGCCGTACACAGCCCCCAGTCTGCAGCAGGAGGCCGTACACAGCCCCCAGTATACAGCTGGAGGCCGTACACAGCCCCCAGTCTGCAGCAGGAGGCCGTACACAGCCCCCAGTCTGCAGCAGGAGGCCGTACACAGCCCCCAGTATACAGCAGGAGGCCGTACACAGCCCCCAGTATACAGCAGGAGGCCGCACACGGCTCCCAGTATACAGCAGGAGGCCGCACACGGCTCCCAGTATACAGCAGGAGGTCGCACACGGCTCCCAGTATACAGCAGGAGGCCGTACACGGCCCCCAGTATACAGCAGGAGGCCGTACACAGCCCCCAGTATACAGCAGGAGGCCGTACACAGCCCCCAGTATACAGCAGGAGGCCGTACACAGCCCCCAGTATACAGCAGGAGGCCGCACACGGCTCCCAGTATACAGCAGGAGGCCGCACACGGCTCCCAGTATACAGCAGGAGGTCGCACACGGCTCCCAGTATACAGCAGGAGGCCGCACACGGCTCCCAGTATACAGCAGGAGGCCGCACACGGCTCCCAGTATACAGCAGGAGGCCGCACACGGCTCCCAGTATACAGCAGGAGGCCGCACACAGCCCTCCGTATACAGAAAGAGGCTGCACAAAGTCCCCAGTATTACAACAGGAGGCCTCACATGACCTCTGTATTTCACCAGGAGCTCACACATAGCTCCTGTATTACTACCTGTGCCTCACATAGTCCCTGTATGACACTTACAGCCTGTGTCTCACATCCCTTCTTGAACTGTGGAAGAAGCTAATATAAGAGACTGACTGATACAGCACGGAGCTGCACAATGATGAGTAATGAAACATCCTATAGGAGCAGCTTCTGTCACAGTCAATTACACACGTTGTAAAGATAATAGAAGTGTATTAGTCATTTCAGACATTTAATGTATGAGTGCAGGGGACACTTTCTTAAAGTGTTTATCTCCCTGGAATAACCCTTTAATAAGTTAAAATCCTGACATTACAATGTGTGAAAATGACATCACTTATATATTTCCAACTGGTGGGCAGATTTCATAGAGGACCGGGGCGTTGGCCTGCTTTTGGGTGTACCTGGCACCCTATTACACTTTCATGCTGTCTCATTGTATTTGATGTTTTTCCCATTTTTCCAACTTCATGTATTGTAGAGGAGGACTAGGACTAACTGCATGCAGCAATGGTGTACCTTGAAGCTCGTGGGGCCCCGGTGCAAAAGCTCCGACGGGGCCCCCAATTATTGCATGTCTTTAATAGCATTGGTCTTTTTATATAGGCCAGAATGACTTCTCGGGCTGTCTTAGCTCCAGGGCCCTGGGAGATTGCATCTATTGTAGTTACGCCCCTGGCGTGCAGCACTGTGTCTGTGACCAAAAATTCAATGTCATTGACCATCATTAGATGCAATGTCACAGTATGGATGAAGCATGATAGGGGTTACAGGTTGGCCCCAGTGTTACTCCAGCATGTGCAGCTATCCCACATCTTCCCCCACGTTATAACCGTACATAAGGGGTAGATCTGCTATCTACGTCACTCTGCAATGGTAAAGTATTCCTTATTCTGAACACGTAGCCATATAGCATCCTCTGCTAGCGATGGTCCTGCTCACACAGCTGAGATTACGTCACAGTGTATCGGTTCAGACCGGACCAAAAAACTGTGAGATGCTGCTTTTATATTTACAAAGAGTTGGATACATTGTAGCAAGCGTTGTCTCTATCTGTGATGGGAGCTGTGGATCATCCTTCCATTCACTGACTACAATGCTGTAACCTTCAACACACAGAGTTGGATACATTGTAGCAAGCGTTGTCTCTATCTCTATCCATTCCATTCACTGACTACAATGCTGAGACCTTCTACACACAGAGTTGCAGAACTTTTTCTCTACAGTTTTTGACAATTTTTCCTATTCTCCATCTTGTCCAGGGTCATTTCTGTCCTGCAGGATCATCTCATCCTATACCCTGCCCTACCGGACAGCACCAGCCGAATACCGGGTCTCATTCCTGCACACCGTGCCAGCCCGGACTCTACTGCCAGGAGGCGGTGGCCGGTGACCCTCAGCCGTGCCCAGCACATTCTACTGCCCGGCCGGTGTGTATGAGTCTCTGTGTGTTATATAATGCCGCTGTGTATGTATATACTGGATACATCACCGTCTTATATTTACCAGGGACACTCTTTCCTGTATCTTGTCCTAACGGGACCTATACACCACTTGAAATGAATGGTCTGAGAGAAAAGGGAGAATGTCTCCCCTGCCCCCCGGGACACTACTGCAGGTAAGTAACCGGGTATCGCATTGTATATTATTATAATATTATAGATATTGCACATGTGGCAGATTTTCCATTTATTGTTGCAAATATTCTTACACCCCCTTAAAGGGACTCTATCAGGTCATTTTTCAGTATGATACTAATAGTATGCTAAATAGTGCTTGGACAGACCTTTTAAAATATGTAAAATGTATTACTGTACCCTTTGTAGTTTTCTTGCTATAAGCATTTTAACACCCAGCAGGCAGCTATCTTCAGCAGTAAAAGTAATTGACCGGACTAATGAATAGTCTGCAGTATGTAAATGATATTTAAATAACCATGGCTATCCAAGCTGGTATTCTGTCCCTCCTCTCTGTGCTCTGTGCTGTAGTTACACTGATAATCTCAGGCTTTTGCAGGCTTCTTGAAGTGGGTGAGAGGGATAGAGGAGGGAGGTGTTTTGTGCTGTCTGTGAGAGATTTCTGTGTTTATATGAACTGTGGTTTTTCTACATGCATGTAACGTGTGTATCTGCTGAGCAAATGATCAAATGTTCATATAAACACATAGAAATATCTCCAGCACACACTACACACATGCCTCAGATACACAATGAAGATGTCAGATGTACGGCTGCTAAGACATCCCTCCTCCCCCCTCCTTCTCCTCTGGACTGTGCCTGCGAATGGAGAGCCTGCACACACCAGATACAGATCAGAGGAGGGCAGTGATGTCACTACATGAATATTCATTCCTGGGGGAGTGTGCAGCAGAGGAGTAAGTGATCACTCGCTGTGATTGACAATGGAATGAATCTCTTTGTTTGCAGTTTACAGAGGATAGGAGAGTATAAATAATAGAAATACAGAAATGATATCAGTTACATATGGTTTTTGACTGACAGATTCCACTTAACATGTATAGAAGATATTGTCAATTGCAATTAAGCCTGCTGCCTGTGATCATTCCCTAACTGGCTGCCCTTCCTAATTCACAGGGGAGGGAAGGTGCAGGGACCTTGTGCGGCCGGTCACTTCTGCCTATCCGGCAGCCCCGAATACACACCGTACGTCCAGAACTTCAGCCGGAGCTCAGTGACGGAGTGTAACTGGGGGCAGATGTGTGCGGGGGTCTGCCCGCCGGGTGAGTGGTGCAAAGACAACATGGAGGAACACCAAACCCATAAAGATGACAGTGGTTCTAGTTTTACAAATCCGACCAAACATTTAATGACTAAACATCCCATCATGCACAAGAAAGTTTTTGGATCCTGGATGTCTTCCGGACGTCTCCCCTGTTCGGAGAGAGTTGTGATAACTTGATCTCTAGTTGCAGTGGGGAGAGGTTTCTGCTGCAGCAATACTGCTCCCAGTAAGCAACTGATCTGGGACCAGGGCAGTAAAGAGGAGGGTTAATCTGGCCTCTATTGGTATTTTATGTGCTTTTGAGCTGAGACTGTAAATTACAGACCTGCCGCCATTCCATTACCTTTGTCTGGACATCACATTATCCTCATCTCATATTATTATCTCAGGCTGCGGCACCTGCTAAAACCAATGGGTCCAATAGACCTTTCATCCACACACGACGTCTCGATCCATTACATCCTAAATGAGACAGAGGAAAAGATCTTCATCAATATTTCATTCCTGTGTCTCATAGTCTGCGGCTCATAGACACCATAAGCCTCATCATCCGGGTCACCCGGTCAGGTGTCCTCATATTCAGCCGATATGATAACGTCTGCCCCTGTCTATCTGCTGTTATCAGGCATTTAAGGTGAACCTGTCTCGGTGATTTTACAACTGAGCTGCGCGGCACAGCTGTATGGCAGGGCAGAATAGCATTGGTACAACTGTGCAGCTACACAGGGGCCCGAGAGGTAAAGGACCCAATTCTACCACCACAGCAGGTGAAATTGTGCATCATGAGGACTTTAGAAGGCCCTATATTATTATTGCCCTGGGGCCTGTTCTCTCTGTGTCTGCACAGGGGTTTCGTCTGTCTGTGTCTGCACAGGGGCCTCTTCTACTGTATCTGTGCCTGCACGGGGGCCTCTTGTGTCTGTGCCTGCACTGGGGCCTCTTCTTTGTGTCTGCGCCTGCACGGGGCCTCTTCTTTGTGTCTGGCCTGACATGGGGCCTCTTTTGTGTCTTTGCCTGCACGGGCCTCTTCTTTGTGTGTCTGCACGGGGCCTCTTCTGTGTCGTGTTTGCACGGGGCCTCTTCTTGTTCTGTGCCTGCACGGGGCCTCTTCTTTGTGTCTGTGCCTGCACGGGGGCCTCTTTTTGTCTGTGCCTGCACGAGGCTTTTTCTTTGTGTCTGTGCCTGCACGGGGCCTCTTCTTTTGTCTGTGCCTGCACGGGGGCTCTTCTTTGTGTCTGTGCCTGCACGGGGGCCTCTTCTTTGTGTCTGTGCCTGCACGGGGCCTCTTTTTGTGTCTGTGCCTGCACGGGGGCCTCTTCTTTGTGTCTGTGCCTGCACTGGGGCCTCTTCTTTGTGTCTGTCCTGCACGGGGGCCTCTTCTTTGTGTCTGTGCCTGCACGGGGGCCTCTTCTTTGTGTTTGTGCCTGCACGGGGGCCTCTTCTTTGTGTCTGCTCCTGCACGGGGGCCTCTTCTTTGTGTCTGTGCCTGCACTGGGGCCTCTTTTTGTGTCTTTGCCTGCATGGGGGCTTCTTCTTTGTGTCTGTGCCTGCACAGGGGCCTCTTCTTTGTGTCTGTGCCTGCACGGGGGCCTCTTCTTTGTGTCTGTGCCTGCATGGGGGCCTCTTCTCTCTGTGTCTGCTCCTGCTATATGGGTCTAAGTACAAGAGCAGACGGTTGTTCCAGCACGGTCTGCAGGGATTCCAGTATTTAGCAAAACGTAACTTTTATCCAAATTGAAATATTCTATACACATCGTCATTACCTGCAATTTGCTATGTAGCAGTGTCAGGATCATCCCTGTGTATGTAATATTTTACTTTGAATAAAAGTTGTTTTATAGAAAACTGGGATCCCTGCAGACCGCGCAGGATCAACTTCTGCCTGGCTTCTACTATAATGTTGCTCCTGCCGATCTATGTATGCCTCCACCTGGGATCGCTATAAATCAAGGGGTATATCCCTGAAGGATGAGCTGACTTTTTTTTCTTTTTTCCTATCTTTATTTTCTTGTTCTAGAACATATACAGCCATATTCAGTTTCAGAGTAAAAATCTCAAGGTTT
Source organism: Allobates femoralis (assembly GCA_033576535.1). Classification (NCBI taxonomy): domain Eukaryota; kingdom Metazoa; phylum Chordata; class Amphibia; order Anura; family Aromobatidae; genus Allobates; species Allobates femoralis. The sequence continues at coordinate 39,710,320 of JARQOC010000009.1, forward strand.
TTACCATCCCATCTGAGAGCATCATGTAGAGGACAGAGACCTTGATTCCAGCATGTGTCGCTTACTGAGCTGATGCTGTATTTTGATAAAATCACTGTTTTCTCTGCTGCAGATTTAGCAGCTCATGAATATGCTGGACTACCTTGCAGAAAGTCAAGTAGTCCTGTAATGATAATCTCCTGCTGATTAAATAGTGATTTTATCAAAACTACACTGAGCAGCCCAGTAAGTGACACATTGCTGGAATCAGGGTCTCTGGCCCTAACATTACCCTAATCTCAGATTAGGTGGCAAAAACCTGGTGACAGATTCCCTTTATAGTCCCATCATTGCAAGAAGACATTTTGCAACTTTGTAATACTTTTGTATCTATTCCCCATGACATATGAGAATTCAGCTATTTCAGTCCTTTTTTATTTGATATATTCAACCAAAATTGGTAAAAAACCGCCAACCTCCCCTCAATCAACATGTCATGATTTGTTTTTCTAGGTTTTATTGCCAGGAAGGAGCCATATTGCCCACCCCGTGCCCTGCTAATACAGTAAGAAGCTCTCCGGGGGCAGACAGCCTGAGGATTGTGTGTCCTGCCCCCGAGGATTCTGGTGTAAAGAAGGTGCCATTACTAATAATTATAATTACTTTTGTTTAATAAATGATTAACATCACATGATGATCACAGCAATCAATATTTCTTACATTAGGGAATCCAGTGCCTGTTCTGTGCCCCCCGGGTATTACTGCAGTGGAGGAAATCAGACCAATGCTGGACATACAGGAGATCCTCAGGAGTGCCCTGTTCACACACACACCGAGCCGCCGCTGGAGCAGAGAGGGACACGGACTGCCAGCCGTGCCCCCCGGGACACTACTGCAAACTGCCAGGTGGGTGAAATGTGCACGTGTAGCTGTGATATGTCTTCATCTGCATAGACTATTGGCTGCTCATCAGTGTATTCATGAATCGACGTTGAGAAAGAAAAAGCCGTACTGATGATTGAGTCACATTTAATTTTTGGTGCAGGTTACAGCATGTGCAGGAAGGGGAGTGGGATCAACGGATGACGACTTGCCGTTTCGCACCTGTCCGGCGCTTCAATGGGTCCAAGAAACCTGTTGAAGTACCAAACAGGCACAAAACAACAAGCCATCGCCCGAGCTCCCACTCCCCTCCCTGCACATACTGTAACCTGCTCTGAACATTACATGTGGCTCAAGCATCATCCCGGCGGGTGCCGCTTCTTCTTTCTCGATGTCTTCTATCTGTTATTGAAGTTTGCAACTGCGGAGCTTTGGTGTCCCTGTCCCGGCAGTGGCGAGCGTACACTCAATCTTAGGGTACTTTCACATTGGCGTTTATTTGAAATCGCGGCAGATGCGGTGAAAAAACCGCATCTGCCGCGATTAACGCATATCCGGCTGCACTTGCGGCACGGTTGCGGCGCGGTTGCGGCAAGCCCCATACAATGTATAGGCGGGCTTGCGGCAGGTGCGGCAAGTGTGGTTTTGGCACTTGCGGCAGGTGCGGCCGCGAAAAAAACCGCGGTCAGCTGCGGTTTTTTCGCGGCTGCACCTGCCGCAAGTGCCAAAACCGCACTTGCCGCACCTGCCGCAAGCCCGACTATACATTGTATGGGGCTTGCCGCAACCGTGCCGCAAGTGCAGCTGGTATGCGGTAATCACGCCAGATGCGTTTTTTTCACCGCATCTGCCGCGATTTGAAAAAAACGCTAATGTTAAAGGGGCCTTAGTGTGTCAGTAGTTGACAAGCAGCAGTGCCCAGCAATTTATTGCTAGTGTTATACATGTGGTGCATTATCTCTGGGACCCCTACTGATCATGGAGGGTCCTGACCTGTTTAACTCATTTCTTAAAGTGAAGTCTACACATATTTTTACATAGGGAGGTAGTGGTCTGGCTGCAGTATAGATTCTCTATAGATCCTTTCTTGGAGGTGTGCAGTGCGTAAGTCTAGAGAAATCTAGCATTGAAGTCGTATGTAAATAGGCTATAAGTGCACTAGGGGCGTGTCTGTGCACTTACACAGTTTGTTCCGAGTGCAATGATACCCCCAGTGCACCTCTAACCTATTTTGCATGTGACTAATAAACTACATTTCTTATAAGAGGCACATCACATCACTGCAATAAGGAATATCTCCTATACGCTATACTTCTAGTGTAACGTGACAATGTGCTGACAGGTTTACTTTAAACATCATCATACTCTGGGCCCTTTGAAACCAGCGATACAGTCAGCGTTACATGTAGGAAAGGATATCCATTTATTGAAGGTTGAATGGGTTAATCCAGTGTGTATGTATATATATATATAATATAATATATAATAAGAAATAGAGGGAACACTTAAACAACACAATGTAACTCCAAGTCAATCATCTTCTGAAAAATCAACAATGATTGTGAATCAATTTCTCTTGCTGCAAATGGAACAAACAGGTCATCCATTAACAGGACACCCCCTATAAAGGAGCGGTCCTGACCATTTCTCTGTTTTCCTTTTTGGCTGTTGTTTTGGTCACTTTTGCATGATTTTATTGCTCTCACCCCTAGAGGGAGCGTGAGGCAGATGTGGGTCAGGTAGTGCAGCTCATCCAGGATGACACATGAATGTGAGCCGTGGTGAGAAGGGCATCTGTGTCTGTCAGCACAGTGTCCAGAGCAGGGAGCAAGATACCAGGAGACATAGAGGGATTGCAAGAGGGCAACAACCCCACCGCAGGAACGCTACCTCTTCCACTGTGCAAGTAGGAACCAAAGAAGCCGTGCCACAGTCTTGCAAAATGACATCCAGCAGCCACTAATATCCAGTGTCTGCTCGTACTGTCAGAAACCTCCTCCATGAGGGCAGTATGAGGGCTGATGTCCACAAGGGGTGTTTTGCTTACAGCCCAACACCGTGCATGGCAATAGGCATTTTCCAGAGTCACCAAGATTGGCAGATTGGACATTGGCCCCCTGTGCTCCTCACAGATGGCTGCAGGTTCACACGGAGCACATGTACAGACATGACAGAGTCTGGAGACGCCATGGTGAACGTTCTGCAGCTTTCATGCAACATCCTCTAGCATGACCGGTGTTGCAGTGAGTCAGTAATGGTGTACGGGTGCATTTGTTTGGAGGACTGCACTGCTAGAGAGGTACGTTGACTGCCATTAGGTACCGTGATGAGGTCCTCGGACCCATTGTGAGACCATATGCAGGTACGGTGGCCCTGGGTTCCTTCTCGGCCCTGCTCCTTCTGATTCTCTTTGCACAGTGAAGGAGGTAGCGGTCCTGCTGCTGAGTAAGAGTAGTCTTGCTCCTGCGTTTGCCTAAGTTATTGAGGTCTGACTGCATCCTGCCAAGTGCTTTGTTAGATCTTTTTGACTGCAAGTGATGAGGTTTTTTTTTTTTATACTGTCTTTTCTAGTAGTTTTGCCGGGTTGGAGCGGCCCTGGTGCCGGTTGGAGCGGCCCTGGTGCCGGTTGGAGCGGCCCTGGTGCCGGGTTGGAGCGGCCCTGGTGCCGGGTTGGAGCGGCCCTGGTGCCGGGTTGGAGCGGCCCTGGTGCCGGGTTGGAGTGGCCCTGGTGCCGGGTTGGAGCGGCCCTGCTGCCGAGTTGGAGCGGCCCTGGTGCCGGGTTGGAGCGGCCCTGCTGACTGGTTGGAGTGGCCCTGGTGCCGGGTTGGAGCCGCCCTGGTGCCGGTTGGAGCGGCCCTGGTGCCGGGTTGGAGCGGCCCTGCTGACTGTTGGAGCGGCCCTGGTGCCGGGTTGGAGCGGCCCTGGTGCCGGATTGGAGCGGCCCTGGTGCCGGGTTGGAGCGGCCCTGCTGACTGGTTGGAGCGGCCCTGGTGCCGGGTTGGAGCGGCCCTGGTGCCGGGTTGGAGCGGCCCTGGTGCCGGGTTGGAGCGGCCCTGCTGCACGGTTGGAGCGGCCCTGCTGCACGGTTGGAGCGGCCCTGCTGCACGGTTGGAGCGGCCCTGCTGCCGGGCTGTTGCCCTCCTGCAGACCCCTCCACATCTCCTGGTGTAATGGCCTGTCTCCTGGCATCTGCTCCATGCTCTGGACACTGGGCTGACTGACACATCTACCCTTCTTGCCACAGCTCTCATTGATGTGCCGTCCTGGGTAAGCTGCACTACCTGAGCCACGTCTGTGGGTTGTAGACACCGCCTCATGCTAGCTCTATGGGTGAGAGAAATGACAAAATGCAAAAGTGACCAAAACAGCCAAAAAGCATGAGAACCAAGCAATGGTCTGTGGTCACCACCTGCAGCCGCACCACTTTATAGGGGGTCTGGTAACTGCCAATCATTTCTACCTGTTGTCTGTCCTATTTACAGCAGGATACATTGATTCACAATCTGTTGCTTCATAGCAGATGATGTCATGGACCGATGATGTCATGGACCGATGATGTCACAGAAGTGATGGTGCTGCCTGTGTGTGTAACCCGTCCGCGCTCCAGTGCAGTCTCCAGCATTCTCCTCCCGATGACCTGGGGACCCACACATTGTTTTCGGGGATGTTATATTTTTTTCTAGTTCTTGTTGGTTTGTTGTTCTATTTATCACTGTAATGTAATGACTTTTCATTACTCCCAACAGGTCGATTCCTTTTACCCTCATAGGAGTAACCACTATGTGTTTGCAGTTTCCAGACAGGCTTATTTCTGTCTTTTTACCTTAGGTACTGTTATGTATGAAGACTATCCGTGCCCCCCGGGGTACTGGTGCCCGGGGACGAGTGACCCATTCACCTGCCCAGCTGGCACTGTAAGAACCGGACCAGGAGCTTCATCCGCTCAGGACTGTGAGCTCTGCCCCCCGGGGTATTACTGCCCGAACCCTGCAATCACTCTGGAAGTCAACATCCTAGGAACCCCCTGCAGACCCGGCTACGAGTGCCCGTCTGGTATGTGAACATGTGTTATCACATGAGTTACTCTGTAACATTAGACATCCCATATTCAACGGTCGGTCTAAATACAGACTGTAGCGCCAGACAAGCTGAAGGTCGTCCCAACCAAACTGAACAGCCTCATGTTTGCCTGTACTCTGGGCCCACAATGGCAATGGTCTATTTGTATCCAGGACTTGCACCATTTTCAAGGTTTAGAACAGTGAATGTATTAGGTTTTCTTGTACTCCCAAGTCCGAACGTCCCGGCCTAAACCTCGTGTCACTCATCTGCAGTTTATCCGGGTGGACTCATTGGGGAGTCCAGGTCCAGCAAACTGTCAGGCACAGTTCACACGCCGACAGCGCTCTCCGCTGAGCACCCCGACAGAGCCATGATGTAGCCATTCACTGCAATGAAGATCACAGTCATATTGGGCACTGGCCCCTATCCTGGCATTATTCTTCTGCCTCGTTGAAGTGAATGGATACATCATGGCTCTGGTGGAGTTCCCATGTTTTTTGGAAATTCCAACAGGAACCTTGATGTAGCACTCAGCCGACATCACTGTGTGTATGAACTTGGCCTTAGGGTATGTGCCCACCTAGGAGATTATTCCTCCGCCAAATCTGCATTGTCACAGGGTGGCAAAGAGAGTCAGGTAGCAATATAGTAAGTTGGGAGAAAGGGGAACAGGGAAAATAGCTTGGTCCCTGGCTCTCCATGTTCCCAGATTTACCTCTGACGGTGAGGATGTCCAGGCTGCCACCCTTGCCCTTTGCTCCTGAACAGGCTTAAGCTAAGATCCCCTCACCTCCACTCACGGACCAGAATGCACAGCAATTCCTACAAAAGGAAAACTCCAGGCAGGAAGGTATCAGCACAGATTGCACTACATCCTTACAGCACACCGTCTTGGCAGAGACTAAAACTCTATCAGCGACATCTGCTGGAGGAAGAGGGAACTATTTAAAGACTGGGGGAGTGGACAAATAGGTGAGCTGACACACCCAGCTCCCGGAGAGCCATAAAAAAACCCATAGACAGCAGCAGCTTCTGACATTAACACTGACTGTGCCAAAGGGAATTTACTCCCATCAGAATAAATGATAAATTCTATTTTATTAAATATATATTTATGTAGCGTCATATGTGAATATATAGTGAGACATTATTTAAACTGGTGGTTTGTCCACTATGCATTTGGTCCCGTAGACCGTGTTTGATGACTGATCTACTACTGCAGTGCGCAGTGACGTAACATGGAGCTCATGGGCCCCAATGTGAAGGCTCCAATGGGGCCCCCAATTATTGCAAATCTTTCATAGATTAGTGTTTTTCTATAAGCCAAAGTTACTTTTGGGGCCCCCCTAGGCTCCAGGGGCCCGGGTACGATGTCAGCCCCTGCACCTGTTGTAGTTATACTCCTGGCTGTGCATTTCTCTTATTGTGATGATTTACTTTGCTGATACATTGTAGGAAGCCACGTCGTATCAAGACGCATTTCCAGCCTCTTAATGTGCATTCCAGTACGTGCTTCCTGAATTCAGTGAAATCTATGATTAGAACAGAAGGCTTATTAGAAAGCTACATAATGTTCATTATACAATAAGTACATTGCATTTACATAAGATCATACATTGTGGCACAGATTACAGAATTAATTTGCCCGTGGGACGGTTCCTGATCTGAAATGTAAATGAGACTTTAGGTTGATGTGAGGATACAGGCGGCACAGGTGAGCGGCTCAGGTAATCCCTGATTATCCCGGATTAGTATAGTAAGTATGCAGGAGATGATTATCTGCAGATGATACAGTGACAGTCACTGATTATGAAGGCATCGGACACTTACAGTAAATTCCTGTGATGCTTCACCATCTGACGCTCATCACTGAAGGGATTGATGTCATTTATATCTCTAAAGGGTTTTATTGGACTAATCTGTTATTTTTATACTTGGATGGTGATAATTGTTAGATTTGTGTGGGTGCACTCAGATCTCCAGTAGGGGGCGCTTCTGTACCAGATCTCTCCTGGCTGCAAGATTGCTGATCGCAGGGGTCACATAGTGCAGCAGGCTGCAAATGCGTCCTGCAGCGTCATCCATGTCTGGGACAGGAACGCTCCACTCCGTTACATAGCTGCAAACCTGTATCAGGAGGAGTTGAATGGTGCAATTACCTTCAAGTTAATGACTCTAATGATTGCAAAGTTGTCATGAATTACACCGGATCATAGGTGCCATGAATTACCCCGGATCGGAGGTGTCATAAATTACGCCGGATCGGAGGTGTCATGAATTACGCCGGATCGGAGGTGTCATGAATTACACCGGATCGGAGGTGTCATGAATTACACCGGATCGGAGGTGTCATGAATTACTCCGGATCGGAGGTGTCATGAATTACACCGGATCGGAGGTGTCATGAATTACACCGGATCGGAGGTGTCATGAATTACACCGGATCGGAGGTGTCATGAATTACACCGGATCGGAGGTGTCATGAATTACGCCGGATCGGAGGTGTCATGAATTACGCCGGATCGGAGGTGTCATGAATTACCCCAGATCGGAGGTGTCATGAATTACGCCGGATCGGAGGTGTCATGAATTACACCGGATCGGAGGTGTCATGAATTACACCGGATCGGAGGTGTCATGAATTACACCGGATCGGAGGTGTCATGAATTACACCGGATCGGAGGTGTCATGAATTACGCCGGATCGGAGGTGTCATGAATTACCCCAGATCGGAGGTGTCATGAATTACACCGGATCGGAGGTGTCATGAATTACACCGGATCGGAGGTGCCATGAATTACCCGGATCGGAGGTGTCATGAATTACGCCGGATCGGAGGTGTCATGAATTACGCCGGATCGGAGGTGTCATGAATTACACCGGATCGGAGGTGTCATGAATTACGCCGGATCGGAGGTGTCATGAATTACGCCGGATCGGAGGTGTCATGAATTACGCCGGATCGGAGGTGTCATGAATTACGCCGGATCGGAGGTGTCATGAATTACACCGGATCGGAGGTGTCATGAATTACACCGGATCGGAGGTGTCATGAATTACACCGGATCGGAGGTGTCATGAATTACCCCGGATCGGAGGTGTCATGAATTACGCGGATCGGAGGTGTCATGAATTACGCCGGATCGGAGGTGTCATGAATTACGCCGGATCGGAGGTGTCATGAATTACGCCGGATCGGAGGTGTCATGAATTACGCCGGATCGGAGGTGTCATGAATTACGCCGTCGGATCGAGAGGGTGTCATGAATTACGCCGGATCGGAGGTGTCATGAATTACGCCGGATCGGAGGATTCCTGAATTACGCCGGATCGTAGGTGTCACGAATTACGCCGGATCGGAGGTGTCATGAATTACGCCGGATCGGAGGTGTCATGAATTACGCCGGATCGGAGGTGTCATGAATTACGCCGGATCGGAGGTGTCATGAATTACGCCGGATGGAAGGTGTCACGAATTACGCCGGATCGGAGGTGTCACGAATTACGCCGGATCGGGGGTGTCATGAATTACGCCGGATCGGAGGTGTCATGAATTACGCAGGATCGGAGGTGTCATGAATTACGCCGGATCGGAGGTGTCATGAATTACGCCGGATCGGAGGTGTCACGAATTACGCCGGATCGGAGGTGTCATGAATTACACTGGATCATAGGTGTCATGAATTACGCTGGATCGGAGGTGTCATGAATTACGCCGGATCGGAGGTGTCATGAATTACGCCGGATCGGAGGCGTCATGAATTACGCCGGATCGGAGGTGTCATGAATTACGCTGGATCGGAGGTGTCATGAATTACACTAGATCATAGGTGTCATGAATTACGCCGGATCGGAGGTGTCATGAATTACACTAGATCATAGGTGTCATGAATTACGCCGGATCGGAGGTGTCATGAATTACGCCGGATCGGAGGTGTCATGAATTACGCCAGATCGGAGGTGTCATGAATTACGCTGGATCGGAGGTGTCATGAATTACGCTGGATCGGAGGTGTCATGAATTACGCCGGATCGGAGGTGTCATGAATTACGCCGGATCGGAGGTGTCATGAATTACGCCGGATCGGAGGTGTCATGAATTACGCCGGATCGGAGGCGTCATGAATTACGCCGGATCGGAGGCGTCATGAATTACGCCGGATCGGAGGCGTCATGAATTACGCCGGATCGGAGGCGTCATGAATTACGCTGGATCGGAGGTGTCATGAATTACGCCGGATCGGAGGTGTCATGAATTACACTAGATCATAGGTGTCATGAATTACGCCGGATCGGAGGTGTCATGAATTACGCCGGATCGGAGGTGTCATGAATTACGCCGGATCGGAGGTGTCATGAATTACACCGGATCGGAGGTGTCATGAATTACACCAGATCAGAGCTGCAGGGCACATTCATACAACTCCTTCTGCCCTTGATCTTGTAAACCAGGAGAACATGGGGGGTCATAAGTGCTCTGTTATGGTGGTTGGTGGGGGGTCTGAACAGAGGGCAGGTGATCATTTATTTAGGCAGGAATCACCCTTTAAATAGCCTCTACACATAACGTATAGTAGATTACACATCACATACACTACACATAGCGTATAGTAGATTACACATCACATACACTGCACATAACGTATAGTAGATTACACATCACATACACTACACATGACGTATAGTAGATTACACATAACGTATAGTAGATTACACATCACATACACTACACATGACGTATAGTAGATTACACATCACATACACTACACATAACGTATAGTAGATTACACATCACATACACTACACATAACGTATAGTAGATTACACATCACATACACTACACATGACGTATAGTAGATTACACATAACGTATAGTAGATTACACATCACATACACTACACATGACGTATAGTAGATTACACATCACATACACTACACATAACGTATAGTAGATTACACATCACATACACTACACATAACGTATAGTAGATTACACATAACGTATAGTAGATTACACATCACATACACTACACATAATGTATAGTAGATTACACATCACATACACTACACATCACGTATAGTAGATTACACATCACATACACTACACATAACGTATAGTAGATTACACATCACATACACTACACATAACGTATAGTAGATTACACATCACATACACTACACATAACGTATAGTAGATTACACATCACATACACTACACATAACGTATAGTAGATTACACATAACGTATAGTAGATTACACATCACATACACTACACATAGCGTATAGTAGATCACACATCACATACACTACACATAACGTATAGTAGATTACACATCACATACACTACACATAACGTATAGTAGATTACACATCACATACACTACACATAACGTATAGTAGATTACACATAACGTATAGTAGATTACACATCACATACACTACACATAATGTATAGTAGATTACACATCACATACACTACACATCACGTATAGTAGATTACACATCACATACACTACACATAACGTATAGTAGATTACACATCACATACACTACACATAACGTATAGTAGATTACACATCACATACACTACACATAACGTATAGTAGATTACACATCACATACACTACACATAGCGTATAGTAGATTACACATCACATACACTACACATAATGTATAGTAGATTACACATCACATACACTACACATAACGTATAGTAGATTACACATCACATACACTACACATAACGTATAGTAGATTACACATAACGTATAGTAGATTACACATCACATACACTACACATAACGTATAGTAGATTACACATAACGTATAGTAGATTACACATCACATACACTACACATAGCGTATAGTAGATCCCCACATCACATACACTACACATAACGTATAGTAGATTACACATCACATACACTACACATAACGTATAGTAGATTACACATCACATACACTACACATAACGTATAGTAGATTACACATAACGTATAGTAGATTACACATCACATACACTACACATAGCGTATAGTAGATCACACATCACATACACTACACATAACGTATAGTAGATTACACATCACATACACTACACATAACGTATAGTAGATTACACATCACATACACTACACATAACGTATAGTAGATTACACATAACGTATAGTAGATTACACATCACATACACTACACATAGCGTATAGTAGATCACACATCACATACACTACACATAACGTATAGTAGATTACACATCACATACACTACACATAACGTATAGTAGATTACACATCACATACACTACACATAACGTATAGTAGATTACACATAACGTATAGTAGATTACACATCACATACACTACACATGATGTATAGTAGATTACACATCACATACACTACACATAACGTATAGTAGATTACACATAACGTATAGTAGATTACACATCACATACACTACACATAACGTATAGTAGATTACACATCACATACACTACACATAACGTATAGTAGATTACACATCACATACACTACACATAGCGTATAGTAGATCACACATCACATACACTACACATAACGTATAGTAGATTACACATCACATACACTACACATAACGTATAGTAGATTACACATCACATACACTACACATGATGTATAGTAGATTACACATCACATACACTACACATAACGTATAGTAGATTACACATCACATACACTACACATAACGTATAGTAGATCACACATCACATACACTACACATAACGTATAGTAGATTACACATCACATACACTACACATGATGTATAGTAGATTACACATCACATACACTACACATAACGTATAGTAGATTACACATAACGTATAGTAGATTACACATCACATACACTACACATGATGTATAGTAGATTACACATCACATACACTACACATAACGTATAGTAGATTACACATAACGTATAGTAGATTACACATAACGTATAGTAGATTACACATAACGTATAGTAGATTACACATCACATACACTACACATGATGTATAGTAGATTACACATCACATACACTACACATAACGTATAGTAGATTACACATAACGTATAGTAGATTACACATAACGTATAGTAGATTACACATAGCGTATAGTAGATTACACATCACATACACGTCTTCTCTTTTCTCTTGGGGATTTTATCTTAGAGAATGGCGTTCAGATAATGTGTGATTTTATTGTTCCAGGTTCTGTCCGTGAATCTCCCTGCAGAGCGGGATCGTACTGCGCCTCACGCACTGGATCTCCTCCTCCGTGTCCTGGTGGGTTCTTCTGTCCGCAGGGATCTACTACCTATAACAGCAGCACCCAGCTGTGAGTATGTCCGACCATCAGACCATCATCATCATCAGCCGCAGAGCGGTTCTGTCAGATAACACATCTGATACTCGGGATAGGAGCAGGGTTGTGCTGCTGGAGATACCTGAAGGTCAATCATCTGAGTTATGAGTGTGTTTGGTCAACGCGTTTTGAAGCATCAGGACAACCCGCTGTCCTGATAATGAAGCGCAGGCATCGAAACGTGTTGACCAGATAAACGATAACTCAGATGATTGACCTTCAGGTATTTCCAGCAGAACATTAGAGCCCTGCTCCTATCTCGAATATCAGGTTTTATCCTATCGTGGGTCAGAAGCGGCCGGTTACACACGTTTATAGTGGTTGTGTCTGACACAACTACAAAAGGTGAGCAGTTTATTGATTTCAATGGCACCATCCAGTCCAGGGCTAGGCAGCCTTTGTCACTCTTGGTATTGTGAAACTACAACTACCAGCATTCCCAGACCGCTACAGTTTGTTAGACCGCTATCAGTGCATGATGGGAGTTGTAGTTTTACAACAGCTATACTAATGGAGAGTGCTATAAGAAAAATGATCAGTAAGATCAGCCAAATAAAGGCGACCCCACAATAGGACCCTCATCAAGTGACTGCTAGATATGGGGCAACCTATCCCATAAAATATGTACCAGGCAGCTAATATAATACACAACTGCCTCTAACCACATAGTGTTGGTGTCCTTTCTCCTTCCAGCTGCCCGTTCCCTTATTACTGCCCTCCCGGTAGTGTGCTCATGTTGTCCTGTCCAGGAGGGAGTACAGCTGTTCATGGGAGCACACTGCGGGATTCAGCGGAAACTTCATGTAGTAAATGTGGATCTGGGACGTTCCGCGGCGCCAGCGCCTCCGATGTCACCTGCCAGCCATGTCCAGCCGGGTACAGCTGCCCGCAAGGTAATTCTTCAACCAAATACTAGCCTGTGATGGTCCCGGGGATGGGGGGTTGTGGGGCTGATAACAGGGCCCTTCATACTACTGATGTTGCTTTCTCACCTCAGTCTGAGGGCAGAGAGTTGTTTGTTTAATTTTAACTCCCGTTTATTTGTCAGAATGCTGAATGCAGCTTTGGCTGTGACTAGAGTAGAAGCCATGATGTCCTTAGGTTCAGTGCATGATCATCTATGCAACCTCAATACCACAGTAAACCAACTAAATTACCCTGGCATAGATATGGGAGGCAAAGTGACATAAGAAATAAATGAAAAATTCATGATTACAAAGATAAGATTAAAAAATGTATCAACAATAGTACAAGACAAAACAACGGGGAGCGCAGCCCCGACACAATGTATAATACAAAAATATAATAAAATGCAGCAAATAAATTATATGGCCCAAGTCAATTAATGATAATAAAGAGGTAGTCAGTAAAGATAATGTGCAAAGGTAACAAATAAATAACAATTTAAATATTCAATAAATGGATTATAAATCACAAAATAGGTGATATAATATCACATGGAATAATAAATTGCATATGCAAAAAATGATGATCTACAGAACAAATGTAATCCTTATTTGAGTTGGAGTGAAATAGGGTGTGCTGTATACCATCAATGTAATATTATAATATCATATAATCTACTTTGGGATTTATAATCCACTCATTGAATATGAATTAATTTAAATTTATATTTATTTCTGTTACCTTTGCACCTTATTTTTATCTTTACTAACTACCTCTTTAATATTCATTAATTGACTTGGGCCATATATTCATCCAAAAATGCATCTATACCCTAAGCTCCATCCACCAGCTCACACACAAATACACACACATATATATATAATGAGCTGGTGGATGGAGATTAGGGTATACATGCATTTTTGGATGAATATATGGCCCAAGTCAATTAATGATTATCAAAGAGGCAGTTATATATGTATACAACTATATACATATACACACACATATACAATGCCTACAAGTAGTATTCAACCCCCTGCAGATTTAGCTGGTTGACACATGCGGAATTAACTTGGCCTTGTGACATTTGGACTGTAGATCAGCCTGGAAGTGGGGAATGCTCTGCAGCCAAAAATGTTTTTTTTTGTTTTTTAAAGCGTTAAAAGTGAATTCCGAGGGTCATTTATTATTCAACCCCTCAAACCACCAGCATTCTGTTTGGTCCCCCTAAAGTATTAAGAAGTAGTTCAGGCACAAATAACAATGAGCTTCACATGTGTGGATTAATTATCTCTTTTGCGGCCTTTTCTGACTATTTAAGACCCTCCCCAAACTTGTGAACAGCACTCATACATGGTCAACATGGGAAAGACAAAGGAGCATTCCAAGGCCATCAGAGACAAGATCGTGGAGGGTCACAAGGCTGGCAAGGGGTACAAAACCCTTTCCAAGGAGTTGGGCCTACCTGTCTCCACTGTTGGGAGCATCATCCGGAAGTGGAAGGCTTATGGAACTACTGTTAGCCTTCCACGGCCTGGACAGCCTTTGAAAGTTTCCTCCCGTGCCGAGGCCAGGCTTGTCCGAAGAGTCAAGGCTAACCCAAGGACAACAAGGAAGGAGCTCCAGGAAGATCTCATGGCAGTGGGGACATTGGTTTCAGTCAATACCATAAGTAACGTACTCCACCGCAATGGTCTCCGTTCCAGACGAGCCCGTAAGGTTCCTTTACTTTCAAAGCGTCATGTCAAGGCTCGTCTACTGTTTGCTCATGATCACTTGGAGGACTCTGAGACAGACTGGTTCAAGGTTCTATGGTCTGATGAGACCAAGATCGAGATCTTTGGTGCCAACCACACACGTGACGTTTGGAGACTGGATGACACTGCATACGACCCCAAGAATACCATCCCTACAGTCAAGCATGGTGGTGGCAGCATCATACTGTGGGGCTGTTTCTCAGCCAAGGGGCCTGGCCATCTGGTCCGCATCCATGGGAAGATGGATAGCACGGCCTACCTGGAGATTTTGGCCAAGAACCTCTGCTCCTCCATCAAGGATCTTAAGATGGGTCGTAATTTCATCTTCCAACAAGACAACGACCCAAAGCACACAGCCAAGAAAACCAAGGCCTGGTTCAAGAGGGAAAAAATCAAGGTGATGGAGTGGCCTAGTCAGTCTCCTGACCTTAACCCAATTGAAAACTTGTGGAAGGAGCTCAAGATTAAAGTCCACATGAGACACCCAAAGAACCTAGATAACTTGGAGAAGATCTGCATGGAGGAGTGGGCCAAGATAACTCCAGAGACCTGTGCCGGCCTGATCAGGTCTTATAAAAGACCATTATTAGCTGTAATTGCAAACAAGGGTTATTCCACAAAATATTAAACCTAGGGGTTGAATAATAATTGACCCACACTTTTATGTTTAAAATTTATAAAAATTCAACTGAGCAACATAACTTTTTGGTTTGTAAGATTTATGCTTCTGTTAATAAATCCTACTCTCGTTTGCAGTTTGAAGGCTCTAACTTATTGGCATCTTATCAAACCACCTAAATCTGCAGGGGGTTGAAGACTACTTTTAGGCACTGTATGTATATATATATACATATATGTGTGTGTGTGTATATGTATATATATATATTAGATGGTGGCCTGATTCTAAAGCATCAGGTATTCTAGAATATGTATGGAGTTTAATTTGAAAACCGCGCGACATTCAAATCGCGCACTGAATCGCGCGCCGCATTTCTGATTGGTCGCCGCCAGCTATGAAGACCAATCAGAGATGCGGCATTCAAACCGCGTGCCAAGTCTCTGGTCGCCATGGCTGGCAACGACCAATAAGAGAAGTGGCGCGCAGTTTGAATGACGCTTCTCTGATTGGTCGGCGCTGAACGAGGTGACCAATCAGAGGAGCAGCGCGCGCCAAGCCCCACATTGTATTTAAAATATGGTGCCACGGAGAGCGCCGCTATTCTGATTGGTCACCGCGTTCAGCACCGACCAATCAGAGGAGCAGCGCGCGCCATAGCACACATTGTATTTCAAATATGGCGCCATGGCGAACGCCGCTATTCTGATTGGTTGCCGCATTCAGCTGGCGGCCACCAATGAGCGCCCTGATTACCGTGACAGACCGAGAACATTAGGCAATTATATAGTAGATATATATTATACACCCTGGAAAGCTCATGGGCCCCGATGTGAAAGCTCCAACGGGGCCCCCAATTATTGCAAATCTTTAAAAGCATTAGTCTTTTTCTATAGACCAAAGGGACTTTTGAGACCCCTCTAGGCTCCAGGGCCTGGTGCTGTGGCAACCCCTGCACTTATTGTAGTTACACCCCTGGCCCTGCTGTAGAAGAGTAATGTACCATAGTGATATAGAGAATATGTCTGTCCATGTGCTAATGAAATAAGAACAGCCCCGCACATCCAAACAGACAAGTGTGAACAGGTGCAATCTGAAAATTCAATGTACTGCTAACAAATATATAGCTGCACTCTGAGAGGTTGCAAACATTGAATATAGGGATATTGGACCGGCATTTCTGCTATTGAAAACATGTTTTAAAAATGAGATACTTACTGCGTAAAATAACAAGAGCCCAACGGCCAGCGACAAGGTGCATCCCATTGATCAGTCCCTAACCTATTATTCTGATACCTGGGCTAAAAGCCTACAACTTTATGGACTTAAATTGAAAACCACCTAAACCTGGTGGGAGAAGTGTGCAATCCGAAAATAATTAATTACAATATGAAGTAAGAAAACTGACTGACACAACCAGACACATGTGAACAGGGGCAAACTGAAAAATGCAATAAGCTCTAAAAATTACACTCTGAGACACTAAAGTATTCAAACATTGAATATAGGGATTTCGGAATTGCATTACTGCTATTGAAATAGGTGTTAAAAATGAGATACTTAGCTAATAGAATGGGCAGTTTGAGAGCCCACCAGCCAGCGACAAGGCGCATCTTTTTGATGGGTCCTTAACCTATTATTCCCCTACCTGGGCTAAAAGAACTATAACCCTCTGTGTCATTCCTCTACAGATACGTTGCCTGTAGTTTTCCATAGCATTAACCTCGGCCTTGTTTACTGACGCTGCAGGTGGCAAATCTACGCCCCTCAGACATTTATAGGGCTGTGGAAACATTCTTGCAAATACCATAAAGATAGAAGTCACTTATGAGAACATTTACATTTATAAAGATACAAAGTTACGAGAGTTTCCATCATAACATCATTCTTTTAGCCTCCGGCCTGCATTTATAGAATATATACATGAGGCGACTGACACTGCTGGTTTGTGAGGTATATAGACGACGCTTTTCAATTACTTCAAATAGGGGAGGAAAAAAATCAGCAAAGTCAGAATACATAAAAAAAAGCCGAAATGTTAGTTTATTTTCATCAATAACAAAATGCAAAGTGAAGAAGATAAAAATGTAAATCACATTCATATTCGGTGATCGCCGCTCGTCTTCATCACTTCTCAGTCGCTTCACAGCGTTTATGGAGGAGCTCGGCAGGAGGGTGAAATCTGCTGTAAATCTGCACCATTTCCGCAACAACCTCCCTGGATAGGTCATATCGGTCTTGTTATATTACGCTGTATGGACCGCCGGGGAGTTCCCTAGTGAAGAAGCTGAATAGCACAACACTCTGCCCAGCAGTAAATGTTGTAGAGAGCGCCCCCTCTCTTGCATTTCCTACAAGTACTCAAGGGGGGCTGCTTTTCTGAAATGTTAAAATCATTGGGATCAAGTGTTGTTCTCAGAGTGTGCACATATATATAGGAGCATCTCCGTGAATCAGAATATCACAGAAAGTTAAGAATCAATAATTCAATACATAAAGTGACACACATATGTTATATAGAGTCATTATACACAGAGGGATCTATTTAATGTGTTTATTTCTGTTAATGTTGATGATTAATGAAAACCCAAAGGTCATTATCTCAGAAAATTAAAGTATGGAGGATGAAGGGTTAAACACTGCGCTGCCGTATTCCACCAGACAGCAAAGGTTGACTATAATATTGATTGGTCAACGCATTTCAGGGCTCCCAGAAACATGGCAATACGATATTGATTTGTCCTGAGGAAGAGGCCGGGGAGGCCTGAAACACGATGACTATTAAATCAATATTATATTCACTCTCTGATGTCTCATGGAATACGGCAGCGCGGAGTTTAATCCTTCATCCTCCCTACTCTGTATGCACCATGCTGGTGTCTGTAGCAGCCGTGATCTGCTTTTATAGTGGTTGTGACTCTCACAACCACACAAGGTGAAGCCTCTGATACCTATTTAGGTCATATTTTATCTCTCACACCCTTCATCCTCAGTACTTTAATCTTCTGAGATAATGACCTTTGGGTTTTCATGGTGTGTAAGCCATAATCATCAACATTAACAGAAATAAACACATGACATAGCTCCCTCTGTGTGTAATGACTCTATATAATAGATGTGGTCACTTTATGTGTTGAATTACTGATATAAAGTAACTTTTTGATGATCTTCTAATTCACTGAGATGTATATATGTGAAAATACATTCACAAGGCACTGTATATATACATACATAGGGGGCTGAATACTTTCACAAGGCACTGTATATACATAGGGGGCTGAATACTTTCACAAGGCACTGTATATACATAGGGGACTGAATACTTTCACAAGGCACTGTATATACATAGGGGGCTGAATACTTTCACAAGGCTCTGTATATACATAGGGGGCTGAATACTTTCACAAGGCTCTGTATATACATAGGGGGTGAATACTTTCACAAGGCACTGTATATACATAGGGGGCTGAATACTTTCACAAGCCACTGTATATACATAGGGGGCTGAATACTTTCACAAGGCTCTGTATATATACATAGGGGGCTGAATACTTTCACAAGGCACTGTATATACATAGGGGGCTGAATACTTTCACAAGGCTCTGTATATATACATAGGGGGCTGAATACTTTCACAAGGCACTGTATATACATAGGGGGCTGAATACTTTCACAAGGCACTGTATATATACATAGGGGGCTGAATACTTTCACAAGGCTCTGTATATATACATAGGGGGCTGAATACTTTCACAAGGTACTGTATATATACATAGGGGGCTGAATACTTTCACAAGGCACTGTATATATACATAGGGGGCTGAATACTTTCACAAGCCACTGTATATACATAGGGGGTGAATACTTTCACAAGGCACTGTATATATACATAGGGGGCTGAATACTTTCACAAGGCACTGTATATAGGGGCTGAATACTTTCACAAGGCACTGTATATAGGGGCTGAATACTTTCACAAGGCTCTGTATATAGGGGGCTGAATACTTTCACAAGGCACTGTATATAGGGGCTGAATACTTTCACAAGGCACTGTATATATACATAGGGGGCTGAATACTTTCACAAGGCACTGTATATATACATAGGGGGCTGAATACTTTCACAAGGCACTGTATATACATAGGGGGCTGAATACTTTCACAAGGCACTGTATATAGGGGCTGAATACTTTCACAAGGCACTGTATATACATAGGGGGCTGAATACTTTCACAAGGCACTGTATATAGGGGCTGAATACTTTCACAAGGCTCTGTATATAGGGGGCTGAATACTTTCACAAGGCTCTGTATATAGGGGGCTGAATACTTTCACAAGGCACTGTATATAGGGGCTGAATACTTTCACAAGGCACTGTATATATACATAGGGGGCTGAATACTTTCACAAGGCACTGTATATATACATAGGGGGCTGAATACTTTCACAAGGCACTGTATATATACATAGGGGGCTGAATACTTTCACAAGGCACTGTATATACATAGGGGGCTGAATACTTTCACAAGGCACTGTATATACATAGGGGGCTGAATACTTTCACAAGGCACTGTGTATATACATAGGGGGATGAATACTTTCACAAGGCACTGTATATACATAGGGGGCTGAATACTTTCACAAGGCGCTGTATATATACACAGGGGGCTGAATACTTTCACAAGGCGCTGTATATATACATAGGGGGCTGAATACTTTCACAAGGCACTGTATATATACATAGGGGGCTGAATACTTTCACAAGGCACTGTATATATACATAGGGGGCTGAATACTTTCACAAGGCGCTGTATATATACTCATAGAGCTGCTTCTGTAATGTTGATCTACACTTTTGCATTCATTGGGTCCTTCCTTTCTCGATGTGGCACAGATAAGTGGATGGATTGAGGGCAGTTAATGCTTTAGTCTCCACACCCTTAATAATTGTGCAGTTTAATGTGTCGCACCCTGCTCCCCCCTGTATTAATTCTTAGGGTTGTGCCCACAAGGGGCTCTGAGGCCTGAGATCTCGCTCCACCTGTAGAAACCTATTTAATGCATCAATGTATCTGAAATGATACATTGTGTCTTTGTGATAAGTGATGGTGACAATGTCCGGTCTTTATTGTGCAGATAAAACACCTGCAAGAGGCGAACCCTGATCCTGTGACCACATAACACAGGAATCCTCTGTGACAGCTTCATCTCCTAAGTGTCAGCCATCTAACGCCTCATGTCCCCTTTACTACAGGTGTGGAGGACTACAAGTCGTATCCCTGCCCCGCCGGCCATTACTGCCCATCCAGTGCCACAGTGCCAGTCCCGTGTCCGCCTGGTACTTATGGTAATGACACTGGAGGAAGAGAATTAGTGGACTGCCAGCCTTGCCCCGCAGGCACTTACAACCACCTCTCTGCCCAGGTATCGTGCTTTCTGTGCGGAAGCTCATCCTCTTCCCAGCCAGGTGAGTAGGATCTGACCTGTAAGCCGACATGACAGCCGTCCGCCGGGTGCTGTCATCAGTGTGTCTCCTCTCCAGGGGCAGGCCAGGGCCGGGGGGCAGAGAGGCATTCGCCTCCCGGGCCGTTCACTTAGCAGCAGTTCCAAGACCAAGCTAAATCCGCTAGTGTCACCTGCAGTAGAGGGTTTAATGGCCTAGAAGGGTGTGACCCCGGCTCCTCCAGATGCAGCACCATGCGAGTGCCATAGCCGCTTCTGTTCCCTGTAGCTGCACACGGTCTACATACAGGCTGGTTCACATGTAGCGCTTTTGCTGGGGATTTTTTCCCTTTAATTTTTAGACTGGTAAAACTCTGTGTCTTAGGGGGCCGTCACACGGAACGATATCTTGCCCGATATCGTTTAAGCGATCTCCTTTTTGATCGCTTAAGCGATATCGGGCAAGATATCGTTGCATGTAATCAAGCGATTTACGATGGTAAATCGCTTGATCGTGACATCGCTGATCTGAGGTTCTGTTCTCAGATCTAGCGATGAACGATGCAACGATCTGCATCATCGTGGTGTATGACCACGATGATCCATCTCCCAGCGACCGCGCCTATGCTGGGAGATGGTAACTATGGTACACGTCGGGTAACTAAGCGATGCGCGGCGCCTAGTTACCCGATGTGTACCATAGTAACGAGCGAGATCGCGGCTCCGCATCGCTGGTGAGTCTGTCTGTGTGACATCTCACCAGCGATGTGAGCGATATTGTAAGCGATCGCGCGTGCACGTGATCGCTTACAATATCGCTAAAGATGTCGCAGCGTGTGACGGCCCCCTTACAGTAGCAGCAAAATAAGCATGATTGCTGAAACCTCATGCACATGTAAGGGTGCTTACACATTGGTGTTTTTGCCCCGATCAGGCAGATCCGGACAAAAAAAACGCATCTGCCGCCAGTGCCGCCTAACGGCCGCACTTGCGGTGCACTTGCGGCAAGCCCCATGCATTGTCTATGGGGCTTGAGGTAAGTGTGCAGCAGACGCAGCAAGTGCGGTTTCGGCAGTTGCAGCAGATGCGGCCGCGAAAATAAACGCCGTTGACTGCTTTTTTTTTCGCGGCCACATCTGCTGCAACTGCCGAAACCGCTCTTGCCGCGTCTGCCGCACACTTACCTCATGATGCTCTCTGCTGCACTCTGCTACGCTCTGCTCTCTGCTGCTCTCTGCTGCTCTCTGCTGCACTCTGCTGCACTCTGCTGCACTCTGCTACGCTCTGCTCTCTGCTGCTCTCTGCTGCTCTCTGCTGCACTCTGCTGCTCTCTGCTGCACTCTGCTGCACTCTGCTGCACTCTGCTGCTCTCTGCTGCACTCTGCTGCACTCTGCTGCACTCTGCTGCTCTCTGCTGCTCTCTGCTGCACTCTGCTGCGGCGGCTCCAGGTGGCCCTGATTTCCTTATATTTTCATTGATTTGTCTGATTTTGCTCCGTTTATCCTGATGTGATTTTTTTTTTTTTTCGGTGAATGACCCTCAGCTTCAAGGAGCTGCGTCTGCCGGGGACTGAACCGCTCATTCCAGGAATCTGACGGATCCTGCATCTGTCAGGCCGGATTTGTGTTTTATGACAACCGAGAACAGCAGAGATCAGACAGCAACAGCAACTTAGATTGTCAGCCACAGGTACGGACAACAGATGGGGCAAGTGTGCGCTTGGCGGGGGAGCAAGTGTGCGCTTGGCGGGGGGAGCAAGTGTGCGCTTGGCAGGGGGGGGGCAAGTGTGCGCTTGACAGGGGGAGCAAGTGTGCGCTCGGAGGGGGGAGCAAGTGTGCACTCGGAGGGGGGAGCAAGTGTGCGCTTGGCAGGGGGGGAGCAAGTGTGCGCTTGGCAGGGGGGGAGCAAGTGTGAGCACATGTAGCAGAGCTGTGTGTCTATATCTGCATGTAGCAGAGCTGTGTGTCTATATCTGCATGTAGCAGAGCTGTGTGTCTATATCTGCATGTAGCAGAGCTGTGTGTCTATATCTGCATGTAGCAGAGCTGTGTGTCTATATCTGCATGTAGCAGAGCTGTGTGTCTACATCTGCATGTAGCAGAGCTGTGTGTCTATGTCTGCATGTAGCAGAGCTGTGTGTTTATATCTGCATGTAGCAGAGCTGTGTGTCTATGTCTGCATGTAGTATGTATTTTTTTCTGTTTTCTGCTATTCAAACCTTGGGGGTGTCTTATAGTGTGAACAATGCAGTATATTAGTAGGGGCGGGAACCTTAGATTGGAAGCTTCACTCCAGTGCTGAAAGACAAAAATACTGGAGGGGAGATTTCAATGTGAGAATGAAAATATTTCCATTAAACTCTTTCTGCACGGATTTCTGTGCCCTAAATCAATTGACTTTTGCTCCAATTTATATTTGTGATGTAATTGAAATATGACGTGTTCATGTGCAGGTAGAAGAGCGCTGCTCCAGTGCTGAAGTGCGCCTGTCATCTACAAGGAAGTGTGTATCCCCACAGCATCATGACTGTACCCCGAACTGCGGCCTTCAGGGTGGAGAACTGAGCACCGAGCTGGGAATGTCAGTCACCTCTCATATGTGTGCATGAGAAATAAGATTGTGGATATCACTTATTAACAAAGGAAAACTGAGATATGTAGATGTAAAATCTGCAGAATAGTGGGTGCAGCTCTGGAGTATAATACAGGAGGGAACTCAGGATCAGTAATGTAATGTATGTACACAGTGACTGCACCAGCAGAAATTGTGAGTGCAGCTCTGGAGTATAATACAGGAGGTAACTCAGGATCAGTAATGCAATGTATGTACACAGTGACTGCACCAGCAGAATAGTGAGTGCAGCTCTGGAGTATAATACAGGAGGTAACTCAGGATCAGTAATGTAATGTATGTACACAATGACTGCACCAGCAGAATAGTGAGTGCAGCTCTGGAGTATAATACAGGAGGTAACTCAGGATCAGTAATGTAATGTATGTACACAGTGACTGCACCAGCAGAATAGTGAGTGCAGCTCTGGAGTATAATACAGGAGGTAACTCAGGATCAGTAATGTAATGTATGTACACAGTGACTGCACCAGCAGAATAGTGAGTGCAGCTCTGGAGGATAATACAGGAGGTAACTCAGGATCAGTAATGTAATGTATGTACACAGTGACTGCACCAGCAGAATAGTGAGTGCAGCCCTGGAGGATAATACAGGAGGTAACTCAGGATCAGTAATGTAATGTATGTACACAGTGACTGCACCAGCAGAATAGTGAGTGCAGCTCTGGAGTATAATACAGGAGGTAACTCAGGATCAGTAATGTAATGTATGTACACAGTGACTGCACCAGCAGAATAGTGAGTGCAGCTCTGGAGTATAATACAGGAGGTAACTCAGGATCAGTAATGTAATGTACACAGTGACTGCACCAGCAGAATAGTGAGTGCAGCTCTGGAGGATAATACAGGAGGTAACTCAGGATCAGTAATGTAATGTATGTACACAGTGACTGCACCAGCAGAATAGTGAGTGCAGCTCTGGAGTATAATACAGGAGGTAACTCAGGATCAGTAATGTAATGTATGTACACAGTGACTGCACCAGCAGAATAGTGAGTGCAGCTCTGGAGTATAATACAGGAGGTAACTCAGGATCAGTAATGTAATGTATGTACACAGTGACTCCACCAGCAGAATAGTGAGTGCAGCTCTGGAGTATAATACAGGAGGTAACTCAGGATCAGTAATGTAATGTATGTACACAGTGCCTGCACCAGCAGAATAGCGAGTGCAGCTCTGGAGTATAATACAGGAGGTAACTCAGGATCAGTAATGTAATGTATGTACACAGTGACTGCACCAGCAGAATAGTGAGTGCAGCTCTGGAGTATAATACAGGAGGTAACTCAGGATCAGTAATGTATGTACACAGTGACTGCACCAGCAGAATAGTGAGTGCAGCTCTGGAGGATAATACAGGAGGTAACTCAGGATCAGTAATGTAATGTATGTACACAGTGACTGCACCAGCAGAATAGTGAGTGCAGCTCTGGAGTATAATACAGGAGGTAACTCAGGATCAGTAATGTAATGTATGTACACAGTGACTGCACCAGCAGAATAGTGAGTGCAGCTCTGGAGTATAATACAGGAGGTAACTCAGGATCAGTAATGTAATGTATGTACACAGTGACTGCACCAGCAGAATAGTGAGTGCAGCTCTGGAGTATAATACAGGAGGTAACTCAGGATCATAATGTAATGTATGTACACAGTGACTGCACCAGCAGAATAGTGAGTGCAGCTCTGGAGTATAATACAGGAGGTAACTCAGGATCAGTAATGTAATGTATGTACACAGTGACTGCACCAGCAATAGTGAGTGCAGCTCTGGAGTATAATACAGGAGGTAACTCAGGATCAGTAATGTAATGTATGTACACAGTGACTGCACCAGCAGAATAGTGAGTGCAGCTCTGGAGTATAATACAGGAGGTAACTCAGGATCAGTAATGTAATGTATGTACACAGTGACTGCACCAGCAGAATAGTGAGTGCAGCTCTGGAGTATAATACAGGAGGTAACTCAGGATCAGTAATGTAATGTATGTACACAGTGACTGCACCAGCAGAATAGTGAGTGCAGCTCTGGAGTATAATACAGGAGGTAACTCAGGATCAGTAATGTAATGTATGTACACAGTGACTGCACCAGCAGAATAGTGAGTGCAGCTCTGGAGTATAATACAGGGGTAACTCAGGATCAGTAATGTAATGTATATACACAGTGACTGCACCAGCAGAATAGTGAGTGCAGCTCTGGAGTATAATACAGGAGGTAACTCAGGATCAGTAATGTAATGTATGTACACAGTGACTGCACCAGCAGAATAATGAGTGCAGCTCTGGAGTATAATGCTGCATGTTTGCTCAGGATGTATTGTCATTTGGTGATATTCCTCAGGTGCCATTGTCTACAATATGTATCGGCTGAAGAGCTGTGCGATGGTTTGTGTCTTATGAAGGCTCCTCAGATATCCATGAGCTTCGGATCTAACCTGCAATTCCAGCTACATATTGAGGAGCCTGAGAAGAGAAGGAGCAGAAAGCTGGTAATCACTGTCCACTTACTGATTACTGCTGGATATAATATGTAATGTTTTCAAAGAAATTGATTATCACAGTATAATGGACTTTTTTAGTTAAACCTTTGTGACTCTTGTTATCCTCTTGTGTCACCTAGAAATCCATGTTATTTTGTCAATGTAACATAACAAACCTTTGTCCACCAGATGGCGATCTTGCACTGCATACAATTTGCAGTATAATAAACTTCACCTACAAATCACTTCCATATACTGTATGTGAATGGGGATATTTCTGCTACAGGTATTGTGGTTTCTATAGGTGCCACTGGGGCAATTGCATAATGTGAAACAAATCTGCCCCTGTGGGAATATACAGTTATGGACAAAAGTTTTTGAGCCTGACAAAGATATTGCTGCTTGAGTTTTTAGAGTTACAATTTGCATTACCGCTGGATTGTTATGGAGAGGGGTCAGATGAATTGTACATGATTGCAGTAAGTCCTTGTTATGCATAATAAATTATTCACAAAAAAGAACAACAATTTTGTCTTGGCACAAATGACCTGTTTACAGGAAAAAACACCTGAAATGCTGTAAACTCAGGGGAAAGTGTTAAGACGGACAAGGCAGCTGATCTCACTCTATCATACGGGACTGAATTATAAGAGCAGGTTGACTGCTTTAATAGGGGGCTGAGGTCAGAAATCATTCTTATGTTTACCATAGTTACCTCCAGGGAAATGAACCCTCCCTGACAGACGTTATGTCGCTTATCCATATTGATGACAATTTATTTTCTTAACCTAAACCACATTTCGGAGGGTTTCAGCTTTCAAAAGTGCAATTTATAAAACTAATGGATGAATGTAACGTCAGGTTATAAGCTTTTATTTACATAACATGGATAAGCGACATACCTTCTGTCAGGGAGTGAATATCTTCATCTTTACTTTGCATCAAAAGATCTTTACAGGCAAGGATATTGCTACTTGTGAAATTGCCCCTAATTTGACCATTTATCAGATTATCAAGAGCTCCAGTTACCTCCAGGGAAATGTGTACCTTCATCTTTACTTTGCATCAAAATGGCTTTACAGGCAAGGACATTGCTACCTGTAAACTTGCCCCTAATTTGACTATTTATCGGATTATCAAGAGCTTCAGTTACCTCCAGGGAAATGTGTACCTTCATCTTTACTTTGCATCAAAAGGGCTTTACAGGCAAGGACATTACTACCTGTAAACGTGCCCCTAATTTGACCATTTATCGGATTATCAAGAGCTTCAGTTACCTCCAGGGAAAGGTGTACCTTCATCTTTACTTTGCATCAAAAGGGCTTTGCAGGCAAGGACATGGCTACCTGTAAACTTGCCCCTAATTTGACAATTTATCGGATTATCAAGAGCTTCAGTTACCTCCAGGGAAATGTGTACCTTCATCTTTACTTTGCATCAAAAGGGCTTTACAGGCAAGGACATTACTACCTGTAAACTTGCCCCTAATTTGACCATTTATCTGATTATCAAGAGCTTCAGTTGCAATGAAGAAAGCTTCAGGTTGCCCAAGAAAGTCTTGCAAGTGCCACATTGTCTCTTAAACAGAATTCA
This sequence comes from Allobates femoralis, assembly GCA_033576535.1. NCBI lineage: Eukaryota > Metazoa > Chordata > Amphibia > Anura > Aromobatidae > Allobates > Allobates femoralis. Next base: position 39,738,054 of record JARQOC010000009.1, read on the forward strand.
ACAAACGGATCGGTTCAACACCAGTGCAGAACTAGGTAAGGAATGGAAGCAGGCTGTACAGGGACTGGACCGCAGAGGACAGGGGTAAGTTTTTTTTTTTTCTTACTGAACCCTTTGACAGACTGTTTGAGACATGTAGAAGAATGATTATTGGGAGAAGAAAAGCTGAGCGCTGCCATGAGTCCTGTGTCTGCCAGCAGTAAAACTCCCTGACATCTAATTGGAGATGTATTATGCTTTTTCTGTCATATTGGAGACTGTGTCACCAGGGAAAAGTGATAACTAAGTGACATCGTGAACAAAACATTGAAAGTTTGTCTCTTTATTATTTATCGGCCTTCAGCTTGATCTCGAGCCATGGTGACTTGATGGATGAACGCTCGGTAGGAAGATTGATCTTGTGCGAACCTAGATAGGTCCACCAGGGTCTTCTCTGCCATTGTCTTGATTGTATTAAGTCTTTGGGTTGCTGGTCTTCATCTTCACCTTGTTCCTTCTATTCTTCCCACGATGATGTCTTCTCCAGTGATTTCGCTCTTCCTATGATGTGTAGACAGTCATATCTTGGTGATTCTTCCTTCCAGTGACGTCTGGTTGGTTCTTGTTCTTCTTGCCATCCAGGGTATTGATAACCTCCTTCTCCAGCTCCACATTATGAAGGTGTTGATTCTTCTTCTGTTTTGTTCCTTTATCGTCCAAGTGTCACTTCCATATGTTACTACAGAATAGACCAGACTATGTACGAGCCGTGTCTCCATCACCAGTGAAATGTTACTACAGAATAGACCAGACTATGTACGAGCCGTGTCTCCATCACCAGTGAAATGTTACTACAGAATAGACCAGACTATGTACGAGCCGTGTCTTCATCACCAGTGAAATGTTACTACAGAATAGACCAGACTATGTACGAGCCGTGTCTTCATCACCAGTGAAATGTTACTACAGAATAGACCAGACTATGTACAAGCCGTGTCTCCATCACCAGTGAAATGTTACTACAGAATAGACCAGACTATGTACGAGCCGTGTCTCCATCACCAGTGAAATGTTACTACAGCATAGACCAGACTATGTACAAGCCGTGTCTCCATCACCAGTGAAATGTTACTACAGAATAGACCAGACTATGTACGAGCCGTGTCTCCATCACCAGTGAAATGTTACTACAGCATAGACCAGACTATGTACGAGCCGTGTCTCCATCACCAGTGAAATGTTACTACAAAATAGACCAGACTATGTACGAGCCGTGTCTCCATCACCAGTGATATGTTACTACAGACTAGACCAGACTATGTACGAGCCGTGTCTCCATCACCAGTGAAATGTTACTACAGACTAGACCAGACTATGTACAAGCCGTGTCTCCATCACCAGTGAAATGTTACTACAGACTAGACCAGACTATGTACGAGCCGTGTCTTCATCACCAGTGAAATGTTACTACAGAATAGACCAGACTATGTACGAGCCGTGTCTCCATCACCAGTGAAATGTTACTACAGAATAGACCAGACTATGTACGAGCCGTGTCTTCATCACCAGTGAAATGTTACTACACAATAGACCAGACTATGTACGAGTCGTGTCTCCATCACCAGTGAAATGTTACTACAGAATAGACCAGACTATGTACGAGCCGTGTCTCCATCACCAGTGAAATGTTACTACAGAATAGACCAGACTATGTATGAGCCGTGTCCTCATCACCAGTGAAATGTTCCTTGATGTGAAGACCTTGTCCAGTGACTTCATTGTTGATTTGCCTGTAGCTTTGCTCATATTGACTTTGGTGTCGTCACTGCATCTTGAGTAATCATTGATCAGAGTAGGGTGAAGTCTTTACCACTTCCAGTTCATTGCCGTCCATCTCACATGTGTCCCGGTATTACCTGGCAGTAGTCACATGTGTCCCGATCGTACCGGCAGTAGTCAGTATCTTTGTGTCCCGGTCGTACCTGGCAGTAGTCACATGTGTCCCGTCCTACCTGGCAGTAGTCACATGTGTCCTGGTCGTACTGGTAGTAGTCACACGTGTCCCGGTCGTACCTGGCACTAGTCACATGTGTCCCGGTCGTACCTGGCAGTAGTCACATGTGTCCCGGTCGTACCTGGCAGTAGTCTCATGTGTCCCGGTCGCACTGGCAGTAGTCTCATGTGTCCCGGTCGCACTGGCAGTAGTCTCATGTGTCCCGGTCGTACCGGCAGTAGTCTCATGTGTCCCGGTCGTATTGGCAGTAGTCTCATGTGTCCCGGTCGTACCGGCAGTAGTCTCATGTGTCCCGGTCGTACCGGCAGTAGTCTCATGTGTCCCGGTCGTACCGGCAGTAGTCTCATGTGTCCCGGTCGTACCGGCAGTAGTCTCATGTGTCCCGGTCGTACCGGCAGTAGTCTCATGTGTCCCGGTCGTACCGGCAGTAGTGACATGTGTCTCGGTCGTACCGGTAGTAGTCTCATGTCTCGGTAATGCCGGCAGTAGTCTCATGTCCTGGTCGTACCAGCAGTAGTCGGTATGTTGTCTTCTTAGTGTTGAGTATTGGTCCCAAGTTGGAGCTTTGCATCTTGACTCAGTATTAAGTCCTTCCTTCCATCTACACTTATCATTGTTGCATCAGCTGTGGATCTTATATTGTTGATGTTTCTTCCACCAATTTTGATTCCTTCTTCTTTTCCGGCAATTCCAGCCTTCCTGACAATAGCTTCTGCATATAAATGGAGGAGTAGTGGTGACCGGACGCTGCCTTGTCTGACGCCTTGCTCTGCTTTGAACAATGAAATTCCCGAGATTTCAATCCTATTGAGAGACCGTGGTCAATCCTCAAAGAGCGGAAGGACGAAGAAAACACAGAAATTGTTATAAACTCCAAGTGCTGATAAGGCAAAGAGCGAGAGATTGTGATATCGAGCTGCCGGGGAGAAGGGCAGAAGTCTGGAGATAGAAGGATCAATGCTGGAAATATTGAGGCTTTGCATTAGTTAATGTATTTGTCAATAAAAGATTGATAACGTGAAATGTTGATCATTCTACTTCATTAATCAATGGATCTTCCTAGTAAAAGATATGAAAACACAAGCAGTGAGCGGAGACCACTAATGCAGGATGGGGGTTTGGGTGGTGGTAACCTTACTGTCTCTGTTATAAAGCTGTTACAGTAATTAATCCCCGTATTTTGATACACTCGGGTCACAGATCTTGCGATGATGCTTCAGGTTTCTTAGAATACTCCGCTCTTGCGCTCTACAACCTGCTCGTTCCTACACAAATATGTCTTTTCTGAGAAAGTTTTAATGAGCCGTGGAACAAGTTCACAGAAGATCTGATGTCCTGGCGTTATCACTTCACATCTGTGACACATGACTGTTTGCAGGGAATGCTTTGTCATGTTTCTATGATTGTGCTGGTCCTGACTCTCTCGATGCTGTCAGTAGAGTAATTAACTGGAGGTAATGGGTGGATACTGTCTTTAAAAAATGTCCCCCTGGTTGTTCATCTTCAACTCCTTTTAATCTAGGGTTCATCTTTGTCCAGGACTTTTTGAGGATATTGATGACCTATCCAAAGGTCCTGGACAACTCCTATAACTATAATGTAACAAAATAGAAAAAGGTTTACACTCGCCCTGTTCTTGCCTTAAAATGATTCCTTTTATCTCAGCTACAGAGGGACGTTCACAGCATTGTACAAGGATTACAGCTGTTTCGTGCTAGCTTGGCACTTCAATAGATCCTATCAAGCTAGCACGAAACAGCTGTAATCCTTGTACAATGCTGTGATCGTTCCTCTGTACCGGAGATAAAAGGAATCATTTTAAGGCAAGAACAGGGTGTGTGCTGCTTTTTCTATATTTTACGTTATATTGATACATCTGAACCTGATACATCTGAACCACCTATTTGCCATTTTGTCACTTTTAGGAGCTATTTTTGTCCGTGCCTTTATGCTGATGAGTTAAGCTGCTGGAGGTCTATGTGGAGTGGGGCCCAACAATTTTCTTCTTCTTTGCTGTGACCCCTATAACTATGAGAGCGACTCAAGGAAATCGCACCCAGTACTATATATTCTTTGCGGGTCATCACTTGTGTATTCTAGTGGCGGAGTGGTGCAATAGTAAATTAGTAACATAGTATTAGTGTTTACCTGCTATCAATTATAACCAATGGAAACGTATCAAAGTTTTCTCACTTGTTACTAACACACCGACCTCTGAATCTGGCAGGATAAATTGCAGCTTTTTAGTAACATCTGAAAACATGGATAACCATTGTCGCTGTTGCAGATTTATCATCTGTTGTTGCATGGAAGCATGCTCTGATACATGATATCCACAGCGGATCTCTATATCTAGCCACTGTCATTACTGCAGGTGTAATTGGAGTTTTCCCCTTGTATTTCAGGTGATGATGAATGTCCTGGGTCCCGATCACCACGTGTGGAGCAGTGAGCAGGTGCACCTTGTGTTATTTAGTCCCAGCGGAGTATTTGGCGTCATTCTGGCCAGCGCACAAGTCATCGAGGCCTTTCTGACAGGTCAGACACTTGTAATATTCATGTTGGCTGTGTTATAAGATGTACCCAAAAAATAATTACAATCTTAAGAACAATACTTGAATTTAGGAGACTCGTGGTCAGTGCCAACACCCAGGAAATCAAGAGCTGGAGATCCGGTCCTTACATCAACAGACCCGGCATCTTTACCCCGAATACCCAATCCCATCCTGTGCCTCAAAGAGGGCGACGTTGTGCTATTTCAGCTGAGCATACTACAAAATGGTAATGTCACCGGATCACTAGTAGGTTTCTATTTTCGTTGTTAGTTATTGTATATGTATAAGCAGAAGTCACATATATTTAAACATGCATTGTCTTCTACAAACCCAGTACATAGCAAAAAGAGGATTAGGGGTACTCACCGTGAAATATCTTGTTTTCTGAGCCTTTATTGGGGGACACAGGAACACCATACTCTCTGGCTGTATTCTGCTGCCACTAGTAGGCTGACACTATGCAAAAAAGTCGTCTCTTCCTCAGCAGATCACACATTTACCAACTGGCATGATGCTAATGAGTTAGGGAGCAAGCACGTAGAGAGACAATAGACTTAGAACAGGTTAATTATGGAAACAGACTCTAAAGAAAGGGAGGGTACTGTGTCCCCCAATGAAGGCTCTGAGAAAGGTTTTCCGGTGAGTACCCAAAGTCCTCTTTGCTATCGCTCAATTGTGGGACACAGGAACACCATGGGAAGTCCCAAAGCAATGCCCAAGGTTGGGAAGAAAGGTAAACAAATGGAAAAAAAACACATGAAGATAGATGAACTTCAGAAGGAAGATCAAACCACTGGGTGCTTAGGCTGACCTCCGCCAAGTCATAGGTACGAGCCTGGTAAACATGTACAGAAAACCAGGTAGATGCCTTGCAAACCTGCAACGCAGAAGCCTGATGAACGGCCAAGGAGGCCCCTACTGCACGAGTGGAATGAGCCGATACCCCAGAGGGGAGAGCAGAAATGGTGGAACAAATCCAAAGAGCAATGGTAACTTTAAAGGACAGAAGTCTCTTCTGGCACCTTCTGGAAGAATAAATAAGCAATCTGTACATCTAAACTGATCGGTTCCGGAAAGACAGATGCAAATGGCTGTAACGAGATCCAACTTGTTTAGAGATCGCTCCAGGGAACCCAAAGGAGAAGGACAAAATAGAGGAAGAATGATATCCTTGGTAAGTGAAGATGAAGGGGAGCAACACAGACTGATTCCAATTCAGAAACTTGTCTAATGGACATAATCGCTACTGGGAAAGTTATCTTCCAAGAGAGAAAGGACAGAGAGACCTGGAGGGGTTCAAAAAGAGGTCGTAAGAGTTTGCAAGATCAGACTGAGGTCCCGTGACCCCACCAGAGGCCGGTATGGAGGAACCTATTGAGCTACACATGGAAGAAGAGTCTGAATCAATAGGGCAGAGACTTGACCCTTGATGGAACGGAGTCAGGACCAGGCTCCAGGCCCAACTGTAAGAAGGTCATTCGAGACGGAAGCTAGAAAGACGCGCGGGCCATGTGATAAGACTCGCTCCAACCAAAGATAGACTTCCAGGTACAATGATAAATAAGGAGAGGGGAACGTTTTTGAGCCCTAATCATGGTCTGAATGACTTGATCAGGGAATCCAGAGACCTGGAGATCTACTAACTGAGATGTCATGAATTCTGGTGGAAGATGGCACCCTGGGAAACCAAGTCTGGATGATTTGGGAGACTCCATGTGGCGTCTGCGGGCAGCAGGTTGACTAACTTTGCATACAATGGCTTTCTGGGCCAGCCTGGAGTGACCAGAGTGACTGGAACTCCTACCATATTCCCATTCTGTCAAATTCCTCATGGTTAAGGAAGGCGTCTTCATCTTTAACATCCAATGACTGGTTGATGACCAGGGCTAGGCTGTCCACCATGTCTTTTTTCGTGGAGGCCAGTTCAGAATCCAGATCAGAATCTGAGCCGGACTTTGGGTCGGACTTGAATTACATAAGAGTCGGGAGAGGGGAAATGAGACAGATTGACCACTTTAAAGGGTCAATGAGATGGAGATCTGGAAGAGTAGCTTGTGTGGATATTTTTCTTGGATCATTTAAGGGGCCGCTACAGCGAGAACTAGTTAGGCCTCATTAATAAAGACATCACTGTCGCTATGCAGAAGAGAGCACTCGCACCACTGACTCCTCACTGATGTCAGGTGCATGTAGAGAGTCATTTGTGTGCACTCTCCTTCATTAAAGTAATTGAAGAGACAAGTGATGTCAGAAGCAAGGAGAGAGCGATTTGTTATCTTCTGACGGTGCTTCCTCTGGACAGGCACCACTGTATCACTGCAAATCAGCCTAAGAGTGGTAGTAATGTAAATAAGGAGAAGGAACAATGCACCAAGGCATTTAGCCACGACAAGGGTGCATGACACCCCTTCATTTGCATTTTACAATAAAGTTGTTTTTTGGGGCAGATCACCACAGCAGTTGCCAGGTCAGTGACCAGTGCACTTCAGCAGGATGTCCGAAGCGAGGAGAGAGTGATCTGTTATCTTCTCACAGTGCTGGACTATCACCACTGTACCATTGCCAATCAGCATCGGAGTGAAAGTAATCTATATGAGGGGATGGAATGATGCACCGAGGCATTTAGGCACTAAACACCTTCATTTGCATTTTACAATAGTGTTTTGGGTTGTTTTTTTTGGGGGGGGAGCAGATTTTAAAACAAAGGGAGCAATAATAGAAATCATTCTATTTCCGTTGAAGCCATGTGGTTAGGACCGATGTATTCCTGTTTATTAGCCCTCAGTTCACAATTAATTTCCCGCTGCTTTTCAATTCCTTTATGTGATGATTATGAGATAAATTAAAGGGGACGATCTGTCTCAAATGTCTCCAAATAAACAAGGCCTCCTATGGAAGGAAATTACGGTAGATTTGGAAGGCGGCGATGAGAAATCTAAAGTGACAAAAATGAGAATGTTTGTTGTGTGGAGGGATGAAATCTGCCACGTTCCAGCATGTGGATGTATGGATCTACAGATTAGCACCTAATGTATGCAGAAGTGTCTTCATTTATATTCATTTATGCCCGGGTTTACAGTGTATGAATTGCACAATTATTGGATTATCAGGGAGGGTATTGATATGTATTTGTAAAGCTTCACTGGATTTGCTGAGCAAGAGAAAAACAATTGACTGCGCCGCTGCTGTATTGGAGATTTCATAGAAAACGCATTACTGGTAAACTAATCCGACTTTTCTATCCACACCTCCTGTACACCATGGGGGAATGCCGAATAACCAGATCTTTAGGGAGGGAGAATCGCTTGCAGGACGTTCTTCCTGAAGCTCGATGTACAGTTTTACTGAATGTCAGGATGATGATTTTTTGTGTACATCTATATTTAGATTTCTGGTTATTGCTATCACTCAATTATTACAACATTTTCTGCATAATCATCCAGAGATGTCAATCACTGATTAGGACCGCCCACTGGACTACCAAGCACGGAATGCAAAAGAACTTCAATTAAAAAATACAAGCTAAACTGATTTTTCTCTATTTCTTCATTGGGGGACACACGAAACTATGGCTGTATCCCCCAATAAAGGCATCAAGGAAGAGATTTTACAGTGAGTACCCAAAATCATCTTTTCTCTATCTCTTCATTGGGGGACATGGCCATGGTCTCCTGTCCCCCCAATGAAGGCTCTGAGAAAGAGATTTTACAGTGAGTACCCAAAATCAACTTTTCTCTATCTTTTAATTGGGGGACATGACCATGGTTTCCTGTGTCCCCCCAATGAAAGCTCGGAGAAAGAGATTTTACGGTGGGTACCCAAAATCTTCTTTTCTCTATCTTTTCATTTGGGGACATGACTATGGTTTCCTGTGTCCCCCCCCAATGAAGGCTCCGAGAAAGAGATTTTACGGTGGGTACCCAAAAATTTTCTTTTCTCTATCTTTTAATTGGGGGACATGGCCATGGTTTCCTGTGTCCCCCCAATGAAGGCTCCGAGAAAGAGATTTTACGGTGGGTACCCAAAATCTTCTTTTCTCTATCTTTTAATTGGGGGACATGGCCATGGTTTCCTGTCCCCCCAATGAAAGCTCTGAGAGCGAGATTTTACAGTAGCCCAAAATCTTATTTTTTTTTTCACAAGCCTATAGATCAATCTACTCATCCTTTCCTGCTGTATAATATGTTACCTGCATTTCGGACTGCATGGGCAGTATGACAGATTTCCTTCAATAACTTGCTAAAGGAATAGTGATTAGAAACATTTTCCAGGTCTTCTTATATCAGTATGTTAAAGTGGTTTAAGAGTGATTCGAAAAGACCATCAAAGACCAAATATCCGCCCTAAGGCTGATGTCGGCGGCAATTTTTTTAGGTGACGCTGGGGCGCGGCCTATCACCGCCGACATCGCCAATGCGTCGCCCAATGTGAATGGGCGAGGGTGACACATTTGAGTGGTCGCCTGGTTTCAGAGCAGCGCTCTGAAACCAGGCGACCACTCTGGGGCGATGTGTACACATCGCCCCATGTAAACAGCCAACGGCGATCTGACAGTGTTACGGTTTCGCCGCTGGGGTTTTCAGACACCCCAGCAGCGATGCCGCCTGTCCGGTCGTCTGTGCGTTGCCGGAGGTGTCGCCGCATGTAAACATGCGACGCTGGTGGGGCTCCAAAAACATGCGCGCTCCCGCCCGTCGCTGACATCTCCGGCAAGGTCACCTGGTGTGACGTGATTCTAAGAGTGAGAATGAGTTGACAAGTACTGCATCGCCAGATCCACATCATAGTTGACAGGTAAAGCGCATACGCGGCATCATGTGATAATTATCAGACAAAATCACTCTCGTTCAGCTCGCTGTAGGAGCTTCAACCTCAGATAGGCTTTTTCTCAGCGATATGTACTTTCCAGAATCCAACCTGGAGGTTATCGACATTTTGATCTCTTCTATAAGACCCTGATGTAGAAGGTCCTGTCAGTATTGTGACGACACAGCATTTTACAAAGTGTGTTGTGGGTTAAATATTCTTAATTAGGCCAGACATATTGTTCTTTTGTTTGTTAACTAATGAGAAGTAAGTCATTGTTCTTGCCAGTCTGCTTGGTTCCTTTATTGTCTTAGTTCAACTGGAACAGGGGTACAAAAAACGTTGTCTGATCTGCGCTGCTGTAAAGAAGAGACCGGACCAGTGGTCTGATGCAATGATGTTTTTATTCTGACACGTTTCTGAGCCTGCTGTGCTCCTTCCTCAACGATTACAAATATCAAGAGCCCGTATAGCAGTCTGCACTTTATACATTCAAATAACGCCAAACAATTAGAGACGTCGTGATGACGTTGGAAAAATGGGTGGATATATATGACGTATGCTGACACATGAACTCTAAAATATCAATAGCTAAACCATCGTGATAAAATATAAAAATACCATATTATTTGCTGATCCATCTGAAAAAACATTCCAAAGAATATATGAAAAAGAACAAAGAAAAATAAGGAAGATAAGAGGTTGATGCGAACCTACAAAAGAGACGGTGAGTACATCTTTAGTAGTGGTTTGTACATGATAGATTGGAGTGAGACATATAGTCATGCACACAGGACCGAGAGTCTCAGGAATAACTAATGTGGTGTCTGTCAGGGGATTATATGAGAATCACGTACAAAAAGACACAAATTAGGAATAAAACAGAGTGAAAGAACGGAGAAGAAAAATATATAATCATCGGTATGTAAATAAATGATATGTGTAGGCATTCCAGAGGAAGAGAGGACTGTGAAATGTATCGGTGATATGTGAACATTAGTGATTGTAGGGTCACCCTCCATCATTATATACCACAGGGTCAGGTGCGATCATGGGGGATTATTTCTATTCATGTGTGAGTTGTGTAATCCATGTTGGGATCATATTGTATTATTGATGGCGATCACGCCATGATGGATGGTAATGGAGATTTGATCTGATTGAATAGTTGTTGTGATAAAAAAAAGGTGTTGAAACTATTTGCCGGTGTAAAGTTTCCAATGGATTTATTATCTCAGAAATGTAAAATTACATGAAACAAATAAAGAGCATCAGTGAAAGATTAAAAAAGAAGGAATATACTAAATTGAGAAGGGGGGTATGTTGGAGGGGGGTAACTTATTTGTGCTTCTCTGTTCCACATATATTAACAGCGGTGTTTTAGGCTTTCAACGTCGCGGCTGCACTCATTCATGGTTTTAACCAGACATTACTAGCTGATATTTCTACTTTGCTACATCGCGGAGTCCAGCTGTTTTTTGACGGTTGTTTACTGCCATCTCTGATCTATAATGAGAAAAAGAAATATAGAATTGGAGTGTCATTTGTTTGGATTCACACCATTCCCAACCTCCAACATACCCCCCCCTTTCTCTATTTAGTATATTCATTCTTGTATTAATCTTTCACTGATGCTCTTTATTTGCTTTATGTAATTTTACATTTCTGAGATAATGTATCCATTGGAAACTTTACACCGGCAAATACCTTAAACACGTGTTTTCATCACAAGAGCTATTCAATCAGATCAAGTCTCCATTACCATCCATCATGGCGTGATCGCCATCAATAATACAATATGATCCCAACATGGATTTCACAACTCACACATGAATAGAAATAATCCCCCATGATCGCACCTGACCCTGTGCTATATAATGACGGAGGGTGACCCTACAATCACTAATGCTCACATATCACCGATACATTTCACAATCCTCTTTTCCTCTGGAATGTCTACAGATATCATTTATTTACATACCGATGACTATATATTTTTCTTTACCGCTCTTTCACTCTGTTTTATTCCTAATTTGTGTAATTTTTGTAAATGATTCTCATATAACCCCCTGACAGACACCACACTACTTATTCCTAAGGGTACCGTCACACACAGTGGTTGCAGTGAAATCATGGACACATTGTTCTATTTTGTTGCTGTGTACAAATGTAACAATGTGTCCATGATTTCACTGCAACAAGTGAGTTGCATGCAATATATCTCTGTGTGTGACGGTACCCTTAGACTCTCAGTCCTGTGTGCATGACTATATGGCTCACTCCAATCTATCACGTCCAAACCACTACTAAAGATGTATTCACCGTCTCTTTTGTAGGTTCGCATTAACCTCTTACCTTCTTTATTTTTCTTTCTTTGTGCTTTTTCATATATTCTTTGGAATGTTATTTTAGATGGATCAGCAAATATGGTATTTTTAAATCATTTTTATATTTTATCACAATGGTTTAGTTATTGATATTTTGAAGATCATGTGTCGGCATACGTCTATATATCCACACATGTTTCCAACGTCATCATGACGTCTCTAATTGTTTGGCATTATTTGAATGTATAAAATGCAGACTGCTATATGGGCTGTTGATGTTTGTAATCCCTGAGGAAGGAGTACAGCAGGCTCTGAAACGCGTCGGAATAAAAGAACATTGTTGCATCAGACCACTGCTCCGGTGTCTTCTTTACAGCAGCGCGGATCGTCAGACACTTTTTGTCCCCCTGTTCCAGTTGAACACCGTATTAGACATGGAAGTGTGGATCCAGCAGCAGCTGTACACACGCATACACCGCTTGTGGATCGTACAACCCCATCAGGAGAGCACCTTGCACACGGGCAACCTGCCCCCTTGTTCCATTGAGATGAGACCCTATTGCACTTTTTTGTCTCTAAATAATATAGATGTTGTCTTAGTTTGTGGTTTGCAAACTAAATGTAAATTGCCTCACGCAATCTGTCTAATCATTCAGAGGAAAATTATGCAGTCTGTCCAATGAGAAAACAGCCTTATTCCACCAATCCTGTAAGAACAGAAGACCCTGGGGTGAAGACTCGGGGTATAAAAAGAACTTGCTTCAGTCACCAGTTGAGATATGCAGTATAACTTTAGCCTAGGGGCTTTGGTCCCAGTTACAAGATCATAACTTGGATCATATTCTACAAGAGTTCAGCCTAGAATCCTAGGATTTGGCTGGAAGATACCCACGTTGGGACAATTTGGTTACCTTGCAACAGACTTTGCTGTGCTCGGTTAGCTTCCTAATCTTGCCACTATCCTTTCTCAGTGGGTGCCTGCCAAAAGCAGGGTGCTGCTGGACTGGGGTAGTTGGCTCTGGAAGCCCCAAAGACACGAATATTCTAAGCCTTGGTGAGCCAGCGAAAGGGTGAGACTCTTGCTTTTTACTTTGTGTATTCTTGCTGGTTATGTGTTATATGCTTTTGACTGTTGGGGATCCAATAAAGACTTACCATTGTGTGGTTCCCCCACCTGTGTTGTCTGAGTAGGGTTCTGCCCATGGGTAAGGAGTATGGGTGCTCAGTTCGGATGAGCCCTTGTCTATGCGGTCTTTCTAAAGGCAGCTAGGCAAGTGGACAAGAGCACCCACTGACCCCTGTGTCTCCACACAGAGGAGAGCACCCACTGACCCCCGTGTCTCCACAGAGGAGAGCACCCATGGACCCCCGTGTCTCCACAGAGGAGAGCACCCACTGACCCCTGTGTCTCCACACAGAGGAGAACACACACTGACCCCCGTGTCTCCACAGAGGAGAGCACCCACTGACCCCCGTGTCTCCACAGAGGAGAGCACACACTGACCCCCGTGTCTCCACAGAGGAGAGCACCCACTGACCCCCGTGTCTCCACAGAGGAGAGCACCCACTGACCCCCGTGTCTCCACAGAGGAGAGCACCCACTGACCCCCCGTGTCTCCACAGAGGAGAGCACCCACTGACCCCCCGTGTCTCCACAGAGGAGAGCGCCCACTGACCCCCGTGTCTCCACACCGGAGAGCGCCCACTGACCCCCGTGTCTCCACACCGGAGAGCGCCCACTGACCCCCGTGTATACACAAGTATCCTCTTGAGATCTATTTTAAAGTGCCATATCTGCTCTTTTTTTGGAAGACGATGGACTGAAGATTTCCTTAGCTATATTTAGCAAGATTTAGCAGAAGTAATACCTCAAGGGTTTGGAGAAAAAGAATCTGCAGAAATGTCAGATCTGGGACAGTGCGTCACCTTCTGGATGTTACAATGTATCGTGTTTGGTGTCGCACCTGTGCACACTGATGAAGTTGAATTCCGTAGATTTTTCTCATCTTCTGGTTGTTACAATGTATCGTGTTGGGTGTTGCACCTGTGCACACTGATGGAGTTGAGTGCTGTAGATTTTTCTCACCTTCTGGTTGTTACAATGTATCATGTTCGGTGTCGCACCTGTGCACACTGATGGAGTTGAGTGCTGTAGATTTTTCTCATCTTCTAGTTGTTACAATGTATCGTGTTCGGTGTCGCACCTGTGCACACTGATGGAGTTTAGTGCCGCAGACTTTTCTCACCTGTTGGTCGTTGTCCTCGGGATATAAGGAGAAAAAGTTCTCAGATTTTCAGTTCTGGAGAATAGAAGAATAATGATCAGGTCGATATCTCGATTCTTGAACCAAAGGTAGAAGGACCTAAAATTCCTTTTCTTCAGGGGTGAAAGGTTCAGTGATCTCCATACTCCCTGCCTTCTGTAGATCTTGTGGGTTCCGCCTTGTAGTCTTGGGAGACTGATCTAATATCCTCTCTCCTGTGTATTACAGAGCGGACGTCCAGCCATTACCCCCTCTATCAGAAGGATCACTTGTTTAATACTAACCCTCACTGGGATTTTGGGGCGTTCCGGAGGCTCGATCACCTCGTCAGAGAGACCCATGTGAATGTTTCCAGGTAGTCGCTGTGTGATGGCAGGTTCACTTTTAACCCTTTGTGCAGAGCACAGACCTTGTGTAATGTATATTGCAGATTCGCCCACGTGTTCACAGATCCCGGTACTTACGTGTTCATGGACAGCGGGATGAGGGATCGATCGCTCTTTGTAACGGTGAAAGAGAATAATGTGAATTGTGATGCGGGGGCCTCCCGTGTCCAGCCCTCGTCTCCATATCAGCTGGTCAAGCAGGGGGTCGTCACCCAACACCGGCTCCACCTGGCACCAAACTGGGCGGCTATCTGGGGTAATCAGCTCCTGCATGTTGTGTATTGAGGGGCATCTTATCAATCCTGAGTATGGGGCCTCATTCACACATCAGTATGTGCCAAAACCAGGAATGTCTCCAACAAGCAGAACAGGTGTCAGTGTCTGAATGATGGTTTTTACTGACTTTGACATACAAACACTGATCCACATATACTGACATGTGAATGAAGCCTTATACTGGGTCACTAGTTGCTAACGCTGCCATGTTGTCTGTGATCCAGGCGTCCTGCTGCTGCTCCTTATCATTATGGTCATTCTGGTGATCCTCACCGTGGTGCTACGACCCTCACTATGGACCCCCAGCCCAATGAAGAACTGGAAGCCCAGATGGAGAAGTGTTGGAGAACCTTATATCCCTCCCGAATACGTCCTCACACAAGACAGGTGATGTGATGTGCAGTATATATTATATCTAATACCCTGATATACAGGATACATTTACTCTACACCATATATCACCCTCAAATATATATGAATACATGCTATAAAACACACAAAGTATGTGCCGCCTCCACATCCATCTCAGGAAACTTATACCCCTTCTACATCCATAGACAGAGGAGCCACCTCAATATTGATAGTAATTCTTCACTCTTCTGCAAAGAAGAGCATTAATAAGGTCAGACACTGATATTGGGGAGAGGCCAGGTTCACAATCTTTAGTTCATCCTGATGGTGTTGGATGGGGCTGAGGTCCGGGCTCTGTGGTGTCGGATGGGGCTGAGGTCCGGGCTCTGTGGTGTCGCATGGGGCTGAGGTCTGGGCTCTGTGGTGTTGGATGGGGCTGAGGTCTGGGCTCTGTGGTGTTGGATGGGGCTGAGGTCCGGGCTCTGTGGTGTTGGATGGGGCTGAGGTCCGAGCTCTGTTGTGTTGGATGGAGCTGAGGTCCGGGCTCTGTGGTGTTGGATGGGGCTGGGGTCCGGGCTCTGTGGTGTTGAATGGGGCTGAGGTCCAGGCTCTGTGGTGTTGGATGGGACTGAGGTCCGGGCTCTGTGGTGTTGGATGGGGCTGAGGTCCGGGCTCTGTGGTGTTGGATGGGGCTGAGGTCCGGGCTCTGCGGTGTTGGATGGGGCTGAGGTCCGGGTTCTGTGGTGTCGGATGGGGCTGAGGTCCGGGCTCTGTGGTGTCGGATGGGGCTGAGGTCCGGGCTCTGTGGTGTCGGATGGGGCTGAGGTCTGGGCTCTGTGATGTTGGATGGGGCTGAGGTCTGGGCTCTGTGGTGATGGATGGGGCTGAGGTCCGGGCTCTGCGGTGTTGGATGGGGCTGAGGTCTGGGCTCTGTGGTGATGGATGGGGCTGAGGTCCGGGCTCTGCGGTGTTGGATGGGGCTGAGGTCCGGGATCTGTGGTGATGGATGGGGCTGAGGTCCGGGCTCTGTGGTGTTGGATGGGGCTGAAGTCCGGGCTCTGTGGTGTCGGATGGGGCCGAGGTCCGGGCTCTGTGGTGTTGGATGGGGCTGAGGTCCGGGCTCTGTGGTGTCGGATGGGGCTGAGGTCTGGGCTCTGTGGCGTTGGATGGGGCTGAGGTCTGGGCTCTGTGGTGTTGGATGGGGCTGAGGTCTGGGCTCTGTGGTGTTGGATAGGACTGAGGTCCGGGCTCTGTGGTGTTGGATGGGGCTGAGGTCTGGGCTCTGTGGTGTTGGATGGGACTGAGGTCCGGGCTCTGTGGTGTTGGATGGGGCTGAGGTCTGGGCTCTGTGGTGTTGGATGGGGCTGAGGTCCGGGCTCTGTGGTGTTGGATGGGGCTGAGGTCCAGGCTCTGTGGTGTTGGATGGGGCTGAGGTCCGGGCTCTGTGGTGTTGGATGGGGCTGAGGTCCAGGCTCTGTGGTGTCGGATGGGGCTGAGGTCTGGGCTCTGTGGTGTCGGATGGGGCTGGGGGTCCGGTCTCTGTGGTGTTGGATGGGGCTGAGGTCCGAGCTCTGTCGTGTTGGATGGAGCTGAGGTCCGGGCTCTGTGGTGTTGGATGGGGCTGAGGTCCAGGCTCTGTGGTGTTGGATGGGGCTGAGGTCCGAGCTCTGTGGTGTTGGATGGAGCTGAGGTCCGGGCTCTGTGGTGTTGGATGGGGCTGGGGTCCGGGCTCTGTGGTGTTGGATGGGGCTGAGGTCCGGGCTCTGTGGTGTTGGATGGGGCTGGGGTCCGGGCTCTGTGGTGTTGGATGGGGCTGGGGTCCGGGCTCTGTGGTGTTGGATGGGGCTGGGGTCCGGGCTCTGTGGTGTTGGATGGGGCTGAGGTCCGGGCTCTGTGGTGTTGGATGGGCTGAGGTCCGAGCTCTGTCGTGTTGGATGGAGCTGAGGTCCGGGCTCTGTGGTGTTGGATGGGGCTGAGGTCCGGGCTCTGTGGTGTTGGATGGGCTGGGTCCGGGCTCTGTGGTGTTGGATGGGGCTGGGGTCCGGGCTCTGTGGTGTTGGATGGGGCTGGGGTCCGGGCTCTGTGGTGTTGGATGGGGCTGGGGTCCGGTCTCTGTGGTGTTGGATGGGGCTGGGGTCCAGTCTCTGTGGTGTTGGATGGGGCTGAGGTCCGGGCTCTGTGGTGTTGGATGGGGCTGAGGTCCGGGCTCTGTGGTGTTGGATGGGGCTGAGGTCCGAGCTCTGTTGTGTTGGATGGAGCTGAGGTCCGGGCTATGTGGTGTTGGATGGGGCTGAGGTCTGGGCTCTGTGGTGTTGGATGGGGCTGGGGTCCGGCTCTGTGGTGTTGCATGGGGCTGGGGTCCGGACTCTGTGGTGTTGGATGAGGCTGAGGTCCGGGCTCTGTGGTGTTGCATGGGGC
Source organism: Allobates femoralis (assembly GCA_033576535.1). Classification (NCBI taxonomy): domain Eukaryota; kingdom Metazoa; phylum Chordata; class Amphibia; order Anura; family Aromobatidae; genus Allobates; species Allobates femoralis. Next base: position 39,755,430 of record JARQOC010000009.1, read on the forward strand.
TGGGGTCCGGACTCTGTGGTGTTGGATGGGGCTGGGGTCCGGTCTCTGTGGTGTTGCATGGGGCTGGGGTCCGGACTCTGTGTGTTGGATGAGGCTGAGGTCCGGGCTCTGTGGTGTTGGATGGGGCTGGGGTCTGGGCTCTGTGGTGTTGGATGCGGCTGAGGTCCGGGCTCTGTGGTGTTGGATGGGGCTGAGGTCCCGGCTCTGTGGTGTTGGATGGGGCTGAGGTCCGGGCTCTTTGGTGTTGGATGGGGCTGAGGTCCGGGCTCTGTGGTTTTGGATGGGGCTCAGGTCCGGGCTCTGTGGTGTCGGATGGGGCTGGGGTCTGCACGGCCATCATGTTCTCACCTCTCCATGTCTCTATGGACCTTATACACTGGGCACACAGTCATGTGGAACAGAAAAAGGTCTTCCCCCAAACTGTATCCACAAAGTTGAAGCTACAATTTTCCACTATGTCTTATGCTGAAGCATTAAGATTTCCCTTCGCTGAGACTAAGGGGCCGCAGCATCCCATGATAACAGTCCGGTGTATCCTCCTCCACCATCTGTACAGCGGGCACAATACAGTCCGGGGTAACGTCCTCCTGCACCAAACCCAGACTCCTCCATCAGACGTAGATAGAGCAGTGTTATCTGTCACTGCACAGAACACGTCTCCTCCACAGTCCCCTGATGGTGGCTTTACACCGCTCCATCCGACACTCCCGATTGTGCTTGGTGATGTACGGCTCGGCATTGTGCTTGGTGATGTACGGCTCGGCATTGTGCTTGGTGACCATAGTCCGTGTCTGATCTCTGCCTCTTCTCTCCCAGTCTCCAGTTTTATGAAGCTGTCGGCTCTCGCGGCTCCGGAGAGATCCTGGACATTGGGAAGAAGGAGATCTCCTATGGATCAGGTGTGTACAGGGCAGTATGTGCACAGGTGCAGTCTCTGCCCACACGGTGCTCCCTATAGATAGGGGTCCCCAATAAAGGGTTTTCTAACTGGCCCTAATACATGTGGTTGGTTTCATCCTCCAGCACCATACCCGCCATCACTGTCCTCATGTTCCCTATACACGGGGGGCCGCCGGGCCGTCACACACATGATTTGTCTCAGATCATAGGAGCTGTGTTCGCGTCCTGGAGGATTTTAATGTCCGGACTTTATTCGACAAACTGGAAGATCAAAATCTTCATTTGACGTCTCAGCTGGGAAGACACCGGAACGAGACGCTCTCCTTCTATAAAGCCTTCATACACCGGATCCAGGTGCTGAAGGTGAGCGGTGCAGGGACGTCCGCTGACCCACATCTGCTGGGTGAACGGTTCAGGTCATGGTTCTGGAGGGGTCATACATATATTATTTTTTCCTGTTCCAGGAGATGTTACAGACCCTCGAACCGGGGACCAATAAAAGTGTGGAGTGGAGGAAAATCCCCCTGGAAGGTGAAGAGGAAAGTACAAGAGCCACCATGACGTCCCAGCAGAGTCAGAGCTCGTCCCTGAGCATGAACCAGGGGTACAGCACCGAACCCACCCAAGGTGCATTATCAGACAATTATAGTCCCCTTCATGGGAACTAGCATAGATGAGCCCATTTTTATATACTTTGCTGTCACGCCATGGACTGGGGAGCATCCAGACGCTGTATGTGACACTAATGTACGGACCAACAATGTCCAACACACTACCCACAACAACAGGCTGGGGGGGAAACACCGGGGGGAAGAGAGGGAGAGAAATACAATGGGACGCCCTGCTCGTAGGGAACAGGGGAAGAAGACCACCTGCGACTGTGCCCTGAACTCCCTACTGTTCCTATATGGGCTCTTTCACCCCGTCGCCAAGCAGGATACCTAGTCCCTCACTGGCCCTGTTGCAAACCCTCAATAGGGAGATGGCTTGCGGGAGTACTAGTCCCAACCACTGCAATAAACAAGACGAGGGAAAGGGGAGACAGACAGGGAAACAACAAGGCAACTTCACACCTGCTGCCACTCTTCTAGGTAGCAGATGGCTTGGCAACGGTCAGCTCTCCAGAGTAGCTAGGCCAGGAATGAGCTAAATCACCAGCAAGTATTGCCAGAACATGTGACCATATAAAGGAGATGGGAATGATCACAAAGTAGCCACACCTGGAAAGAGAACTAGGAAGCTGCTAGCAAAGAAACTGGCAATAACTCCTCAACTACCAAAGGAAAGAAACATATTTAATATGAAGTCTTAATACAGAAAACAGACAGAGGTCCCAAACCTGTCACAAGTCTCCAAAGTAAGAGACCAAATCTGTCTGTAACCTCAGATGAAGCTTGACTTGATGTCTCACTTTTCACTCAAGCAGAGACACATTGAGCCTCATTTGCACATTTACCTGCTGTAACATTGTGTTCATTCCAGGAGTTTTCATGCAAGAAGCCATCACACTCATGAAAGTTGTGAAGCTCACATTGATGAAGGTGTCCTCTGAGGTGGCAGCAAAGAAAAACCATGTCTGCTAAGGAGCCGCCCAACCACGTGAAGGGTCATGGTGGAGCCAGAGCAGCCAAACCCCCTGAGCACGATCAGGTCAGATCCCACCATTGGGCAGATTTGGGCATTTTTTTTACTTGAATGTATTTTTGTTTAAGAAACAATTGTTTATAAGGGTTTTATCATAACATTTTGCTTTCTACATCCTCTATGTATCACTGTACATACCAGACTGCAGAACAAGTTACCAGTGATCTCTATGGGACTAGCTCAGGAGGGAGAGGTACAGATTATACTTACTGGTAACTCATCAATCTGTTATGTACAGTGATACATACAGGAGCATCTCGTTGAATTAGAAAATCATCCAAAAGTGACTTTATTCCAATAATTCAATACATAAAGTGACCACATCTATTATATAGAGTCATTACACACAGAGGGATCTATGTCATGTGTTTATTTTGTTAATGTTGATGATTAATGAAAACCCAAAGGTCATTATCTCAGAAAATTAAAGTAGAGAGGATGAAGGGTTAAACACCGCGCTGCCGTATTCCATCAGACATCAAATAGTGAATATAATATTGATTTATTAGTTAATGTATTTCAGGGCTCCCAGAAACATGGCAATATGATATTGAACATCCTGAGGAAGAGGCCAGGGAGCGCTGAAACGCATTGACTAATAAATCAATATTATATTCACCCTTTGATGTCTGGTGGAATATGGCAGCGCGGTGTTTAACCCTCCATCCTCCCTACTTTAATTTTCTGAAATAATGGGTTTCCATAATCATCAACATTAACAGAAGTAAACACATGAAATAGCCAAAAAGTCATGCAATGCAGTAAAAGAAATGCCCCAATCATCATCACTGAGTGTGATATATAAGTGAATGGTGAAGGTTGTAGTCCTCTATACAGGATGATTGGGGGTCCGAGAGGTCAAACCTTCATTGGCTGTAAACGGATGGCATATCCTATCAGTAATCATTCACTTTAAAGGAGGGAATAAGGTAATGGTCGGTCTCAGATCGCAGTGGCGGCAGCACAATAATTCTATTTATTTTATGGTTTTATGTCTGCAGTTTCCAATGTATGAAATAATTAATTAAAGATGTCATTTAAATGATATAATACCATGATCAGCCCCAGCTCTACAATGAGGGACGCATTGCCCAGACTCTGATACATTCACTTTCCCTAGACCTCGGCCAATAAGATCGCGTATGAAGGTCTGATGAACGGCAACATTCCGATGCTTTCCTCTGTAGGTGCGTCACAGCCGATCGTTCATTACAGTAATTAGGATGGGTCTTTCTTTTGCACCTGGTTACTCTTTCCCTTTTTCCCCCCCAGGTTTGCAGTTGCACCCGCCGCTCTTCATGACGGCTTTATACAGAGAAGAAAACCTGAAGAAACTCATCAGCGCCAGCCCTTTATCCAAGACATTGGAAGAAATCAAACAGGCACTTACTAATCAGACTCAAGGTGCTACGTGATGGTGACTGTAATGTTGATACGTGATGGTGACTGTAATGTGTGATACGTGATGGGTCTCATCCTCATACATCATAGAATAAAAAGGACACCCCTACAATACCGCGTCCAGGGACTCGTGCAGGACTGAGCACAGGGGCAGAATACTTATGATATCATATACTATCTGGACGCAGTATTTTAATTATGACCTTTTTTTCTTTGATTTTTTCTTTTTAATAAAGTTTAGTGATCTTTTATTTTTTACATTTAGTATAGGGATCTGCAAGTTAACGGGGACCACTGATGTGGGGTGTGAGCTTGTGAATGTGAATGTTATCTACTGTATATAGAGGTGTTATCAGTCATTATACAGGAGGAGGAGGTGAGCTGTGATATCATCTATTGTGAATGATGGATCCTGTGTTATCTACTGTATATAGAGGTGTTATCAGTCATTATACAGGAGGAGGTGGTGAGCTGTGATATCACCTATTGTGAATGATGGATCCTGTGTTATCTACTGTATATAGAGATGTTATCAGTCATTGTACAGGAGGAGGTGAGCTGTGATATCACCTATTGTGAATGGTGGATCCTGTGTTATCTCCTGTATATAGAGGTGTTATCAGTCATTGTACAGGAGGAGGAGGTGAGCTGTGATATCATCTATTGTGAATGGTGGATCCTGTGTTATCTACTGTATATAGAGGTGTTATCAGTCATTGTACAGGAGGAGGAGGTGAGCTGTGATATCATCTATTGTGAATGGTGGATCCTGTGTTATCTACTGTATATAGAGGTGTTATCAGTCATTGTACAGGAGGAGGTGAGCTGTGATATCATCTATTGTGAATGGTGGATCCTGTGTTATCTACTGTATATAGAGGTGTGTTATCAGTCATTGTACAGGAGGAGGTGAGCTGTGATATCACCTATTGTGAATGGTGGATCCTGTGTTATCTACTGTATATAGAGGTGTTATCAGTCATTGTACAGGAGGAGGTGAGCTGTGATATCATCTATTGTGAATGGTGGATCCTGTGTTATCTACTGTATATAGAGGTGTTATCAGTCATTGTACAGGAGGAGGTGAGCTGTGATATCACCTATTGTGAATGGTGGATCCTGTGTTATCTACTGTATATAGAGGTGTTATCAGTCATTGTACAGGAGGAGGAGGTGAGCTGTGATATCATCTATTGTGAATGGTGGATCTTGTGTTATCTACTGTATATAGAGGTGTTATCAGTCCTTGTACAGGAGGAGGAGGTGAGCTGTGATATCATCTATTGTGAATGGTGGATCCTGTGTGATCTACTGTATATAGAGGTGTTATCAGTCATTGTGCAGGAGGAGGTGAGCTGTGATATCATCTATTGTGAATGGTGGATCCTGTGTTATCTACTGTATATAGAGGTGTTATCTGTCATTGTACAGGAGGAGGTGAGCTGTGATATCACCTATTGTGAATAAGTCAATACTACAGTTCACTTACTCTTTACACTTCTGTTTTTCAGAGAAAGAAGATAAGAAGATCTTTGATCCTGTCACCATTGGTAGTCTTGTTCCCATGGACATGAGCCGTCTCTCCCCCTGTCAGTTAGTGGTGTTCCGCTTTGGCGCCGCTCTCCTCCATCTTGTCTGTCATGGCTGCTCCCAGTCTCCTCTGCTTCTCCTGATAGCTCAGACAGTCCCTGGAGTCCAGAGTCCTGGGCGGCTGACGATGGATCTGCATCTTGGAGATTCCTATTACGATACAGAACATAAAGCTTTGTTTGTGCCGTCCACGTGCCTGGACCATGTCGGGGAGCTGGCAGTGGTCATTGTGCATGCAGTGACACGGATCAGTGCGGGTGAGGAACAGAACCAGAACTTATAGAACAATGAAGTAGATATTATAATGTGGATAAAACATGGAGCTTATTATTAGTGACTTTGTATCATAGTGACTGATACTTTGCTCTCTTGTTCTTTTAGGACCACATCAAAGCCCTATAAATCGTGAATACGTCCAGTGCATGAATGGAGCCGTCAGGGCGATATCCAGCGCTTTCTTTCATTCGTGGGGTGCAGAGAGGCCGGGGATGTTCACAGTAAGTGAGGAATGGGCATATTTGCAGATATGTAGTGATCGTCATACCGTACGTCTTCTCTATGCATGCGATACAGGTGGCGTCACATACATATTTCTGCAGCTATGTACTGACACCTGACACTCACTGACAAGTGACGCTGCTGTGAAACAGCTCCGCAGGGAAGATCGTCCACATAACCATCATTTCCTGATAAAACGGAGGTTTTGGTTATAATTGTTTTCTAGCTAAAGAGTTTTTCCAAAATTAGAAAACCTCACCTGCTCCCCCTCATCACCGACCAAAGTGTTGTAGCTACAAAAAGACATCGGTGCCATTCACCGAGGTTATCCAGCAGCAGGAAACACTTAGAAATAAGTTTTACCAAAGTTTGGCTTTACCCCTCAGTTGCTCAGTTGTAGCCTGGCGGGTGGACATAACCCCCATCAGGTCTGTGCTTTCTGCTTTTTCCTGAAAGACTCCCTTACTTGTTCTCCTTGGGACAAGGTGGTCTTACACCCTGTACAGTCTTGTGTAGGTGGTCTCTGCCTTCCAGACCAGGTGGTCTCTGTCTTCCAGACCAGGTGGTCTTACGCCTCGTACAGTCTTGTGTAGGTGATCTCTGTCTTCCAGTCCAGGTGGTCTCTGTCTTCCAGTCCAGGTGGTCTTATGCCTTGTACAGTCTTGTGTAGGTAGTCTCTGCCTTCCAGTCCAGGTGGTCTTACGCCTTGTACAGTCTTGTGTAGGTGATCTCTGCCTTCCAGTCCAGGTGGTCTTACGCCTTGTACTGTCTTGTGTAGGTGGTCTCTGCCTTCCGGTCCAGGTGGTCTTATGCCTTGTACAGTCTTGTGTAGATGGTCTCTGTCTTCCAGTCCAGGTGGTCTTATGCCTTGTACAGTCTTGTGTAGGTGGTCTCTGCCTTCCAGTCCAGGTGGTCTTATGCCTTGTACAGTCTTGTGTAGGTGATCTATGTCTTCCAGTCCAGGTGGTCTTACGCCTTGTACAGTCTTATGTAGGTGGTCTCTTGCCTTCCAGACCAGGTGGTCTTACACCTTCTACAGTCTTGTGTAGGTGGTCTCTGCCTTCCAGACCAGGTGGTCTTACGCCTTGTACTGTCTTGTGTAGGTGGTCTCTGCCTTCCGGTCCAGGTGGTCTTATGCCTTGTACAGTCTTGTGTAGATGGTCTCTGCCTTCCGGTCCAGGTGGTCTTATGCCTTGTACAGTCTTGTGTAGGTGGTCTCTGCCTTCCAGTCCAGGTGGTCTTACGCCTCGTACAGTCTTGTGTAGGTGGTCTCTGCCTTCCAGTCCAGGTGGTCTTATGCCTTGTACAGTCTTGTGTAGATGGTCTCTGCCTTCCGGTCCAGGTGGTCTTATGCCTTGTACAGTCTTGTGTAGGTGGTCTCTGCCTTCCAGTCCAGGTGGTCTTACGCCTCGTACAGTCTTGTGTAGGTGGTCTCTGCCTTCCAGTCCAGGTGGTCTTACGCCTTGTACTGTCTTGTGTAGGTGGTCTCTGCCTTCCAGTCCAGGTGGTCTTACGCCTTGTACTGTCTTGTGTAGGTAGTCTCTGCCTTCCGGTCCAGGTGGTCTTATGCCTTGTACAGTCTTGTGTAGGTGATCTCTGCCTTCCGGTCCAGGTGGTCTTATGCCTTGTACAGTCTTGTGTAGGTGGTCTCTGTCTTCCGGTCCAGGTGGTCTTATGCCTTGTACAGTCTTGTGTAGGTGGTCTCTGCCTTCCAGTCCAGGTGGTCTTATGCCTTCTACAGTCTTGTGTAGGTGGTCTCTGCCTTCCAGTCCAGGTGGTCTTATGCCTTCTACAGTCTTGTGTAGGTAGTCTCTGCCTTCCGGTCCAGGTGGTCTTATGCCTTGTACAGTCTTGTGTAGGTGGTCTCTGCCTTCCAGTCCAGGTGGTCTTACGCCTTGTACTGTCTTGTGTAGGTGGTCTCTGCCTTCCAGTCCAGGTGGTCTTACGCCTTGTACTGTCTTGTGTAGGTAGTCTCTGCCTTCCGGTCCAGGTGGTCTTATGCCTTGTACAGTCTTGTGTAGGTGATCTCTGCCTTCCGGTCCAGGTGGTCTTATGCCTTGTACAGTCTTGTGTAGGTGGTCTCTGTCTTCCGGTCCAGGTGGTCTTATGCCTTGTACAGTCTTGTGTAGGTGGTCTCTGCCTTCCAGTCCAGGTGGTCTTATGCCTTCTACAGTCTTGTGTAGGTGGTCTCTGCCTTCCAGTCCAGGTGGTCTTATGCCTTCTACAGTCTTGTGTAGGTAGTCTCTGCCTTCCGGTCCAGGTGGTCTTATGCCTTGTACAGTCTTGTGTAGGTGGTCTCTGCCTTCCAGTCCAGGTGGTCTTATGCCTTGTACAGTCTTGTGTAGATGGTCTCTGCCTTCCGGTCCAGGTGGTCTTATGCCTTGTACAGTCTTGTGTAGGTGGTCTCTGCCTTCCAGTCCAGGTGGTCTTATGCCTTGTACAGTCTTGTGTAGATGGTCTCTGCCTTCCGGTCCAGGTGGTCTTATGCCTTGTACAGTCTTGTGTAGGTGGTCTCTGCCTTCCGGTCCAGGTGGTCTTATGCCTTGTACAGTCTTGTGTAGATGGTCTCTGCCTTCCGGTCCAGGTGGTCTTATGCCTTGTACAGTCTTGTGTAGGTGGTCTCTGCCTTCCGGTCCAGGTGGTCTTATGCCTTGTACAGTCTTGTGTAGGTGGTCTCTGCCTTCCGGTCCAGGTGGTCTTACGCCTTGTACAGTCTTGTGTAGGTGGTCTCTGCCTTCCAGTCCAGGTGGTCTTACGCCTTGTACAGTCTTGTGTAGGTGGTCTCTGCCTTCCAGACAAGGTGTCCCTCAATGTATTCAGCGAGAAAAAGAATTTACTCAAATTTCAAGAATTCATTTTATTTCTATGATTCTCACATTCTCTTTCCAGGGAGTCGGAGAACCAAATTGTGACATGAAATCCGCCATCCGAGACCTTGTGATGATACACAAATTACCGGATCAACATCAAATGCAGAGGAGGTAGGAACCGCAATCCCGGGGCGAACGTGTCATTGGTGCAGCCTGTGCAACCACACAGGGGCCCAACGGGTTAGGGCCAAAGTAGGTGGAATTGTGCATATTGATGAGCGTTTTGTCTATAAAGGGCCCGTATATTGCTCTTGCACAGGGGGGGCCCCTTTCTATTCGTGTCTGCCAGTGCCGCCATCAATATATGTGAATCCCATCTCCATTGAGGGGATGTCCACTACTGTACAACCTTTTTGTAACTATTTAATTGTATCACATAACATAATAAAAATCTATATACTTACTTTCATATATTTACAATGAAAACCATATACTCCAAGGACGAGTGCCGGTCCTACAGGGATTCCAGGAGGTCACATGACATTATAATGTCACCTGACCGCGGCAGCCAATCACGAACTGCCAGTTGGCTGCAGTGCTCAGTTACATCCATTGTCGTACCTGGAAGCTGATGGGCCCCAATGCGAAAGCCCAAACGGGGCCCCCGATTATTGCAAATCTTTAATAGCATTAGTCTTTTTCTAAAGACCAAAGGATCATTTGGGGCCCCCCTAGGCTCCAGGGCCCGGGTGTCATTGCAGCTCCTGCACCTGTTGTAGTTACACCCTTGTGTACATCTGGTGCAAGTATGGAGGCTACAGACACTGATCAGTGATAATTGTAATCATCACATGAACCACGGGAATCGCAGCACCTTCTTCCAGGAGCAGAGGGAGGTATATGGGGTTTTTATGTTACGTGGGTCAGTTAAGCAGTTGATTGCGGAGCCAATCCAAAGAAGCGTGGCTGCAGTGTAAAGCATGAGGGATGAAGCAGTATGAGCCACTGATGAGACTGGAGAGTTTCAGTATATTTGCACCATATAATAATGGAGAAAACAGTCACTGATCTGAGATGTGAAAGCTGTACACAGAATAATAGACAATAAACCCATCAGCGTTCATAGTAAGGCCTCCAGGGGGCGCTGATCATTAATGGTCTATGTCATGGCGGCCCCCAATCATTACTCAATAAAAGGTTCCAGCCATGACTACTCCCATCATCCGTCTTCTCCACCATTTGTATCTTTATCAGCTGTGAATTTTACAGCAAGTTTAGAAAGCGGAGGATCATGGAGGACGTGTTTGTGAGGAATTCTGGACGCCTCCGAGAAAATCACAAAGAGGAGCTTACACAGCAGACGGCGGCGAGGGTGAGACATCCTATAGGGTACATAGACCACTATGGGGGGCACAATATGGGATGAAGTGATGGATGAGCGACAATGGGAAGTTGGGGGTGTGGTTCCTAAGACGCCTTTATGACAATCCCCTGAGGAAGCTCTAAGCGAAACGCGTTGGGTTACATTTGCACGTTCATTGCAGGACATGGGTGAACAGTGCATGGATCTTTATTGCTAGCTGTATAGCAGTGTGAGCCTTAGGTATAGGGATTGTAATGGTAAAGGTATCTGGATCAGGCAGCACTAGACTAAGCACGATATCATGCAATCTGGCCTGGTTTTGGAGATACCATCTGACTTTTCCTTGTGTGATTACTGTGATCTGAGGTCCGTTAATCCTATGATCACTAGTTTGAGAGCTTCAATCTTTTATTTTGTCTGTTAACCCTCGCACTGCCAGCCTGGTTACATGTGCAGTATATTAACCCTTTAAAGGGGAATCACGTCTTGTAAACCTCACCTTGTAAGACTGGCCCTACTTGATACACATTTTTATCTATTTGTCAAAATTTGTATGCCTTATAATAAAATACATTTACTAGGTATGGGCATGATTTTTGCAAACGTCTTAATTATGGCACTAACTCTCCCATTTCAAGTTATTGGGTTTTCATGTGTCTATGGAGGGTCCGAATTAATGAATCTCACAGTATCTGTCCTTTACCGGTGTAGGAGGAGGCCATAGACGCTCTCAATGAAGAATTCCTCCAGCTGGTAACACAAGCCATGGAAAACAAACGGGAGTCCGGAGACCTGAGCGCTCGTCTGGAGAGTCGGCCGGCTAGGGTAAGTGCATGGAAAGCTGCCCCACACTGGCCATGGCGCTGTAATGGGTGCAGACCCTGAACAAGCAGGGAATGCTGGGAGATTTTAGCTCTGAAGTCTGCAGAATTGTGATTGTAGATTTGGAGTCACACAACTGCAATGTCAGACGAACACACGAGGGCTCACAGTGTACAAGAGATATGTGAGGATACAGTGGGGGAAGAGAGAGGACCCTGCCCACGAGGGCTCACAGTCTACAAGGGATGGGTGAGGATACAGTAGGTGAGCAGAGAGGACCCTGTCCATGAGGGCTCACAGTCTACAAGGGATGGGTGAGGATACAGTAGGTGAGGAGAGAGAACCCTGCCCACGAGAGCTCACAGTCTACAAGGGATGGGTGAGGATACAGTAGGTGAGGAGAGAGGACCCTGCCCATGAGGGCTCACAGTCTACAAGGGGTGGGTGAGGATACAGTAGGTGAGGAGAGAGGACCCTGCCCCCGCGGGCTCACAGTCTACAAGGAATGGGTGAGGATACAGTAGGTGAGGAGAGAGGACCCTGCCCATGAGGGCTCACAGTCTACAAGGGATGGGTGAGGATACAGTAGGTGAGGGGAGAGGACCCTGCCCCCGAGGGCTCACAGTCTACAAGGGATGGGTGAGGATACAGTAGGTGAGGGGAGAGGACCCTGCCCACGATGGCTCACAGTCTACAAGGGATGGGTGAGGATACAGTAGGTGAGGGGAGAGGACCCTGCCCACGAGGGATCACAGTCTACAAGGGATGGGTGAGGATACAGTAGGTGAGGGGAGAGGACCCTGCCCACGAGGGCTCACAGTCTACAAGGGATGGGTGAGGATACAGTAGGTGAGGAGAGAGAACCCAGCCCACGAGGGCTCATAGTCTACAAGGGATGTGAGAGGGTACAGTAGGTGAGTAGAGAGGACCCTGCCCACGAGGGCTCACAGTCTACAGGGGATGGGTGAGGATACAGTAGGTGAGGAGAGAGGATCCTGCCAATGGAAGGGCTTGGCATAGAGGAGAGGCTGGGGAATAATGGGGAAACAAGTGGATTAGATATGCAGCAAAGGTTAGGATAGATTGGAGTGGTGCAAGGGTGCTAGACAGGGGGTCAGAGAGCAGGGGATTGCAATAGTCGAGGTGGGAGATGATGAGTGCATTGCATGAGGGCACTAGCAAAGAGCTTCAAGCTACACCACTGATCGCAGCCTATGTTGTCTCCTGCTCCTGACGACATATTTATCGGGCCGGTGCTATATGTAACTGATAGTTGTTATTGTCTGTAGCTGCTACAAGTTTTACACAAGATCACAACATCTTTTCACCTGGAAAACGGCCAAAAGGAACTTTTACAGCAACTTCAGGTTTTACAGAGCCATAACCGTCCTCTGTGTCCTGAACAGTCCAAAGGAGCACAGTAAACAAGGAAATGTCCCGTCCCGCGATGGCCGATAGGAACTTCCCTGTAAACAAGTCCTAAATACCTATAAACCGGTCCATAAAAATACCGTCCGCTTATGTAGGGCAACTCATGGTGCTCGGAGATTGTTGTCCATTTAACCTCACGTGCCTGATTATCAGATATTTTGCATTATATAAAGGTCATATAACAGTAGTGAATCATGGTCTCACTATATAGTGATCCGGTCCTATAATATACGGCTTCATGCAGGACACTTCTCTAAGGCTGGTTTCACACTATCATATTTTGGAATCTGGGTGAATTCAGCTGATCCCAATTGCACCCACATCCATTTTCTCCCCCATTGATTTTCAGTAGGGAAGCGGAAACACGCGGTTGTAAATGGGTCCAGCCGGATCCGGGTGTCAATGGTTTGTGGCCGAAAACAAAAATGCAAAATGTTACCATTTTTTTTTGCTCATTTAAAACCCAGAATCACCTGGATCCGTCACTATGCGGCTGGCATTAACCCTAGAACCCAGGTCCTGTGAAGCCGGATCCCACTGGATCTGAACGCCAGATCCGGGTTTTTTGACTGAGCATGCCCAGAAGCCAGTGTCGTATGAAAAACCCACTAGGGGGCATCATTTTTCACCGGATCGGTCACAAGCCAAATGCACAACCTGATGTAACTGGAGGATACCGCATCGGCATTACGACGGATCCATTAGCCGGATCAGTAGTAATACCGCTGCAGGAGCATCCAGTTGCCTCAGGCTTTACAACTGCGGGTGGATGTGGTTTTCTCCATATTCCCGCAGGATTCAAAAACCGGCAGTGTGACACCAGCCTTAGGCCCTTTCACATCAGCGTTTTGCTGATGTTTGCGGCCGATCCGGCAGGTGACGCCACCTAATGGCCAACTTGCTGCCCGAATCCGGCAAGACTCATGCATTGTCTATGGGGATTGTGGTCCGGTGCAGTTCTGCCGGATGCGGCCACAATTGCTGGATCCGGTGTAACCACACTTATTGCACCGGACCGCAATCCCCATAGACAATGCATGGGGCTTGCCGGATCGGCGCTGCAAGTGCGGCCGTTAGGCAGCAGATCCGGCAAATGCGTTAAATCTGCTGGATCTGCCGCACATCATCAAAAACCCTGATGTGAAAAGCTCCTAACACAGACTTTCTTGTTGCAAAGTATTAATGCATGTTGTCTGTTAGGTAAAAAAAATCTTGTGTATCGCCTGTGACACTGGATTTCTGGCCGCAGAGTCCTCCCGCTCTACTCCGGCACCTCCGTAGACTGCGGTGTCCGCCTCCAGTCACGCGGTGTTACTCCGGTCATATGGGCAGAAGTGATCTCATCACAGGTCCTTTGGAGCACCCGGCCGCTCCGGACCACAATCCCCAGAGGGATGTGTGCAATGAAGATTGTGAAAGTTTTAGTCACTATTTGAGCACTTGGGGCTACAGAGGCGCAGGGAACAATAGTTAAGGTGTAACAAACCTTTTTATTTACAATAGATACCACGACGTGGATCCACTTGATGAAGCGGATCGCTGCAAAAACGCGTCGTGGTATCTATTGTAAACAAAGAGGTTTGTTACACCTTTAATAGCTTTCCCTGCGCCTCTCTAGCCCCCAGCACTCGAATAGTGACCACAACTTTCTTAACTCTGATACCTCATCAGTCTTTGCTTTGTGTAGCGATGCTCTCCCAACTCAGGAACATGTGACTGCATCAGCCAATCACTATCTGGACATTGGCAAGATGACCTGTCAATCGCTATCAGGACATCAGTTGGATGACCCGTCTATCACCATCAGGACATTTGCGAGATGACCTGTCAATCACCATCAGCACGTCGGCTGGATGACCTGTGAATCACCATCAGCACGTCGGTGGGGATGACCTGTCAATCACCGTGAGGACATCAGCTGGATGACCTGACAATCTCCATCATGATGTTGGCGGGATGACTCATCAATCACCATTAGGTCGTTGGCTGGATGACCCGTCAATCACTGTGAGGACATCGGCTGGATGACCTGTTGATCGCCATCAGGACATCGGCTGGATGACCCATCTATCACCATCAAGACGCCTGCAAGATAACCTGTCAATCATCATCAGGACGTCGGTAGGATGACCTGTCAATCACCATCAGGACTTCGGTGTGATGACCCTTCAATCACCATCAGAACGTTGGCGAAACGACCCGTCAATCACCATCAGGATGTTGGCAGGATGACCTGTCAATAACAATTGGGACGTCTGCGAGATGACCTGTCAATCACCATTAGGACGTCAGTGGGATGACCTGTCAATCACTGTGAGGGCGTCAGCTGGATGACCCATCAATCACCATCAGGACATCGGCTGGATGACCCATCAATCGTCTGCTGCTGAGCTGGGAAGAGTCAGCCTGGGGCAGCACAAAACAAGTCTCCTCTGTCTCTGGTCCTGGATCTTCTAACTACAATCTCTGAACTCTCTGAGCATTTCTGGTAATAATGTACCTGGCTGTGATCCTGCAGAGGGGCCGCGATCCTGCAGAGGGGCCGGGATCCTGCAGAGGGGCTGCGATCCTGCAGAGGGCTGCGATCCTGCAGAGGGGCTGCGATCCTGCAGAGGGGCTGCGATCCAGCAGAGGGGCTGCGATCCTGCAGAGGGGCTGCGATCCTGCAGAGGGGCTGCGATCTGCAGAGGGCTGCGATCTGCAGAGGGGCCGGGATCCTGCAGAGGGGCCGGGATCCTGCAGAGGGGCCGGATCCTGCAGAGGGGCCGGGATCCTGCAGAGGGGCCGGGATCCTGCAGAGGGGCTGGGATCCTGCAGAGGGGCTGCTGCCTGTGGTTTGGGCAGTATGAATCCGCTGACAGACGCCCTTCAATGAAACCCCAAGTGCGTGCATGTAAGAGGAAAAGGTAATCCTTAAAGAATTGTTCTATAATATGGTGTATAACGATACTTGCTCCATATGAAATGTGGAGACTTCACACTTACACATTTCATTAATACATGTGCTGGGTTTTGTTGTCATCCACATTGTGATTTCTACTTATGGGATCTCGGATCTCTCGCACACTGATCCCCTTAGTCACATCGCTTTGATATAGTGTTTGTAGAAATTTGTGCTGATCACGGCCACTAATTCCTTCCAATTGATAGGGATACACTGTATCCCAGGCCTCCTCTCCTGCAATCTCTACACTGCACCATTGTGTATCTGCTGAAGAATATTTCTCCACTCAAAAGTTTACAAGCAAAATCCGGATTGTACAAATCACTTTATTTTCACTTAGTTTTTCGCTTTCTGACGCTGCAGAAACTGATGGAGATTTGTTTTGCAGTTTAATAGATCGGCGGAGAAGAAGGAGCTGGCAGTGCTGCTGGAGATCCAGAGGCGGCGCATGTCCGAGAAGATCTGCGCTGCAGAATGCGAGCTGCTTTACCTGCATCCACCTGACACTACAGAGGCCTACACATCAGGATAAGTGACTGGTTATAAATGACCGCCATGGTGGGGTACGGACACAGCCATGAGTTATAACATTTATCCATCCGGCATAGTCACATCTTTATCCTGTTCTGACCCCGCAGTGCAAATGTGAACAATCTCCAGAAAGACAAAGCAGCAAAACATTCAGGGATTTAGGTTGGGATTTTGCATTACAAAAGGGGAGTCTGGATGAATTGTGCAGTGAATGGACACTGTGCACATGGAGCGTTCCCGCTATTGGTGTAATATCTCCTCTCCGCTGACGTTGTGTTTCATTATCTACATACAAATCCGCAGGGAAAGTTATCACCAAATAGAAATGATGTGCATTCACTTATAGTTAATGAAAGGTCTCTATTCCCTGCCATTACTAAAGGGAATCTGTCACTAAGTTTTTGCCATCCCATTTGAGAGCAGCATAATATAGAGACAGAGACCCTGATTCCAGTGATGTGTCACTTACTGAGCTGCTTGCCGTCATTTTGATATAATTGATGTTTTTCCTGCTGCAGATTTAGCAGCTCATGAATATGCTGGACTACCTGTAGCAGCCAAGTAGTCCTGTGATGATAATCTCCTGCTGATTAAACAGTGATTTTATCAAAACTACACTGAGCAGCCCAGTGAGGGACACATCACTGGAATGAGGGTCTCTGTCTCTACATTATGCTGCTCTCAATTAGGTGGCAAAAACCTGGTGATAGATTTCCTTTAAAAACTCCTCTCCTCTCTCTCGATCTCTTCTCTCTCGATCTCTTCTCTCTCGATCTCTTCTCTCTTGCTCTCTTCTCCCTCCGCTTTCTCTCCTCCCGCTTTCTTCTCCCTCCCGCTTTCTTCTCCCTCCCCTCTCTTCTCCCTCCGCTTCTCCTTCTCCCTCCCGCTCTCTCTCTCCTCCCCTCTTGATCGCCACTCCTCCTTTCTCTCCTTTCTCTCCTTTCTCTCCTTTCTCTCCTTCTCTCCTTTCTCTCCTTTCTCTCCTTTCTCTCCTTTCTCTCCTTTCTCTCTCCTTCTCTCTCTCTCCCTCTTTCTCTCTTTTCTCTTTCTCTCCCTCTCTCTCCTCTTCTCTTCTTTCTCTCTTCTTTCCTCCTCTCTTTCACTTCTCTCTTTCACTTCTCTCCTTCTCTCTCCTTCACTCTCCCTCTTTCTCTCTTTCTCTCTCCTTTCTCTCTCTCTCCCTCTTTCTCTCCTTTCTCTCCCTCCCTCTCTCTTTTTCCTAGCAATTCTGAAGACCCAGCGGTGCCGGCTGAACTCTACTGTTATGTTGGGGGTTTGTTGCTTTTCCGCTGTGTTGACCATTGATGTTTCCCTCCCGCTGTGGACAGGTATAACAATGGTGATTTACTATCATGTATAATATGTGTCTGAGCTCTTTGGGTGGGCGGCTGTACTGAAGCCCCCTAACTTGTAGAGCGATTACACTCTGACATAAATAAAGGTGTCCCCCTCACTATGGCTTCTGTCCCATAGTATCACTGACCCCTCCTGGATTTCTGCCTCTTACTATAATCTTTCTGCTTCTTTCTGTCCATGTTAAAGCGTCTTATCTGATGAATTCACTTTCACTGAACTCTGTGACTTGACCCGGAGCCGCACAACAAGAGAAAAGCACCCGAAACTTGTTCTGTCGAGCTGGATAATAGCCGGCTGTATGGCATCAATTCTACTGGTATCATCACAAGGTGTAACTAGGCTGAAGTCAGACATGGATTCCTCGAGTCCTCGATCCCTGAATCTAGAGCATTTCTGGATGTCAAAGTAAAGCCACATTCCCTGGACCCTTCTTATATCTGCAGTCAGTAAACGAGGCGGCCCATGATGGATGGTGAATTTGACAAATCTTGAGACACTTTTTTTATAACTTTATTCCATCTATTGGTTACTTTGCTCCTTGCTGTCTTCATTTAGGGCACCCCATCATCTTTTAGCAATACCATTTTCCTTAGAGGACAACAAGGAAAAAAGTCCAGCAACAACGTCCTGTAAATTATCATGAAGAATCTACAAATCCATTTTATTTAGGCGTATTAAAAATCAGAAATACCAGATGTGAGTCAACGCAATGGTAGATTGACGTCTGACATTTCTCATTTTTAATTTGCCTAAATAAAATGGATTTGTAACTTTCGTCATGAAAATTTACAGGACGTTGTTGCTGGATTCCCTTTTCCTTGTTGTCTTGTCATTAGCTCTGAGCTGAGCTTTCCTTATATCCATGCACCGTCCTGGAAACCACCTCGATACTGATTGTATATGGTGAGCTGAAAGTCTTCTATTTCACCCTTTCCTATGAGGTATGCTCCTTGAAGAGCCAGAAAAAAGTGTTGAAACGCATAATAAAGTCATAATACTTCGAAAATGAACAAATAAATTGCAACAATTGTTGCATTTTTCATCTGGGAGCAAAATTGATTGATAACTTGGGGCCATTGGTTGAATGATGAAGTATAGTGTAGTGACCTGAGGGAGGAGGCAGGAGGAATATTAGACGTGGGAGGCCACGGTATCGCACCACGGGAGGAGGGGGAGACTATGAAAACCAGAACCGGGACCCGTTTACTGCAGGACACCGCCCTGCGATTGTCACCTTCCCTCTTTGCAGGTATGTTTTATATGACAATGCAATGATGAAGATGTAAGGTTGTACGTCGCTGGTGTATGACCTACATGTGCATTATTTATCTTTTCACAGAATGGAGCACTGTCACTGTAAACCAAAAGGGGGCCACATAAGTGAAATAAGGTAAGTCACTCAGCGAGGAAACCAATAGACCCAGAACCAATAAATATTTATTAATACAAGTATACAAAAAACATGGTGCAAAGATGAGCAAACAGAAATAAAGTAGCTAAAGATGAAAGAGGCGTAGAGCGAGCACAGGCCACATAATGACATCCAGACAGCGCCAAATGCAGTGAAGGTCAACAAAGCCTTGTTTATTCTTCCATATACAGCGACATTTCGACCCAGACTGGGTCTTTATCAACCTCCTGACAAAGCCACTATTGCAGTGAAACACACGTGGAGGCCTGTGCTACTTCTAGTGTCTCCAGAATATGGATATATTGCAATATTTAATTGTGATCCCCTAACAGGGCTGATCTCATGTATATGGTAGATTATTTTTGCTTGGGGGCTGTGCTTGCTTTACGCCTCATCATAGCTACTTTTGCTCATCTTTGCACCATGTTTTTTTGTATAAAAATCAGCAAAAAAGCCAGCACCACCAGAAGATAGCTTGCAATAAAAACTGCAAATGTTTAATATTCCTTCCAAACTGTATAATGTTATAACATTTAGTTATTTAGCAAAATATTGATAAATCTTTTGAGCCATCCCGCCACGTTAAGGCAATCTCATCAGGTTGGTCCTACTCTATATATTTTTATTTTAGTTATGCCATATGACCTCCAACCTACACATAAGTGTACCATAAAAAACAGCATTTTCTGGTGTATCTCTACACGCTCCCATGGTGCCAGATTGGTGCAGGTCAATAAAGGCAAATCAGGCCCCTGCAGCTAATGCCACATATTCCCGGGCTTTTCAGAATTAACCCTCACAGCATCAGGACAACATTTTGTCTATTATTGCTTTTTGGTTCTCCATTCTTGGTTTCCTCGCCGAGTAAATGTATTCTTATCCTTACTGAGGTCCCCTCTTTGGGTTTTCTATATGTCTTGTGGGTGAACTTTTTCTTTTAGGAAGTTATTTGTAGATTGATATTGTTGTCACTGTGTTTGGGGGATCTGTGCAAAGCAAAACCGGTGGAAGATGTGGAGAGATTTGATGCATTCTTGGCAGCCACGTCTAGCAACACCTTGGAGACGAAACCACGTAAAGCCAAGCAGTGCGCCGACCTCAGGATTAACAATAAGGATTGTTTGCTGAGCAATCAGGGCTGGAGAGGGAAACAGCAGCAGAGTCAATGGCTGCAGATTGTGACCTTCTCCCTGGTGACCAGGAACGCTCACGGCTCAGGTACAGTCTGTATTTCCTCCTATATTGTCACCCAACTTCGGGGCAGTTTCTTACTTTTTATGCTGCTCTGAATCTTTCAGGAACACTGGCGAGATGTTCATAACCGTCCTGTATGGAGGTAAGCAGAAATGAGACATTGTCTACAAAAGGACACAAGCAGGTCGTGTGTTCTATACTGATGTCGTAAGACGCAACGCGGCGTCCAAAGAAACATTCGGGGCTTCTCTGGGGTTTTAGCTTAAAAAATAAGTGGATATTACAAAATGTCATCAATAATCGATTCAGATGTAAACCAATGGAAATGTAGCGTTTTCTGATGTAGGTGATGATACGTCCTCTGATTTCCTCCGCAGACAGTGAAGAGACGCTGTTTCAATATCAACTGCAAGGTTCAGCTCCTTCTGGAAAGTATCAAGAACTTGTGTCACTATGAAACTGAAGGTACAAAGGGAAGGATGACCAAGAATAACACAAGTGGAGAGTTACATTGTATAATGGCAACAGGGGGGAGCAGGAGATGATAGATTTGGATACAGAAGGGAATGTTATAATGTATGATGTACGGTAGGAGACAGGAGGGAGCGTTATTCTGTGTCCTATGTTTATGGAACAGTATAGTGTACAGTGTTGCCGTATGTTACATTACAAACACCTACAGCTGCATCTGCTGAATAGAAATCATCAAAACGTTAATTTATTTCATAATTCAATACATTAAAGTGACCACATCTATTATATAGAGTCATTACACACAGAGGGATCTATTCATGTGTTTATTTTGTTAATGTTGATGATTAATGAAAACCAAAGGTCATTATCTCAGAAAATTAAAGTAGAAGGATGAAGGGTCAAAAAGCACCCTGCCGTATTCCAGCAGACATCAAAGAGTGAATGTAATATTATTTATTATAATCATTTCAGATTCCCTGAAACATGGCATGATTGTCCTGAGGAAGGCCAGGAGCCCTGAAACGCGTTGACTAATAAATCAATATTATATTCACCTTTTGATGTGTGGTGGAATACGGCAGCGCGGTGTTCAACCCTTCATCCTCCTTCCTCTATATGCTCTACGCTGGGGACTGCAGCAGCCGTGATCTGCTTTTATAGTGGTTGTGACTCTCACAACCACACAAGGTGAAGCCTCTGACACCTATTTAGGTCATATTTTATCTCTCAGACCCTTCATCCTCCCTACTTTAATTTTCTGAGATAATGACCTCTTGATTTTCATTATTCATCAACATTAACATCAATATTACATCAACATTATTATGTAAAGACATACTGATAGGATGTTTAGATTGTGAGCTCCAAGAGAGACAGCATTACTCATGTATGTAAAGTGCTATGGAATTAATAGCGCTATATATAATATAATATAATAATAATAATATTTAAACATAAATAAACACATGACATAGCTCCCTCTGTGTGTAATGCCTCTATATAATAGATGTGGTCACTTTATGTATTGAATTATTGAAATAAAGTAACTATTTGATATTAATTCATTGGGAAGCTCCTGTATGATCTTGGGCGATGCTGGCTGTCATGATTCAGATTGGTTCAGATTCACTTTTTACATAACTTTAGATGTAATAATCTTCCACATAAAGCGTTTTGCTGCTCTGTCCCCTGTCCGCACTGCACATAATGCTCAGTACATTTACCATGATCTATTCTCGTCTCTATAAATGGCCTCAACTTGTAAATTACAGGGGAAATAGAACTTGCAGATGAAGGTGGACAAGTGAAGAACCTTCTGGAGAACCAGCAGCGCTATGCGAGTGAGCTCCTGGGCGAGAGGGAGACCTGCGTCCTGCTGTCTGTGACCAGTAAGTCACGACACCCGTCTGAAAATCTGCCATATTGTGCAGAGAGAAACCGTTAAAAGGTTACGTGATCGTATCAGCCCTCACTAGATAACCCATCCTGTATACTGTGACATCATCAGCCCTCTCCAGATAACCCATCCTGTGTACTGTGACATCATCAGCCCTCTCCAGATAACCCATCCTGTGTACTGTGACATCATCAGCCCTCTCCAGATAACCCATCCTGTATACTGTGACATCATCAGCCCTCTCCAGATAACCCATCCTGTATACTGTGACATCATCAGCCCTCTCCAGATAGCCCATCCTGTATACTGTGACATCATCAGCCCTCTCCAGATAACCCATCCTGTGTACTGTGACATCATCAGCCCTCTCCAGATAACCCATCCTGTATACTGTGACATCATCAGCCCTCTCCAGATAACCCATCCTGTATACTGTGACATCATCAGCCCTCTCCAGATAGCCCATCCTGTATACTGTGACATCATCAGCCCTCTCCAGATAACCCATCCTGTGTACTGTGACATAATCAGTCCTCTCCAGATAACCCATCCTGTGTACTGTGACATCATCAGTCCTCTCCAGATAACCCATCCTGTGTACTGTGACATCATCAGTCCTCTCCAGATAACCCATCCTGCGTACTGTGACATCATCGGTCCTCTCCAGATAACCCATCCTGTGTACTGTGACATCATCAGTCCTCTCCAGATAACCCATCCTGTATACTGTGACATCATCAGCCCTCTCTAGATAACCCATCCTGTATACTGTGACATCATCAGCCCTCTCTAGATAACCCATCCTGTATACTGTGACATCATCAGTCCTCTCCAGATAACCCATCCTGTGTACTGTGACATCATCAGTCCTCTCCAGATAACCCATCCTGTATACTGTGACATCATCAGCCCTCTTCAGATAACCCATCCTGTATACTGTGACATCATCAGTCCTCTCCAGATAACCCATCCTGTATACTGGGACATCATCAGTCCTCCCCAGATAACCCATCCTGTATACTGTGACATCATCAGTCCTCTCTAGATAACCCATCCTGTATACTGTGACATCATCAGTCCTCACCAGATAACCCATCCTGTATACTGTGACATCATCAGCCCTCTCCAGATAACCCATCCTGTGTACTGTGACATCATCGGTCCTCTCCAGATAACCCATCCTGTATACTGTGACATCATCACTCCTCTCCAGATAACCCATCCTGTGTACTGTGACATCATCGGTCCTCTCCAGATAACCCATCCTGTATATTGTGACATCATCGGTCCTCTCCAGATAACCCATCCTGTATACTGTGACATCATCAGCCCTCTCCAGATAACCCATCCTGTATACTGTGACATCATCAGCCCTCTCCAGATAACCCATCCTGTATACTGTGACATCATCAGCCCTCTCTAGATAACCCATCCTGTATACTGTGACATCATCAGTCCTCCCCAGATAACCCATCCTGTATACTGTGACATCATCAGTCCTCTCCAGATAACCCATCCTGTATATTGTGACATCATCAGTCCTCTCCAAATAACCCATCCTGTATACTGTGACATCATCAGTCCTCTTCAGATAACCCATCCTGTATACTGTGACATCATCAGTCCTCTCCAGATAACCCATCCTGTATACTGTGACATCATCAGTCCTCCCCAGATAACCCATCCTGTATACTGTGACATCATCAGTCCTCTCCAGATAACCCATCCTGTATACTGTGACATCATCGGTCCTCTCCAGATAACCCATCCTGTATACTGTGACATCATCAGTCCTCTCCAGATAACCCATCCTGTATACTGTGACATCATCAGTCCTCTCCAGATAACCCATCCTGTATACTGTGACATCATCAGTCCTCCCCAGATAACCCATCCTGTATACTGTGACATCATCAGTCCTCTCCAGATAACCCATCCTGTATACTGTGACATCATCAGCCCTCTCCAGATAACCCATCCTGTATACTGTGACATCATCAGTCCTCTCCAGATAACCTATCCTGTATATTGTGGTGTTACCGGCCCTGTCCTGCTCACGCAGCTCCTCATCCCCTGCGTACTTGTAATGTGGAGGTGACTCTATATTATCCCTCCATCCTCAGGATCTCCGGACTCCACAGACGTCATATTTACCCCATTACTGAATGATGATACCGTTGTAAACGCCAAGTTTCTAGGTAAGACTGCGGCTTTGTGCTCATGGAACAATCCATCATGTGTCCCATCGTCAAGAAATGACTTCATGTGCTCTCGAGTACCTCATATTCTCTATGTACAAGACCATGTAGCTGGTGTTAAAGGGGTATTCCAGTGGTGATCACTTGTTACCTACACCTGGGATATCTGCTAAATGGTAGATGGTGGTGACCCCAACTGGTAGACCGCTGTTCTCCAAAAACATGAGCTCTGTTCTCCGGTATTTTCATCCGGGTCTTAGACCTTCACACAAACCTCTCCGAGCTGCTGTCTTGCATTTTGGGTTATAGATGGATGGAGTCTACATTCAATGTGTATCCAGAAGATTAGTGATTCATTTTGTGACTCCAGCACCCTATTATATTTGTCTAATTTACTTTGTGTCTGAATTCATTAACATTGTATTGTGAACATCAGCGGCTGGAGTCTAGATCTAATACTTCCCAGGTTGTATCCAGTCTAGATAATCCTACAATGTATCCCAGAGTGTTCCCAGTAGATCTGTAGCCTCCGGTGTGTACGAGACTGAATATAGAAATCCCGTAAAGTCCTACAACCTAGAACCAGCCGACGGCAGCTCTCTGGAGGCCGGACCCGAACTAAGTGCCAAAAGTCACTGAACCAGAAATAAACCGGGCGCGGGCTCAGAAATACCACATCAAAGTGTTGATTCAGTGACTTCACCCTCTGTAAAACGTCTGTGCAGAAATATGTCAGAAGTGATGGGGCGAGAAGTGTTCAACGGTGATCAAATCTAGAACACCGGGTTATTGGCAGGAGCCAAGTAGGGCACGTGAGGTCTGCGGGCAGAAGGCTATCCTTATTATTGCCACCTCCATTGCTTCATCCAGATAATTGCTGCACTTAGATGACTTCACACCTTGTGTATTAACACCATGTATTTCACAGGTGCCGCTATAATAAACAATAATTCTGTATTCGTCACGGTTTTCCTTATTGCTCCTAACACTCTGCTTTCCTGGACTTTGGCTTGTCTGCTGTCATTTTGTACAATCCATTTTTAATGTGCGCGTACTTACGTTTTTTCATAGCAAAGTTGGGAAACTGGGGAGAATCCAAGGACCCCGGTCGTAAGCCGAAATCCAAAAAGTCTAACCGAAAGGGCACCGTGTTGATTTCCACCTCTCCTGAAGGTAAAACGTATCGTATTGTTTTATTTGTTGCGATTAAATACTTAGACCCTGATTCACCAAAATTGACGACTTTCTTGAGCCGGGGGAATGTTGGACTCAGATGTCGCCTCGTACTGAATCATGAGTCTGATGAGTGGCAGGATCATCGTCATGAGTTAGACGAGCGGTGGCGTCAGGTCCCAGCTCTGCATGAGAACACCAAAAGTTGCTAACGTTTCAGAAATCCGTGCTGCCCAAAAATTTAGCAACTTTCCAAACTAATTTCCACCAGAATTTTAGTAATATAGAGCAGAAGTAACATACAAAGCAGTGGAGCCAACGTGATGGGGTGAGTACTTTGCAATCTATACAGTATGTATAAAACTGAGTGTGTGTGTATGTATCAAGCTCCACCCATTCCACATAACCTCATCAGACACACCCACTCAACATAGCCACACTCACACTGCATGGCCACGCCCACTCCACATAACCCTGCTTACTCCAGTTAGTCATTCCCACTTCATAGCTCACCTCCTTGCAGAACCCAGTCACCATTCTATGGAGGAGGAGCTAGAGGCAGAACCAGACAACATTCTAAGGAGGGGGAGGGGCTAGAGACAAAACCAGACAACATTCTATATAGGGGAGGAGCTAGAGGCAGAACCAGACAACATTCTATATAAGGGAGGAGCTAGAGGCAGAACCAGACAACATTCTATATAGGGGAGGAGCTAGAGGCAGAACCAGACAACATTCTATATAGGGGAGGAGCTAGAGGCAGAACCAGACAACATTCTATATAGGGGAGGAGCTAGAGGCAGAACCAGACAACATTCTATGGAGGGGAGGGGCTAGAGACACAACCAGACAACATTCTATGTAGGAGGAGGAGCTAGGGGCAGAAGCAGCCAACATTCTATGGAGGAGGAGCTAGAGGCAGAACCAGACAACATTCTGTGGAGGAGGAGCTAGAGGCTAGAGACACAACCAGACAACATTCTATGTAGGAGGAGGAGCTAGGGGCAGAAGCAGACAACATTCTATGGAGGAGGAGCTAGAGGCAGAACCAGACAACATTCTATGGAGGGAGAGGAGCTAGAGGCAGAACCAGACAACATTCTATGGAGGAGGAGGAGCTAGAGGCAGAACAAGACAACATTCTATGGAGGGGAGGAGCTAGAGGCAGAACCAGACAACATTCTATGGAGGAGGAGCTAGAGACAGAACCAGACAACAATCTATGGAGGGAAGGAGCTAGAGGCAGAAGCAGACAACAATCTATGGAGGGGAGGAGCTAGAGACAGAACCTGACAACATTCTATGGAGGAGGAGCTAGAGGCAGAACCAGACAACATTCTGTGGAGGAGGAGCTAGAGGCAGAAGCAGACAACATTCTAAGGAGGGGGAGGGGCTAGAGACAGAATCAGGCAACATTCTATGGAGGAGGAGGAGCTAGAGGCAGAACCAGACAACATTCTGTGGAGGGGGAGGGGCTAGAGACAGAACCAGACAACATTCTATATAGGGGAGGAGCTAGAGGTAGAACCAGACAACGTTCTATGTAGGAGGAGGAGCTAGGGGCAGAACCAGACAACATTCTATGGAGGGGGAGGGGCTAGAGACAGTCAGGCAACATTCTATGGAGGAGGAGGAGCTAGATGCAGAACAAGACAACATTCTATGGAGGGGAGGAGCTAGAGGCAGAACCAGACAACATTCTATGGAGGAGGAGCTAGAGACAGAACCAGACAACAATCTATGGAGGGGAGGAGCTAGAGGCAGAAGCAGACAACAATCTATGGAGGGGAGGAGCTAGAGACAGAACCTGACAACATTCTATGGAGGAGGAGCTAGAGGCAGAACCAGACAACATTCTATGGAGGGGGAGGAGCTAGAGACAGAACCAGACAACATTCTATGGAGGGGGAGGAGCTAGAGGCAGAAGCAGACAACATTCTATGGAGGAGCTAGAGACAGAACCAGACAACAATCTATGGAGGGGAGGAGCTAGAGACAGAACCAGACAATATTCTATGGAGGGGAGGAGCTATAGGTAGATGCAGATAATATTCTATGGAGGGGAGGAGCTAGAGACAGAACCAGACAATATTCTATGGAGGGGAGGAGCTAGAGGTAGATGCAGACAATATTCTATGGAGGGGAGGAGCTAGGGGGCAGAACCAGACAACATTCTATGGAGGAGGAGGAGCTAGAGGCAGAACAAGACAACATTCTATGGAGGGGAGGAGTTGGGCAGAACCAGACAACATTCTATGGAGGGGAGGAGCTAGAGACAGAACCAGACAACATTCTATGGAGGGGGAGGAGCTAGAGACAGAACCAGACAACATTCTATGGAGGGGGAGGAGCTAGAGGCAGAACCAGACAACATTCTATGGAGGGGGAGGAGCTAGAGGCAGAACCAGACAACATTCTATGGAGGGGGAGGAGCTAGAGGCAGAACCAGACAACATTCTATGGAGGAGGAGCTAGAGACAGAACCAGACAACAATCTATGGAGGGGAGGAGCTAGAGACAGAACCAGACAATATTCTATGGAGGGGAGGAGCTAGAGGTAGATGCAGACAATATTCTATGGAGGGGAGGAGCTAGGGGCAGAACCAGACAACATTCTATGGAGGAGGAGGAGCTAGAGGCAGAACCAGACAACATTCTATGGAGGGGGAGGAGCTAGAGGCAGAAACAGACAACAATCTATGGAGGGGGAGGAGCTAGAGGCAGAATCAGACAACATTCTATGGAGGAGGAGCTAGAGACAGAACCAGAGAACATTCTATGGAGGAGGAGCTAGAGGCAGAAGCAGACAATATTCTATGGAGGAGGAGGAGCTAGAGGCAGAACCAGACAACAATCTATGGAGGGGAGGAGCTAGAGACAGAACCAGACAATATTCTATGGAGGGGAGGAGCTAGAGGTAGATGCAGACAATATTCTATGGAGGGGAGGAGCTAGGGGCAGAACCAGACAACATTCTATGGAGGGGGAGGAGCTAGAGGCAGAAACAGACAACAATCTATGGAGGGGGAGGAGCTAGAGGCAGAACCAGACAACAATCTATGGAGGAGGAGCTAGAGACAGAACCAGAGAACATTCTATGGAGGAGGAGCTAGAGACAGAACCAGAGAACATTCTATGGAGGAGGAGCTAGAGACAGAACCAGAGAACATTCTATGGAGGAGGAGCTAGAGGCAGAAGCAGACAACATTCTATGGAGGAGGAGGATCTAGAGGCAGAAGCAGACAACATTCTGTGGAGGAGGAGCTAGAGGCAGAACCAGACAACATTCTATGGAGGAGGAGGAGCAAAGGCAGACATTTATGTGCAAAATAATCATTCTATTCTATTATACCTAAGAACAGTTACTATGTCCAGGCAACTCTGGGCTCTCCAGCTAGTCTATAATATATTGCAGTCGGATTATACATTAACCTTATTTTAGTTTTGCTCTCAGTGCGGGGCTACAGGGTGAGAGGTGTCATATGACGGCAATGGTCAGACAAGTTTCACCACCAAAAATATTTGTGCTTTATTAATACAACCTGCAGCTGTATGACTATTTGAAAATTGCAAAAAATGGACAAATCGCAGACCAATGGTATGTTGCTTCAGGATGATAAAATAAGTCTGGATGGAATTAATATCACATTAACCTGTCGGCTTGGAAATGCTGTGCAGACTATGCATTGCTGTGTCTTCTAGAGCAGAAGGAGCTGAGCACTTTAATATCTTTTGGTAAAATATTCAGTGCAGTTATTGAAATTAATATTTGCTTCTTCTAAGCTTAGGAGTCCAGTGGGCGGTCCTACATAGTGATTGACAGCTGTTTGCAGGAACAATTATGCTCTGCCCAGTGGCCTCTTAGACATGGAAAGAGAAAATATTCAGATCCATGATATAGTTTATTAATTACACATCTGCTCTGTAACATGCAGTGTACGCGGTCTACTCATACAGTTAGGGCCAGAAATATTTGGACAGTGACACAAGTTTTGTTATTTTAGCTGTTTACAAAAACATGTTCAGAAATACAATTATATATATAATATGGGCTGAAAGT
Source organism: Allobates femoralis (assembly GCA_033576535.1). Classification (NCBI taxonomy): domain Eukaryota; kingdom Metazoa; phylum Chordata; class Amphibia; order Anura; family Aromobatidae; genus Allobates; species Allobates femoralis. The sequence continues at coordinate 39,784,626 of JARQOC010000009.1, forward strand.
GCACACTCCCAGCTGCAATATGAGAGTTTCCACATCCAAATCGGAGAAAGGGTTTAGGAATCATAGCTCTGTAATGCATAGCTTCCTCTTTTTCAAGGGACCAAAAGTAATTGGACAATGGACTCTAGGGGCTGCAATTAACTCTGAAGGCGTCTCCCTCGTTAACCTGTAATCAATGAAGTAGTTAAAAGGTCAGGGGTGGATTCCAGGTGTGTGGTTTTGCATTTGGAAGCTGTTGCTGTGACCAGACAACATGCGGTTAAAGGAACTCTCAATTGAGGTGAACCAGAACATCCTGAGGCTGAAAAAAAAGAAAAAATCCATCAGAGAGATAGCAGACATGTTTGGAGTAGCAAAATCAACAGTTGGGTACATTCTGAGAAAAAAGGAATTGACTGGTGAGCTTGGGAACTCTAAAAGGCCTGGGCGTCCACGGATGACAACAGTGGTGGATGATCGCCGCATACTTTATTTGGTGAAGAAGAACCCGTTCACAACATCAACTGAAGTCCAGAACACTCTCAGTGAAGTAGGTGTATCTGTCTCTAAGTCAACAGTAAAGAGAAGACTCCATGACAGTAAATACAAAGGGTTCACATCTAGATGCAAACCATTCATCAATTCCAAAAATAGACAGGCCAGAGTTAAATTTGCTGAAAAACACCTCAAAAAGCCAACTCAGTTCTGGAAAAGTATTCTATGGACAGATGAGACAAAGATCAACCTGTACCAGGATGATGGGAAGAAAAAAGTTTGGAGAAGAAAGGGAACGGCACATGATCCAAGGCACACCACATCCTCTGTAAAACATGGTGGAGGCAACGTGATGGCATGGGCATGCATGGCTTTCAATGGCACTGGGTCACTTATGTTTATTGATGACATAACAGCAGACAAGAGTAGCCGGATGAATTCTGAAGTGTACCGGGATATACTTTCAGCCCAGATTCAGCCAAATGCTGCAAAGTTGATTGGACGGTGCTTCATAGTACAGATGGACAATGACCCCAAGCATACAGCCAAAGCTACCCAGGAGTTCATGAGTGCAAAAAAGTGGAACATTCTGCAATGGCCAAGTCAATCACCAGATCTTAACCCAATTGAGCCGCATTTCACTTGTTCAAATCCAGACTTAAGATGGAAAGACCCACAAACAAGCAAGACCTGAAGGCTGCGGCTGCAAAGGCCTGGCAAAGCATTAAGAAGGAGGAAACCCAGCGTTTGGTGATGTCCATGGGTTCCAGACTTAAGGCAGTGATTGCCTCCAAAGGATTCGCAACAAAATATTGAAAATAAAAATATTTTGTTTGGATTATGTTTACTTGTCCAATTACTTTTGACCTCCTAAAATGTGGAGTGTTTGTAAAGAAATGTGTACAATTCCTACATTTTCTATCAGATATTTTTGTTCAACCCTTCAAATAAAACGTTACAATCTGCACTTGAATTCTGTTGTAGAGGTTTTATTTCAAATCCAATGTGGTGGCATGCAGAGCCCAACTCGCCAAAATTGTGTCACTGTCCAAATATTTCTGGCCCTAACTGTACATCTGCACATTGAACATGATGGTTCCCCTATCAAGAGACCAGCTCAGAAGTGAATACATTTTTTTTAATTCTACCTACTGCTTCAGGAATATGGGCCTTTACCAAGGGGGGTGGTGCTCTCAGAATAATAATGCTGAGCAATCTAAAGACACGCCCCAGAGGATCCTGTGAGACACACCCCCTTGGCAAAGACAAAAATGACCTCTGAATAAAAGACTTGTATCTCTGGAACCGTAAGGCAGTAAGAGAACAAACTGGACGTTTTTGTAGCTCAAATCCTCCATAAAGTTACAGACACCAGTGGAATTAATATATATTTCTCTTTTTTGTTCATAGTAACAGGAAAGCAGGGAACGTCTGTCCGAAAAAGAGCCGTCCGACCGTGAGCGCCAAGCTTCTGATCTGCCGGACTGGAGCATAATGTCTACAAATATATAGATTAGATTTCCAGAAGACATTGTGTCCTTACTGTCAGGAACGGTCACTTACTTACACTTAAAGCAGGTACGCAGAAGACCCCCCATGCGGGAAACAGAGAATATTCTCCAAGATGTGGGTGAGGGACGTGTTTTAGGGAATGTTCACATGGAGCAGAAACTTCTACAAATGAAACTCGGCTCGCTCCTGCAGCAGGTGCATGGATTTCTGCAATTCCTATATAAATACTGGGATCCACAATCCAGAGATCATCAATGTCCGATCAGTGGTGACAGCCAGCGCCCCAACCTCACCGCAGCCGCCGGACGTCCAGCACCGCACACCGGGTAGTGGCCGCTCACATTACACAGGGGTCCACCTCTGACCAGTCTCGACAGCCTTTTCCATATGTGTTTGCTGTGAAATGCCGCAGAATTCATAGTAAAACTGCAATCAATCAGAAAGTGTCTGATTCCTGCTTCATGTGGTTTGGACAATGTGAATCTGATGATTCCCTTTATCCAAAACCCAAAAAATGGCCCTAATTGTCTGCCACGAAGGATAAGAGCGATCCACAGGTAACATGTTGTGCCGTAGTTATTTGTCGACGCGTTGGCGCCTTAGGAGTAGTTCAGAAATGGTTCTGCTTTTAATGCATTCAAGAGACCGTAATGGCACAGCATATATAAAAGACGTAGAGTACGACTGCCCCATCTGAGAATGCCGTGACGTGGCGGAGTAGCTCAAAGAATTGATCAATTGTTTGCTAAATGTCTCAGTTTAAAGTACAGTTAGAAATTAATACGTGCACATGCACTTTTTGTATTGCGTGCTAACCTCGGGCAGCGCTGGCTTCTTGGCTTTTTTAGTAGTTATTTGTCGACGCGTTTCGGAGCACTTGCTTCATTTTCAGGACAATTCACATCATGTGAATCCCTCTCATCCTTTCCGGTAGTGCAATCAGGAGCCTTTTAGTTGGTTTTTGGATATTTAAATGCATGTGGGTCTGCGACAGCCGGTTTGTGTGTGTGTACAGTGCTGGTGGCTTTACACGAACATTAAAGGTGAGGCTTTCCATAACTGTTAATATTGCGGTTACATGTGATAAGTCCCTATTCTACATTTCTGTCCTTCCAGCTTGAATAGCCTTACCCTTTAGGTAATATCTATCTATTCATCCATCTTTCTATCCATCTATCTAAAAAGCACAAAAACAATAAAATGGGTGTAGAGCCGCCTACCATAAATCCATAGGTCTCAATTGTAGATAGAAAAAATGGACGGCAGCGCTCCTTCATTAGAAATAAAGAGGATTTTATTCACCCAGGACTGCAATGTTTCGGATGTCCTCCAGCCTTTGTCAAGCAGTAATGTTACTACTTCACAAAGGCTAGTGGATAGCTGAAACATTGCAGTCCTGGGTGAATAAAATCCTCATTATTTCTATGAAGGAGCGCTGCCGTCCATTTTTTCCATCTATCCGTCTATCCAAACCTCTCTCTGTCTATTCGTCTATCCGTCCCTCTGTCTGTCCATCCGTCCCTCTGTCTGTCCATCCGTCCCTCTGTCTGTCCATCCGTCCCTCTGTCTGTCCATCCGTCCCTCTGTCTGTCTATCCGAACCTCTGTCTGTCTATCCATCTTTGTACATATCCCTTTGTCCCCCTGTCTGTCTGTCCCCCTGTCTGTCTGTCTGTCCCCCTGTCTGTCTGTCTGTCCCCCTGTCTGTCTGTCTGTCCCCCTGTCTGTCTGTCTGTCCCCCTGTCTGTCTGTCTGTCCCCCTGTCTGTCTGTCTGTCCCCCTGTCTGTCTGTCTGTCCCCCTGTCTGTCTGTCTGTCCCCCTGTCTGTCTGTCTGTCCCCCTGTCTGTCTGTCTGTCCCCCTGTCTGTCTGTCTGTCCCCCTGTCTGTCTGTCTGTCCCCCTGTCTGTCTGTCTGTCCCCCTGTCTGTCTGTCTGCCCCCCTGTCTGTCTGTCCCCGTACACAGAGGAATCTGTCCCTCCCGCACTGTGGTTCATGTTCAGGCAGCAGGTATCAGATGACCGATTCCTGTTGAAATCTAGAAGCTTCTCTTACAATGTAGCTAATTGTAGCGGGTGATTTCCCTCCCATGTAATAGACATATTTTCATTCTTCTGATATTTACTGTTAGCAGAAAATGTTTTGTTTTTCTGAAGGCTAAAATGATTGATTCATTTACACTTAAGAGCTTATCTCCTGGAGAATGTATGCCAAATTGAAAAAAGCACTAAATGCTGCCAAGTATTGCATAAATGATTTATTAATGCTGGTTAGTAAAAGGCAAAGTGACAGCGTGCGACTCAGTACAAAGGAGTATGACCATTAAAGGACCTGTACACAGTTCCTGCAAGCAATTACATAGTGTAGTACACTTTAGTTCAATAGAGGTGTCACCGTATCCCACCTCCCATTCCCATAGGTATTGCAGAATCAACTCCTTAACCCATAAGACTAAGTGCAGTGTTCGTACAGAACCTCCCCATCTCTTTATGCTCAGATACCTCTGTTGACAGGTCCAGGGACGCCCCTCGGTCTCCTGATTGCTGCACTTGTTACCTTAATCATTACTGTTAACCAGATAATGGTCCCCGGGGGCAGCCTGTTAGAGAATTACATGTTTCTATTACAAGGGATAATGTACCTGTATACATAAATATACTGTGATTAAAATCAACAAATTATTAATTTATATTAAAATAATTCAATTTTAAAAGAGAAAAAAAAATCAAATTCTGTCTGAACTCCACATATCACCATAAAGGCCACGTCACACACACAGATATCTGTGCAGAGATGTCGCAGATCTCTGGTTGCAGTGAAATCATGGACACATTGTTACATTTGTAACAGCCACAAAATAGAACAATGTGTCCATGATTTCACTGCAACCAGAGATCTGTGACCAATCTCGCACAATTATCTGGTGTATGACGTGGCCTTAAGAATCACTACAGACGGACCCAGACAGCATAGAATAGGCTCTTTTTTAGTCTAATAACTCATTAAACTGCACAATGTTACCTCTTTGGCCCCTGTGCGGCTGCCCAGGTTATCAGCAATGTTACAATAAAAGGACCAAAAAAATTGCAATAATCTTTTAGGGTTGTTTATCACCCAAAATTAAATAAAGAGTAAAATATAATCCATCTGTATATGAATGAACTGCTGGACTTGCACCCAATGCTCATCTTGGCTCTTCATTATACAGCCATATTTGTATTGTTATGTTCTAGACTTGTTTCCCCTCTTTCAGGAGCTGTGATACTTTAATTCTGCCGTACGATACATTACAATTCACAGTCCAATATAGATTACAAAATATTCATGACACTTGATACAAAGTAACAAAACCACAGGGAAAAGGGAAAACACAATGAATCTCTTCCACAAGAATTCACTGAGGAATCGAGATAAAAGAGCAATAAATGTCAATAATAAAAACAGAGAAAGAAAACAAACAGGAGAGAGGCAATGTATATACAGTGAATAAAACACCAGTATACAGAAGACACAAATAGATAAAGGATGATGTATCAGAAGATAAATATCCCATCCACAATGAGAATACATAATATATATACATGGGGTACAAAGTCAAGAAATCTCAAAGCAAAGGGTAATCTTACCAAGAGTGCCACAGCACGTCCCTCTCAACCTGGGGGCACGTTTCGCACCAACTTCTTCTGAGGGACATGTAGCCTTGAATGACACTGTGTACGATACTATATAATATATTGAAATATGGTGAAGAAGATACCAAAAGGGTGAAATTGAAAAAAATAAATTAAAGGTGGCTCAGTAATTAACACAGTATGGGGCTCAGTGGTTAGCACTGTATACGGTGGCTCAGTAGTTAGCACTGTATATGGTGGCTCAGTGGTTAGCACTGTACGTGTCTCAGTGTTAGCATGTATGGTGGCTCAGTGGTTAGCACTGTATGGTGGCTCAGTGGTTAGCACTGTATATGGTGGCTCAGTGGTTGCACTGTATATGGTGGCTCAGTGGTTAGCACTGTATATGGTGGCTCAGTGGTTAGCACTGTATATGGTGGCTCAGTGGTTAGAACTGTATGGTGGCTCAGTGGTTAGCACTGTATATGGTGGCTCAGTGGTTAGCACTGTATATGGTGGCTCAGTGGTTAGCACTGTATATGGTGGCTCAGTGGTTAGCACTGTACACGGTGGCTCAGTGGTTAGCACTGTATATGGTGGCTCAGTGGTTAGCACTGTATATGGTGGCTCAGTGGTTAGCATGTATATGGTGGCTCAGTGGTTAGCACTGTATGGTGGCTCAGTGGTTAGCACTGTATATGGTGGCTCAGTGGTTAGCACTTATATGGTGGCTCAGTGGTCAGTAATGTATAGTGGCTCAGTGGTTAGCACTTATATGGTGGCTCAGTGGTTAGCACTGTATGGTGGCTCAGTGGTTAGCACTGTATGGTGGCTCAGTGGTTAGCACTGTATGGTGGCTCAGTGGTTAGTACTGTATACGGTGGCTCAGTGGTTAGCACTGTATACAGTGGCTCAGTGGTTAGCACTGTATATGGTGGCTCAGTGGTTAGCACTGTAGGGCTCAGTGGTTACACTGTATGGTCGCTCAGTGGTTAGCACTGTATATGGTGGCTCAGTGGTTTAGCAACTGTATATGGTGGCTCAGTGGTTAGCCACTGATATGGTGGCTCAGTGGTTAGCACTGTATGGTGGCTCATGGTTAGCATGTAATATGGGCTTCAGTGGTTAGCACTGTAATTGGTGGCTCAGTGGTTAGCACTGTATATGGTGCTCATGGTTAGCAACTGTAATATGGTGCTCAGTGGTTACACTGTATATGGTGGCTCAGTGTTACACTGTGTATGGTGGCTCAGTGGTTTAGCACTGTATATGGTGGTCTCAGTGGTTTAGCACGCATATGTGGCTCAGTGTTAGCACTGTATATGGTGGCTCAGTGGTTAGCACTGTATGGTGCTCATGTTAGCTACTGTATATTGGTGGCTCAGTGGTTAGCACTGTGTATGGTGGCTCAGTGGTTAGCACTGTATATGGTGGCTCAGTGGTTAGCACTGTATATGGTGGCTCAGTGGTTAGCACTGTATATGGTGGCTCAGTGGTTAGCACTGTATATGGTGGCTCAGTGGTTAGCACTGTATATGGTGGCTCAGTGGTTAGCACTGTATATGGTGGCTCAGTGGTTAGCACTGTATATGGTAGCTCAGTGGTTAGCACTGTATACGGTGGCTCAGTGGTTAGCACTGTATATGGTGGCTCAGTGGTTAGCACTGTATATGGAGGCTCAGTTGTTAGCACTGTATATGGTGGCTCAGTGGTTAGCACTGTATGGTGGCTCAGTGGTTAGCACTGTATATGGTGGCTCAGTGGTTAGCACTGTATGGTGGCTCAGTGGTTAGCACTGTATACGGTGGCTCAGTGGTTAGCAGTGTATGGTGGCTCAGTGGTTAGCACTGTATATGGTGGCTCAGTGGTTAGCACTGTATATGGTGGCTCAGTGGTTAGCATTGTATATGGTGGCTCAGTGGTTAGCACTGTATATGGTGGCTCAGTGGTTAGCACTGTATATGGTGGCTCAGTGGTTAGCATTGTATATGGTGGCTCAGTGGTTAGCACTGTATATGGTGGCTCAGTGGTTAGCACTGTATATGGTAGCTCAGTGGTTAGCACTGTATATGGTGGCTCAGTGGTTACACTGTATATGGTGGCTCAGTGGTTAGCACTGTATATGGTGGCTCAGTGGTTAGCACTGTATGGTGGCTCAGTGGTTAGCACTGTATACGGTGGCTCAGTGGTTAGCAGTGTATGGTGGCTCAGTGGTTAGCACTGTATATGGTGGCTCAGTGGTTAGCACTGTATAGTGGCTCAGTGGTTAGCACTGTATATGGTGGTTCAGTGGTTAGCACTGTATATGGTGGCTCAGTGGTTAGCACTGTATATGGTGGCTCAGTGGTTAGCACTGTATATGGTGGCTCAGTGGTTAGCACTGTGTATGGTGGCTCAGTGGTTAGCACTGTATATGGTGGCTCAGTGGTTAGCACTGTATATGGTGGCTCAGTGGTTAGCACTGCAGCCTTGCAGCACTGGGGTTCTGGGTTCAATTCCCACCAAGGACAACATCTACCAGGAGTTTGTATGTTCTCCCCGTGTGCTCGTGGGTTTCCTCCCGTTCCCGGTTTCCTCCCACCCTCCAAAAACTGATAGGATGTTTACATTGTGAGCTCCAGTTTGGACAGTGTAAAATGTATGTAAAGCTCTATGGAATTAATAGTGCTATATAAATTAATAAATATTAATTTTAAAGATTACGATGTTTTATTAGTTCAGACAATTGTGCACACGGCGATAACAAACATGGTATTTATTTTAGTTTTGCAATTTATCTTTTCATAAAAAGGGGTAGCAGGAAAATTTAGATTTAGTTTCATTATTTTTTCACGTTTTTATTCATCCCCTAGGAGACTCAAACAGTGATCACTCGATCGATTGATATTCAATATTCCGTTACTACCAAGTGTTGTAAAAGTGCTGATCGGCCGTGATGTGCGGCCATAGGGACTGGGGTCTTCAGGTGAGCAGTCTGCTATTGTATCACAGGGGGCCGATGTGCCACACAAGGGACCCCCCTCTTTCCCACAGCCGCCCGATTCTAACTGCTGAATGCCTCTGTCATGATTATGGGGTTAAAGGGATTCTGCGCCCAGGTTTTTGCCATCCCATCTGACTGCAGCATAATGTAGAGACAAGAGACCCTGATTCCAGCGATATGTCACTTTCTCAGCTGCTTGCTGTCATTTTAATATAATCACTGTTTTCCCTGCTTTCCTATTTAGCAGTAAATGACTATGCTGGACTATTGGATTAGTCCTGCAATGTTAATCTCCAACTAAATGAACAGTGATTTTATGGAAACTACACTGAGCAGCCCAATAAGTGACACATCGTTGGAATCAGGGTCTCTGTCTCTACATTATGCTGCTGTCGGATAAGATGGCAAAAACCTGGTGACAGTGTCCTTTAAGAACTAAATTTGAATAGTAAGAATTCATCGCTCCTCCTAGACTCTGCTCTTCAAGAGGCAGCAGGACATAGTGTTGTTTGATGTTACAGACCTCTCCAGGGTATGACACTTGTCTGTAGGTCAGATAATAGTTGTGCACCCGAATCCTCGTCCGTGCTGCCATCACTTTTATGCAGTGACATGAAATGTCCGCGTGCCCAGGTGGCACCAGATCGCTATCAGGCTGATTGCAGCTTAATAAAAGCCGCGTGTTCACCTGGTATTAATGATCTCTCGCAGCCTTAGGAGGTTTCCGCGGACAATTAACAGATTTGTATGAGGCTGTTAATCCAGTTATCCCTGACTCGTTAAAGAATGAAGCGGTAATGCCATCTGTATGGCTGCCACGACCTCATGAATAAAAGATGGGTACACCCAAGAACATTGTAAGCGCCTCCCTCCATAAGGAGAAACGTCAACTGATCGACCTCATGATCATCGTGTACTCGCCGGCGAAGAATGAAGACATTGCAACATTCTCTTAAAGGGGCTCATTGACATTTATGAAGACCTGAGAAAAGGAAAATCAGATGAACCAAAATGAAATATACAATGGCAACATGGGCACCGCTGTAAATTAAAGGGTCCATGACCTTACCGGCAGGATGCCAGTGACCAGATGAGATGGAACTGTGGATAAAAAGGAACTCACATAAGGTTTCATCAAAAATCAGAGGTAATTTACTGGTTTCGCTCACCTGGGCAGGTTACGTGACACAAAACCAGTTTTGATCGCTTATGACTGCTGCAGAATCCACAAACCACGTGATCCACCGGCAATAATCAAATACACTCTAAACCCGTCAGTGAATAAAGACCACCACTTGCAGTTCATTATTCTTTCTGTTATCAGCGCGGTTTACGTCCATTGATCCATTATCAATGACCAGATGAGTGATCCCCTTTAAGCGGCCATTAAGGTAGTCACAATTAATATAAGATGTTTTTCCCCCCTAGATACATAAAAACATCATTGGTAAAAACCCTCAATATCTCATCCTTGATCCGATCCCAAACAATTAGTAAATGAAAGGCGCGTCTGCTCTTTGACGTCTGCTCTTTTGACGTCTGCCCATGTTACAGTACAGATCACAATTTTGCACTTACTGATGACAATATAACTGTGGATTTCAATCAATGCCCAAGAGGCCCCAAACTCCTATCTGCTGTCCAGTTGGGGGGCCTGGCTGCTCAGACCCCGTCCTTGTGTTATCAGTTGTGTTAATGATGGATGACTGGTATCCAGTATTGGAGCCATTTAGGGTAAAGTGGCCACAAGCTTTTCCTGCTTGTCCAGAAAATTCTTTTGAGAAACGAAAGATCTATAGAGGAAGCAAATCTACATGAGAGACGTCTTCATGAGTCCCGTACCAGCAGGACTCGCTAAAACCTCTCATACCTCTCATACCATAGCCTGAGGCCATAGTCATCAGTGTCAGTCGCGCTCCCAGATGTACTTTTCTAGGGTGATGGACTGCACTGACCGCTGTGTTTCTTCTGATAGGTTGGGAATGGACTTTGATCAGGGCTTCAGTATTTAAAGAGTCCATATGGCCCTAACCACATATTTGGTAGTGAAGACCTGTCTCCTCACCTGGCATGTCTGTTTTAGTAAACACTTGCATTGTCTATGACAGAGGTCCCCAACCTTTCTGACCGTGAGAGCCACATCCAGCTTGTGAGAGAGGGTCATGAGCCACATCCAGCTGTGAGAGAGGGTCATAATCCACATCCAGCTGTGAGAGAGGGTCATGAGCCACATCCAGCTGTGAGAGAGGGTCATGAGCCACATCCAGCTGTGAGAGAGGGTCATGAGCCGCATCCAGCTTGTGACAGAGGGTCGCGAGCCACATCAAGCTTGTGACAGAGGGTCGCGAGCCACATCCAGCTGTGAGAGAGGGTCGCGAGCCACATCCAGCTCTGAGAGAGGGTCGCGAGCCACATCCAGCTCTGAGAGAGGGTCGCGAGCCACATCCAGCTCTGAGAGAGGGTCGCGAGCCACATCCAGCTCTGAGAGAGGGTCGCGAGCCACATCCAGCTGTGAGAGAGGGTCGCGAGCCACATCCAGCTGTGAGAGAGGGTCGTGAGCCACATCCAGCTGTGAGAGAGGGTCGCGAGCCACATCCAGCTGTGAGAGAGGGTCGTGAGCCACATCCAGCTCTGAGAGAGGGTCATGAGCCACATCCAGCTGTGAGAGAGGGTCGTGAGCCACATCCAGCTGTGAGAGAGGGTCGTGAGCCACATCCAGCTGTGAGAGAGGGTCGTGAGCCACATGCAGCTGTGAGAGAGGGTCGCGAGCCACATCCAGCTGTGAGAGAGGGTCGTGAGCCACATCCAGCTCTGAGAGAGGGTCATGAGCCACATCCAGCTGTGAGAGAGGGTCGTGAGCCACATCCAGCTGTGAGAGAGGGTCGTGAGCCACATCCAGCTGTGAGAGAGGGTCGTGAGCCACATCCAGCTGTGAGAGAGGGTCGTGAGCCACATGCAGCTGTGAGAGAGGGTCGCGAGCCACATCCAGCTGTGAGAGAGGGCCATGAGTCACATCCAGCTGTGAGAGAGGGTCGCGAGCCACATCCAGCTCTGAGAGAGGGTCATGAGTCACATCCAGCTCTGAGAGAGGGTCGCGAGCCACATCCAGCTGTGAGAGAGGGTCGCGAGCCACATCCAGCTGTGAGAGAGGGTCGCGAGCCACATCCAGCTGTGAGAGAGGGTCGCGAGCCACATCCAGCTCTGAGAGAGGGTCGCGAGCCACATCCAGCTGTGAGAGAGGGTCGCGAGCCACATCCAGCTGTGAGAGAGGGTCGTGAGCCACATCCAGCTGTGAGAGAGGGTCGCGAGCCACATCCAGCTGTGAGAGAGGGTCGCGAGCCACATGCAGCTGTGAGAGAGGGTCGCGAGCCACATCCAGCTGTGAGAGAGGGTCGCGAGCCACATCCAGCTGTGAGAGAGGGTCGCGAGCCACATCCAGCTGTGAGAGAGGGTCGCGAGCCACATCCAGCTGTGAGATAGGGTCATGAGCCGCATCCAGCCTGTGAGAGAGGGTCATGAGCCACATCCAGCTGTGAGAGAGGGTCATGAGCCACATCCAGCTGTGGGAGAGGGTCGCGAGCCACATCCAGCTCCCACCCCCCTAACAATGGTGACACCCAGAGTCCCCATTACCAGTATAATGACAGACAAAGCTTTTAACATTGAGGCAATATAATAAGATCCAGGGGTTCCTACCTTACAGGTTGGGGCCCCTATGATAGTCATTCTAGAGTGTCTTTTCTTAGCACCTTGTATTCGTTCTTCTCTTATCCCTCCTAGATACGTGTTTCTAGTTGGATTTGTGTCCATTAACTGTCTGATCAGAGTTGACAGAATTGGCCTGTGTAGAAATAAGCCCCAACTGGTAACATGCATTAATGGATTCATAACTTTCCAGGAAGAGCAGCAGAACAAGACATGAGGGTCTAATAGAAGGAGCTACGTGCTTTTATGTGTTAATTAAACCAGACAAGTCCTGAGTGGTGACCGGGACAGGTCCTGAGTGTTGACCGGGACAAGTCCTGAGTGGCGACCGGGACAGGTCCCTGAGTGGCGACCGGGACAGGTCCCTGAGTGGCGACCGGGACAGGTCCCTGAGTGGCGACCGGGACAGGTCCCTGAGTGGCGACCGGGACAGGTCCCTGAGTGGCGACCGGGACAGGTCCCTGAGTGGCGACCGGGACAGGTCCCTGAGTGGCGACCGGGACAGGTCCCTGAGTGGCGACCGGGACAGGTCCCTGAGTGGCGACCGGGACAGGTCCCTGAGTGGCGACCGGGACAGGTCCCTGAGTGGCGACCGGGACAGGTCCTGAGTGTTGACCGGGACAGGTCCTGAGTGCTGACCGGGACAGGTCCTGAGTGCTGACCGGGGACAGGTCCTGAGTGCTGACCGGGGACAGGTCCCGAGTGGTGACCGGGGACAGGTCCCGAGTGGTGACCGGGACAGGTCCCGAGTGGTGACCGGGACAGGTCCCGAGTGTTGACCGGGACAGGTCCCGAGTGTTGACCGGGACAGGTCCCGAGTGCTGACCGGGACAGGTCCCGAGTGCTGACCGGGACAGGTCCGTGAGTGGTGACCGGGACAGGTCCGTGAGTGGTGACCGGGACAGGTCCGTGAGTGGTGACCGGGACAGGTCCGTGAGTGGTGACCGGGACAGGTCCGTGAGTGGTGACCGGGACAGGTCCGTGAGTGGTGACCGGGACAGGTCCTGAGTGGTGACCGGGACAGGTCCTGAGTGGTGACCGGGGCAGGTCCTGAGTGCTGACCGGGACAGGTCCTGAGTGCTGACCGGGACAGGTCCTGAGTGCTGACCGGGACAGGTCCTGAGTGCTGACCGGGACAGGTCCTGAGTGTGACCGGGACAGGTCCTGAGTGGTGACCGGGACAAGTCCTGAGTGGTGACCGGGACAGGTCCTGAGTGGTGACCGGGACAGGTCGTGAGTGTGACCGGGACAAGTCCTGATGTGTGACCGGGACAGGTCCTGAGTGGTGACCGGGACAGGTCCTGAGTGGTGACCGGGACAGGTCCTGAGTGGTGACCGGGACAGGTCCTGATGTGACCGGGACAGGTCCTGAGTGGTGACCGGGACAGGTCCCTGAGTGTGACCGGGACAGGTCCTGAGTGTTGACTGGGACAGGTCCCGAGTGGTGACCGGGACAGGTCCCGAGTGTTGACCGGGACAGGTCCCGAGTGTTGACCGGACAGGTCCGAGTGCTGACCGGGACAGGTCCCGAGTGCTGACCGGGACAGGTCCGTGAGTGCTGACCGGGACAGGTCCGTGAGTGCTGACCGGGACAGGTCCTGAGTGGTGACCGGGACAGGTCCTGAGTGTTGACCGGGGCAGGTCCTGAGTGGTGACCGGGACAAGTCCCGAATGGTGACGTGGTGACTGGTGAAGAGTGAAGATGTTGGATGAGCAGTGAGACTCCCAAAAAGTAGTTTGCACCAGTTGCTCTGAACGTGCCACTCAGTGACATTTACTCCACCAATTCTGTTCCACATCCGGACTCCACAGGTTCCAGCACCGGACCTGGACCTAAATGTCTCAGGATCTCTGTGAACCACTTTCCGTCTGTATGGAAATCCGGCTCCAGTAATTACATTTCTGCATGACGGGATGGCAATGCCCAACACCGAGGACCCGAAATCTTGTCTTCTGTTTACAGACCCAGAACAATGTACGGTTACTGCCGAAAGAACAGGCTTATTATTAGAAATGTGTCCAGACTTTGGGAGTCCTAAGACCTTCCTAATGCTGCTTTTACTAAAACGCAGTAAATAAATCTTTCAGTCGCTTTTTAAAAAGTTATTTACATACCCCGGGGTAAGGCAATACTGTCAGCTGGAATACACCGAGTCATTTACATCTGTGTATCAGTTATGTGCTATTTACGCTCCCAATCTTCAAGGAGCCACAAGACAGCAGAAAGGTTTATTGGATTCTATATATTTCTATATATGGTGGCTATATGCGCTCTATATATGTGTTGGCTAAAGTGGCTAGGCTCTATATAGGTGGCTAATGCGCTCTAATATGGTGGCTACATGCGCTCTATATATGGTGGCTACATGCGCTCTATATATGGTGGCTACATGCGCTCTATATATGGTGGCTACATGCGCTCTATATATGGTGGCTACATGCGCTCTATATATGGTGGCTACATGCGCTCTATATATGGTGCTATATGGCTCTATATATGGTGGCTATTGCGCTCTATATATGGTGGCTATGTGCGCTCTATATATGGTGGCTATGCGCTCTATATATGGTGGCTATTGCGCTCTATATATGGTGGCTATGTGCGCTCTATATATGGTGGCTATATGCGCTCTATATATGGTGGCTATGTGCCTCTATATATGGTGGCTATATGCGCTCTATATATGGTGGCTATATGCCTCTATATATGGTGGCTATATGCCTCTATATATGGTGGCTATGTGCGCTCTATATATGGTGGCTATGTGCGCTCTATATATGGTGGCTATGCGCTCTATATATGGTGGCTATGTGCGCTCTATATATGGTGGCTATGTGCGCTCTATATATGGTGCTATGTGCGCTCTATTATGGTGGCTATTGCGCTCTATATATGGTGGCTATGTGCGCTCTATATATGGTGGCTATATGCGCTCTATATATGGTGGCTATATGCCTCTATGTATGGTGGCTATATGCCCTCTATTATGGTGGCTATGTGCCCTCTATATATGGTGGCTATGTGCGCTCTATATATGGTGGCTATATGTGCGCTCTATATATGGTGGCTATGTGCGCTCTATATATGGTGGCTATGTGCGCTCTATATATGGTGGCTATGTGCGCTCTATATATGGTGGCTATGTGCGCTCTATATATGGTGGCTATGTGCGCTCTAATATGGTGGCTATGTGCGCTCTATGTATGGTGGCTATGTGCGCTCTATTATGGTGGCTATGTGCGCTCTATTATGGTGGCTATGTGCGCTCTATGTATGGTGGCTATGTGCGCTCTATTATGGTGGCTATTGCCTCTATGTATGGTGGCTATATGCGCTCTATGTATGGTGGCTATATGCGCTCTATATATGGTGGCTATGTGCGCTCTATATATGGTGGCTATGTGCGCTCTATATATGGTGGCTATGTGCGCTCTATATATGGTGGCTATGTGCGCTCTATATATGGTGGCTATGTGCGCTCTATATATGGTGGCTATGTGCGCTCTATTAATGGTGGCTATGTGCGCTCTATGTATGGTGGCTATGTGCGCTCTATGTATGGTGGCTATGTGCGCTCTATGTATGGTGGCTATGTGCGCTCTATGTATGGTGGCTATGTGCGCTCTATGTATGGTGGCTATGTGCGCTCTATATATGGTGGCTATATGCGCTCTATATATGGTGGCTATGTGCACTCTATATACGGTGGCTATGTGCACTCTATATACGGTGGCTATATGCGCTCTATATATGGTGGCTATATGCCTCTATATATGGTGGCTATATGCGCTCTATATATGGTGGCTATATGCCTCTATATATGGTGGCTATGTGCCCTCTATATATGGTGGCTATGTGCACTCTATATACGGTGGCTATATGCCCTCTATATACGGTGGCTATATGCCCTCCATATACGGTGGCTATGTGCGCTCTATATATGGTGGCTATGTGCGCTCTATATATGGTGGCTATGTGCGCTCTATATATGGTGGCTATATGCCTCTATATATGGTGGCTATGTGCGCTCTATATACGGTGGCTATGTGCCTCTATATACGGTGGCTATAGTGCGCTCTATATACGGTGGCTATGTGCGCTCTATATACGTGGCTATGTGCGCTCTATATACGGTGGCTATGTGCGCTCTATATACGGTGGCTATGTGCGCTCTATATACGGTGGCTATGTGCGCTCTATATATGGTGGCTATGTGCGCTCTATATATGGTGCTATGTGCGCTCTATATATGGTGGCTATGTGCGCTCTATATATATGGTGGCTATGTGCGCTCTATATATGGTGGCTATTGCGCTCTATATATGGTGGCTATGTGCGCTCTATATATGGTGGCTATGTGCGCTCTATATATGGTGGCTATGTGCGCTCTATATATGGTGGCTATATGTCCTCTATATATGGTGGCTATTGCGCTCTATATACGGTGGCTATGTGCCTCTATATACGGTGGCTATGTGCGCTCTATATACGGTGGCTATGTGCGCTCTATATACGGTGGCTATGTGCGCTCTATATACGGTGGCTATGTGCGCTCTATATACGGTGGCTATGTGCGCTCTATATACGGTGGCTATGTGCGCTCTATATACGGTGGCTATGTGCGCTCTATATATGGTGGCTATGTGCGCTCTATATATGGTGGCTATGTGCGCTCTATATATGGTGGCTATGTGCGCTCTATGTACGGTGGCTATGTGCGCTCTATGTACGGTGGCTATATGCGCTCTATGTACGGTGGCTATATGCCTCTATGTATGGTGGCTATATGCGCTCTATATATTGGTGGCTATATGCATTCTATATATATGGTGGCTATATGCGCTCTATATATATGGTGGCTATAGGCGCTGTATATACGGTGGCTATAGGCGCTCTATATACGGTGGATATATGCACCCTATATACGGTGCTATATGCATTCTATATATGGTGGCTATAGGTGCCCTATATATATGGTGGCTATAGGCGCTGTATATACGGTGCCTATATGCATTCTATATACGGTGGCTATAGGCACTCTATATATGGTGGCTATAGGTGCTCTATATATGGTGGCTATATGCTCTCTATGTAATCACCACTGCTAACAACCGCACAAGATGTAGAATTGCTTCACAATACACTTATGTACTGATGTAGCAGAGGTGAATTGGCATCCATTTCAGCCTGTTCCTCAGGCCCCCGGACCGCTCTGTAGGGTCCAGCAGAATAGGACGCGCATTTCCCATTGACTTACATTGTAGTCGCTGCTCGTAACGAGTAATATCAAGTAAACTCGCCAAGTAACGAGTAGCCTGAATACCGTACTGTTCTGCGAGTAGCCAATAGTAACGCGTATACTCGCTCATCCCTAGTCAGAACCCATGTCAACATCAAGATAATTGGTCATGGTGGCCAGAGGGATGGCGGGCCGTAACAGCCAGGGGCGGCGAGCAGCGGCCTCAGCAGGCCAGAGGGGCGGCGGGCCATAGCAGGCAAAGGCGCAGCAGGTTGTAACAGCAGGAGGGGCTGCAGGTCATAACAGCTAGCTACTAAAGATGCTGATAATGAAGGTGTGAATAATCCTGAGACTGCACGACTGATTACAATGGGCATTTTGTGCTGACTCTGGAGAAACCAATTGTGATCATTTGTATTGAGATATTTACATTTTTCTTGTTTCATTGCTTTGCTGCAGACAGTAGATCAGTATATATTGTAGTTACCCCCTGTGTATTCAGTAGATCAGTATATATGTAGTTACGCCCTGTGTATTCAGTAGATCAGTAATATTGTAGACATTAGTACATTTTGTATATTGCACAGAGTAACGTCTATTGTTTTGGCTCTTCTGATTCCTCGAGCTCCGGCTCTTTCCTCCTGGGTTTATTTTTGTGTATTTTCCCTTTCTGGTCCATGTATCACTGTGTACCAGGACAGGTCGGCTTCACCCGTTACCACCTCTCGCTCGGCAGCCGGTTTGTGCCGGATCTGAGGCCGTGGGTGGAGAGCGGTGCACTGGGGAGAATGTGCTGGTACCGCTCATCCTCCACTTATCAATCAATTGTCATTCCTGTGTGCATGTTGCTGGTACCAGCGCATTCTCCGCTCAGTCCACACCCGGGGGGATGAGTCTGCACAAGGCAATAGAGACGCTCGGGTTTACAATGGCTCGTGGGAGGGATTCATTGTATCACTCAATCATAAATATTTGTAATTAAATGTAAATATTAGTCTTTGTATTGTTCTGTGTTTGATACATTGTATTTTAGTATTTTGACATTAATACCTGAGAAAACACCTGGATTCTGGCAACTGTAGAGCTGTAAATCTCCGCTAGGGGGCAGGAGGTAAGAGGTGAGAGGTATGTCATTAACTTGCAGGTACCAGCGCATTCTCCAGAGAAAGGTCACAAAGAAGAAACAGCATCTGAGTATAAAGACAGGAGAAAGGTGAATTCATAGAAATCCCGAACAAAGGGGTCACCAGGGTGTACAGGATAATGACACTGGGGTACAGGATAATGACACTGGGGGTACAGGATAATGACACTGGGGGTACAGGATAATGACACTGGGGGGTACAGGATAAAGACACTGGGGGTACAGGATAATGACACTGGGGTACAGGATAATGACACTGGGGTACAGGATAATGACACTGGGGTACAGGATAATGACACTGGGGGGTACAGGATAATGACGCTGGGGGTACAGGATAATGACACTGGGGTACAGGATAATGACACTGGGGGTACAGGATAATGACACTGGGGTACAGGATAAGTGACACTGGGGGTACAGGATAATGACACTGGGGGTACAGGATAATGACACTGGGGGTACAGGATAATGACACTGGGGGTACAGGATAATGACACTGGGTGTACAGGATAATGACACTGGGGGGTTGACAGGCACATAATGACACTGGGGGACAGGATAATGACACTGGGGGTACAGGATAATGACACTGGGGAAGTGCTACAGGATAATGACACTGGGGGCACAGGATAATGACACTGGGGTACAGGATAATGACACTGGGGGTACAGGATAATGACACTGGGGTACAGATAATGACACTGGGGGTAAGGATAATGACACTGGGGGGTACAGGATAATGACCTGGGGGGTACAGGATAATGACGCTGGGGGTACAGGATAATGACACTGGGGGTACAGGATAATGACACTGGGGGTACAGGCTAATGACACTGGGGGGTACAGGATAATGACACTGGGGGGTACAGGATAATGACGCTGGGGGTACAGGATAATGACACTGGGGGTACAGGATAATGACACTGGGGGTACAGGATAATGACACTGGGGGTACAGGATAATGACACTGGGGGGTACAGGCTAATGACACTGGGGGTACAGGATAATGACACTGGAGGGTACAGGATAATGACACTGGGGGTACAGGATAATGACACTGGGGGGTACAGGATAATGACACTGGGGGGTACAGGATAATGACACTTTGCTATCATTATCGTCTTCCTATATACTGTATAATGTCTATAGTACAGGTCTTGTGTGTATTACTCTGGATGTGATTATGATCGCTGTATGTAATAACTGCGCACTGGAGATTCTTGTTTCTGGATTTATTCCTTTTTCCTCCTGTTCATTATCCTGTGTTTTGTCCTTTGCTGTGCACTGTGTTCTGTATAGCTGGACTCTTCCCCGGGGTGACACCGGTCAGTATCGGCCGCTCTCTGGTCTTTCTCATTACCTGGAATAGCCGCCTCTTTACGAGGATGTGAATGTTTGGCTCCTCTCCTCCTCCTGATTATTGCCCCTTGGTGCGTGGTCCAGCAGGTGGAGCTGGAGGTGACGGGCGGCCGCTGTATGATGGATGAGGATCTGTCCTCCCCGTTTCTCTAGTTCCTCTTGAAATTTTCAGATTTATTTGGTCTTTGTATATATGATTGTCGTAGATCTCTGCTTGCTGTCAGTGAGTGGACCTGAGGTGAAGTAATAATCTATATACAATTTTCTGGCTAATGTGGTGTGATAGTATAATATTTTGTTTGTCATCTAATCAATCATGACAGCGGGATCCAAAGGTGCCGCATCGGGGAACGCACTGATAAGATTGCGGGATCTCCTGTGATCACATGGCGGCCCGGGTCCTGGCTTGTCCCCGGAAGCTGTCACGGAGCACTTCCGGTCGTGGTTCGCAGGTGCTGCAACCACTTACAGTGGACAATTGTGACAGATCTGATGTGCTGCATCATCGGGATCTGTCAGAAGCGATCAGCCACTGCAGTGCTGTGGAGCCCTATGGGGCTGTGTAAAAACAAGAATTAATAAAGTTTTTAAAGATATGAGAAAAAAAACCCCTAAAAGTTCAAATCACCCCCCTTTTCCCGCACTCAAAGTAAAAGTATTAGAAAAAAAAATACACATATTTGGTATCGGCGAGTTCAGAATCGCCCGGTCTAAATCAATTAATGAGAGCCGGAAACTGCGTAACAAAAAAAGGCCCAAACGACAAAATTATGTTTTTTTTGGTTGCCGTAACATTGCTATAAAATGCAATAACAGACGATCAAAACAGCACATTCCCCCCCCCCCAAAACTGGTATCATTAGAAACGTCAGCTAAAGACACAAAAAATAAGCCGTCACCCAGCCCCAGATCCCGAAAAATGGGGACGCTACGGATCACAGAACATGGCGCAAAAAGTGCGATTATTTGTTTTTTCAACATTCTAAATTTCTTTTCACCACTTAGATACAAGTAACAGTAACATGTTTGGTGTCTACGAACTCGTACCGACCCGAGGCATCACCCCGTCACGTCAGTGTTACCATATAGTGAACATGGCGAATAAAAAACCCAAGAAACTAACATCTAATTGCACTTTTTTTTGCAATTTCACTGCGCTTGGAATTTTCTTTCCCATTTTCCTGTACATTATACAGTAAAATAAATGATTTTATCTGAAAGTACAGCTCTCTCCCCAGCACTGTACATGGCGGATTGTACCAGCGCTATAACACTATAGCCGTGGTCTCTGCAACTATCAGCTCGGGTAGTGTTTATTACATGTGCTGGATTTTACATTGATTCTGTTTAAACATTCGTCCTTTTTGTATTGGATTATTTAAGGGGTTAATGTCACCAACACCAGGTGATCTGACCCCTTCTGTGCATCTGACTGTACAAGATGGGCCTATCCCCTGATCTGTGGGCTTAATCCCTGGAGTATCCTAGATAACCATTGATGTCTTTATGACTCCGGTGGGCGCTATAGAGAGGTGGTTAACTTGTATCCTTGTAATAAGGTCCAATTTCGGGATTGGAAGAGTTTAGGGGATCGGCAGAACGTGGGGCTTTGCAGTCGGGGTTTTTAGGACTTGCACAACATCTATGGGACTATGGGAAAAGCATCGGCTCAGGAGGGAAGATCGTTCTGAGCCGGGAGGGCGATGACTGAGTGCATCCCTCTCTACCGGGGTCGTGGTTGGGGGTGAATAGTCCGTGGTGTCCTGAGGGCGTTTCTCTGAGATCGGGGTGGACTCTGTTACCACTTTCATTGTGTCTTTGACTCCATACATCCCTGGTTTGTGTGTGATACTTGTTTCCGTGTTAAAGAGAAGGCCGGGAAAGCGGCAGGACCATAGTACATTATAAGGGACACACCCTGGAATGTGCCGTCTCCGGTGGGAGCACCGGGGGGCAATGAAGGTCCGCTTAGAGGAAAGGCTGATTATAATGGACGAGCGATCCTAGTAATGATTTGTCAGCATAGACGAGGCATGCTGGAGAATCATTGTGTGTAACCGGACTTGTGCATCCAAGAACAAGGACAGGTGATGCACAAAACTATTGTATGGTGAACTGCAGAGGTGATGGGAGATCCAGTTCCCAATGTGACATCTCTATCTCTATAACTAGTGAGGTGTATGGCAATTTTTGTCTCCTATGAGGTGACCCACTATCCCTCTCTCCTTATAGAGGAGACTTCAGGGGTCACATGTGGCATCTAATGTTTTGGAGTGATCGAGCTTTTACCATTATGGCTTCCTCCATCACATGACGATCGTGGTGATCTACTCCCTTGGACCATGTGGCTTGCAATCACTGATCTACGGTACTTCTCTCCGTGACTCAGTTCATCACATTCCTTATTTCTACATAACTTACCCGTCTGGTTTATTGTCCCTGGGGGGCTTTTATGGCTCGGAGTTTGATGATTTTTGATAATGTTGCACTGTTGTTTCTTCTGTCTTAGATGGGGAGAGGCAGAGTATTACCCCAGATATACGATAACCCAGGTAAACCTCTCTGCCGGGCTGTATACACATATAAATAGCTCTGGTCGTGTTGCTGGTACCAGCACATTCTGCAGCACAGCCGGAGGTGAACTCTCTGGGTGGATACAGAAAGTCCACAAAAACAGGGCAGAATATGTCAGGCAGCGCCGGCTGTCAATATTGACCTCAGATCCCTGGGTGAAATGTAAATCCCACACATCAAACGCTGCAAAATCAAAGATGACAAGTATATGAGCAATTCCCTGAAGATCAATAAGGCTGCATGGCCACCATCAATGCTTGTGCTTACGTTGGTACAAGCACCCCAGGTGGATTACAGGAATCCTGGGCCCACTCTGCTTTTTACTGACTGACGAGGCGGCTTTCCGCAGCATGTCCGTTTAGCGCTGCGGATTCGGACGTGATCTCAGTGGGTGAATGCAAGGAAAAGCCGCCATACCCCGAATGCAGATCATGTGCACAGGGCGGCTGTGTCCACCCGCGACATCACCGGCTTCCCGCAGGAATGGAGACGTGTCCAGGACGCAGTGTCTCCGGATCCTCTGCACAAACCCTAAGGGAATTAGGAAACACTGTTACGACAAGGTGTACCCATATCGGGGCAGTACCCAACACTCCCCAATATTAACACCTTATTCATGTTGAGGTCTCTTCTGATACATGCAAGGGCAGAGAGTGACCGGGTCCCAATAATGGATATAGCCATAGGGGGGCATTATACATGAATGCCAGATCAGTGATAATACAGAGGGCGTCTGCTGTACAAAACAGCCAAAATAGCAGGGCAGAAGTTTAAAGAGGACTTGTCACCCCTGCTGCATGGCAATCTGAATGCGATGTCTGCTGCATTCAGGGAAGGGGTCACCATGTGTCTGTGTGCTGTGTACCCCGAGATATAGCCTTAGTAAAACTCACTGTTAGAAGCCATGAGGGCATTCCCTGGTGCAGGAGCCAGCTCAATTGAGCCATTCCCTCTCCCTTGCTGCTTCTGCTGTGAAGGCTCTGCCCTCCTCCTCTCTGTCACTCATCCTGCCACTCTCAGCATGCAAATCATTTGTCCTGACATCCGCTCCAGATTCCTGCCCTGCTGTCTGAACAAAGCATAAACAGCACAGCAGGAGGCAGCACAGACAGGCGAGGGGGAGGGAATGGCCCCCGTCAATCGAGCTGACCCTGCACCAGGGAATGCTCTTCTGACTTTTAGCAGCAAGTTTGCCTAAGGCTATATCTTGGGGTACACAGCACACAGACACATGGGGGACCCCTTCCCTGAATGCAGCAGACATGCTGCAATCAGTGCTGCATTTAGATTGCCATGCAGACCAAAAACACAACTTGGAGCGTTATCGGTCTCTGTGTGCAAAACCGTGAACACACGGATCTGTGGATAATAGATGGTTTTACAATACAGCTCTATGGTCTGTGCATGCTCAGAACGCAGTCCCACATGTTACGCGCCCCTGTCATTGGTCCCAGGAAAAACAGGTACATAGTCAGAGGCAGCTGTCTGCTCCCGCACCACAATTATTAGTGATAACACCGGTGTGGGGGCAGCAATTATTAAAATTCTGAGGGGAATACGGGAGCACACAGGTAAAATCTGCATCCCCCCGAATTGCAAAAAACCCTAGTGTGAAACCAGATAAAACCAAAGAATGAAGCTGGGAGGGTTTATGGCCATTTTTAAGGTAGATTTGTCAAAAACAACAGCTTTGACTATAGTAAAGGTATTTTTATTAATGATCAGGTGTATACAGACTAGACAGAATTATCATTATTAAAAAAGTGCCTACAAGCAAGAACCGGTGAGAGAGTACAGCAATACTGGAGGTGATTCCCCTTACTGTGGAGAGACATCCACCCTATATAGTCAAGTGCTAGCGCCCAGGATTTCAGGGCAGGCACAATGGGTTCAGACACTGTTGAATCCCGCTACCTCTGCTCACCTGTAGAGATGGTCGGAGAGTCCCGCTACCTCTGCTCACCTGTAGAGATGGTCGGGGAGTCCCGCTACCTCTGCTCACCTGTAGAGATGGTCGGGGAGTCCCGCTATCTCTGCTCACCTGTAGAGATGGTCGGGGAGTCCCGCTACCTCTGCTCACCTGTAGAGATGGTCAGGGAGTCCCGCTACCTCTGCTCACCTGTAGAGATGGTCGGGGAGTCCCGCTACCTCTGCTCACCTGTAGAGATGGTCGGAGAGTCCCGCTACCTCTGCTCACCTGTAGAGATGGTCGGAGAGTCCCGCTACCTCTGCTCACCTGTAGAGATGGTCGGGGAGTCCCGTTACCTCTGCTCACCTGTAGAGATGGTCGGGGAGTCCCGCTACTTCTGCTCACCTGTAGAGATGGTCAGGGAGTCCCGCTACCTCTGCTCACCTGTAGAGATGGCCAGGGAGTCCCGCTACTTCTGCTCACCTGTAGAGATGGCCAGGGAGTCCCGCTACCTCTGCTCACCTGTAGAGATGGCCAGGGAGTCCCGCTACCTCTGCTCACCTGTAGAGATGGTCGGGGAGTCCCGCTACCTCTGCTCACCTGTAGAGATGGTCGGGGAGTCCCGCTACCTCTGCTCACCTGTAGAGATGGTCAGGGAGTCCCGCTACCTCTGCTCACCTGCAGAGATGGTCGGAGAGTCCCGCTACCTCTGCTCACCTGCAGAGATGGTCGGAGAGTCCCGCTACCTCTGCTCACCTGTAGAGATGGTCGGGGAGTCCCGCTACCTCTGCTCACCTGTAGAGATGGTCAGGGAGTCCCGCTACCTCTGCTCACCTGCAGAGATGGTCGGAGAGTCCCGCTACCTCTGCTCACCTGTAGAGATGGTCGGAGAGTCCCGCTACCTCTGCTCACCTGTAGAGATGGTCGGGGAGTCCCGCTACCTCTGCTCACCTGTAGAGATGGTCGTGGAGTCCCGCTACCTCTGCTCACCTGTAGAGATGGTCGGGGAGTCCCGCTACCTCTGCTCACCTGTAGAGATGGTCGGGGAGTCCCGCTACCTCTGCTCACCTGTAGAGATGGTCCGGGAGTCCCGCTACCTCTGCTCACCTGTAGAGATGGTCGGGGAGTCCCGCTACCTCTGCTCACCTGTAGAGATGGTCAGGGAGTCCCGCTACCTCTGCTCACCTGTAGAGATGGTCAGGGAGTCCCGCTACCTCTGCTCACCTGTAGAGATGGTCGGGGAGTCCCGCTACCTCTGCTCACCTGTAGAGATGGTTGGGGAGTCCCGCTACCTCTGCTCACCTGTAGAGATGGTCGGGGAGTCCCGCTACCTCTGCCTGGAGGTCCTGCTGCCCCTGTACACTGTGTTTGTGACATGTAAACAGCCTTATTCAGTGCTGCCCCCAGATGGGTCTCAACTGATCCACTTAATCAATAAATTACTCAGAACCGTTCTTGATTTTCAGGTGTTTAATGTGGCGGCTGTTGGTCTGGATAAGACCTTCATCTCCCTGTGGATCTCACACGGGGCAGGTCAGTATGTGACTTTCTGAACAGATGGTGAATAGTTTTATAGGGATTATCCTATGTAACTTTCTTCTTTTATTTCTCATCAGGATGACGCTGCATCATCTGTTTATTTACAAATCTATAAGGAACCCCAGACTGTCCAGCGTGGAGCATCATCACTGCAATCTGCTGTTTTTATACAGGTATTTCACTTAATTATTTATGGTAAAACTCAAACAAGCATCAGGTGAGGGGGGGGGGGGGGTGTGTGCAGGATTTTTATTCTTAATGGCCACTTTACACGCGGCTACATTTCTAGCTTATCCACAGGTAACTTACTGGTTGCAGTGAAATTATGGAGACAAGGTTCTATCTTGTTGCTGTGTACAAATGTAATAATGTCTCCATAATTTCACTGCAACCAGTAAGTTACCTGTGGATAAGCTAGAAATGTAGCCGCGTGTAAAGGGGCCATAAAGTTTCGGTTGAAGTATTTTCTGGAAGTTGCCTGCACACATTATTAATTGGCCAGTTATACCCATACCCAGGACTAGGACTGAAAGTCAGCTCTGCTTAGCACTGTATATGGTGGCTCAGTGGTTAGCACTGTATATGGTGGCTCAGTGGTTAGCACTGTATACGGTGGCTCAGTGGTTAGCACTGTATATGGTGGCTCAGTGGTTAGCACTGTATATGGTGGCTCAGTGGTTAGCACTGTATACGGTGGCTCAGTGGTTAGCACTGTATACGGTGGCTCAGTGGTTAGCACTGTATATGGTGGCTCAGTGGTTAGCACTGTATATGGTGACTCAGTGGTTAGCACTGTATGGTGGCTCAGTGGTTAGCACTGTATATGGTGGCTCAGTGGTTAGCACTGTATATGGTGGCTCAGTGGTTAGCACTGTATATGGTGGCTCAGTGGTTAGCACTGTATACGGTGGCTCAGTGGTTAGCACTGTATATGGTGGCTCAGTGGTTAGCACTGTATATGGTGGCTCAGCGGTTAGCACTGTATATGGTGGCTCAGTGGTTAGCACTGTATATGGTGGCTCAGTGGTTAGCACTGTATATGGTGGCTCAGTGGTTAGCACTGTATGATGGCTCAGTGGTTAGCACTGTATATAGTGGCTCAGTGGTTAGCACTGTGTATGGTGGCTCAGTGGTTAGCACTGTA
The DNA here is from genome assembly GCA_033576535.1 of Allobates femoralis. Taxonomy (NCBI): domain Eukaryota; kingdom Metazoa; phylum Chordata; class Amphibia; order Anura; family Aromobatidae; genus Allobates; species Allobates femoralis. Next base: position 39,811,817 of record JARQOC010000009.1, read on the forward strand.
TATGGTGGCTCAGTGGTTAGCACTGTATATGGTGGCTCAGTGGTTAGCACTGTGTATGGTGGCTCAGGGTTAGCACTGTGTATGGTGGCTCAGTGGTTAGCACTGTATATGGTGGCTCAGTGGTTAGCACTGTATATGGTGGCTCAGTGGTTAGCACTGTGTATGGTGGCTCAGTGGTTAGCACTGTGTATGGTGGCTCAGTGGTTAGCACTGTATATGGTGGCTCAGTGGTTAGCACTGTATATGGTGGCTCAGTGGTTAGCACTGTATATGGTGGCTCAGTGGTTAGCACTGTATATGGTGGCTCAGTGGTTAGCACTGTATATAGTGGCTCAGTGGTTAGCACTGTATATGGTGGCTCAGTGGTTAGCACTGTATGGTGGCTCAGTGGTTAGCACTGTATATGGTGGCTCAGTGGTTAGCACTGTATATGGTGGCTCAGTGGTTAGCACTGTATACGGTGGCTCAGTGGTTAGCACTGTATATGGTGGCTCAGTGGTTAGCACTGTATATGGTGGGTCAGTGGTTAGCACTATATATGGTCTCTCAGTGGTTAGCACTGTATATGGTGGGTCAGTGGTTAGCACTGTATATGGTGGCTCAGTGGTTAGCACTGTATATGGTGGCTCAGTGGTTAGCACTGTATATGGTGGCTCAGTGGTTAGCACTGTATATGGTGGCTCAGTGGTTAGCACTGTATGGTGGCTCAGTGGTTAGCACTGTATATGGTGGCTCAGTGGTTAGCACTGTATATGGTGGCTCAGTGGTTAGCACTGTATATGGTGGCTCAGTGGTTAGCACTGTATGGAGGCTCAGTGGTTAGCACTGTATATGGTGGCTCAGTGGTTAGCACTGTATATGGTGGCTCAGTGGTTAGCACTGTATATGGTGGCTCAGTGGTTAGCACTGTATATGGTGGCTCAGTGGTTAGCACTGTATATGGTGGCTCAGTGGTTAGCACTGTATATGGTGGCTCAGTGGTTAGCACTGTACAGTTAGGGCCAGAAATATTTGGACAGTGACACAAGTTTTGTTATTTTAGCTGTTTACAAAAACATGTTCAGAAATACAATTATATATATAATATGGGCTGAAAGTGCACACTCCCAGCTGCAATATGAGAGTTTCCACATCCAAATCGGAGAAAGGGTTTAGGAATCATAGCTCTGTAATGCATAGCCTCCTCTTTTTCAAGGGACCAAAAGTAATTGGACAATGGATTCTAAGGGCTGCAATTAACTCTGAAGGCGTCTCCCTCGTTACCCTGTAATCAATAAAGTAGTTAAAAGGTCAGGGGTGGATTCCAGGTGTGTGGTTTTGCATTTGGAAGCTGTTGCTGTGACCAGACAACATGCGGTCAAAGGAACTCTCAATTGAGGTGAAGCAGAACATCCTGAGGCTGAAAAAAAAAGAAAAAATCCATCAGAGAGATAGCAGACATGCTTGGAGTAGCAAAATCAACAGTTGGGTACATTCTGAGAAAAAAGGAATTGACTGGTGAGCTTGGGAACTCTAAAAGGCCTGGGCGTCCACGGATGACAACAGTGGTGGATGATCGCCGCATACTTTATTTGGTGAAGAAGAACCCGTTCACAACATCAACTGAAGTCCAGAACACTCTCAGTGAAGTAGGTGTATCTGTCTCTAAGTCAACAGTAAAGAGAAGACTCCATGACAGTAAATACAAAGGGTTCACATCTAGATGCAAACCATTCATCAATTCCAAAAATAGACAGGCCAGAGTTAAATTTGCTGAAAAACACCTCAAGAAGCCGCTCAGTTCTGGAAAAGTATTCTATGGACAGATGAGACAAAGATCAACCTGTACCAGAATGATGGGAAGAAAAAAGTTTGGAGAAGAAAGGGAACGGCACATGATCCAAGGCACACCACATCCTCTGTAAAACATGGTGGAGGCAACGTGATGGCATGGGCATGCATGGCTTTCAATGGCACTGGGTCACTTGTGTTTACTGATGACATAACAGCAGACAAGAGTAGCCGGATGAATTCTGAAGTGTACCGGGATATACTTTCAGCCCAGATTCAGCCAAATGCTGCAAAGTTGATTGGACGGCGCTTCATAGTACAGATGGACAATGACCCCAAGCATACAGCCAAAGCTACCCAGGAGTTCATGAGTGCAAAAAAGTGGAACATTCTGCAATGGCCAAGTCAATCACCAGATCTTAACCCAATTGAGCATGCATTTCACTTGCTCAAATCCAGACTTAAGACAGAAAGACCCACAAACAAGCAAGACCTGAAGGCTGCGGCTGTAAAGGCCTGGCAAAGCATTAAGAAGGAGGAAACCCAGCGTTTGGTGATGTCCATGGGTTCCAGACTTAAGGCAGTGATTGCCTCCAAAGGATTCGCAACAAAATATTGAAAATAAAAATATGTTGTTTGGGTTATGTTTATTTGTCCAATTACTTTTGACCTCCTAAAATGTGGAGTGTTTGTAAAGAAATGTGTACAATTCCTACATTTTCTATCAGATATTTTTGTTCAACCCTTCAAATTAAACGTTACAATCTGCACTTGAATTCTGTTGTAGAGGTTTCATTTCAAATCCAATGTGGTGGCATGCAGAGCCCAACTCGCCAAAATTGTGTCACTGTCCAAATATTTCTGGCCCTAACTGTATACGGTGGCTCAGTGGTTAGCACTGTATATGGTGGCTCAGTGGTTAGCACTGTATAGCCAGTGGTAGCAGTTTCCAGTGGTTAGCACTGTATATGGTGGCTCAGTGGTTAGCACTGTATATGGTGGCTCAGTGGTTAGCACTGTATATGGTGGCTCAGTGGTTAGCACTGTATAGGTGTCTCAGTGGTTAGCACTGTATGGTGGCTCAGTGGTTAGCACTGTATGGTGGCTCAGTGGTTAGCACTGTATACGGTGCTCAGTGGTTAGCACTGTATGGTGGCTCAGTGGTTAGCACTGTATGGTGGCTCAGTGGTTAGCATTGTATGGTGCTCAGTGGTTAGCACTGTATATGGTAGGCTCAGTGGTTAGCACTGTATATGGTGGCTCAGTGGTTAGCACTGTAATGGTGGCTCAGTGGTTAGCACTGTATATGGTGGCTCAGTGGTTAGCACTGTATATGATGGCTCAGTGGTTAGCACTGTATACGGTGGCTCAGTGGTTAGCACTGTATACGGTGTCTCAGTGGTTAGCACTGTATGGTGGCTCAGTGGTTAGCACTGTATGGTGGCTCAGTGGTTAGCATTGTATGGTAGCTCAGTGGTTAGCACTGTATATGGTGGCTCAGTGGTTAGCACTGTATACGGTGGCTCAGTGGTTAGCACTGTATACGGTGGCTCAGTGGTTAGCACTGTATACGGTGGCTCAGTGGTTAGCACTGTATACGGTGGCTCAGTGGTTAGCACTGTATACGGTGGCTCAGTGGTTAGCACTGTATATGGTGGCTCAGTGGTTAGCACTGTATACGGTGGCTCAGTGGTTAGCACTGTATACGGTGGCTCAGTGGTTAGCACTGTATATGGTGGCTCAGTGGTTAGCACTGTATACGGTGGCTCAGTCGTTAGCACTGTATATGATGGCTCAGTGGTTAGCACTGTATATGGTGGTTCGTGTACAGTGCTAACCACTGAGCCACCATACAGTGCTAACCACTGAGCCACCATATACAGTGCTAACCACTGAGCCACCATATACAGTGCTAACCACTGAGCCACCATATACAGTGCTAACCACTGAGCGACCATATACAGTGCTAACCACTCAGCCACCATATACAGTGCTAACCACTGAGCCACCATATACAGTGCTAACCACTGAGCCACCATATACAGTGCTAACCACTGAGCCACCATATACAGTGCTAACCACTGAGCCACCATATACAGTGCTAACCACTGAGCCACCATATACAGTGCTCATCACAGAACATGTCCCTCCTCACATTTCTCCAACCTCTCTGCAAGACATTCATTGCTATAACCACTGTCTTACACAGTAATTATGTCCCTATGTCTTATAGGCTCGGCACTAATGTTAGCAAGTTTTATTAATTAGTTTGAAACAGGGGTGTGCAAAGTGCGGTTTGTGAGACAGTCAAAGCACCACTGGAAACTGTGTCCTGCGGACAGCACCGCCCGGTGGCTCATCCTATCTTTATTCTGATGATGCAGATTTTGGTGAATACAATGGTAGCGTAGGGGGCCGAGGGCTCCCTGCTCCACCATTCAGCCTGTGAGCCTGCAGCTGGACACATCATGATGTCACCTAAGTCAAGTAACTCGGCTCCAGGCACCAGACGTGATTAACTCAGTTTAATATTAAGTGATATTACATTATTAATTTAAGGTTAATATTGATCAGAATTAATTACACCTATTGTTTTGTTTTCCACAACAGTCATGGTGTCATGTGGCCCCTTTTGGAATCTTAATTGCCCTCTCCATAGATCGTCGCTGCCTGAGACCGACTAAGTCTTCACCGCTCTTCATCAGGATCAGTTCTGTTAACTGTACTGGGTATCTTTGTCCCTCCACGTTGTTCTTTCCCTCCTAGTCCAATATGATGCCATTGGCTGGATACACGATCATCGCCGATGGTGGCTCCTTTGGTTCAACAGGTGTCAGCTCTCAAAGCGGCAGTGATCCCGCTGCTCCGCGCTGTTGCAGTCTTATTGCGAAAAGCTGTGAGTTATAAGTAGACTGGACACACAGGGCAGACACAGGGAACAAATATGCTGGGTAACTCCTGATTACATTTTAAAATGTAAAGTACATTTCATCCTTTCTACTTATAATTCAGAGCTATTCAAAATAAGACTGCAACAGCACGGAGCAGCAGATCACTGCGGGCCGAGGAGGAGCAGGGGGTCACTGCGGGCCGGAGGAGGAGCAGGGGTCACTGCGGGCCGGAGGAGAGCAGGGGTCACTGCGGGCCGGAGGAGGAGCAGGGGGTCACTGCGGGCCGGAGGAGGAGCAGGGGTCACTGCGGGCCGGAGGAGGAGCAGGGGGTCACTGCGGGCCGGAGGAGGAGCAGGGGGTCACTGCGGGCCGGAGGAGGAGCAGGGGGTCACTGCGGGCCGGAGGAGGAGCAGGGGGTCACTGCGGGCCGGAGGAGGAGCAGGGGGTCACTGCGGGCCGGAGGAGGAGCAGGGGGTCACTGCGGGCCGGAGGAGGAGCAGGGGGTCACTGCGGCCGCGAGAGCCCCACACCTTATGAACCAAAGAAGTCACTGTACAAGATGACTGCGTGTCCAGCTGATAGCTGTGCTTTCCTTCCTAGTCAATGCCATGTCCAGTCTAGAACAGCGCGGAGGGACAAAGATACCCAGTAAAGTTGACAAAATTATCCCTGATTGAGTGATGAAGACACAGACCGCGGCCTCTGGAAATGGACGATTACATTTAATACACACAAGGATCGATTTGTTACATGTAATAAAAACATGAAGTAATCTCATGAAAAAAAGATTTTTATTGACATCGTTTGGTCTATACACACAATTGACACGTCCAGTACTGCAGATCGGAGCAATGCTCTTCTTTTTACATGACACATTTTTTTGGAAAAAATATATATATTTTTTTATAACAACTTTTTACATGACATTTACAATACATAAGATTATCCTGGTTTGTTCAACAAACAGGACAGGAATAACAGCAGGGAAGTGAGTCCACTCCACCAGCGATGGTCCGAAACGGTCCAGCCACCTCAGTAATACATGTTCTTGTCCCACCAGCCTGGAAATAAGGAGAGACGGTTAATGAAACGTTACGGACGTGGACACATCACAATCGGGGGCGGCCGAGTGCACGGTCATTACACGAGATTGCCTTCATTTCTATAATATCCATGAGCAGGACTTGTACCATAGTTTTCTTGTGGATCTCACTATATGGTCTAATCTCCGGCACCTTGATCAGGAGACTTATGAGTCGAGTTGATCGGTTAGTAGGACAGTTACCAGCGGGGCCGATAGTAGTGAAAGCCCAGCAACCCACAGGCTATAAATGATATTATTATATATAAGGAATACTTACTGCCGGGATAGCGCCGTATGAACAGCTTCCGGATTTCATCATAAACAAAGATCAGAGCGGCGTATGGGACGGCCACGAACCAGTACTGAGCCCTGAGCAGGAGGAGAGGACGACATTATAACACACAAGATTTACACTATCAATAATTATCTGAATTTATACACATAAAACCTTTGTATAAAGTGGCCTGTACATTACACCAACTCCCCCCGGCCCCACCACATTCATACAAACTCGTGACCCTGGTCCTCATATGATGGGGTGCAGCTGCCTTCCACATTATGGAGGCCATTGACATTGGTATAGTGATGAGGGAGTAGTAAGATATTTGGGTTCACAAAGCTCTAACCGAATACTTTGCACTGATTCATTGAATTCATAAGGAGTAATGAAGTCAATGGGGAACGCACTCCGAGCCCTATGGGCCGGATGGCAGCTATTTGCCATCCGGTTTCCATCTGTCCGGGAGGATCCGGGACAATTTGGATTTGTCTCCCAGACACAAAAATGTAACTTGCAGCGTTTTTGTGTCCGGGGAAAAAAACGGACAAAATCAGATCCTCCCAGATCCAGCGCCCCTCTAACTATGGCCCCAGATACGACAGAAAATTGGATCCAGGCGCCGGACACAGCTGCTGGAGTTTAGCAGCGAGCGCTACTAAACTTCAGCACCACCAGCCGTCCCCTGCAGAGATTTCAGGACCGTAGCCAGCTCCGGTTCGGTTTCAAAATGGGGTCCGAGTCTGTCTGGTTCACACCTGACAGCCATAGACTTGATCTTGCCGTGGTGTGAAACCGGCCTTAATATATCAGAAAAGAGACATTTATCTCCCCGGGGCCACTTCAGATCAGGCAGTAGCCTTCTAAGGCCAGTTTTACACCACGGCAAGATCAGGTGTGGGGCTGTCGGGTGTGAACCGGACAACCCCAGACCCGATTTTGAAACAGAACCAGAGGGCAAACATGCCCTCCGCTCTGGTTTGCAGCCGGATTCCTCGTATCACAGCCGCAGCTGCTGAAATTTCAAGATCGCGGCTAGCCACGGTCCTGAAATCTCTGCAGGGGGACGGCTGGTGGTGCTGAAGTTTAGTAGCGCTCGCTGCTAAACTCCAGCAGACAGTGTCCGGCTCCTGGATCCGATTTTCTTTCGTATCCGGGCCAATCCGGCGCCATAGACCCCCATGTTAGGGGGCGCCGGCTCTGGGATGATCCGATTTTTTACTCGAACACAAAACACTGCAAGCAGTTGTGTCGGGAGAAAATCCAAATTGTCCCGATCCTCCCAGACAGATGAAACCGATGGCAAATGCCTCGGCCCCATAGTGAAACCATGCAATATATCGGCCGGCTGCATTACCAAATCGGGTCAAGGGCTGATCTTGCTGTGGTGTGAAGCCGGCATAAGAAAGAGTCCAAACCCAAATCGAATATAGAGGTAAAGCTCCCTGTAGACATTAGGTGAACGTTGACATGTATTGGGGTTTGGGGACTCCTGACCTCAGCAGATAGAGGAGCATGGAACGTTACAATCGTTACTCCATACACCAGAATGAAGACACATAACCTGACTATGTCATGGATTTACTTGCAGATAAACGCAATGTAAAATGTGCAAAATAAACCCCTTAATAAATTGGCCCCTGTCCTGTAAAACAATCCTGATCCCTGTGTCAGGCTGATTCTCCAGACACCGCTCTATAGACCTGGGTGTGTAATCGTTACTATTCGCTTCTCGCATAGTCCGGTGTTCATGATACTCGTTACTCTGAGTATCGCTGACGCTCCAGAGTGATGTGTCCATAGTTATCGATCTGACACATTATCAGCTCCCTTCACTATACAAAGTGAGCTGGCACCCCAGTGAGAGCAGATTGGGTGTCAGGGTCTCTGGGGGGGGCACAGCAAGGTGTTTTATGCTGTGGAAATTTTAATAAGCCTCCCGCCCCCGCCCTGCACCGGAGAGACTCGTTTTATAGCCAGATGTGTGTGGGCTATAAAACGATATGGGTATGTTATCCGGATAAGACCTTACTGCACTTGTCCTTTCCAGACTATTCCTTGTAAATATAATAACGTGACGGTGCTCGTAGTTCATAAAACTTACCTTAGCGGGGTAAACTTCAGGGCATCCGGCATCCCAGGGCAGTAAGACAGGAAGGCTGCAACAATTATTTGTGATGCCAAACCCATCAAGAGGAATTTATTTCTGAAAAAAATGCAAAGAGCAAAAAGTGAGATAATGTGAAGAGATGTGAACGTCATGTAGGGTGTTCAGCCCCTCCGCCACTTCACGTCCTCCCTGCTGGAATGTATGGAGAATTCCAGGTATGTGTGCGGAGCGGAGACAATACCACCATATCCTCTGATCCCATAGAAGAAACTTACTTAAATACACCTTGTTGAAAAAGAGAGTTCCTCCTGGTCTTCCTGATGATCAGATCCGCCAGCTGCTCCACCACGATACTGATGAAGAAAGCCGTGTACCCCGTCCACTCCAGGAACTGCCTCTGACTGGTCGTCTGCAAGAAGTCAGAACCCTCCCGATCAGAACATCGCGTTCTAATATTTGCCTTATTTTATCTTTCTATCAGTTGTAAATATTGTCCTGACAGAAGATGACATAACACAACATAATGCTAAGCCAAGATCACATGACATCACCGCTCCCGTGACTTTGGGGGGGCGAGTGATTGAGGGGCTCACTCCTTATTGAGTCGGATAGTGTTTCTCATGCAGGACAGCGCATTCTGCTGCCACTGAAGAGAGTAATGACAGTCAAACCGTGCAGGCAATTGTAAGGCCTCGTGCACACACTGAGTATTCGGTGAGATTTTTTAACCTCAGTATTTGTAGCTAAAATCAGGAGTGGGTGAAACAAGTGGTGATGAGGTTCTATGATACTTTTCTTTTGATTGTAGCCAAAACCAGGAGTGGAATAAATACTGAGGTTAAAAACTCACCAATACTCCGCGTGTGCATGTGGCCTATCCGGATAGGAACAAAGAGCAACACTCACCATGGTGGTCTCCAAATCTTTATTGTAGTGAAAAAAAGGGGGGTTGGTGCTGCACAGCTCTCAAATAAATAAGGGGTGCAAGACTGCATATATAATCATATATCATGAGAGGGAAGAAACAAAGATTATGCAGAACAAACTTGCACACCCAAGATCAAAACATGGAGTTTATTGTAGAAAATAACTAAGGCAAACAACACATGAGACAAAATTAAAACCACTTAAAACAAAGTAGGTCCCAGTATGCCGGTTGCAAGCAGATCAATACCAATGAAATGACAGATGAAATGTCAAGATTAAACAAAAATAGCACACCATGTAAAGTCTGTGAAACAACTATACAACAAGGTCCTCCATGTGCATGGAGGAACCAATTAGACATGGTATGGATGAAAGTCAATATGAACATGCATCATAAGTAAAGGATCATACCAAAGATGGATGCTGCAACCTGGGTGACCGGGGACTTCACATGGTGTGCTATTTTTGTTTAATCTTGACATTTCATCTGTCATTTCATTGGTATTGATCTGCTTGCAACCGGCATACTGGGACCTACTTTGTTTTAAGTGGTTTTAATTTTGTCTCATGTGTTGTTTGCCTTAGTTATTTTCTACAATAAACTCCATGTTTTGATCTTGGGTGTGCAAGTTTGTTCTGCATAATCTTTGTTTCTTCCCAATCTTTATAGTAGGGAAATGGGATACAAAAGGATGCGGGCTACAATTCTGGATTACGATCTTTTACCAAAATCTTTTCCCACGGAGTGCAAAACAATATTAGTGCAGGACAGTAGCCCGTCTCCGCCTGTAACCCGGCATGTTACCCATTTCACTATAGTAAAGATTGGAAGACTGCCATGGTGAGTGCGGCTCTTTGTTCCTATCTGGATACGTTCCCCATACGGTTATCCGAATTGCACCTGAATGTAGCAATTGTTACCGAAGTTGACTTCCTCCACACTTGAGCTTGATAGAAGCCCCCCCCTCCTCAGCAGTAGGGCAGGTTAACCTTCTTTGAGCTGATGTGGCCTAATTGTGTTATATTGTCAGGTATAAAGAATAAGGCTGGAATCACACGAGCGTATGACAAGTCTGAGCGTTCTCATCCAGGAGAGTAAGGCGAGTGACATCCGTATTGTGATGCATGTGTCATGCGAGTGTGTGATTTTTGCCTCGCCTATCATCCGGTGCAATGCGTTTTTTTTCTGACCAACTATTACCGTGTAATCATTTACAGGAACATTTGTCCAGAATGATAATGTATCAGTAAACAATGGGGCCAGTAGGATGGTCCATGTGCGGTCAGTTTTTTTTCTTGCACCCATTGACTTGCATTGTGGAGTCTCGCACAATTATCGCATACTGTTGGAGCATGCTGCTACTTTTTTTCTGATCCAGAATCAAACATTCATCTGCTCAGACTCATTGAATAACATTGCTCAGAGTGCAATGCCACATTTCTTGTGTCTGAACCCTCTCAGTCATCGTCTTGGCCAGTGCCTTTGTGCTATAGGATCACCCTGGGTCATTACTTTGGTCACTTTGGATTAACCCTTTCCCCCTCTTGAGATGATTGTAAGCACTTACCCATTCTTGCCCATAACTGTCCTCCAAATCCTGATTATTAACGGTTTCCCAGGACACACGAAGGCCCAGGAGGGTGTATGGCAGGAAGCCTTGTTCAGCATAAACCGTGAAGTAAGTGAGGAAGGCTCCGACAGACTGGATGATCCCTGTGTAGAGAGCGGCGCAGGATTAGATGGCTCAGTCCTTAACCAGTACCTACTGTGCCCTTGTTGATGCCGCCTGTCGAACTCACCGATCTGTATGTAGGCGTAGAGCGCCAGCTGCTGGTTCACCAATCTGTCTATGTTCTTCCGTCGAGGTTTCCGGTTCATAATGTCGCTCTCTGGCTTTCTCATAGGCAAACGACACGGATGGGATCTGTGGGAACAGTCATTGTGCTTAGAAGCTGGATCCTCCAACACAAGGCTGAGCGGATCTCTGCAGGCGGCAGGTCTATATATACTGTGACTACAATATACACCGCACTTGTACTCACAATGTCTGTGCCCAGGTCAATGAACAGAATGGTGATGGTACCAATAGGCAGTGGGACGTCGGCAATGATGTAGATCAGGAACGGGCAGAGCTCAGCAATGTTCTTGGTCAGGGTGTAGCCAATGGACTTCTTGATATTGTCGAAGATTAAGCGACCTGGGGAATAATACATGGGTGAGACGGCGGTAGTGTCCCATCTGCTGTATGTATGGGGGCAGCGGTATTAATGATTTCCCGATCTCTGACCCCTCAGGAGGTGATTTTTATTCTCAGATCAAATAAAACTAAATGTTTTAATCTTTAGTTTAACAATAGCAACAACAATCTGTTCCAGGATGATATAAAGTAGATTGTGTTCATATCTAGTCCGAGCATTACGTCAGACGTAATCGAAGTGTCGTGATGGAAGCTATGCCGGTGCACACCACGCCGACAGGCAAAAACAAACGCCAGCTCTGCCGGGGCGTCTGCAGATGTGTTTGGTGTTTGCACCTGGAGTACATATATCACACCTGACATCTCCAGTGACTGCCCTGCACCTAGCCTTCTCCTGTCATTACAATTCATCCAAATAAAGCCTATCCCTTACCTTCTTCTACTCCAGTAACAATGGAAGCAAAGTTATCATCCAGCAAAACCATATCAGCAGCATTTTTGGCAGCGTCTGAACCAGCAATACCCATGGCGATTCCAATGTCTGCTTTCTTCAGAGCCGGAGAGTCATTAACACCATCACCAGTCACAGCAACCACAGCATTCTGGAACAGAAAGCGCAGCATTAGTAGATCACAGTCATGGTGGTGAGGAGCCCTGCGGGGGGAATGAGGAGCCCTGCAGGGGTGGTGGAACACTGCAGGGGGTGTGGAACCCTGTGGATGGCGAGGAGCCCTGCAGGTGGTGAGGAGCCTGTGGATGTGAGGAGTGGGGGTGAGGAGCTCTGCAGGGGATGTGGAACCCTCAAGGTGGTGAGGAGCTCTGTGGATAGTGAGGAGCCCTACAGGTGGTGGGAGCCCTGATAGGTGGGTGGTGGGAGCCCTGTGGAGGTGAGGAGCTCCGCGGGGGGGGAGCCCTCCTCTTACCTGTCCTGACAGCCTTCCCTTTATCGCTTCTTTGAGGAGGTTCGCAAATACAATCTGCTGAATGGATTGAGCAAATATCATCCAGATATTCAGTCTCCATGTCTTCCCGTTTCTGCACCATTCACTACGGCCGCCTTTGCGTCTCTGCACCACAAACAAAATTAAAGTGTCAGGGCTCTGGTGGTCCAACCATCCCAGGACACCGCCATCTACTCCATCTATGAATCTTACCGCTTATTAACCTGCTCCACAGAAATGTTACGACGTTTGGCAATATCCTCCACTGTTTCGCTCCCGGCTGAAATGATACCGACACTTCTAGCTATGGCCTTTGCGGTTATGGGGTGGTCTCCAGTCACCATTATGACCTGTGTGAACACAAATGTGGTGTACTTTAGTTATAAAGACAATGGCCGTCCATAACACTATACACAGCTATGAAGAGGGTCCAACACAAATCACCACCTGCCTGTGGCTGCCAGGGAATGCTGGGCATTGTAGTTCCACAACTGTTTCATTCTACAAACTATCCACTGATGAATCCTACCTTAATTCCTGCAGACCGGCATTTGGCAACTGCATCCGGCACAGTTGACCGAGGAGGATCAATCAAGGACAGGAGCCCGACAAAGCAAAGGTTTGAGGTTGGAAAATTAACGGATTCTGAGTCAAATGTGTAGGATGAGGGATATTCATCGACCGGGAGATAGAAATGGCAGAATCCTAAAACAAGACAGGAGCAGCGAGGTGAGTGATAATGTACTGCAGCAGCGAGGTGAGTGATAATGTACCGCAGCAGCGAGGTGAGTGATAATGTACCGCAGCAGCGAGTGAGTGATAATGTACGCAGCAGCGAGGTGAGTGATAATGTACCGCAGCAGCGAGGTGAGTGATAATGTACCGCAGCAGCGAGGTGAGTGATAATGTACCGCAGCAGCGAGGTGAGTGATAATGTACTGCAGCAGCGAGTAGTGATAATACTGCAGCAGCGAGGTGAGTGATAATGTACCGCAGACACAAAACACATCCAGTCCTACTAATGTCTATGGCTCTGTACCTAATACCTCTCCCCGAGTCCTCCGAGCTCCATGTACGCCGTCTGGAAGGCATCCTTCATAGGTTCATCCAAAGGCAGCTCCTTTCCTCCCATCATAATGGTGGAGCATCTGTCTAATATTCTCTCCGGGGCGCCCTTCATGACTAGCAGGAATCTCTGGTCTTGGGGATCATCGGTCTCATGTATGGATAGCTGTGTATACAAGTATCCTCCCGTTAGCTTACAAGACCCGGGTACGTCTGTAGTGTCTACGGATCAGTTGGAGATTTCATACCTGGAACTTGTTGGTGGATTGAATGGAATCTCGCAGACCTTGCGGTTTTGGCTCCGGATGTTCATCACGTTCCCGGTGAGCACCTCTGAGAACTTCAACAGAGCCGTCTCTGAAGCATCTCCAACTACAACTTTCTGGAGAGACACAGGAGGGTTAATGACCTATCTGTAAGCAAGGACACAAGTATCTATACCCTGACAGAGGCGGAGGTACCTTCATGATTGGCACGTCATCCTGGCCAGCCCTGAACTCAGCGCGGTTACACAGGGACACAATCTTGCATAAGGAGTTCCATGTTTCAGACGTTTGCTCAAACGAGTGATCTGGAGAGAAGAACATCCCATGTCAAGACTACAAGGGACAGCGATCCCATAGGATACAAGAACCTTAAGACTTCATCTCACTCTCAAGGTCTATAGCTACACACTTACGTGATTGCTCTTCACTCGTGTCCGCTGAGTGGATGTGATCGTCAAACCAGAGGTGAGCCACGGTCATCCGGTTCTGTGTCAGGGTTCCCGTTTTGTCGGAGCAGATAATGAGGTCGATCCGAGGGTCTCCACAGCCTCCAGGTTCTTCACAAGACAATTCTTCTTTGCCATACGCTTTGCCGTTAGAGAAAGTGTTACCTAAAAGACACACGAGGTTCAATCATTGCTGCATTATCTGTAGTGAACCGATCACTTTCCACAGGAAAAGCTACAATGTAGGATCTCTAGGGATTCCAGCACCCATGCCCCAGTGAGATCATACAGTTATCATCATGTTGTGTGTTGTATAACCCTATAAATTATGGTGCCGCCATGTTTGCATTGCTTCATACTACCCCATGCAATACTAACTGTCCTCAGGTAAGAAGTAATTCCAAAAAACAAGAGATCCGGAGACGAACACGTTTTGACCTTGTGGAAGGTGTAAGTGCGGCAATGGATCGGCCTCCCCCAAGTTGACGATGTGATTTTATTATAATGAAATAAAGAAGAAATGTTATTTTGGATAATACCGGATCTCTTGTATTTGGAATTACTATGCCCGGGTGTGACTGTGGTTTAGCGGTAATATCCAATGAATATGGAGAGATGAACTCACTGTCACGGTAGCGAGGAGCCCCTCGGGAACGTTGGCCACGATGATGCCAATGAGGAAGATGATGGAGTTGAGAGCAGAGTAGCCCATACACATTGCAATGATGAAGAACAGAACTCCGACTGACACGGCCACCCCCGCCACAATGTGCACAAAGTGCTCGATCTCCACCGCGATTGGGGTCTTTCTCATTTCCAACTCCTGATGCCAGAGAAGCAATGCGCCCAATGATCGTTCGGTCACCGGTATTGATCACAAATCCTCTTGCTGTACCTACAGAGGAGAAGAGAGCCAGTAAGAGGCCATAGAGATATTCACAATATGAGGACAGACTGTGTGACTCCCACCGCTCCTCATCCATCACCTTCACACCCCAGTAGAAGCCGCAGTCGCCTCTTACCTTCCAGGCAGGTGGTGGAGTAGAAGGCGATGTTCTTAGTCTCAAGAGGGTTTTCATGTGTAAATTCACTGGATCGAGGTTGAGCTTCAGACTCGCCGGTGAGAGAGGAGTTGTCCACCTGGAATAGAGAAACCAAAGCTGAAATCTGTGCATAGCAGCTGGCTATTCAATCATGCAAAGATCACCTGTGCTCATCACAATGCAGTGTCAGACCGCACATCACCTGTGCTCATCACAATGCAGTGTACAGACCGCACATCACCTGTGCTCATCACAATGCAGTGTACAGACCCGCACATCACCTGTGCTCATCACAATGCAGTGCACAGACCCGCACATCACCTGTGCTCATCACAATGCAGTGCACAGACCCGCACATCACCTGTGCTCATCACAATGCAGTGTACAGACCCGCACATCACCTGTGCTCATCACAATGCAGTGTACAGAGCCGCACATCACCTGTGCTCATCACAATGCAGTGTACAGAGCCGCACATCACCTGTGCTCATCACAATGCAGTGTACAGAGCCGCACATCACCTGTGCTCATCACAATGCAGTGTACAGACCCGCACATCACCTGTGCTCATCACAATGCAGTGTACAGACCCGCACATCACCTGTGCTCATCACAATGCAGTGTACAGACCCGCACATCACCTGTGCTCATCACAATGCAGTGTACAGACCCGCACATCACCTGTGCTCATCACAATGCAGTGCACACACCCGCACATCACCTGTGCTGATCACAATGCAGTGTACAGACCCGCACATCACCTGTGCTCATCACAATGCAGTGTACAGACCCGCACATCACCTGTGCTCATCACAATGCAGTGCAAACACCCGCACATCACCTGTGCTCATCACAATGCAGTGTACAGACCCACACATCACCTGTGCTCATCACAATGCAGTGTACAGACCCACACATCACCTGTGCTCATCACAATGCAGTGTACAGACCCGCACATCATCTGTGCTCATCACAATGCAGTGTACAGACCCGCACATCACCTGTGCTCATCACAATGCAGTGTACAGACCCGCACATCACCTGTGCTCATCACAATGCAGTGTACAGACCCGCACATCACCTGTGCTCATCACAATGCAGTGTACAGAGCCACACATCACCTGTGCTCATCACAGTGCAGTGCACAGAGCCGCACATCACCTGTGCTCATCACAGTGCAGTGCACAGACCCGCACATCACCTGCGCTCATCACAATGCAGTGCACAGACCCGCACATCACCTGTGCTCATCACAATGCAGTGCACAGACCGCACATCACCTGTGCTCATCACAATGCAGTGTACAGACCCGCACCATCACCTGTGCTCATCACAGTGCAGTGCACAGAGCCGCACATCACCTGTGCTCATCACAATGCAGTGCACAGACCCGCACATTCACCTGTGCTCATCACAATGCAGTGTACAGACCCGCACATCACCTGTGCTCATCACAATGCAGTGTACAGACCCGACATCACCTGTGCTCATCACAATGCAGTGTACAGAGCCACATATAGACCATAGATCAGCTTCCATTCCTGCTACTTATAGCAAATGGAACTCTGGAGAGGAATTCTGGGGGCTGTGACATAAACTACATGAACTGGACAGTGCGGCCTTCCAAAATATTGAAAAATCTGCAACTTGGTGATACTGAGGCTACACCATCAACAGCAAAAGCTGTACAGCCTTGTATAACATTAGAGCAGGCAATGGAGGAATGTGAGCCCAGAGCTGCCGACCCGGGCACCGTCCATGAACGTGATCCACATCAAGCTCATCCCCAGAAACCAAACAAGGCTGAAGAGTTCAGCTGTAACCATTGAATAGGCCTGAAATGATTATTACCTTGCAGCCCTGGGCAAAGACAAGCCTGAGATCTGCTGGGATTCGATCTCCACCTTTAATATCCACCAGATCTCCTACGACAAGTTCGGTGGCCGGGACCTCCAGCTTCTCTCCATCCCGGGTGACGAGCGCTTGCTGGAGACACATAAATAAGAGTCAGTCATCCTTGTAATTCACAGCTACATTGTAATCAAGCCCTCCATTATATAAAACCCCTTCAAACCCACGAATCAGCGCTCTGTGCCCCCTTCATTGTGCCGTTCACCTTCCCACGTCTATGGGTTCTGTCTGGTATAGGACGTAACCTCTATGGAGATGAGGTGCAGTACCAGACACAACCTGTAGACAGGTGGGGCGCAGTTTTCAGATGAAAGCAGCCATGTTTTTTTTAGGATCTTGTACAACCCTTTAAAGCAGCTTTATATTCTTTTATATTCAAGCAAACAGAATAAAAATAAATCCAGATTGCGCCATGATCATTGTGCGCTCACCTGCGGGATCATCCGATTGAAGCTTGCCATGATGTTAGTGCTTTTGGCCTCTTGAAAATAGGCAAAACAGCCGGTGAGAATGACGACCACAGCCAGGACAATCCCCAGGTAGAGCTGAGAAGAAAGCAAACGTCCGTCATAAATGTGGAAGTGGGAACGTATAGAAAGGACATATGTGAGAGGTGCAGGTTACTCCTGGCTGATCGGAGCAGATGGTGTCCCTCCCCGGCCAGCAGTATTACCCCCCCCCCTCGTTTATTATGTGCAACTCAAAAGATGATCGTACAAGAAACCCTTCACGATACAATGAAAGTCTGCAACATTTTAAGATACTTTGTGTCTCTGTTCCTTGCACTTTCCCAAACTGCTGACAACAAAACCGAACATTCCGTGGTTTAATAACTGAGGCCATAGGAACACTTGTATCGGTTTATACTTTTGGATCTGATTTTCAGAAACATGTAACACTTCCTATATAACTAGATCTGGGCCGGGATAATTGATCTTCAGATCCCGGAGTCTGACTCTTCCTATAATAACACACACATAGATGAGGTCTGCGGTGAAGGCTTACATTGTCCCGGGCTACGGTGTTGTCCTGAGAGTACTGAATTCCATAGGCGATCCAGCAGAGGACGGCACCGGCCCACAGCAGGAGGGAGAAGCCGCCGATCATCTGCTTCATGAACTTCACGATTTCCGGGGTGCCTTTAGGGGGTGTAAGTGCGTTGGGACCATCACGAACCAGAACCTCCGCAGCTTTTGCACTGGTGAGACCCTGTCAGAAAGGAAAAGTAAAGCCACCATTCATATCACACATCAAGAGCCTTGTTACAGCGTTTTATAGGGAAAGTGATGAAAAACAGACCAAAGGGCAAATAAAGTCACTGCCCAAAATGGCAGATTGCCCCCGCCGCCGTGTTCATAGGACGTCAGCTACGTTTACTGCTTATTCACTGATCAAAGCGACACAAAGTCTCTGGAAACTTTTTCTTTTGTTCCTATTGACTATAAACTTTGTCTTCAAAATAAAGACTTCCCGGTGTAAGCCTGAGTACTGATTAACCAGCGCCGTATCCGGCAGGTCAGGATGATTACAGCGATAGGATCTTAACAGCGGCGGTTACTGCAGGTGGCAGCGGCGGGTCCAGCCGGGCACAGGCTGGATAGAGCCACAATCTCTGCCAAGCTCGTGAAAGGGATGACACAGCCCACAATGCCCTGGGAAAGGGATGACACAGCCCACAATGCCCTGGGAAAGAGATGACACAGCCCACAATACCCTGGGAAAGGGATGACACAGCCCACAATGCCCTGGGAAAGAGATGACACAGCCCACAATGCCCTGGGAAAGGGATGACACAGCCCACAATACCCTGGGAAAGGGATGACACAGCCCACAATGCCCTGGGAAAGAGATGACACAGCCCACAATGCCCTGGGAAAGGGATGACACAGCCCACAATACCCTGGGAAAGGGATGACACAGCCCACAATGCCCTGGGACCTTCACTACTTACTTTAAGAAGATTTGTTTCATATTTAGACTCCAATTCTTCAACGCCAAGTTTATGGTCTTCCTAAAAGTAAAAAATAAAGCCATGAACACACAGCAAGAGAACGCCGATCACGTATGTACACTGACGTGTCTGCTCTGGATGGATACAAAGTAACAGTTTACAAGGGAAACCCACGTACAATGGAAACACTGTACTGCCTGCAAATTCTTCATTGAGAAACACCCCGCAATGTACATAACCAAAGCACTCAACAAGCACCTGCCGGACTAGGTATGCCGCGGAGGAGACCAAGGCAAATACTACACTAACCGGAGATAGAAAGGGCTGTTATAGGAGAGCATAGGAGTATATATGGAGCAGTGATACAACGTCTATACAACTACCCTACATCACATCAGTAAGCCCCTACATAAAAGGGCTAATGGCTTGTACATACATAGCCTAAAGAGACTAGCAGAGGACCCTCATCCTGATCACCTTATATCAGTGAGTATATATATATATATATATATATATTATGCACAAAGACGATTGTGTCTACTACAGCGTGAAGATGATGGGGGCAGTAGTGCCTCTTCCTCACCAGGTCAAGCTCCTGCTTCAGGTCATCCACCTTCTTGCCTTTCTTCTTTTGCTTCTTCTTCTTCACGTCCTGACCCAGTTCTGCCTCTTTACACTTCTCTGGATTTTCCATGTCTTTTTTCCCATTCATCTCCACAGTGTAATCATCAGACTTCTCCTGCAAACAAACACATAATGCAAACGTTATACGTGACACTTTGTAAATGACGGAAGGTTAGAAATAAACGTCTGTGAACCTACGACCACAATGATCGGAAATCTCCGGGTGTCTGCAGCATCAGGGGGATTATGTTACGTCAAAATCATCAGCGAAATAAAACAAATCTTCATCCATCAAACTTGGTAATGGCTGCGGCGGTGTGTGCAGCACAAGACGACTTGTGTCTATGACTACTACTCCCATCATTACTGTGTAGACTCTGCAGTCACATAGCGTCAGGGCAGTGCGAGAACATGAACATTCAGGAGCGTCCGCACCCATTTAGGTCCTTATGTGACTGTGGGTGCAGGCGACTTACCTTGGTTCCCATTGCTTCTTATTTTATTTGGCAGAAACCTGCTGCTCACTTCTGGAATAAAGTGACAAAGACTCCAAGAGCGGTGATGATCTCAGGCCAGGGAAGGGTCGCCCACCAGGTAGTGCAAATGCAAGAGCTTTAGAGGTTGTGGCTGTCCCAACGAGGAGCCAATGTTAGCTGCGATCTTCCCCGCACTGAGACATCTTGAGGCTGGACAGAAAGCTCAGGAGCCCTGTACCCGAGCATCCAGCCGCTGGTCCTATATGTAGCTCTGAGCCGAGCCGGGACTCCTCCCTACAGATAGGCATCTCCTGTGACCCTGCCCAAAATCATCACCTGCCCAGGTGGAAAATAACTACAGGAAAAGAAAAAGACTCCGAGGAATCTGCTCGTCACTCAGCGTCTGATCTCATCTCATCACTCTATATAATGAGCACATATACAATCATTATTTTATTGTTCTATATTTATGTCTTGAATCCACTCTGCACAGTCTATACAATCAATGGCACTGGAGACGGCGCGTGCTACCAGGGGAGCAAAGGTGTGGTGGGAACAAAGACCACCAGTGGGTGAATGCACATGATCCGGACTAGCAGCGTTTTGGATACAATGTATCGCCGTTGCGTTCTACAGTTCCAGCGCAGTGGATGATTTCTAGATACCCCACGCCCGCTGTGCTTCTCCCCTCCGCTGCGTGTTTTCATCTGCGGTGCGGGTTGCCGGACTTTTGCATCATGTTACTTTCTTGCAGCAGATTAGGGAATGATCTCCAGCGGGTAACAGGAGGGAGACGCCGCCCTGCACCCAACGCAGATCATGGCCACAGGGCGGCTGCGCTCTCCCTGCGGGTTCCTGCAGGTGCGGAGGCGCTGCGTCCAACACGGATCGTGTGCACATACCTAATGAGTGGAGTCAATATTGGCATGAAGTGTCCGGTCTGTATTGTGTGTGGCCCTGATCTATACTTACAGTCTGCCGCTATATACGTGGTCTCGTGGTCACTGAGGGCGGCTCATCTGCCAGCGTCATACTCCAGAAGAGATTATCTGCGTCTTCAGATTATAGGATCACAAAGAACAGGATATGATCTGCAACAGATACAAAGGAGATCCATTATTACTACAGCCGCAGCTAATACTATACAGTAAGAACAGACATAGTTGTGTCCAGTATTGCAATCAGGCTTCATACGGATCAGATGCTGATTAATAATAATTTGGCCGCAATAAGGAATAAATACAAAATATGGAAACTGTTTCAGTCATTTCACTTTACACCCTGCTATATTAAAGCCAAATATAAGTCATATAATATAATGTAAATATAAGCCAAATAAGTCATTTAACTGTGACACGAACTTGTTTCACATAAGGCACAGGCTGGATGACAAAGGCAGCGGGCAACATGACCGACAGGGGGCGCTGTGCACCCAGCAGTAGGACACGCCGAAGGGGCGCTGTGCACCCAGCAGTCAGGACACACCGAAGGGGCGCTGTGCACCCAGCTGTCAGGATACCCCAACAGGGGGCACTGTGCACCCAGCTGTCAGGACACGCAGACAGGGGGCGCTGTGCACCCAGCAGTCGGGACATGCCGACAGGGGGCGCTGTGCACACAGCAGTCGGGACACGCCAACAGGGGGCGCTGTGCACCCAGGAGTCAGGATACCCCGACAGGGGGCGCAGTGCACCCAGCAGTCGGGACACGTCGACAGGGGGCGCTGTGCACCCAGCAGTCGGGACACGTCGACAGGGGGCGCTGTGCACCCAGCAGTCGGGACACGTCGACAGGGGGCGCTGTGCACCCAGCAGTCAGTATACGCCGACAGGGGGCGCTGTGCACCCAGCAGTCGGGACACGTCGACAGGGGGCGCTGTGCACCCAGCAGTCGGGACACGTCGACAGGGGGCGCTGTGCACCCAGCAGTCGGGACACGTCGACAGGGGGCGCTGTGCACCCAGCAGTCAGTACACGCCGACAGGGGGCGCTGTGCACCCAGCAGTCAGGATACCCCAACAGGGGGCGCTGTGCACCCAGCAGTCAGTACACGCCGACAGGGGGCGCTGTGCACCCAGCAGTCAGTACACGCCGACAGGGGGCGCTGTGCAGCCAGCAGTCAGAACACGCCGACAGGGGGCGCTGTGCACCCAGCAGTCAGGATACCCCAACAGGGGGCGCTGTGCACCCAGCAGTCAGTACACGCCGACAGGGGGCGCTGTGCACCCAGCAGTCAGGATACCCCAACAGGGGGCGCTGTGCACCCAGCAGTCAGGATACCCCAACAGGGGGCGCTGTGCACCCAGCAGTCGGGACACAGAGGCTGCACTTCATGTATATCATTCTTGTACTCCATGATGTGATCTATACTTTAACTTAACTTTAACATTTATACAAGATCATGATAATTAAATCTGAGAAATACCGGATGCCCGATCATGTAACTACAATTAGAGGTGTCCATGATTATTGTGAAGCTGAAGAAAGGTATTTTGAGTGATTTTACGGTGGCGGCAGCTGATGTCTCCTATCAGGATTAGGGATGTAGACACAGATCACTTCGCAATAATTTATTATGGTTTTCCAATGTTTCCATAAATAATATTGTCTGTCCATAGTTTTTTTTTTAGAAAAGTTTCAAAAAGTAAATGACCGGATCCCTACAGCAAAGGTCCGATAAGAGTCTGCAGCTAGTAGTATCGTCATGTGACTGAATGAGGCGTCTGCACCAGATACAGATGTGCGGGATGGTTACTTCAGCCACAACTATCTCCTCATTTTTCGTTCTGTCCTCGCCTGTCTCTACACTTGTAAAGCGCCATGGAACCTAATGGCCCTATATAAATATAATAATAATAACTAATTCTGATACACATGAATGTGACCGACACGTGTACACCCCTGTATATGAGTATAGGTTTATACAGCGGGTACGGAAAGTATTCAGACCCCTATATACAGCGGGTACGGAAAGTATTCATACCCCTATATACAGCGGGTACAGAAAGTATTCACACCCCTATATACAGCGGGTACAGAAAGTATTCACACCCCTATATACAGCGGGTACAGAAAGTATTCACACCCCTTTACATTTTTCTCTCTCTGTTTCATTGCAGCAATTTGGTGAATTCTATAAAGTTAATTTTCTTCTCATTAATGTCGCTCTGCCTCATCTTGACTAAAAAAAACAAATGTAAAAATGTTTGCAAATTTATTAAAAAGGAAAAACTGAAATATCACCTGGTCATAAGTATTCAGCCCCTTTGCTCAGTATTGATGATAAGTAATCAGCCCCTTTGCTCAGTATTGAGGATAAGTATTCAGCCCCTTTGCTCAGTATTGATGATGAGTATTCAGCCCCTTTGCTCAGTATTGATGATGAGTATTGATGATAAGTATTCAGCCCCTTTGCTCAGTATTGATGATAAGTATTCAGCCCCTTTGCTCAGTATTGATGATAAGTATTCAGCCCCTTTGCTCAGTATTGATGATAAGTATTCAGCCCCTTTGCTCAGTATTGATGATAAGTAATCAGCCCCTTTGCTCAGTATTGAGGATAAGTATTCAGCCCCTTTGCTCAGTATTGATGATGAGTATTCAGCCCCTTTGCTCAGTATTGATGATAAGTATTCAGCCCCTTTGCTCAGTATTGATGATGAGTATTGATGATAAGTATTCAGCCCCTTTGCTCAGTATTGATGATAAGTATTCAGCCCCTTTGCTCAGTATTGATGATAAGTATTCAGCCCCTTTGCTCAGTATTGATGATCAGTATTCAGCCCCTTTGCTCAGTATTGATGATAAGTATTCAGCCCCTTTGCTTAGTATTGATGATAAGTATTCAGCCCCTTTGCTCAGACACTCATATATAAGTCACACGCTGTCCATTCCCTTGTGATCCTCCTTGAGATGGTTCTCCTCCTTCATTGGAGTCCAGCTGTGTTTAATTAAACTGACAGGACTTGATTTGGAAAGGCACACACCTGTCTATATAAGACCTCACAGCTCACAGTGCATGTCACACCAAAAGAGAATCCTGAGGTCAAAGGAACTGCCCAAGGAGCTCAGAGACAGAATTGTGGCAAGGCACAGATCTAGCCAAGGTTACAAAAGAATTTCTGCAGTACTCAAGGTACCTAAGAGCACAGTGACCTCCATAGTCCTTAAATGGAAGAAGTTTGGGACCACCTGAAGTCTTCCTAGACCTGGCCGTCCAGCCAAACTGAGCAATTGTGGGAGAAGAGCCTTGGTGAGAGGAAAAGAAGATCCCCAGGATCACAGTGTCTGAGCTCCAGAGATACAGTAGGGAGATGGAGAAAGTTCCACAAAGTCACCTATCACTGCAGCCTCCAGCAGTCGGGCCTTTATGGCAGAGTGACCTGACGGAAGCCTCTCCTCAGTGCAAGACATAGGAAAGCCGCATAGAGATTACAGGAAAACACATGAAGGATCCCAGACTATGAGAGATAAGATCCTCTGCTCTGATGAGACGAAGATAGAACTTTCTGGCGATAATTGTAAGCGGTGGAGAAAACCAGGCACCGCTCATCACCTACCCAACACCATCCCAACAGTGAGACATGGTGGAGGCAGCATCATGCTATGGGGGGTTCAGCTGCAGGGACAGGACGACTGGTGGCAGCATCATGCTATGGGGGGTTCAGCTGCAGGGACAGGACGACTGGTGGCAGCATCATGCTATGGGGGGTTCAGCTGCAGGGACAGGACGACTGATTACAACTGAAGGGAACATGAATGCGCCCAAGTACAGAGATCTCCTGGATGAAAACCTCTTCCAGAGCTCTGGACCTCAGACATGGCCAAAGCTTCACCTTCCAACAAGACAATGGCCCTAAGCCACAGCTACAATAACAAAGGAGCGGCTTCACCACAACTCTGTGCCCATTCCTGACCGGAGCCACAGCCCGGACCTAAACCCAATGGAGCATCTCTGGAGACCTGAAAATGGCCGTACACCAACGTTCACCATCCAACCTGACGGCACCGGAGAGGATCTGCAAGAAGAATGAGAGGATCCCCAGATCCAGAGGGAAACTGCATCATTCCAAGAAGACTCATGGCTGTACGAGCTCAAAAGGTGCAAATACTCAATACTGAGCAAAGGGGCTGAATACTTATCATCGATACTGAGCAAAGGGGCTGAATACTTATCATCAATACTGAGCAAAGGGGCTGAATACTTATCACCAATACTGAGCAAAAGGGGTTGAATACTTATCACCAATACTGAGCAAAGGGGCTGAATACTTATCATCAATACTGAGCAAAGGGGCTGAATACTTATCACCAATACTGAGCAAAGGGGCTGAATACTTATCATCAACACTGAGCAAAGGGGCTGAATACTTATCATCAATACTGAGCAAAGGGGCTGAATACTTATCATCAATACTGAGCAAAGGGGCTGAATACTTATCACCAATACTGAGCAAAGGGGCTGAATACTTATCATCAATACTGAGCAAAGGGGCTGAATACTTATCATCAACACTGAGCAAAGGGGCTGAATACTTATGTGATATTTCAGTTTTTCTTTTTCAATCCATTTGCACAAATTTCTACATTTCAAAATTATTCAGTGAAGATGGGTGCAGAGCGACATTAATGGAGAAAAATTAACTTTTTTGAATTTACCAAATGGCTGAAATGAAACAAAGAGAGAAAAATGTAAAGGGGTCTGAATACTTTCCGTACCCCCTGTAGATCAAGGCTCCCCCTTTTGATAAGATCAAATTATTATATATTAGGTAATTGTTATTTATGCCATTCCCTAATAGCAAATGTAAAGAGAAGTGAATGGGAACACGCTGCGGCCAGGACAGGTATAGGAGCAGGGAATGGAGAAGAGCAGGACGCTGCTTCAGGAATACACAGAGTTTCATAACAATGTTCCTGATCGTTTTCCATTGTGCTCCAGACCTTTACTGAGCAGCATGGACCAGCCGGGCAGGATGAGCGAGTCTCACTGCATAACTCTCACTACCAGCAGCTGCAAGAGGAGCGAAGGCCTCCAACAAACAACCGCCAGTGAGCGAGGGGTCACTCACTAACCAATCACCACACACCTGCTATCGCGGCTCCTGTTTATTGCACTTGTCTCTTGCATTTATGCCAAGTAGGCGACACGGAGTCACGATCGCTTCTGCTGCTTTACCGGGCAGCAGGGGCGTAACTACAACAGGTGCAGGGGTTGCGATCCCACCCGGGCCCTGTAGCCTAGGGGGGCCCCAAAAGTCCCTTCGGCCCATAGAAAAAGACTAATGCTATTAAAGATTTGCATTAATTGGGGGGCCCCAGGGCCTGAAGTTACGCCACTGCTGGGCAGATTGATATCAATACGTTTACGGTAATTCACTTGGGGTTTAGGCCATAGTCACACATCTGGTTATGACGGTCCGAGCGCAGAACATGACTCACGGAGCGGCTGCGGGGCTCCCGTGCAGAACGTCACGGCCTCTTATAAGCCTATGGGGCTGTTGAGTTCCAGTGGAGGCCCCGCGGCCGGTCCATGATCATGTATATGTGTATGATGTATGATGATCATGATCATGTATATGTGTATAATGTATATGATGATCATGATCATGTATATGTGTATGATGTATGATGATCATGATCATGTATATGTGTATGATGTATCATGATCATGTATATGTGTATGATGTATGATGATCATGATCATGTATATGTGTATGATGTATGATGTATATGACGATCATGATCATGTATATGTGTATGATGTATGATGATCATGATCATGTATATGTGTATGATGTATGATGTATATGATGATCATGATCATGTATATGTGTATGATGTATATGATGATCATGATCATGTATATGTGTATGATGTATGATGATCATGTATATGTGTATGATGTATGATGATCATGATCATGTATATGTGAATGCCACATCACTGAAAAATGCCCACAGGCAACCCTAACCCCGACCCTAAGGCATTTGTCTGGCACGGTGATGCCTTATATTGGGATGTGGAGGTCTCTTAATTATTTTGAACAGTTTACTAACATAGAACCAGAATAATTGATCCGTCACAGCCGCCTTCATCCGATCACACTGGGAGATATTATTAGTCCTGTACAGAATGTTCATATACATAAGTGTCACATTGTTACTGTACATAGAGGATGTATGGAGATTGTTCCTATATAAACTGCAGCTCTGCCCCATGTAATTACTATCTATAGACGGGATCAGATGAGATGTGTGCTACTTCTCTCGCTCATTTGTCAGTAGGAGCAGAGGATCGTGTAGGGTGAAGCCACCAATTATGAGCTTTCCTCATCCACCATCATATGGAGATTTCCACATACATTACAATAATGCACTTATATAAGCGGAAGCAAAAATGAAAACTGGCAAATGTACAGAGAAAGTATAGCTGATGTCAGCCATGAGATGCTGCAGATACAGAGAGATACATTGTATACAGTTATTATTGTAAACGTGTTCATTAATGACATAAGAACAATGCAAATATCTGAATATAAAACTCAAATAACAAGTAGTTTCTCCACATTCAGCACACAATGCCACGTCCAGGACACACAGGCACATGAGGATTTGGTGACTTTCACCAGTAATTGTAACCAAAACCAGGAGAAGAACAGAGGAGCCGTATAATAGACACAAGTCACCACTTCTGGATTTCTCACCCACTGAGGTTAAAAACTCACCAAGTACACAACATGTGCACGTGGCTCTACTGACCTGTGCAGTCTCAGGATTATTCACCCCTTCATGTCCAGCGTCTTTAGTACTTGGCCTCTCTGGCTGTTATAACCTGCTGCAGACATATTGTATAGACAGACACCAGTTTCTGGTTGTGTTCCTTCAGGGGTCTTTTCCTCATCTGCAAAGACCTCTAGGTCACTAGTATTCTTGGGATTTCATGCTGCAGCCGACTTCTTAACAGGTCATTAAAATTTTTATTAGGTGACTGTGGCGGCTGCTCCAGCATCATCCAGGATTTATGAAACTACTCCCTGAGGTGAGGTATACTTGGGATTAGCCTGTTAGAAGAACTAATTACGTTTTCTTCTAGGAATTACTGATACTTGATTGAATCAATTTTACTATGCTTCACTGTAGCCATAACAGAGCCCCCACCATGCTTCACTGTATACATCACCGAGCCTCCGCCATGCTTCACTGCAGACATCACCGAGCCTCCACTGTGCTTCACTGTATACATCACTGACCCCCGCCGTGCTTCACTGCAGACATCACCGAGCCCCGCCATGCTTCACTGCAGACATCACCGAGCCTCCGCCATGCTTCACTGTAGACATCACCGAGCCCCCGCTGTGCTTCACTGTATACATCACCGAGCCCCCGCCATGCTTCACTGCAGACATCACCGAGCCTCCGCCATGCTTCACTGCAGACATCACCGAGCCTCCACTGTGCTTCACTGTATACATCACCGAGCCTCCGCCATGCTTCACTGCAGACATCACCGAGCCCCCGCCATGCTTCACTGTAGACATCACAGAGCCCCCACCGTGCTTCACTGCAGACATCACCGAGCCCCCGCCATGCTTCACTGTAGACATCACCGAGCCTCCGCCGTGCTTCACTGCAGACATCACCGAGCCCACGCCGTGCTCCACTGTAGACATCACTGAGCCTCCGCCATGCTTCACTGTAGACATCACCGAGCCTCCGCCGTGCTTCACTGCAGACATCACCAAGCCCACGCCGTGCTCCACTGTAGACATCACTGAGCCTCCGCCGTGCTTCACTGTAGACCTCACCGAGCCCCCACCATGCTTCACTGTAGACATCACTGAGCCCCCACCGTGCTTCACTGTAGCCATGACTGAGCCCCCACCGTGCTTCACTGTAGACATCACCAAGCTCCCATCGTGCTTCACTGTAGCCATCACTGAACCCCGCCATGCTTCACTGTAGACATCACCGAGCCCCCACCCGTGCTTCACTGTAGACATCACTGAACCCCCGCCATGCTTCACTGTAGACATCACCGAGCCCCCACCGTGCTTCACTATAGACATCACCGAGCCCCCACCGTGCTTCACTGTAGACATCACCGAGCCTCCGCCGTGCTTCACTGTAGACATCACCAAGCCCCATCGTGCTTCACTGTAGCCATCACTGAGCCTCCGCCATGCCTCACTGTAGCCGTCACCGAGCCCCCGCCGTGCTTCACTGTAGACATCACCGAGCCTCCGCCATACTTCACTGTAGACATCACCGAGCCTCCGCCGTGCTTCACTGTAGACATCACCGAGCCCCCGCCGTGCCTCACTGTAGCCATCACCGAGCCTCCGCCGTGCTTCACTGTAGACATCACCGAGGCTCCACTGTGCTTCACTGTAGACATCACCGAGCCTCCACCGTGCTTCACTGTAGACATCACCGAGCCTCCACCGTGCTTCACTGTAGACATCACCGAGCCCCCGCCGTGCTTCACTGTAGCCATCACTGAGCCTCCGCCGTGCTTCACTGTAGACATCACCGACCTCCGCCATGCTTCACTGTAGACATCACCGAGCCTCCGCCGTGCTTCACTGTAGACATCACCGAGCCCCCGCCATACTTCACTGTAGCCATCACCGACCTCCGCCATACTTCACTGTAGCCATCACCGAGCTTCTGCCGTGCTTCACTGTAGACATCACCAAGCCCCCATCGTGCTTCACTGTAGACATCACTGAGCCTCCGCCATGCTTCACTGTAGACATCACCGACCTCCGCCCTGCTTCACTGTAGACATCACTGAGCCCCTGCCATGCTTCACTGTAGCCATCACCGAGGCTCCACTGTGCTTCACTGTAGCCATCACCGAGCCTCCGCCATGCTTCACTGTAGACATCACCGACCTCCGCCCTGCTTCACTGTAGACATCACTGAGCCCCTGCCATGCTTCACTGTAGCCATCACCGAGCCTCCGCCGTGCTTCACTGTAGACATCACCGAACCTCCGCCGTGCTTCACTGTAGCCATCACCGAACCTCCGCCGTGCTTCACTGTAGCCATCACCGAGCTTCCGCAGTGCTTCACTGTAGCCATCACCAAATTGATACTGATTGCCTCCTGCAGGACTCTTGCAGTCACACTGGGATTTTGGACCTCCTGGCTCTTGAGGAATCTGGGTGCAGCCAGTGACAACTTTCTCTTTCATCCTAACCAATAAAGTAGTACAAAAAATATTGGATAAGGCCGTAAACCACTGAGAATGTCGAAGTGAGCAAACGAGGCATTTTGTGCTGAATCTTGATAAATCCCTTGTTACATTAGTCGTGTTCAGCTATTTACATTGTTTTTGTTTCATTAAGTTATTGGAAACAGCAGAAATTGCCAATTTTGCTCATAAAATAATTTTAAATGGGGGTTGAATACTTTTGATTGTATCTGTAGATAGATACAAATACTGGAATAGGTATTGAGTAGAAGGAGACAGACAAGTGCCGCACCGTGCCCCCGTGTCCTGATCCTCATACACATCTCATTACCACATCAGCATGGATTCACCCTCATCCTCTCATACTACAGATTTTGGGTCATGTCTCATCCATTATTACTGACAGCCACAATTATAAGGACATGATGAAGCCTGAATTACCTGGTGATAGTGTAAACACATACAAGGGTTTGATGCCCAGTGAGACAGCGATACGTTCTGTTCTCCCCGTGCTACAATGTATTATTATCTGGTTACAGCACAAATCAAGCAGAACGTGTCCACAAAGCCACCGAATACATTGTGTCATTAATACCGGATCGTCCGCCGGTGGAGAACCAGATATTCCCTGTGCTACATCCCCAAACATCCATCTACAAGTCATGACCCCAAAAACATCCATCTGCAAGTCATGACCCCAAGCCAGACCAAAGTTTGATGATAATCCCGAAATCTTGCCCTTTTCTTACTAGAGCTCTGGTCTGTCCATATAATAATGATTCCAACATTCAACAGAGGAAATATCTCAGAAGAGCAGTCAACAGACAGCAACCGGCCCAGATACTACACACTGATCGTCTCCATTATATCCCTCCTATACTGCCCTCCTCCATTATATCCCACCTCAAAAATACTACCCTCCTATATTATAACTCCCCCAAACTACCCTTCTCCATTATATCCCCCCACACTACCCTTCTCCATTATATCCCCCACACACTGACCCTTCTCCATTATATCCCCACACACTACCCTACTCCCTAGCACTCCTCCACACTAACCTACTCCATTATAACCCCCACATTACCCTTCTCCACTCTGACCCCTGGAACGACCCTTTGCCTTTATATCGCCCCACACTGTCCTCCTTCCTTCTCCATTATATCCTCACCACACTTACTTTCTACATAAATTCCCCCTTCCACACTACCCTTCTCGGTTATAACCCCTCTCACGCTAGCTACACTTTTCAATTATACCCCCACATTGTCCTCCTCCATTATTTTCCCCCACATTGTCCTTCTCCATTTTATACCCCCCTACACTATCCTCCTCCATTATATCTCCACCACACTTCCCTTCTACATAAAATCATCACCACACACTCCCCTTCTCTATATTAACCTACCACACTACCCTTCTCCATCATAACCCCTCACGCCACCTTTCTCAATTAAACCAGCCACACTATCCTCCACTATTATATGCCCCAACACACTACCCTTTCTCCATTATAAACCCCCAAACTACCCTTCCCCATTACAACACCCCTCACACTACCATTCTCCATTATAAACCACCCAAAACTACCCCTCTCCATTATAACACCCCCACACTAAACTTCTCCATTGTAATCCCCTACACTGCCCTTCTCTGTTATAACCCCCACACTGTCCTCCATTATAACCCCCCACACTACCCTCCATTATAAGTTCCCCACATCATACAGCTGAAGGATGCAAGTACATTTGAATATAGAAAGAAGGGTATTGGCACCTCCTGGTCCTCTGGAGGCCACTGAGATCCCTGAGATCCCTTGGTGATCCGCATGTTGTGCAGGCCTGGTTTACAACATGAAGTGGTGAAGTCACGACTAAAGAACACCGGAGCCACACGCTGAGCTCAGCAGTCACGCCACAGTACAGGTGAAACTGCTGATCTCAGTGACCACCAGTAAGCACAAAACAGAGCAGTATGGGAGAGGCTTCGGGGGGACGGGTACCTCTGACTTTCATTATTTTTCCATAGTACATGTATATTGGCATAAATAAAAAATTAAAATCTCAGTGGTTAGCACGGTGTATGGTGGCTCAGTGGTTAGCACTGTATATGGTGGCTCAGTGGTTAGCACTGTATATGGTGGCTCAGTGGTTAGCACTGTATATGGTGGCTCAGTGGTTAGCACTGTATATGGTGGCTCAGTGGTAGCACTGTATATGGTGGCTCAGTGGTTAGCACTGTATATGGTGGCTCAGTGGTTAGCACTGTATATGGTGGCTCAGTGGTTAGCACTGTATATGGTGGCTCAGTGGTTAGCACTGTATATGGTGGCTCAGTGGTTAGCACTGTATGGTGGCTCAGTGGTTAGCACTGTATATGGTGGCTCAGTGGTTAGCACTGTGTATGGTGGTTCAGTGGTTAGCACTGTATACGGTGGCTCAGTGGTTAGCACTGTATACGGTGGCTCAGTGGTTAGCACTGTATATGGTGGCTCAGTGGTTAGCACTGTATAGGTGGCTCAGTGGTTAGCACTGTATATGGTGGCTCAGTGGTTAGCACTGTATATGGTGGCTCAGTGGTTAGCACTGTATGGTGGTTCAGTGGTTAGCACTGTATATGGTGGCTCAGTGGTTAGCACTGTATACGGTGGCTCAGTGGTTAGCATTGTATACGGTGGCTCAGTGGTTGCACTGTATATGGTGGCTCAGTGGTTAGCACTGTATACGTGGCTCAGTGGTTAGCACTGTATATGGTGGCTCAGTGGTTAGCACTGTATATGGTGGCTCAGTGGTTAGCACTGTATACGGTGGCTCAGTGGTTAGCACTGTATACGGTGGCTCAGTGGTTAGCACTGTATTGGTGGTCAGTGGTTAGCACTGTATACGGTGGCTCAGTGGTTAGCATTGTATACGGTGGCTCAGTGGTTGGCACTGTATATGGTGGCTCAGTGGTTAGACTGTATACGGTGGCTCAGTGGTTAGCACTGTATATGGTGGATCAGTGGTTAGCACTGTATATGGTGGCTCAGTGGTCAGGCACTGTATATGGTGGCTCAGTGGTTAGCACTGTATATGGTGGCTCAGTGGTTAGCACTGTATGGTGGTTCAGTGGTTAGCACTGTATATGATGGCTCAGTGGTTTGCACTGTATGGTGGCTCAGTGGTTAGCACTGTAATGGTGGCTCAGTGGTTAGCACTGTATGGTAGCTCAGTGGTTAGCTCTGTATATGGTGGCTCAGTGGTTAGCACTGTATAGGTGGCTCAGTGGTTAGCACTGTATATGGTGGCTCAGTGGTTAGCACTGTATATGGTGGCTCAGTGGTTAGCACTGATATGGTGGCTCAGTGGTTAGCACTGTATATGGTGCTCAGTGGTTAGCACTGTATATGATGGCTCAGTGGTTTGCACTGTATGGTGGCTCAGTGGTTAGCACTGTATACGGTGGCTCAGTGGTTAGCACTGTATGGTGGCTCAGTGGTTAGCACTGTATACGGTGGCTCAGTGGTTAGCACTGTATATGGTGGCTCAGTGGTTAGCACTGTATATGGTGGCTCAGTGGTTAGCACTGTATATAGTGGCTCAGTGGTTAGCACTGTATATGGTGGCTCAGTGGTTTGCACTGTATACGGTGGCTCAGTGGTTAGCACTGTATACGGTGGCTCAGTGGTTAGCACTGTATATGGTGGCTCAGTGGTTAGCACTGTATATGGTGGCTCAGTGGTTAGCACTGTATATGGTGGCTCAGTGGTTAGCACTGTTATGGTGGCTCAGTGGTTAGCACTGTATACGGTGGCTCAGTGGTTAGCACTGTATATGGTGGCTCAGTGGTTAGCACTGTATCGGTGGCACAGTGGTTAGCACTGTATACGGTGGCTCAGTGGTTAGCACTGTATATGGTGGCTCAGTGGTTAGCACTGTATATGGTGGCTCAGTGGTTAGCACTGTATATGGTGGCTCAGTGGTTAGCACTGTATACGGTGGCTCAGTGGTTAGCACTGTATATGGTGGCTCAGTGGTTAGCACTGTATACGGTGGCTCAGTGGTTAGCACTGTATATGGTGGCTCAGTGGTTAGCACTGTATACGGTGGCTCAGTGGTTTGCACTTATATGGTGGCTCAGTGGTTTGCACTGTACAGTGGCTCAGTGGTTTGCACTGTGGCTTTACAGCTTTGGGGTTCTGGATTTAAATCTCACCAAGGACAACATCTGCCAGGAGACTGTATCTTCTCCCACATTCAAAAGACTGATTTGATATTAAGATTTTGAGCCCCAATTGGGGACAGTGATGATGATGTCTGTAAAGCGCTGAGGAATTAATGGCGCTAAGTAAAGGAGTGTAATAAATAACGCACAACATGGGCAGTTTCACATTTGTGTTTTACAGCACAGCGGACGCCGCGCATAAAAGTTATGAAATACGTAAGCGTATTGTGCGCTCATCTATAACATGGAGTGTGCATTCGTGCACAGGGACATTTTTGGTCATGCTATGGGTGCGGATGCATACCGCCACATCTAATTTCCGCGGCCGGGAAAGCAACATGTTGTATTTTAGGGTGTTGAAAAATGTGCAACCTTCCTCATGCGCACGGATGGGGATAAACCAGGCATTATTGTGTACGCAATCGTACGCAAGGCCTTGTGGATGCCTGCGCTAGATCCGCATGCGTATAAGCCAATGCTTAGTAAATATTTTAAGGAGGTTTCTGATTATAATCACAATAAACTAAATAAGCCCCTTAGATAATAAAGACTCCAACTTTATAACATATTTGTTTTTTTAATTCCTCATCAGTCTCTAGAGCTGTTTGTCATTAGTGGGGCCGAGCTTGTTACATTGTATCAAGTGACGTCACAGCAAGCAGAGATCCTGAACACGGTGATGACAAAGCGCAAAGTCTATAATGTGTCAGACATTTCTATTATACAATAAACCGCGCATTCCTATAGTGCCACGAGCTTCGTGCGTGTCTGTGCCCCTCATGGGACGTATGTAGCGGTCTGCAGTGGCGCTCTCCTAGGCTTTCCTTATCAGATACAATTCGAGCCAATGCAGATGGCAGCACCGCACTTTCCAGATCGCTGTCCGTCAGTATATTACTCCTTATCAGACAGATTTCACAGGTTTTCTGCATAATTATTTGCTTACCTGCCGATTCGTTAATTCCACGAGTATTGCCATATTTCTGCAGCACAATGTATTGTGCCCCCTGATCATTACAGATTCCATTTGGGGGGGGTGACGGTGATAGAGGTACCCGGTCCTGGTGGCTGCGGATTCCTGGATTTATACAGCCACCAAGGCTGTCACGTGAATTCAGCTACCCATCACTGTAATATAAAAATGATGATTATTGCCTTCATATACAGAGATGGAGCTGATGTGTGGTGCTGCACAGCGGACCAGGAGGTGCAAAACCATCAGCACATGGCCCAGAAAGCTTAGGGGGGGGGGGGGGGAGATATTCTAAGCTATGTCGTACCTGATTGTGCAGAGTGACCTGACCCCATGTGATAATAGCCTGAATAAAGGGAGACACTGACCCCTGCTGGCATGGAGCATGTGGCCATAGAATGTAACCGCCAAGAACTGTCACGTACACTGTAACCACAAAGTATGGTCACATAGACTGTAACCACAAAGTATGGTCACATAGACTATAACCACAGAGTATGGTCACATAGACTATAACCACCAAGCATTGTCACGTAGACTATAACCACAAAGTATGGTCACATAGACTATAACCACAGAGTATGGTCACATAGACTATAACCACCAAGCATTGTCACGTAGACTATAACCACCAAGCATTGTCACATAGACTGTAACCACAAAGTATGGTCACATAGACTATAACCACAGAGTATGGTCACATAGACTATAACCACCAAGCATTGTCACGTAGACTATAACCACCAAGCATTGTCACATAGACTATAACCACCAAGCATTGTCACATAGACTGTAACCACCAAGCATTGTCACATAGACTATAACCACCAAGCATTGTCACATAGACTGTAACCACCAAGCATTGTCACGTAGACTATAACCACAGAGTATGGTCACATAGACTATAACCACCAAGCATTGTCACATAGACTGTAACCACAAAGTATGGTCACATAGACTATAACCACCAAGCATTGTCATGGTCTTCTTCGGTTTGTCCTTATCCAGATGTCTTTTATACAGTTTCTCCTGTAATTCTTGGTATAACTGAAAGTTTCTTCTTCTCTGTAGAATAAAAGGAGACAGAAGAGGCTTCACCAATCATCACTGAAGGCTGAAGATTGCAATGTTTAATTAAATCAGGAAAAAACGATATTTCTGTCATTGAGGAGCTGCAGACAGAAGTGTAACAATGTGACACCGTCCGCAGAGGAGTCTATGGAGACTTGTTATGTCATATGTGATATAACTAAGAAAATGAATATTAATAGTGTGACGAGCGCAGAGCCAGGGCGGCGGATGGTGCATAGGTTAACCCTTTACTCCTGGTCTCCACACCTTCATTTCTGCTTTGGACCCAGTTGTTTCTGGAACCGGCGCTCACCGGACTCATCAATTACTGGAGTCCAGGACTGATGACATTAAATATCGCTGGAGCTGAATGTTCTGCAGCTTAATATAGTAACACAGAAAGGAGGAAGCCACATGTGTGTACAGGACCGAAGGTGTTCATACCCCGAAGAGACCGCCCGCTCTCATTAGGATCAGTCATATATAATGAATCAGTAGGGACCAGACATGTGGCCCCCCCAATGATTAGTGCAGCTCCCCCCCCAATGATTAGTGCAGCCCTCCCCCCCCAATGATTAGTGCAGCCCTCCCCCCCAATGATTAGTGCAGCTCCCCCCAATGATCAGTGCAGCCTCCCCCCCAATGATTAGTGCAGCTCCCCCCAATGATTAGTGCAGCTCCCCCCAATGATTAGTGCAACTCCCCCAATGATTAGTGCAGCTCCCCCAATGATTAGTGCAGCTCCCCCAATGATTAGTGCAGCTCCCCTCTGATGTACACTGGAGTCTCTGCCCTGTCATCCTCTCATTCATTCACCCCAGGAGGGTCTGACTCTGGACACAGGTGGGATGTAGGGTGTCAGCCCCGGCCATCTCATATTGGGGACTTACTGTTCAGCAATATATTATAGTTCATTTGCTGTGTTGTAATGGGGAGAGTGGAGTAGGTGCAGGCTGACCTCCGCTGACTGCTGACTGGCCATTAAAGTATAGCCTGCTCGATCCGTGTCTCTACAAACCATGTGCTGGGGGCACAGACTGGGAGACCCCGGACACTGTAGATGCTGCTATATGATCATTTTGTAACGAATAAAGAAACTTGTCATCAGATTCATCCGGCCTAAACTGCAGCAGAGTCCGGGTGCAGGACTGCCAGGCTCCGGTGTTTCACATTTGCACCAAAACCTGAAGCCTCCAGATCAGTCCTGTCTCCATAGACTTAGAATGGGGACGCAGGCACAGGCGGTACAAATACATAGTAAAGGACTGGCATCACCTTATGTCTAGGTGCCAGTCCTTTACTCTGTGTTTTTTTTATTACTGATTTTTGACTGAGCTCCCTTCCCGGTAGCCATGTTTGGTATCCATTTTGTTGTAGTCATATCCATGATAACCCCTCACAGCTGGTTTTAATTGTATATAGAGGCATGCAAACCCACACATACAGCATTACACCTTAAGAGAGGCATACAGCTAGGACCCGATATAATGAGAAAGACCGTGACGTGGTTATCGGGCTCTTGACGCAGTGGCCACTGCTTTAAGCTAAGATTTCTCCATTTTCTTTAGATTCACCAGCAGTTTCTGCCATGTCTTTTTTCCCTATGTCTTTTTTATCTGTGCAGAGAGCCCTGCTATTCACAGTCAGCCATTATGCTATTCTCTATACATATACTGTCTTGTGTTGCAGTGCAGGCACAGGCGGTGGCATAGGATCTGGTGGAAACCTTATCAAATGCGTCTTTTTCACCTCCCCTGGATGCACAAAGTTACAATTTTGCAGCTGATTGAAAAGCCTGATGTGACCGAATGTGGCGCACTGAGGCCAAAAGTAGAATGGGCTTCAATGGGGTCGGGACCGGCTTTCACACTGAGCCCCCAACACCCTCCCATTAGGTGCGCCCTGTGTAAAGTTTCACCTTTCCAACGGACCAGGCAAAAAAACAGATGTAACCGTACACAGCCGACACTCGACTGCGGTTGCACAAACAAACTTAGATGCGGTCAGACACGTTTTTAGCCTGATCGCACCTGAATGCAAGTGTGAACCCGGCCTTATAGGATGTGACTGGGGATGATGGGCTGAGAGGAGTCGGCTCCTGGGCCTACCAGCCGGCTGTCTCCAGCGCCGCTGCAGGTGATTGACAGGTCTATGTACTTGTGTACATGGGAGGGAAAATGTCAGTCGCCAGCAGTAACACTGGGAAGAAACAATCTCAAAACTAAATGATCTCGAAACGCACCGGAGGCGATTGTGGGGTCGCTCTGAGTCCCACCGCCCGCAGTCCGGCACCATCACTCCGGCTTCACTTTCTACATATTTATACCTAAATTACAGCATCAAAAAGGACAACAAACAGCAGCAGCAACAGCAGCACTACCAATCCACTGTCCTGACCTTGTCCGCAAATACGTTTTTGGGGTGCAGCGCTTCCCTTCACAGCCACATATACATATACATTCATTATAAAGGTAAAGAACTGATACAGTCCAACTAGTTGTGGTGACCCCGAGTCCGGGTGCGGCTTCATCTCGGGTCCCAGACACTTTACAACCTGTGCTCAATACGGGACTGTATATAATGTATCGGCTCCTGAGCAGTGCGGTGTACTGGGGGATGTTGTATTGTTCAGTATTGAGCGGAGAACCAGAAGTCTAGTGGATGGAGCAGGGGCTCAGAGTACGGGGCCCGGAGCATGGGGCCCGGAGCAGGGGCCCGGAGCATGGGCCCGGAGCTGGGGGCCCGGAGCAGGGGCCTGGAGCATGGGGCCCGGAGCAGGGGCCCGGAGCAGGGGCCTGGAGCATGGGTCCCGGAGCAGGGGCCCGGAGCTGGGGCCCTCACCTATTCTAGTCTGATTCTGTTGGACACTACACTGTGATTTGCTGCTCTCTGCATCGTTCACTTTGGGCCGAGTCTCCCATTATTGCACAATTGTCATTCTGATAATACAGAGAGTAATTACTGGATGTCACCGTGTTCGTCATGGCGTTTACTGGATACAAAGAAAACTAGAATTTCAGCCCAATCCGTGCATCCAATGATAGAAACTATCAATATTTAAATATTCTAAGCTAAATCTCTCCCGCCCTAGATAGAAGCCAGAACCCTACAGTCCGGAGTCCACGCCCGCCCTAGATACCGATGGGAGCGCAATGCGTTTATTATTTTTAATTATATTTTATCCCACAATTCTTATTTTCATAATCCATCTCTGTAGTTTGCTGATGATGTCTGGCCCTCGCTTGTGCTGCACATCCCCCATCTCTACAATTACTTCTTATGGAGCCTCGTACAATACTGCCACACATGGTGCTCCCTTCACACAATGACCCGGGAGGTCCCTTCACACGATGACCCGGGAGATCCCTTCACACGATGACCCGGGAGATCCCTTCACACAATGACCCGGGAGATCCCTTCACACAATGACCCGGGAGGTCCCTTCACACAATGACCCGGGAGGTCCCTTCACACGATGACCCGGGAGGTCCCTTCACACAATGACCCAGGAGGTCCCTTCACACGGTGATCCAGGAGGTCCCTTCACACGATGACCCGGGAGGTCCCTTCACAC
Source organism: Allobates femoralis (assembly GCA_033576535.1). NCBI lineage: Eukaryota > Metazoa > Chordata > Amphibia > Anura > Aromobatidae > Allobates > Allobates femoralis. Next base: position 39,851,814 of record JARQOC010000009.1, read on the forward strand.
GATGACCCGGGAGGTCCCTTCACACAATGACCCGGGAGGTCCCGTCGCACGATGACCCGGGAGGTCCCTTCACACGATGACCCGGGAGGTCCCTTCACACGATGACCCGGGAGGTCCCTTCACACGATGACCCGGGAGGTCCCTTCACACGATGACCCGGGAGGTCCCTTCACACGATGACCCGGGAGGTCCCTTCACACAGTGACCCGGGAGGTCCCTTCACACAGTGACCCGGGAGGTCCCTTCACACAGTGACCCGGGAGGTCCCTTCACACAGTGACCCGGGAGGTCCCTTCACACAGTGACCCGGGAGGTCCCTTCACACAGTGACCCGGGAGGTCCCTTCACACGGTGACCCGGGAGGTCCCTTCACACGGTGACCCGGGAGGTCCCTTCACACGGTGACCCGGGAGGTCCCTTCACACGGTGACCCGGGAGGTCCCTTCACACGGTGACCCGGGAGGTCCCTTCACACGATGACCCGGGAGGTCCCTTCACACGATGACCCGGGAGGTCCCTTCACACGATGACCCGGGAGGTCCCTTCACACGATGACCCGGGAGGTCCCTTCACACGATGACCCGGGAGGTCCCTTCACACAGTGACCCGGGAGGTCCCTTCACACAGTGACCCGGGAGGTCCCTTCACACAGTGACCCGGGAGGTCCCTTCACACAGTGACCCGGGAGGTCCCTTCACACAATGACCTGGGAGGTCCCTTCACACAATGACCCAGGAGGTCCCTTCATTGCGCTGAGTGTTTTGGAGGACCCAGCTGCATTACACCCCTATAAGCCTCACACTTCCATCCCCAGTTCTTGTGGTGACTCCAACGTCAATGATGAAACAGGAAAATTCTGAGCGATCAGTGAAGAAAAGTAAAGCAGCGGCGACACCGAGCAAAGTCCTGATTACTGTGATCACACAGGGATCTCTCTACCACCTAATATGCAATAGAAAATCATTGTGTAATGTGGAATCCAATCTCTGCAGGACGGGATGGCACAATCTGGGTGAAAGTGCAGATTGGAGAAGCTAAGTAGGGCAGCGACTGAGTCACCTGGTGCCATCAACACACAACGTCGCTGCATCCTCCACCCGGAACCCTAAAGATTACCAGATCACTGATCAGGACATGGATCATCTGAATGATGGAGACTTGTGTCTCCTCTCTATATATCCCCCACATTCCTATATATCACCCTGCATCCCTATATAACCCCACCACATCCCTATATAACCCCACCACATCCCTATATAATCCCCCACATCCCCATATATCCCCCACATCCCTATATAACCCTCTTGTATCCCTATATATCCCCCGTCATTCACAGACCGTCAGGTCCAGACCAGGGCGCTGCGGACGGGGTTGGACTCAATAATGAATCCGTCACTGACTGTCATAATTAGTTTTATTCATTGTCTGTAGGAACAGAGGATTCTCCCATATAAAATACAGAGCGTTAAAGGGGCGAGGAGCAGAGAGATATCGGGGTCCCTGGCTGTGGGCCGGGAGCGCTGCTCTATGATCGAGAGATTGTACATGAGATACTGACATATGAAGCCACGATATTATTAGGATTCTTATTTGGCAACATCTGCATTAATTTACAATGATTGATCCTAAAGATAGAAGGTGATCGATCAACCCAAAAACACAAGGAAGTGTATAATGTCCTGACTGTAATTGTCCCTAATTATAGAGGGAAGAGGAGCGCAACTACAGCAATATACAGGACAGGAAAATAGATACATGTATCAAGTGCTGCAGCAGTAAAGAGCAGAGCTGTGATTCCCACTATACTGCTGTACTGACCCGGTATTATACTCCAGAGCTGCACTCACTGTGTACATACATTACATTACATTACTGATCCTGAGTTACCTCCTGTATTATACTCCAGAGCTGCACTCACTATTCTGCTGGTGCAGTCACTGTGTACATACATTACATTACTGATCCTGAGTTACCTCCTGTATTATACTCCAGAGCTGCACTCACTATTCTGCTGGTGCAGTCACTGTGTACATACATTACATTACTGATCCTGAGTTACCTCCTGTATTATACTCCAGAGCTGCACTCACTATTCTGCTGGTGCAGTCACTGTGTACATACATTACATTACAGATCCTGAGTTACCTCCTGTATTATACTCCAGAGCTGCACTCACTATTCTGCTGGTGCAGTCACTGTGTACATACATAACATTACTGATCCTGAGTTACCTCCTGTATTATACTCCAGAGCTGCACTCACTATTCTGCTGGTGCAGTCACTGTGTACATACATTACATTACTGATCCTGAGTTACCTCCTGTATTATACTCCAGAGCTGCACTCACTATTCTGCTGGTGTAGTCACTGTGTACATACATTACATTACTGATCCTGAGTTACCTCCTGTATTATACTCCAGAGCTGCACTCACTATTCTGCTGGTGCAGTCACTGTGTACATACATTACATTACTGATCCTGAGTTACCTTCTGTATTATACTCCAGAGCTGCACTCACTATTCTGCTGGTGCAGTCACTGTGTACATACATTACATTACTGATCCTGAGTTACCTCCTGTATTATACTCCAGAGCTGCAGTCACTATTCTGCTGGTGCAGTCACTGTGTACATACATTACATTACTGATCCTGAGTTACCTCCTGTATTATACTCCAGAGCTGCACTCACTATTCTGCTGGTGCAGTCACTGTGTACATACATTACATTACTGATCCTGAGTGACCTCCTGTATTATACTCCAGAGCTGCACTCACTATTCTGCTGGTGCAGTCACTGTGTACATACATTACATTACTGATCCTGAGTTACCTCCTGTATTATACTCCAGAGCTGCAGTCACTATTCTGCTGGTGCAGTCACTGTGTACATACATTACATTACAGATCCTGAGTTACCTCCTGTATTATACTCCAGAGCTGCACTCACTATTCTGCTGGTGCAGTCACTGTGTATATACATTACATTACTGATCCTGAGTTACCTCCTGTATTATCCTCCAGAGCTGCACTCACTATTCTGCTGGTGCAGTCCCTGTGTACATACATTACATTACTGATCCTGAGTTACCTCCTGTATTATCCTCCAGAGCTGCACTCACTATTCTGCTGGTGCAGTCACTGTGTACATACATTACATCACTGATCCTGAGTTACCTCCTGTATTATACTCCAGAGCTGCACTCACTATTCTGCTGGTGCAGTCACTGTGTACATACATTACATTACTGATCCTGAGTTACCTCCTGTATTATACTCCAGAGCTGCACTCACTATTCTGCTTGTGCAGTCACTGTGTACATACATTACATTACTGATCCTGAGTTACCTCCTGTGTTATACTCCAGAGCTGCACTCACTATTCTGCTGGTGCAGTCACTGTGTACATACATTACATTACTGATCCTGAGTTACCTCCTGTGTTATACCCCAGAGCTGCACTCACTATTCTGCTGGTGCAGTCACTGTGTACATACATTACATTACTGATCCTGAGTTACCCCCTGTATTATACTCCAGAGCTGCACTCACTATTCTGCTGGTGCAGTCACTGTGTACATACATTACATTACTGATCCTGAGTTACCTCCTGTATTATACTCCAGAGCTGCACTCACTATTCTGCTGGTGCAGTCACTGTGTACATACATTACATTACTGATCCTGAGTTACCCCCTGTATTATACTCCAGAGCTGCACTCACTATTCTGCTGGTGCAGTCACTGTGTACATACATTACATTACTGATCCTGAGTTACCCCCTGTATTATACTCCAGAGCTGCACTCACTATTCTGCTGGTGCAGTCACTGTGTACATACATTACATTACTGATCCTGAGTTACCTCCTGTATTATACTCCAGAGCTGCACTCACTATTCTGCTGGTGCAGTCACTGTGTACATACATTACATTACTGATCCTGAGTTACCTCCTGTATTATACCCCAGAGCTGCACTCACTATTCTGCTGGTGCAGTCACTGTGTACATACATTACATTACTGATCCTGAGTTACCTCCTGTATTATCCTCCAGAGCTGCACTCACTATTCTGCTGGTGCAGTCACTGTGTACATACATTACATTACTGATCCTGAGTTACCTCCTGTATTATCCTCCAGAGCTGCACTCACTATTCTGCTGGTGCAGTCACTGTGTACATACATTACATTACTGATCCTGATATGAGCTGCTGATAGTGAAGCTTTTCCTAGAAGAGATGATTGTGCTTCTTTCGCCAGAGAATAAACCAACAACTGCAACATAGAAAAACATCATTGTAAGAATCATCAATGCATCATTTTAACGAGCTGCAGATGATGAACTGTAGTGACACAAACCCATGAATGTACAGAGCTGAACTTACCTGAAAGCCACAAGAAAATTGTGTGCCCACTGCCCCCTAGTGATGAATGGGAGTAACAGCACCTTGATTATTTGCTCCTCAACATTGTAACTGCAACATGATAATGGAGAAGTTGTGGAGTTCTGGAAATCACAGGATGGAGACGTTACTGATCTGCAAATGAGAATAAAATGGACAAAGTCATTTCAAAACAAATAGATTCATTCATTATGGAATATAAACACCATGTGCAGAACTGGTTCCACACCAAGCTGTTAGTGCATCTGGAATGAAGACTAGAGGGTAGGGCTGGGCGATTTTGGAAAAAATCAAAATCTCGATTTTTTTTAAACCTATAGACGATTTTCGATTTAATCTCGATTTTTTTTTTATATATGTATACAGCATACACAGTGTATACAGCATACACACAGTATATACATCATACACACAGTATATACTATATATATATCATACACACAGTATATACAGTATCATACACACAGTATATACAGTATCATACACACAGTATATACAGCATCATACACACAGTATATACAGCATATATCATACAGTATATATCACACACAGCACACACAGTATATATCATACACACAGTATACACAGTGCACTGGGCTGTATATAGAGCACGCACAGGCTGCACACACAGCACAGCTGTATATAGATGACAGTCATCTATATACAGCTGTGCTCTGTGTATTATGTGTTTCACTGATGTATACATATATACACCTCAAAGTGTGCCTGACTGAGGTGTGTGTGTGTGTGTGTGTGTGTGTGTGTGTGTGTATGTATGTATGTGTGATATAAATATAAATATATATATATATATATATATATATATATATATATATATATATATATTTATATTTATACCTCAGGCAGGCACACTATGAGGTGTATATATGTATACATCAGACAGGCACACACACTATGAGGTGTATATATCATATATACACCTCATAGTGTGCCTGCACCTGCCCTGATGTAGATATATATACACCTCATAACTCTCACAGGCACCCACCCACCCCCCTCCACATAAACCCCCCCTCCCACGCCTGTTTAGCGTTACTTTATTAGGAGTAGGACCGGGACCCGGACGACTCAATCTGAGTCAGGAGTCGGGACTCAGGAGGAGGCAGGCCACACCGGTCAGCAGCTGCTAACCTCGGCTCCTCTTCTCCTCTCCGTGACTCCGGGTGACGGCGCACCGGGTGACGTCAGCCACAGCGCGACGTGCCCGGGGGGTGTTAACTGCTGCCAGGGGGCGGGGCGGACCAGCACCGGAGCCATGCTGCGCTCTGCTGTGCTGCTTGTCACCGCCGGCCGGGGAGGAGGCGGAGGTCGGCGGCCCCCAGTGTCCGGGCCAGTCCCGGCCGGGGAGGAGGAAGAGCGCACCGCAGTGTGCCAGGTGACGCCGGACTGGAAATGCCGCCATTTTAAATCGAATTTCACGATTTGTAAGAAAACTACAATCGTGGCCACAGCAGGGGGCGAATTAATCGAATTAATTCGATTAATCGCCCAGCCCTACTAGAGGGGTCTGTTTACTGTACACTATGCCCCCCCACACCATCATCTCTAGATCAATGTGTTCATTCAGAGTCATCGAACAGTTCAGAGTTGCATTGATTTGGTATTTGAACCAATGGTGCGGACATTTATTTGTAGTGTCCCAGGAGCCATTTTTTAGCACATTGCCAGACTGTTTGCTCCTTGTACTACTTTGAGCCGCCTGCATAACCTGAATCTGCCCCCATGGCTGCAGCATCTCCAGACTTGTCTCCTGTGGCTACAGAGTCTCCAGACTTGTCTCTAATGGCTGCAGCATCTCCATATTTGTCTGTGTGGCATCTCCAGACTTGACTCCATTCCATAGCTGCAGCATCTCCAGACTTGTCTCCCATGGCTACAGTGTCTCCAGACTTGTCTCCTACGACTGCAGTGTCTCCAGACTTGTCTCCTGCGACTGCAGTGTCTCCAGACTTGTCTCCTGCGACTGCAGCGTCTCCAGACTTGTCTCCTGCGACTGCAGCGTCTCCAGACTTGTCTCCTGCGGCTGCAGCGTCTCCAGACTTGTCTCCTGCGACTGCAGCATCTCCAGACTTGTCTCCTGCGGCTGCAGCGTCTCCAGACTTGTCTCCTGCGGCTGCAGCGTCTCCAGACTTGTCTCCTGCGGCTGCAGTGTCTCCAGACTTGTCTCCTGCGGCTGCAGCATCTCCAGACTTGTCTCTGTGGCTGCAGTGTCTCCAGACTTGTCTCCTGCGGCTGCAGCATCTCCAGACTTGTCTCTGTGGCTGCAGTGTCTCCAGACTTGTCTCCTATGGCTGCAGCGTCTCCAGACTTGTCTCCTGCGGCTGCAGCATTTCCAGACTTGTCTCCATCGAGGTGTCATTGATCAGTGATTACACAGCAGCAGCAGATCCTGATCATTTAGATATTCAGTGGCAGACCCTTCCTTCCTCAGACGACCATTAACGGCCTCAGTGACAGCAGCCGAGGCTGGATGTGACGGGATTTCTGCACGAGGCTCAGGCTCCAGACTGGAGACCTCCGGAGGTTGGGACAAGCCGTGTTCTTACCATGTTCTCACTATTTGCAGATCAGTAACGACTCCGACAGGTCATTTCCAAAGCTCCACCACTTCTCTTTCTGCAATGTCAATGTAGAGGAGCTGCAAGGCCCAGGTGCGATCGCAACCCCTGCAGCAATTGTAGTTACACCCCTGTATATAAACTATAGTGAGAGCCCCCCCACCCTATTCAGATGAGATCTCTTGTGGCCAATCTTGAGTTGTATTATACTGTGGATAACTTTATTTTAGGTGGTAATTAAACAAAATAGAGCTGAAGCCCAGTGCCAGCAGGACGGGCGCCTCAGGCCTCCATTGCTGCTCACATATTGGATATAAAGTGATCCTGCAAACAATCAGAACAATGCAGTGACCATTATAGGATTCACATCGTCTCTCCAAACTCAATAATCCCCAATATCTTGTAGTGACCCCTGATGTCAGTGAGGTTCTCCAGTTACTGGCCCATTAAATACTATGACTATACCGCCATCTGGTGGACAATCTTATTGCCGCACCTACTATTCCATCTATCAGTGATTCATTAATCTGCACAGTGTATCGCACCTCTGTTATGTCACTTATAGGATAGATGGAGCAGGGCGGCTTCATGTCTGTGGTTGTTTCATCTGTTCTGCTAAGAAGTCAGTGCAGAATTGTAACGTATAGAAGAATGTGAAATCCCTTGAAAATACAGGTTACATGTAAGTAGAGAGAAATGCATGATACAACCTGTAACGCCCCCTCCGCCCGCTCACACTCAGTCACCTCTATCACAGCCCCAGCTCTCCCGGACCCCTGACATATAGGTGCACACAATGCCCGGTCTGTGGTCACACGTAGCAAACACCCAACATGCGTCTGTCCAGAAGACGATCCCACACTCCTCAGCGGATCATACGGCTTAATTATTGATCACAGCCGCACGATTTCTGTGAAACATTGTGGCCATTACACATTATCTGCTAATTGCTTTCTTAGTAACGAGCCCTGAGACGTGCGACATACACCGTGGCCCAAATTATTATGCAAATGTTCTTTTTCTCTAATTTTCCTAAATGGTCGGTGCAGATGACGATCAGTGTAATAAGTCATCACCTGTTACAGGATACATCGGATTTTATTGAAGAAATCTCCCAATGATAACAGTATAATCTTCTCTTCACTGTTCCACATTATTCGGCACAGGAGAGTCTCTAAACATTTGATAAGTTTGAAAGAAGTGAAAATGCTGATTTGTTGAATTTGCAGCATTAACAGGTCACATTCACTGAAATAAAAACCTCCTAACAGGCCAAGTTACATGGTAACACAGGAACCCTTCTTTGATATCACCTTCACAATTCTTGCATCCATTGATCTTGTGAGTTTCTGGAGAGTTTCTGCTTGTATTTCTTTGCATTATGTCAGAATCTCCTCCCAGAGCTGCTGTTTTGATGTGATCTGCCTCCCACCCTCATAGATCTTTTGCTTGATTAAACTCCTAAGGTTCTCTATAGGGTTGAGGTCAGGGGAAGATGGTGGCCACACCATGAGTTTATCTCCTTTTATGCCCATAGCAGCCAATGGCACAGAGGTATTCTTCTTTGTAGCATGAGATGGGGCATTGTCAGGAATGAGGATGATTTTGCTCCTGTTTTTGCTTTTTGGACCATGGAAGAAAGTTCTCTGTCAGAAACTCTATATACTTTGCAGAGGTCATTTTTACACCTTCAGGAACCTTAAAGGGGCCTACCAGCTGTTTCCCAATGATTCCAGCCCTAAACATGACTCCTCCACCTCCTTGCTGACGTCGCAGCCTTGTTGGGACATGGTGGCATCCACCAACCATCCACTACTCTATTCATCTGGACCATCCAGGGTTGTTCGCACTCATCAGTAAACAAGACTGTGTGACAATTAGTCTTCATGTATATCTGGACCCACTGGAACTGTTTCTGCCTGTGAGCACTGTTTAGGGGTGGCCGAATAGTAGGTTTATGCACCACAGCAGCCTCTGAAGGATCCTACACCTTGAGGTTGGAGGGACTCCAGAGGCTCCAGCAGCTTCACATATCTGTTTGCTGGTTTGTAAGGCCTTTTTAGCAGCTGCTCTCTTAATCTGATGAACTTGTCTGGCAGAAACCTTCCTCATTCTGCCTTTATCTGCACAAACACATCTGTGCTCAGAATCAGCCACAAATCTCTTCACAGTACGATGATCACACTTAAGTTTTTGTGCAATATCAAATGTTTTTATCCCTTGTCCCAGGCATTGAACTATTTGTTGCTTTTCGGCAGCAGAGACATCCGTTTTCTTTCCCATGTTACTTGAAAACTCAGAGATATAATAATTATTTTAGTTAATAAATGGGAGCACCTTACTGTATTGCTGTCAGGATCTGTTCACACTGTGGATGTGATGATGATCGCCATTCACATGTGTCACATGCAGCCACGGACCTCTGTCCTTGAGGTAGAAGCGTGCATACTCACGGTCAGGAATTGCAGCGTTTTGGACACAGTGTATTGCCGCTGCATTGTACAGTAGCAGCATAGTGGATGATTTGTAGAGATCCCATCCTCACTGTGCTTCTCCCCTCCGCAGCGTGTTATCAGCTGTGATGTGCGTTGCATGTTACTTTCATGCTGTGGAGTCGGAAACGATCTCCAGCAGGTGAAGCCACCCTGCAACCACCGCACGTCTCCATCTCCTGCACCACCGCACGTCTCCATCTCCCTGCACCCACCGCACGTCTCCATCTCCCTGCACCCACCGCACGTCTCCATCTCCCTGCACCCACCGCACGTCTCCATCTCCCTGCACCACCGCACGTCTCCATCTCCCTGCACCCACCGCACGTCTCCATCTCCTGCACCACCGCACGTCTCCATCTCCTGCACCCACCGCACGTCTCCATCTCCCTGTACCCACCGCACGTCTCCATCTCCCTGCACCCACCGCACGTCTCCATCTCCTGCACCACCGCACGTCTCCATCTCCCTGCACCCACCGCACGTCTCCATCTCCCTGCACCCACCGCACGTCTCCATCTCCCTGCACCCACCGCACGTCTCCATCTCCCTGCACCCACCGCACGTCTCCATCTCCCTGCACCCACCGCACGTCTCCATCTCCCTGCACCCACCGCACGTCTCCATCTCCCTGCACCTACCGCACGTCTCCATCTCCCTGCACCTACCGCACGTCTCCATCTCCCTGCACCCACCGCACGTCTCCATCTCCCTGCACCCACCGCACGTCTCCATCTCCCTGCACCTACCGCATGTCTCCATCTCCCTGCACCTACCGCACGTCTCCATCTCCCTGCACCCACCGCACGTCTCCATCCCCTGCACCCACCGCACGTCTCCATCTCCCTGCACCTACCGCATGTCTCCATCTCCCTGCACCTACCGCACGTCTCCATCTCCCTGCACCCACCGCACGTCTCCATCCCCTGCACCCACCGCACGTCTCCATCTCCCTGCACCTACCGCATGTCTCCATCTCCCTGCACCCACCGCATGTCTCCATCTCCCTGCACCTACCACACGTCTCCATCTCCCTGCACCCACCGCACGTCTCCATCTCCCTGCACCCACCGCACGTCTCCATCTCCCTGCACCCACCGCACGTCTCCATCTCCCTGCACCCACCGCACGTCTCCATCTCCCTGCACCCACAGCACGTCTCCATCTCCCTGCACCTACCGCCACGTCTCCATCTCCCTTCACCCACCGCACGTCTCCATCTCCCTGCAGGTCTGCAGGCGTCCAGCACGCAGCGCCTCCGGACCGGGGGCACACAGCCTTGCTCAGTGGTAAGTGTTGGTATACTTTTTTTTTTTCTTTACGTTGCTGAATAGATCCCACAAATGAAGGACAGGCAGACATTTTTTGTACTATAGGTTAGTGGGTGACCAGGATTTGCACATCATACAGACATCTTGGCGGCCCGTCCTGAAGAAGACGTGAATTAACTTTGTACATTAGCCCTTGTGGCGCGTCGTCCGTGTAGCAGCTTTACATGTGTGTTATAGTGGTTGTGGGTCGCACAATCTGACTAGGTGAGCGGATCACCTCTATCACATCCTTCTGGTGTTATTGGATAAGACTATAGTGTTTTATCTGCATATACATCTCTTTACATGTTATGGTGCTGTCACACCTGGCGACGTCGAGCGACATCGCCGAAAAAGTGACGTATCAGCGATGTTGCTAGCGACGTCGCGCTGTGTAAACGAGCGGCGCGACCGCGTTTTATCGCTGGTCGCAGGTTGTCAGGTTTACGGGAAGAACCGTAAACCTGTCAACCGGCGACCTGCGATAAGGCTGGATCGCGCCGTGTGACATCGCCAGAGCGATGTCGGCGGCGATCCAGCCTATACCGCAGCGTTGTTGCGGACGCTCGCTGGGCTGAGCCCAGCCCAGCGAGCGATGTCACCGCCCGCATCGCTGCGATGCTGTGTGACAGCTGGCCAGCAATGTCGGAAGCGAGCGGGCACCCGCACATCGCTTCCGACATCGCTGGCCAGATCGTGCTGTGTGACGGCACCATTACAGTGGCATACATCAGGGTATGTGTTCAGCGGGCACAGCCGGGGCTCAGTATGGCTCCGATTACACCCGGTGCTATATTCTGCTCCATGCTGAGTATATAGCGGCTCAGAGATCAGCCCCAATCTGTGAGTCACAGTCACACGGGGGCAGATGACATTATGGAAACGCCGTCAGCCGTGTGAGCAGAACCAGGTCAGGACGCCTCTGCATGTATAATGTATATAATCTACAGACGTCAATCATATCGGGGGACACCTGACAATCCACAGAGACGTCTGTAACAAGGTCCATGCACAGAGACACATGTAACAAGGTCCATGCACAGGGACAGATGTAACAAGGTCCATGCACAGAGACAGATGTAACAAGGTCCATGCACAGGGACACATGTAACAAGGTCCATGCACAGGGACACATGTAACAAGGTCCATGCACAGGGACAGATGTAACAAGGTCCATGCACAGGGACACATGTAACAAGGTCCATGCACAGGGACAGATGTAACAAGGTCCATGCACAGGGACACATGTAACAAGGTCCATGCACAGGGACAGATGTAACAAGGTCCATGCACAGAGACGTCTGTAACAAGGTCCATGCACAGGGACAGATGTAACAAGGTCCATGCACAGAGACAGATGTAACATGGTCCATGCACAGGGACAGATGTAACAAGGTCCATGCACAGAGACACATGTAACAAGGTCCATGCACAGGGACACATGTAACAAGGTCCATGCACAGAGACACATGTAACAAGGTCCATGCACAGGGACACATGTAACAACGTTCATGCACAGGGACACATGTAACAAGGTCCATGCACAGGGACACATGTAACAAGGTCCATGCACAGAGACAGATGTAACATGGTCCATGCACAGGGACACATGTAACAAGGTCCATGCACAGAGACAGATGTAACATGGTCCATGCACAGGGACACATGTAACAAGGTCCATGCACAGGGACACATGTAACAAGGTCCATGCACAGGGACACATGTAACAAGGTCCATGCACAGGGACAGATGTAACAAGGTCCATGCACAGGGACAGATGTCAGACATTTCACGCTCCGTGTTTCTGTGAACGTTCTGCATTTCTGGCTCTTGTTGGAGGACTAATCTCGCTGCCAATCGTTCCTTTCCTCCCACTCCTCAATCTCTTCTGTTATAGGAGCCGGTACTAAAAATATCTTTCATAGCAGAACAATCGTGTCGGGGGGATGTGAATGGGAAAAGCTCGGCCCATCTGTTGTCTTTCACAACGAACATTTACTACATCACAATAGAAGAGAGAACTCACCTGTCTGGAGACATGGAGCGCCGGCCGGAAGGCTCCAGAGAGATAGAGCGCCGGCAAGAAGGCTCCAGAGAGATAGAGCGCCGGCAAGAAGACTCTTGAGAGATGGAGCGCCGGCAAGAAGGCTCCAGAGAGAGGGGGGCGCCGGCCAGAAGGGTCCAGAGAGATGGAGCACCCGGCAAGAAGGCTCCGGAGAGATGGAACACCCGGCCAGAAGGCTCCGGAGAGATGGAGCACCCAGCCAAAAGGCTCCGGAGAGATGGAGCACCCGGCCAGAAGGCTCCGGAGAGATGGAGCACCCAGCCAGAAGGCTCCGGAGAGATGGAGCACCCAGCCAGAAGGCTCCGGAGAGATGGAGCACCCGGCCAGAAAGCTCCGGAGAGATGGAGCACCCAGCCAAAAGGGTCCGGAGAGATGGAGCACCCAGCCAAAAGGCTCCGGAGAGATGGAGCACCCGGCCAGAAGGGTCCGGAGAGATGGAGCACCCAGCCAGAAGGCTCCGGAGAGATGGAGCACCCAGCCAGAAGGCTCCGGAGAGATGGAGCACCCGGCCAGAAGGGTCCGGAGAGATGGAGCACCCAGCCAGAAGGCTCCGGAGAGATGGAGCACCCGGTCAGAAAGCTCCGGAGAGATGGAGCACCCAGCCAGAAGGCTCTGGAGAGATGGAGCACCCAGCCAGAAGGCTCCGGAGAGATGGAGCACCCGGTCAGAAAGCTCCGGAGAGATGGAGCACCCTGCCAGAAGGCTCTGGAGAGATGGAGCACCCAGCCAGAAGGCTCCGGAGAGATGGAGTGCCGGCAAGAAGGCTCCGGAGAGATGGAATACCCGGCCACAAGGCTCCTGAGAGATGGAGCGCCGGCCAGAAGTGTCCGGAGAGATGGAACACCCGGCAAGAAGGCTCTTGAGAGATGGAGCACCCGGCCAGAAGTGTCCGGAGAGATGGAACACCCGGCAAGAAGGCTCTTGAGAGATGGAGCGCCGGCCAGAAGGCTCCGGAGAGATGGAGCGCCGGCCAAAAAGGCTCTGGAGAGATGGAGCGCCCGGCAAGAAGGTTCCGGAGAGATGGAGCGCCCGGCAAGAAGGTTCCGGAGAGATGGAGCGCCCGGCAAGAAGGCTCTGGAGAGATGGAGTGCCCGGCAAGAAGGTTCCGGAGAGATGGAGCGCCCGGCAAGAAGGCTCTGGAGAGATGGAGCGCCGGCCAGAAGGCTCCGGAGAGATGGAGCGCATGCTTGCGCAGAAATCACACTCTCTCGTCCGCACCAGGAACGCGGCATGTCGCGTTCCTGGTGCGGATGACAATGTATGATTTGTACGCAAGCATGCGCATCTGTACAAATCACACAGGCAAATAAATGGGAATGCACGGTCATGCGCAGTCAAGCGCAGCACCGTGCGTCCCCATTATAAACGTAGGGGCTTGCGGTGTGCTGCGCTCACATGGCGGTTCCCCTCCGCAGAACAAGGAGCGTTGGTTACATTGATATTTTTGTGTTTTATTGGAGATTTTCTTGTCTATTTAAAGTACATCAATCTGAAGGAGACGAGGTGGTAACAACGTGTCATCTTAGTCAGCCTTCCTGGACCCCAATGTAATCCCATCTACATTACCATTCAATGTCCTGAATCTGGTTGGGGGGTTGTGAGTTTTTGCTCCTCTCTAGGGGGGGGGGGGGGGGTCTCCTGGATACACACCTTTGCAGACAGACCTGAGACTACATTGAACTTCTTCTACTCTTGGAACTGAATGTATCTGATGGTTAAGGGGGTGGGAGGCTTATTCCAGTCCCTCTAATCAGCACATGATCTATGGATGGATGGACCAGTGATCGAAGGATCCAGAGATAAACACATAGATCTATCATAGAGATGGAGCAGATCGCCCGCCTCTGTACAGTCTGTTCTCTAGTCACTGTTTTGGGGCTGAGATTCTCCATCTGCAGGCTCCTTGTGAGCAGATTGTTCTATCGGAGGACGCTCAGCTGTCACTTTGCATAATTTAGCAGTCGGTAATCATGGAAAGCAATTTAAACTCATCAAAATTGCAAAAGGTCAGACAAAAAGTAAAAACCAATTTTAAGTCTTAAAAGGGAACCTGTCAGCTACTTTATCACCCCCCAACCTATCACTACCTGTCCCTGCAGCTTCCTGCTACATCCCTGTCTGACCTATATGTGACGTAGAATGGTTAAAAAAAGCTTTCTATAACTTACACCCCCCCCATTATCTAGACGTGAGGGCGTCCTGTAAGGCTCCATATCCCCCCTCGCTCCGTTGTTATCACGCTCCACTAAGGCTCGACCTGAGCATCCCCCATCCTCTGGAATTCTGCACCCCAAAACGTGCGACTGTCCCCCACACTCAGAACCTTCAAGCGGAACCTGAAAACCCATCTCTTCAGAACAGCCTGCAATGACCAAAGTGCCACCTCACCACCACTAGACCCAACGCTCCACCACCACTGGACCCGGCGCTCCACCACCACTAGACCCAACGCTCCACCACCACTGGATCTGGCGCTCCACCACCACTGGACCCGGCGCTCCACCACCACTGGATCTGGCGCTCCACCACCACTGGATCTGGCGCTCCACCACCACTGGATCTGGCGCTCCACCACCACTGGACTGGGCGCTCCACCACCACTGAATCTGGCACTCCACCACCACTGGACTGGGCGCTCCACCACCACTGAATCTGGCACTCCACCACAACTGGATCTGGCGCTCCGCTACCACCACTGGATCTGGTGCTTCGCCACCACTAGATCTGGCGCTCCACTACCACTGGACCCGGCGCTCCACCACCACTGGACCCGGCGCTCCACCATCACTGGACCCAGCGCTCCACCACCACTGGACCCAGCGCTCCACCACCACTGGACCCGGTGCTCCACCACTGGATCCAACGCTCCACCAACACTGGACCCGGCGCTCCACCGCCACTGGACCCGGCGCTCCACCACCACTGGACCCGGCGCTCCACCGCCACTGGACCCGGCGCTCCACCGCCACTGGACCCGGCGCTCCACCGCCACTGGACCCGGCGCTCCACCACCACTGGACCCGGCGCTCCACCACCACTGGACCCGGTGCTCCATCACCACTGGACCTAGTGCTCCACCACCATTGGACCTGGCGCTCCACCAGCACTGGACCCGGGGCTCCGCCGCCACCAGAGCAGACCCAACCTACTGTCTCCCTCCCCACTGCCCTGTAGAATGTAAGCCTGCAAGGGCAGGGTCCTGTCTCCCCTCTGTCACTGTTAGTTTGTTGTATTTTTAACTTGTTTGTATGTAACCCATTCTCATGTACAGACCATGGAATCAACGGTGCTCTATAAATAAATGATAATAATAATAATAATAAATAATATGATAATAAATTCAGAAGTGCAGTCTCTCGTTTCAAATCCACGGGTCTCCTCCTTCCTGGTGTGACGTGCAGCCGCGAATCATTTTCGGTCAGGTGTGTTATGAGGGAATATTGGGTATATTGGTGTAGCACCCAGGCTTTGGGGTACTCAGGTGTCAGGCGGCAAAGGGTTAACTGCTGTGTCACAGGTAATGGCGGCCGCGCCTGATCCCGTGTCCTGGGCCTATGTTTGAAAAGGGGATTTATGTACAGGAGATTATTTACAGTTTGTCGTGACGCCACCTGCAGTTCCTGGTGAGATATCACCAGCGCCGCCACAGTCCTCCGGAGGTCGATGGTATTGTGGCTGAGATGGTTTAGTCCTCCGCAGGCAGGGCTGGACCTCCGGGGCAACGATTCATGGGGAAGGAAGGAGTTCATGAAAAGAAGGAGCAGCCGAGTCAAAGTCACTTCACCCGGGTACTTGACTGGAACTTCAGCAGCGTTATTACAGACCTCAGTGCAGTAAGATGTTAAATTACAAGTGGCTACGGGTGGCTGCAAGCGGATCTCTGGTAGCGGACGGAACCCCCAGTGTGCGCCTTTCCTGTTCCAATTCTTCCTGCTTCCCAGTAGTTGTGTGAAGTCTGACCCCATAGAGTAGATCTGACCTCCTGCTGTCTCGCACTCTGCTCGCTCCCGTCGGGTTGCCTTCTCTCGACACTGCAGCTCTGCCCTGCTGTGTCTGGTTCCCTCTATTGGTTGCTTGAGAGTCAGGGCCGTATATATAAATATACTCCCGTGCATCAGATTTTCTGTGGGTCTTAAAGGTTCAGTATAACCAATACACCCCCACACTGCTCCGCCATATCAGGAAGAACACCCCTGGATTTGAAACCATAGACTACACTTCTGAACTTATTATCAAGCCCACCGCGGTGTGATAACACAGGAGTGAGGGGGGACAGATCGCCCACATGTCTAGAAGATGGGAAGAAAATGTTATAAATAGCGTTTTTTCAACCATTATACTTCACATTTAGGTCAGACAGGAATGATTAGGGATGTACCAGGAAGGCGCAGGGACAGGTAGTGATAGGTTAGGGGGTCCAAACTAGCGGACAGGTTCCCTTTAAGCTCCAATCTGCTAATACCTGCCAGGTGTGGTGAGCTGGGGGGGGGGGGGGACTGCCGGAAGAGTCTGATTGGCTGCTGAACACATCAGTTCAAATATTTCATCTAGTAACGAGGCCAATAAACACGAATGATCTTGGGTGAACACATCCTCTACCTTTCACGTCTGCTTTAGTTTTGCACCCTCTGTAGCTTCTCTGCTTACAGTGAATGAAGATGCCGCTATATTCAGGCTCCTCCATGACAGGACGGTTGTGTGGAAGAGGAACGGCCAGAAATCGTCTACAGAAATCTTCAAGATGCAGATAAAAAAGTGAGAAAAAACGCCAAATGCATTGATCAACAATGGAGAAATATCTGGAAAAATGAGGAGGAGGATTAGTGCCTTATAGATCTGTCCTATCACGTGTGACCCGAGATCTCTCAGCTCCTGCTACATGTGATCTGGGATCTCAGCTCCTGGTATATATGAGCTGGGGTCTCTCCGTGCTCCTGCTACATGTGATCTGGGTGGGGTCTGTGTAATCTGGGGTCTCCTCCGTTATTTGGGGTCTGCCTCCTCCTGGTGTATGTTATCTGGGGTCTCCTCCGTTATTTGGGGTCTCCTCCTCCTGTTCTATGTTATCTGGGGTCTATGTTATTTGGGGTCTCCTCCATTATTTGGGGTCTCCTCTATTATCTGGGGTCTCCTCCATTATTTGGGGTCTCCTCCATTATCTGGGGTCTCCTCCTCCTGGTGTATGTTATCTGGGGTCTCCTCCATTATTTGGGGTCTCCTCCTCCTGGTCTATGTTATTTGGGGTCTCCTCCATTATTTGGGGTCTCCTCCTCCTGGTCTATGTTATCTGGGGTCTATTATTTGGGGTCTCCTCCTCCTGGTGTATGTTATCTGGGATCTCCTCCGTTATTTGGGGTCTTCCTCCTCCTGGTGTATGTTATTTGGGGTCTCGTCCATTATTTGGGATCTCCTCTATTATCTGGGGTCTCCTCCGTTATTTGGGGTCTCCTCCTCCTGGTCTATGTTATCTGGGGTCTATGTTATTTGGGGTCTCCTCCATTATTTGGGGTCTCCTCTATTATCTGGGGTCTCCTCCATTATTTGGGGTCTCCTCCTCCTGGTGTATGTTCTCTGGGGTCTCCTCCATTATTTGGGGTCTCCTCCTCCTGGTGTATGTTCTCTGGGGTCTCCTCCATTATTTGGGGTCTCCTCCTCCTGGTCTATGTTATCTGGGGTCTATGTTATCTGGGGTCTCTCCGTTATTTGGGGTCTCCTCCTCCTGGTGTATGTTATCTGGGGTCTCCTCCGTTATTTGGGGTCTCCTCCTCCTGGTGTATGTTATCTGGAGTCTCCTCCGTTATTTGGGGTCTCTCTCCTTTTCCTCCTCTCTGGGTTTGTTATGTTATTGGGGTTCTTCCTCTGTTATTTGGGGTCTCCTCCTCCTGGTGTATGTTATTTGGGGTCTCCTCCATTATTTGGGGTCTCCTCTATTATCTGGGGTCTCCTCTTATTTGGGGTCTCTCCTCCTGGTGTATGTTATCTGGGGTCTCCTCCATTATTTGGGGTCTCCTCTATTTATTCTGGGGTCTCCTCCGTTATTTGGGGTCTCCTCCTCCTGGTGTATGTTATCTGGGGTCTCCTCGTTATTTGGGGTCTCCTCCTCCTGGTTATGTTTCTGGGGTCTCCTCCGTTATTTGGGGTCTCCTCTCTGGTTATGTTATTTGGGGTCTCTCCTTATTGGGGTCTCCTCCTCCTGGTTATGTATCTGGGTCTCCTCCGTTATTTGGGGTCCCTCCTCCTGGTCTATGTTATTTGGGGTCTCCTCCTTAGTTCTGGGGTTCCTCCTCTGGTCTATGTTCTCTGGGGTTCTCCTCCGTTATATTGGGGTCTCCTCCTCCTGGTCTATGTTATTTGGGGTCTCCTCCTCTGGTTATGTATTTGGGGTCTATGTCTCCTCTGGTCTATTATTGGGGTCTCCTCCTTGGTCTATGTTATCTCTGGGGCTCTTTTTCCTGGTCTAGTTATTTGGGGTCTCCTCCTCCTGGTCTATGTTATTTGGGGTTCTCCTCATTATTGGGGTCTCCTCCTCCTGGTCTATGTTATCTGGGGTCTCCTCCATTATTTGGGGTCTCCTCCTGGTGTTGTTCTCTGGGGTCTATTATTTGGGGTCTCCTCCTCCTGGTGTTTGTTCTCTGGGGTCTATTATTTGGGGTCTCCTCCTCCTGGTCTATGTTATTTGGGGTCTCCTCCTCCTGGTCTATGTTATTTGGGGTCTCCTCCTCCTGGTCGTATGTTATCTGGGGTCTCCTCCATTATTTGGGGTCTCCTCCTCCTGGTCTATGTTATCTGGGGTCTCCTCCATTATTTGGGGTCTCCTCCTGGTGTTTGTTCTCTGGGGTCTATTATTTGGGGTCTCCTCCTCCTGGTGTTTGTTCTCTGGGGTCTATTATTTGGGGTCTCCTCCTCCTGGTCTATGTTATTTGGGGTCTCCTCCTCCTGGTCTCTGCCTCATTTGGGGTCTCTCGCTGGTCTATGTTATCTGGGGTCTCCTCCATTATTTGGGGTCTCCTCCTGGTGTTGTTCTCTGGCTATTATTGGTGGTCTCCTCCTCCTGGTGGTTGTTCTCTGGGGTCACTTATTGGGGTCTCCTCTCCTGGTCTATGTTATTGGGCTCCCCTCTGCGTCTCTCACTGGCTCTCTCCTCTTCTGTTGTTCTGGGTCTCCTCCATTAGTGGATCTCCATGACCCTGGGGCTCTCCACTGTACTGGCAGCTCTAGATTAGGGGGTCTCACTCCTTAGTCTCTGCTTCTCTCCTATACATTTGGCTGGCTGAACTCCTCCTTATGATCTCCTGAGGGCGATTGAGTGGGGGCTCTCCTCCCGGAGCTATGTTCATTTGAGGTCTCCTCTGCTGCCTCCCCTTACTGAGGGCGGCAGGGCCGTGCCATTCGATGGTCACTCCAACGCATGTCTCTGCACTAGCTGGGGCACGTACTCCTACAATATCTCTGGTCTTGGCGTCCTGTACCATGTGTTGTGGATCATCTATGATCCCTGGAGGGGATGAGACCTGACCTCACCCTGAGCTCCACCCTGAGCTCCTTGCAGCTCCCTGAGCTCCATCTCCAGCCTCCCTCTGCAGCTCTCTGCACCTGGTGCTCTCTACAATCTTCTCTCTGTCTCTGCTGCTCTCTCCAGGTGCTGAAATACATCATGACCCTGGCAGGGCCCCACCCGAACTGGCAGTCTGAGGATGTAGGAGAGGGCCAGCACTCATCATCCTCTTCTACCCAGTAACAGCTGGCTGCAAACTGAAGGATCCAGAGCATGATGGCTACCTGCAGGAGCAGTGACTTGAGCTCGGGGGGCTGCTGCTGCTGATGATGGGTATGTGATCATTTCTAGGTCAGTGCTGTGTGATCATCACATTACTGAGAGGAGACAGAGCGAGGGGCCCCGTGCCCCCCAAATATCTGAACGTGGGGTCACTCACCCCACAACATGTCTGATATATGGGGGATCACTGTCACCCCACAATGTCTGATATATGGGGGATCACTGTCACCCCACATATGTATGATTATGGGGGATCATGTCACCCAACATGTATGATTATGGGGATCACTTGTCACCACACATGTCTGATATATGGGGATCACTGTCACCCAACATGTATGATTATGGGGGATCACTGTCACCCCAACATTGATATATGGGGGATCATTGTCACCCACATGTTGATTATGGGGTATCACTGTCACCACACATGATTATGGGGGATCACTGTCACCCCACATGTATGATATATGGGGTATCATTGTCACCCACACATGTCTGATCTATGGGGGATCACTGTCACCCCACATGTTGATTATGTGGGGATCATTGTCACCCACACATGTCTGATTATGGGGATCACTGTCACCCACACATGTCTGATATATGGGGGATCACTGTCACCCACATGTTGATATATGGGGATCACTGTCACCCCACACATGTCTGATATATGGGGGATCACTGTCACCACACATGTATGATTATGGGGATCACTGTCACCCCACATGTACTGATTATGGGGGATCACTGTCACCCCACATGTATGATATATGGGGGAATCATTGTCACCCACATGTACTGATTATGGGGATCACTGTCACCCTACGTATGATATATGGGGGATCATAATGGGGGTGACCCACATGTTATGATATGGGGATTCACTGTCACCCCATGTCTGATTATTGGGGGATCACTGCAAATGTGGGTCTGACCCAAACATGTAAATGGATATGAATGGGGAAATCACTGTCACCCCACAACATGTCTGATATATGGGGATCAATGTCACCTCACTTGTCTGATATATGGTGGGGGATCATTGTCACCCACAACATGTCATATATGGGGGATCATTCTGGATCAGTGAAAATTGATACAGGATCAGCAGCATATGGACACTGGAGCCAATGACTGGGAAGCTCCATACATTGTATACAGATGATACATTGTATCCCCTTGGGCTCTAGATACATTTCTCTGCATTGGATGTCAGACTTCAGCCACAATCTGATATCAGAGGGAAAGCAATGGCCGACATATACCAGAATGTGACGATGGATCATTTCCTTTATTGCACACGATGAACTTTTTAGCATGATGTAGCCGCCTCCACCCAGCGGTCATTATTCCTTCACATGGGGCACACCATGTCCAATCAAGGCCCCATGGGGCGGTCACTGTATGGCCAATATGAAGGGATGAAGCCTCCAGGTGAGGAGGAGGAGAGGAGTGAGGGAGTGGTGTATGCATGGGGGTGACTGGGGTGACCTCATCTCTTTGTCTTTGCTGTAATAAATTATAATATGTGAGGAGTGAAGCCATGTACAGACATGGTCATATTCAATTCAGGGTCACCATCATCTGCCATAACTCTGCCCTTCTCTTCTATTGTTACCACAAGCCTGAAAGAGCAACAGGAAAATAAGCAACTTTGTAATATAAATTATCATGGAAATCTGCTCCCTCTCCTGCTGGAGATCAGTAATGCTCACAACCCTCAGATCACAGAGAAAATCTGTATTCAGTGAAGACAAACATTACTGGAAAGGAGAGGAGGAGGAGAGGAGGAGGAGAGGAGGAGGAGAGGAGGAGGGAGAGGAGAGAGGAGGAGAGAGGAGGAGGAGAGGAGGAGGAAGAGGAGGAGGAGGAGGAGAGGAGGAGGAGGAGAGAGAGGGAGAGAGGAGAAGGAGAGGAGAGGAGGAGAGGAGGAGGAAGGAGGAGGAGGAGGAGAGGAGGAGGAGGAGAGGAGGAGGAGAGAGAGGAGAGAGGAGAGGAGGAGGAGGAGGAGGAGGAGGAGGAGGAGGAGGAGGAGAGGAGAGGAAGGAGGAGGAGGAGGGAGGAGGAGAGGGAGGAGGAGAGAGGGAGGAAGGAGAGGAGGAGGAGAGAGAGGAGGTGAGAGGAGGAGGAGGAGAGAGAGGAGGAGAGGAGGGAGTGAGGAGAGATGGAGGGCTGGTTGCTCAGAAAGCTCTTGCAGTAAAGGCTGCTTCTGCCTCTAGCTCCTCCCTCCATAGAATGTTGTCTGTCTCTGCCTCTAGCTCCTCCCTCCATAGAATGTGGCTGGTTCTGCCTCTAGCTCCTCCTCCATAGAATGTTGTCTGGTTCTGCCTCTAGCTCCTCCCCCTCCATAGAATGTGGCTGGTTCTGCCTCTAGCTCCTCCTCCATAGAATGTTGTCTGGTTCTGCCTCTAGCTCCTCCTCCATAGAATGTGGCTGGTTCTGCCTCTAGCTCCTCCTCCCTCCATAGAATGTTGTCTGGGTTCTGCCTCTAGCTCCTCCTCCATAGAATGTGGGCTGGTTCTGCCTCTAGCTCCTCCCCTCCATAGAATGTTGTCTGCTTCTGCCTCTAGCTCCTCCTCCCTCCATAGAATGTGTCTGTTCTGCCTCTAGTCCTCCTCCTCCATAGAATGTTGTCTGGTTCTGCCTCTAGCTCCTCCCCTCCATAGAATGTTGTCTGGTTCTGCCTCTAGCTCTCCCCTCCATAGAATGTTGTCTGGTTCTGCCTCTTAGCTCCTCCCCCTCCATAGAATGTTGTCTGGTTCTGCCTCTAGCTCCTCCCCCTCCATAGAATGTTGCTGGTTCTGCCTCTAGCTCCTCCCTCCATAGAATGTTGTCTGGTTCTGCCTCTAGCTCCTCCCTCCTCCATAGAATGTGCTGGTTCTGCCTCTAGCTCCTCCTCCTCCTCCATAGAATGTTGTCTGCTTCTGCCTCTAGCTCCTCCTCCATAGAATGATGTCTGGTTCTGCTCTAGCTCCTCCCCCTCCATAGAATGTTGTCTGCTTCTGCCTCTAGCTCCTCCTCCTCCATAGAATGTTGTCTGGTTCTGTGTATAGCTTCTCCCCTCCATAGAATGTTGTCTGGTTCTGCCTCTACTAGCTCCTCCCCTCCATAGAATATTGTCTGGTTCTGTGTATAGCTCCTCCCCCTCCATAGAATGTTGTCTGCTTCTGCCTCTAGCTCCTCCCCTCCATAGAATGTTGTCTGGTTCTGCCTCTACTAGTTCCTCCCCTCCATAGATATTGTCTGGTTCTGTGTATAGCTCCTCCCCTCCATAGAATGTTGTATGGTTCTGCCTCTAGCTCCTCCCCCTCCATAGAATGTTGCCTGCTTCTGCCTCTACTAGCTCCTCCTCCTCCATAGAATGTTGTCTGCTTCTGCTTCTAGCTACTCCTCCTCCATAGAATGTCTGGTTCTGCCTCTAGCTCCTCCCCTCCATAGAATGTTGCCTGGTTCTGCCTCTAGCTCCTCCTCCATAGAATGTTGTCTGCTTCTGCCTCTATTAGCTCCTCCCCTCCATAGAATATTGTCTGGTTCTGTGTATAGCTCCTCCCCCTCCATAGAATGTTGTCTGCTTCTGCCTCTAGTTCCTCCCCTCCATAGAATGTTGTCTGCTTCTGCCTCTAGCCCCTCCCCCTCCATAGAATGTTGTCTGCTTCTGCCTCTACTAGCCCCTCCCCTCCATAGAATGTTGTCTGGTTCTGTGTATAGCTCCTCCCCCTCCATAGAATGTTGTCTGGTTCTGCCTCTAGCTCCTCCCCTCCATAGAATGCTGTCTGCTTCTGCCTCTAGCCCCTCCATAGAATGTTGTCTGCTTCTGCCTCTACTAGCTCCTCCTCCATAGAATGTTGTCTGGTTCTGCCTCTAGCTCCTCCCCCACCATAGAATGTCTGCTTCTGCCTCTAGCTCCTCCCCCTCCATAGAATGTTGTCTGCTTCTGCCTCTACTAGCTCCTCCTCCATAGAATGTTGTCTGGTTCTGCCTCTAGCTATTCCCCTCCATAGAATTGTCTGGTTCTGCCTCTAGCTCCTCCTCCATAGAATGTTGTCTGGTTCTGCCTCTAGCTCCTCCCCACCATAGAATGTTGCTTCTGCCTCTAGCTCCTCCCCCTCCATAGAATGTTGTCTGCTTCTGCCTCTACTAGCTCCTCCTCCATAGAATGTTGTCTGGTTCTGCCTCTAGCTCTTCCTCCTCCATAGAATGTTGTCTGGTTCTGCCTCTAGCTCCTCCTCCGTAGAATGTTGTCTGGTTCTGCCTCTAGCTCCTCCCCCTTCATAGAATGTTGTCTGGTTCTGCCTCTAACTCCTCCTCCTCCATAGAATGTTGTCTGCTTCTGCCTCTACTAGCTCCTCCCCTCCATAGAATGTTGTCTGCTTCTGCTTCTAGCTCCTCCCTCTCCATAGAATGTCTGGTTCTGCCTCTAGCTCCTCCCTCTCCATAAAACTTTATAGACAATGGGAAAATCTTCACTGATTACACAGGTAAATATTTATGTAAAAGGGACAGGGGACCCGGCACTGTATCCTTGCTGCAGAGGTTGGCACCCTAAGAAGTGTGTGATAGGGGGCGCCCCCGCTCACCGACGCCTGGCTGAATACAGTGCAGCCACCTAACATGTAGGGAATATACACAAATAGTGCGACTACAACAAGTAAAAAGAAGCCTACACCGGTGTCACGCGCTTAGTTGGTGCTGACATTGCTGGATGCTGCTGTGTATGTGGTTTGTCTTTAAGAGCTACATGGTTGATAGTTGTGAAGGTCCTGCCCTCCTGTGTTGGGCTCCAGAACTGCGTTCACTATTAGGTTCGGCTGCTGGTTGCGGGGTTAATGTGTGACTCCCCTCCCCTAGCCTTTAAGTATCCTCTCCTTCCACCAGGTGGTGCTGCTGATAGAGTTTCACTCTATGCCTGGACCCCGTGCTGTGCTGACCTGTGTGTTTGTGTGGCTGATGTCCTTTCCTTTGGAGTTGGTGTATCCCAGTTCTGTGGAGGGAGGTGAGGGGGGAATAGTGCAGGGCTGGTGGAGGAGGTTAGGGAGAGGCTGGAGGCCTGAACCTTCTCACCATCAGAGATACCTTCGGGATCAGGGCCATGCAGGGTTCCTAGGCTAGGGTCAGACTAGTCTTCCCTGGTCACCCTGCCCGTAACTGCCATTCCCTCATCAGCATTCTCATTACACCATGACAACCAGTATAATAGTACATGATTGTTCTGACCCAAAAGTCCAAAAAGACCAGAATAGAGCAAGACCCTGGCAAACTGCCGATAGCTATTATTGGAAAGTGTATATATATAGCAATAACCTAAAATAAGGTAAATTGTAGGACACTGCAAATGGGGAGGGACAGAAAAAGAAAATACCCTAATTATGTCCCTACCTGACTGCGGAAGTCATCACCCTTCATATAACGACGCGGGGCCCCTGCTCCTCGATAGCTGCCCCTCCAATCTCCAAAACTCATACTTACTAATCTGCCATTTATCGTTATGGAAGCTGACATATATATATATATATATATATATATGTGAAAGAGAAAGGGAGAGTGAGAAGGCCACACTACAGTGATACACTTGTCAAGTGTCACTCATGTATACTGGTAACCTGTGCCACTGTATAATAAGAACATGGTACTTAGCTCAATGGCTTCTGCCGGACGCGTTTCGCCTTCATATAATGATGCAGGGAGTCGTCAGGGGCTTCCAGGGTCAGGCTCTTCTGCATTCACGTGCATTATCAGCTGAATTCCATATGTTTCTTGGCGCGATCCTGTGATTCTGGAGTATGATGACTTCACCTGTGACCATTGGGAACTGAACCTTAGTTCTGCCACAGTTCCTATGGAGCCCAATGCCTGGAGCCCCTGATGAACCCCTGCTTCTTTATATGAAGAGGGAAACTATTTAGCTCGACAGAAGATATTGAGCTCTTAGGGTTTTTTTTCTTTAAGATACAGTTGTTATCCCTGTATATATTCTATTGGTTTTGATATTGGGTGTCAGTAATACAATAAGGCTGATAACATAGGGCTATACGGGGCACATGTGACCTCTTCAGCCTCGGCCGCCATATGTGCCTGATCCAGGAGACTCTGCCCACGCTCATGTAGAAATATTACATCAGGTTTTGCTCCAGTTTCTCAATTGTTCCATGAAAAGCGACGTCTTGTGTAAACGTACGACACCTCAAACATCAGAACTGAGAAGAGAAGGAGAGATGAAGACAGTGTGACGGCTCGATCATCTGCAGACACGGGGGGCAGAGGGGGCTGTAATCAATACCTTCTGCAAAGTTGCTTCATTTAAAATTGCTGCTATTGTGACTGTAGTTTTCATATTGGGATGAATATAAATGTTAACCCCATAGCTGCTTCTAGGGGCTTATATTCATCTAATATACAAAGCAGAGTGTGTGTATGTATGTTTCATAGCTCCGCCCCTCCCAATTCATAGTACCCCACTTCAGTGCACAACCCCTCTATATAGCCCCACCCACTTAATAGCTCAGGGTCTCCACGTTGCCACGCCTCCCTCGTAGCTCTTAATATATTAATATATTCATGCCCCTCATAGCCCCGCCCATGCAGTTAGCCCTATCCCTTTACGGACAGAACTATATATATATATTATAACGCAGACTTATAGTCCTCCATATAGCATAATACAGCCTCATAGCTCTCCATATTTCATAATACAGCCTCACATCCTTCTATATCTTCTAATAATATATAAAGCTGAGTGTATGTATGCATGTGTGTGTGTATATATGTGTGCGTATGTATGTTTGTGTGTATGTATGCGTGTGTGTGTATCTATGTGGTATGTATGTATGTGTGTGTGTATGTATGTGTGTGGTGTGTATGTATGTGTGTGTGTATGTATGTGTGTGTATGTATGTGTGTGTGTGTGTATGCATGTGTGTATGTATGTGTGTATGTATGTGTGTATGTATGCGTGTCTGTATGTATGCACTTGTGTATGTATGCGTGTCTGTATGTATGCACTTGTGTATGTATGTGTATGTAGTATGTGTGTAGATCACAATGGAATAAATTAAGTTCAAATCCACAAGTAGAGCTCAGAAAACACAAATATAACGACATGACTCGGAAGGTTATAGGCACATTCTATTGTGACATCACTGCTTTGTTCTATAACTAAGAACAGCTAGTCACTATGCCCGGTCAACCGACTCTACAGCTAATATAATGTATATACACACACAACACACATATACATATATTATATATGGCAATGCTGGGCTCTACAGCTAATACATATACAATATGTATATATATATTATATATAATATATATATATACATATATATAACACACACATACACACACACACACACACACATATACATATATTATATATGGCAATGCTGGGCTCTACAGCTAATATATATTATATACACACACACACATATACATATATATATTATATATGGCAATGCTGGGCTCTACAGCTAGTCCTAAATAAATGGTACTTTCAGACAACTTGTTTCTATCCGATAGCTACTGACCTAATATCAAAAGAGAGCAAATCATTATGTGACATCTTCCATAAACTCTTAAGGTACTGTCACACGCGGCAATTTTGCTAGGCAATGTCACTGGCAATTTGCTGGTTGCAGTGAAATCATGGACACATTGTTCTATTTTGTTGCCGTGTACAAATGTAACAATGTGTCCATGATTTCACTGCAACCAGCAAATTGCCAGTGACATTGCATGCAGTATTGTCGCATGTGACGGTCCCTTTACCATCCACTAATGGTCTCACTGCTGGGGTAAGTGACGGATGAGACGATTTCAGGGATTTGGGGCAGGTCACTGCTAGCACAACCAAGCACGGGACAGAGAGATGTGTTTACCTGGAGATATGAATGTGAGTGGACAGTAAAAGCTCTATAGATACTAAGGAAATGGATGTCCTAGAACATGTAGTGCTGGTAAGCTCGATATGCTCCTAAAGCTTCAGTGGAATGTAAACTGTGGTGCGATAGGAAGTCGGCTCTTTGACAAAATAGATAACAGACAAAATCAGGTACATTTTAAAGCTTGGAGCACCTCAGGCAATGAGATCAGGTTTCCTTGAGCCACAGGAGGATTCTATCAGTCTATCATTCTCGCTGGCACTGGTCTGTAAATACACTTTGTATTGACTTCAGATACAGTTACACCAAGAGCTGAAACACTATCCTCAGATAATGCATCACTAATGTACATTACACAAAGTGCTATCAGCACCTGAACAGCTGCCCAGATGGCACAGCTCCTGGCATACAGCGCCAACAGCTAATGCAGGGCAACTGCCATGGCACAGAAGAGCCACAAACTGTATAAATTATTATTTCCAACTCCGGCATCTAAATAGGATAAGTAGTGGTGTTGCTTCAGACCTGTAGGAGACATACGTACCACCAGACACATGGAACTGGTACCAGTAAAGGTTTAATAATGATGATGATGATAGTCTATACATCTACTCTTTGTATAGAACAAGTCGCACTTTTCATCTACAGCTAGTAAGTGCCATCAGTGTCAATACATGCAGTTGAAACCAGAAGTTTCCATCAACTACATATAAAGACACATATGATGTTTTTCTCACTATCTGACATGAAATCAGAATAAACCTTTACTGTTTTAGGTCATTTAGGATGAGCCATAATTATTAATATCTGCCAAACACCAGAATAATGTGAAGGAGAATGCTATAAGGCATTGTTATTACTTTCTGCAGTCACAGGTTTCCGTACATGTCATTAGTATCTGGTACATTGCCCTTACACTGTATGACTTGGGTAAGATGTTTTGGATCCTTCCACAAGGTTCTCACATTGGTTGGTGGGAATTTGGGCCCATTCCTCCTGGCAGATCTGGTGTAGCTGAGCCGTGTGTATAGTTTTCTTGCTCGCAGCCTTTTCAGCTTTGTAGATAAATGTTCAATGGCATTGAGATCAGGGCGTTGTGATGGCCGCTCCAAAACATTGACGGTGTTATTCTGCCACTTTGTAACCAGTTTGGCAGTAGCTTGGATTCATTATACATCTGGAAGACCCTTTTCCACCCAAGCTCTACCTTCCCAGCTGATGTCTTGAGATGTGGCTTCAGTATTGCCTCATAATCTTCTTTTCTCTCATCTATTTTGTGAAGTTCACCAGTCCTTCCTTTAGCAAAACAACCCCACAACATGATGCTGCTCCCCTGTGTTTCACAGTTGGGATGGTGTTCTTAGGCTTCCAAGTTTCTCCTTTTTTTCCTACAATCATAATGATGGCCATTATGGCCAAACAGTTCAATTTTTCAACTTTAGTTTAGTCAGACCACAGGACCTGTCTCCAAACATAGGGCTTTGTCCCTGTGTGCATTTGCAAACATTAATCTGGCTTTTTTCTGTTTCTTTTGGAGTAATGTCTTCTTCTTGGCAGAGCGGCATTTCAGCCCATGGTGATACAGTTACTCGTTTCACTGTGGATAATGACACAATCTTACCAGCTTCCAGCATCATCTACACAAGGTGTTTTGCTTTTGTTCTTGGGTTCATATGCACTTGTCAGATTAAAGCACGTTCATCTCTGGGACACAGAACCTGTCTCCTTCCTGAGCGGTATGATGGCTGGACATTCTCATCTAGTTTGTACTTGCATATAATTGTTTTTACAGATGAACGAGTCACCTTCAGGTATCTGGAGATTGCACCCAAAGATGAACCAGACTTGTGCAAGTCCACAATTCTCTTCCTGATATCTTTGCTGATTTCTTTAGATTTTCCCATGATGATATACACAAAGAAGCAGTGTATTTCAGGTGTGCATTAAAATACATCCACAGGTGTGCCTGTAATTAACTTAGATGATGACAATAAACCTATCAGAAGATTCCAAACACATGACATCATCATGTGGGCGGTCCCAAGTAGTTAAAAGGTAAAGTAATCTTAGTGTATGTAAACTTGTGACTGCAGAAAGTAATAAGAATGTCTCAAAACATTCTCTCTCTTATTATTCTGCATTTGGTAAATATTAATAATTATGGATCATCCTAATTGACCTAAAACAGGAAAGGTTTATTCTGATTTCATGTCAGACTGTTTAGTGTAGATGGATCCTGTCCCTCATCTCTGTAAGAGCCTTAGGCTGGGTTCACATTTGCGGACCCCTCCGCAGCGTTCTGCAGAGGGATCCGCAATGTGACCGCAGCGGCCGCCAGCTCCTATATTTATAATGGTGTCGCACGGTGCTGCGCTTGACCGCGCATGACCGTGCGCACCATCACTCCTATATGTGATCTGTGCGCAGGCGGATGCCTGCGTACAGATCACCACTCTCGTCCGCACCAGGGACGCGACATGTTGCATTCCTGGTGCGGACGAGAGTGTGTGATCTGTACGCGGGCATCCGCCTGCGCACAGATCACATATAGGAGTGAATGGGTGCGCACGGTCTGTGCGCGGTCAAGCGCAGCACCGTGCGCACCCAATTATAAATATAGGAGCTGGCGGCCGCTGCGGTCACATTGCGGATCCCCTCTGCAGAACGCTGCGGAGGGTCCGCAAATGTGAACCCAGCCTTAGATGGAGTTGGATTATTGCCTGCAGAGGTGATGACAGCCACGTGCCCCTCCAGCGAGTTGTACCGGCTCTGCTCTGGCTATTATATCTTTCCTGTAGATACTGTATCTCCCTGTATTGTGTGTATTATTGTGTGGTCTGGCCAGTGTAGGTTCCTAGCTCTGGGGGTCACACAACTATTGGGATGTGGGGATCTGACCTTTAGTCTCAGGACTGACCTGCTGTGAATGGTGGGTATGTTAAGAGTCAAGTGAGCACATGTGCTGTGTTTATATGGAGAGAAAGCGGCCATCAAAGGAGCTTGAACAGAGATGGGATCTGTGGACGGCACCAGGCGGGGCTCACACAGGTCGGCTGCTACGGTCATTTACAATACTTACACCGGCTATTCACTAACAATCCAACCCAAAAGGATCAAATAACAGGCAGCACTCCATATTCCAAGTGAAGAGGACAAGTTTAAGCCAGTCTCATGTGATACAACGTTTCGCCCAACAGGTCTTCCTCAAGATACTTGACGTGTTGGTCGAAACGTTGTATCACATGAGACTGGATTACACTTGTCCTCTTCACTTGGAATATGGAGTGCTGCCTGTTTTTTTTATCCTTTTGGTGGCTGCAGTTGAGCTCTGCTTGTACAGGAAATATTGCACCCGGATACATGTGTTAAGGTTGTGCTGATTCCTTCTTTCATTTTTTATAACAATCCAACCCAATGATCTCTAGAGCATCTATGTGATCTCTGGAGCGTCTCTGGAGTGTCTATGTGATCTGTGATCTCTGGAGCATCTATGTGATCTCTGGAGTGTCTATGTGATCTGTGATCTCTGGAGCATCTATGTGATCTCTGGAGCATCTGTGATCTCGGGAGCATCTATAAGATCTCTGGAGTATTTGTGATCTCTGGAGTATTTGTGATCTCTGGAACATCTAGGAGATCTCTGGAGTGTGTATGTGATCTCTGGAGCATCTATGTGATCAATCACTGGAGCAGCTACGTGATCACTAGAGCTTCTACATGATCACTGGAGCATCTATGTGACCCCTGGAATGTCTATGTGATCTCTGTAGTGTCTACGTGATCACTGGAACATCTATGTGATCTCTAGACTGTTTACATGATCTCCTCTGGAGTGTTTATGTGATCTCTGGAGCGTCTATGGTGATCTCTGGAACATCTATGTGATCTCCGGAGTGCTTCTGTGATCTCTGGAGCATCTATGTGATCTCTGGAGCATCTATGTGATCTCTGGAGCATCTATGTGATCCTCGCATATCAATTTGTGCTTCTGCGCTGGTCTCCTTTCCATTGTATTTATACCCTTCATTACCAGCGCACACATTGCACGGCTGACCCTATTCTTCACTTACGTGTAAGGCACGAGGTTCTTCTATCCTTTGCCGGGTAATACAATACGTTATAATAAAAGGCCTTGTGTACATTTTGGAGAGGAGACGGATGAGCCAGAAGCGGCCAGGTTGCACTTACCATTGATGTGGAGCGTGCAGCTGCTCTGGGGCTTGTGTGAG
This sequence comes from Allobates femoralis, assembly GCA_033576535.1. NCBI lineage: Eukaryota > Metazoa > Chordata > Amphibia > Anura > Aromobatidae > Allobates > Allobates femoralis. Next base: position 39,884,551 of record JARQOC010000009.1, read on the forward strand.
GGGGGAGGGCGGATTCCAGCTGGATCCATGAAGAAAACCACCGAACGGTCGGATCCTTGTGAAGTATCGCTGTAAACACAAAGTGGAGAATGTGATCTGTGGATATTGTGATGTGCACTAACAGATTATCTTCTCTTCTGTCTCCCCTTTGGTGTTTGTCCATCTCATGGCGTCGCTGTTTACCCCATTGCTGTTCCTATACTTCTCCACTCTGTTTCCCCCTTTGTGTTGTGTCTGATCCGTCACCTTTGGTTTGTCGTGTTTGCTCGTTCTGGTCTTTTGCCCCGTTCCCGTTTGGTTTATGTAAACCCCCATCTCTCCCTGTCTGCAGCGGGGCTGTGCTCACCTGTGTGCGTTGAGGTTCCTTCCGGGACAGAGGCCGTCCAAGGACACAACATGACCTTACTGTGCATCTCCTGCATGCAAAGAGAGGAAGTGTACGCCGTCACCAACGTGGAGTGGTACTACCAACCTCACAATGGGAACCGATCGCTTGTATGTATTACACATCTAATCAACGTGTGGTCATAGAGGAGCCGGGGAGTGGTGGGGGATCACACCTACCCACCTACCCATTAGGGTAATAGAGAACCCTGACACCCCACTGTGATAAGCAGAGAGGTCGGAGGAGAGAGTAGGGGCCGGGGGTGAAGTCTACAGAGCTTAAGCCATGAACAACAGAATAGGTGAAAATATATAATGGGTGGAGGTGTAACCGCGTCCTTGTGTGAGCGGAGTGGTGGTGCGTGTCTACTCCTGTGTACACCGGTAATACACGCACCCAAGTGACCAGAGCGCAGCACCGTACCGCTCCAATCGCTCCCACCAATCAGGAGATAGATGATTATGTTTATGGGACAATCACTTTAAATATTGTCATTTATACCTAAAAAATTAACAATTCTGTCCAACTAGAGGAATATATGGAACGAAAAAAAAAAATGTAAGAGTGTTTATGCTCGAAAATGATAACGGGGCTCAAAATCACCAATAACAGGAGACTTGTGTGCCCAGAATTAGGTCAGCTGTAATAACGGGATATTCCCATCTCGTACAGGTAAAGGTAGGATGGTGTGAAGCCCCCGCCACTCGCCCGCATGGTGATTTCATCAGTCCCATAACATGAATGGAGCACGGAGTGTGATGTGGCCCTTTACTGTCATAGATTCGGGTCTCCATCATACATTTACATCATATATAATGGGAGCCTCCATGTGTCCTGTAGAGCTGGTCAGATGAAGTCTTACTATTACAGATGTGCACATTACTCTGATTTTCCTTCTTCTACTTGTGCAGATCTTTGAATACAATGAGGGAAAACCCCGAGAGCATCTGAGCCCGTTCAAAGGTCGTCTGACGTGGAGTGGAAGCAAAGACCTGCAGGACGTCTCCATAATATTACACAATGTGACCATCATGGATTCAGGCCTTTACATCTGCAACGTTAATCGCACACTCCATTTCGAGGCGCACCAACACTCAATTACAAGCAACGTGAAGATTGAGCTGATGGTCTCAGAAATAGGTAATGTCATGTGTTGACTGCTCTGCAGCTCATGTGAAATGCTCTGCAGTTATAGGAGTAAATTCCCTTTGGCACATTAGGTGTTAAATTCAGAAGTTGCTGCTATTTATGGGTTTACGGCTCATCAGGTGAGGGTATGAGTGAGGTTAAGCAGCTATCTACACCCCTGCCCTTTAAATAGTTCCCTCTTCCACCAGCAGATGTCGCTGATAGAGGTTCATTCTCTGCAAGGCCGTGAGCTGAGAGGACGTGTGTGCACTTTGTACTGAGGCAAACAAAAGTGAAAGTCCAGCTTCCAGTACACATGCAGAAAAAAATGTATTAAATCTTCAATGGTATTCCCATCAAACAGCACAGTCAATGCAGGGTCAACATGTGTGGATGGTATAGCAGAGAGCACCGCGCCAGGCAACGCGTTTCAGACAAAGTCCTTTGTCAAGCAGACCCTGCATTGACTGTGCTGTTTCATGGGAATACGTTGAAGATTTAATACATTTCTTCTGCATGTATACGGAAGCTGAACCTTCACTTTTGTTTGCTCTACACTAAGGTGGTTTCAGGATGCCAGTCCATGCATATCAGGCTAACGTGGTGAGGTGATACATAGCCCACACTTTGTGTTGAAGCCTTCTTGGTGTTTTCCTTATTTTGTGGGAGTAGCTGTGCTTCCCGGTCCGTGGGTGAAGAGGTGAGGAGGTCTTAACCTAGCGCTGATCATGAGCACAGGGCAAGGGTGGTGGCCTGGACATCCTCATCATCAGAGGTAACAGGCTGAGCCAGGGACCCCCAGTCTGAGGATCAGACTAGTCCCCCTGATCATCTTTTGCCCAACTTACCATCCAGCCCTCTTATCCTCTTTACCGCTAGACCACCCTGTGGCAGGTAACATGACGCTTCGGGTAAACAGACCGATCCATCAGACAACACTTCATACAGAATATGTGTCTGCAATGCAAATGCAAATGTAGAGAAACGTTGCTAGTGACTCCTAAGTGAGACCTTCCCCCCCTATTGTGACCCCTTCTAAATCAGATTCAGCATTGAAAAATCCCATCTAAAAATAAAAACAGCCGATAACACGTAGCCCTCGGTGATTGTTCACACAGCCAAAGTGTAATAACTGCGGAATCTGCAGCTGATATCTGGGCCGGACACCGATTTCAGCAGTGGACGTGCCCTTTACATCACTTACCTGTAGGATTACCTGTATCCAGTGCAGATAATTGCGCATCTTCTCCGTGTCCCATGTTCCGTGTCTATTCTTGCAAATCTTTTCTGCTGTGAAAAGAAAAAAAACTGAGTGAAATTATTCCACAGCCTTTAAAATAGTCTGCAGAAACCCCAGTGACCGGCACAGGGTGCAATGTTTGCAGGTGTCACTGACCGGCACAGGGTGCGATGTTTGCAGGTTTCACTGACCGGCACAGGGTGCAATGTTTGCAGGTATCACTGACCGGCACAGGGTGCAATGTTTGCAGGTTTCACTGACCGGCACAGGGTGCAATGTTTGCAGGTGTCACTGACCGGCACAGAGTGCAATGTTTGCAGGTTTCACTGACCGGCACAGGGTGCGATGTTTGCAGGTTTCACTGACCGGCACAGGGTGCAATGTTTGCAGGTTTCACTGACCGGCACAGGGTGCAATGTTTGCAGGTTTCACTGACCGGCACAGGGTGCAATGTTTGCTGGTTTCACTGACCGGCACAGAGTGCAATGTTTGCAGGTTTCACTGACCGGCACAGAGTGCAATGTTTGCAGGTTTCACTGACCGGCACAGGGTGCAATGTTTGCAGGTATCACTGACCGGCACAGGGTGCAATGTTTGCAGGTATCACTGACCGGCACAGGGTGCAATGTTTGCAGGTTTCACTGACCGGCACAGGGTGCAATGTTTGCTGGTTTCACTGACCGGCACAGAGTGCAATGTTTGCAGGTTTCACTGACCGGCACAGGGTGCGATGTTTGCAGGTTTCACTGACCGGCACAGGGTGCAATGTTTGCAGGTTTCACTGACCGGCACAGGGTGCAATGTTTGCAGGTATCACTGACCGGCACAGGGTGCAATGTTTGCAGGTGTCACTGACCGGCACAGGGTGCGATGTTTGCAGGTGTCACTGACCGGCACAGGGTGCAATGTTTGCAGGTATCACTGACCGGCACAGGGTGCAATGTTTGCAGGTATCACTGACCGGCACAGGGTGCAATGTTTGCTGGTTTCACTGACCGGCACAGAGTGCAATGTTTGCAGGTTTCACTGGCCGGCACAGGGTGCGATGTTTGCAGGTTTCACTGACCGGCACAGGGTGCAATGTTTGCTGGTTTCACTGACCGGCACAGGGTGCAATGTTTGCAGGTTTCACTGACCGGCACAGGGTGCGATGTTTGCAGGTTTCACTGACCGGCACAGGGTGCAATGTTTGCTGGTTTCACTGACCGGCACAGGGTGCAATGTTTGCAGGTGTCACTGACCGGCACAGGGTGCAATGTTTGCTGGTTTCACTGACCGGCACAGGGTGCAATGTTTGCAGGTTTCACTGACCGGCACAGGGTGCGATGTTTGCAGGTTTCACTGACCGGCACAGGGTGCAATGTTTGCAGGTGTCACTGACCGGCACAGGGTGCAATGTTTGCAGGTTTCACTGACCGGCACAGGGTGCAATGTTTGCAGGTGTCACTGACCGGCACAGGGTGCAATGTTTGCAGGTGTCACTGACCGGCACAGGGTGCAATGTTTGCAGGTTTCACTGACCGGCACAGGGTGCAATGTTTGCAGGTGTCACTGACCGGCACAGGGTGCGATGTTTGCAGGTGTCACTGACCGGCACAGGGTGCAATGTTTGCAGGTTTCATGCGGATCTCAGCTCAGAAGCCACATAAAATACCGGTTATATGAAGAGATAAGCGCTTCTCACCGCTGAGGGTTTGGACAATCTCAGCATTTATTGATGAACTCATTGTTAACCCTTTAGTATCCCAGTTGTAATAATAGCCTACCGGATAAGACACCTGGCTATTGTCCCGGCAGTCAGAGATGTGACCACAGACGTGAGGTTTGATGTTTTACGGTGTGGATGTGAGAATATCCGCTGCGAGCAGCCATAATAGAGGATACAAGTGTTGATGTTACAAATCGGAAATGACTGACCTCAGTCCTGATGATCCTCTGTTTCCACAGCAAGAGAAGACTTTACCTCTGTCCTCTCGGAGATCATGATGTACATCCTTCTGGCTTTTCTCACTTTGTGGCTGATGATTGAGGTTGTTTATTGCTACAGAAAGATCTCGAAGGCTGAAGAAGTGACCCAGGAGAGCGTGTAAGTGTGTGCTCCCCTCCACACCGGAACATAAGACGTATATTGAGATACACACCTTCAGACCAAATAATCATAGTCTGTAATAACCTCAGTACATTCAGAGAATACAATAGGAGTAGTAGTCTACAGTGTGATCAGTAATATTACATTACTCTGATACAGAATGGAAACCTCTTGGCTCAGGATCCAACTGTGCGCGGTTTATTTGTAGTCTGTAACCATGGAGACACATAGGTTTACACTGGAATCTTGTTTATTTGTAGTCTGTAACCATGGAGACACATAGGTTTGCACTGGAGTCTTGCTAGACTGCTAGACTCAATGCATGCATTTCTTAACTTTTGGTTAGAGACACACATATACATTATCTACTAATCATTACTCACATGTATATTAGAGCTTTGTGCTGTCCTCGTCTGGCATCTGTCCAGTCCTTTGTGGTCTAGTAAGATGGAGGCGCCCATTATGACGGGTGCAGAAGTGAAGACCTGGCTGCCGTGGAGGGCAGGACTCCAGACTAGAGCACAGCAAATCTAACCGCTCATCTCTAATGTATGACCCGTGTGCTCTTCATCTTACAGCACCGATTATCTTGCAATACCTTCAGAAAACAAGGAAAGCTGCCCTTGTTCCAGTGGAGGAGCAATGAAGCTGGAAGACATCAGCGGTGGGCGTCATATCCCGGTGAGTACACGAATGGCGCCAACGTCTTCCCATAGACCGGGCTGCTTGTGTGGAGTGTCTGCACTGTACAGTATATATGGCATATTAGTAGAGAAATTCATAGACTTGCTTCCAGTGGACCCACCAGTTCAGAAACACATCACTTTTCAATTGGAACAATAATGGATGGTGTATACCATATGTAGTAAACTGTCATTAATTGTGACACCTCACTGCCGAAACATCCTGATAATCAGACGCAAAGCCAAAATAGTCCTGTGCCCCATTACCAGAATCTCATCTGCTAGATTGGCACGTGAACAGGTGCGGATGAGGTGTGTGCACATGGGGCATTAGGACCTTCAGTACAGTCTTTAGGAAACATTAGAGAATGGGGTGGCACATACAATGTAAATCCTAGCCCTACTTATGGTCTAGAGCACTGGGTTATTCAGCACTTTGGTAATCTCAAATGTCCTAGATTATTAGACTCCTAAAGAACTCATGCTCCAGGCTATTACACTTCTGTCACATCCCCACCAGAGTCTGCCCCGTGGACATCGGCTTCTCTCACCAGGCACCGCCGTATTTATCCTGTGGTGACAGAGGAGAAGTCAGAGTCAGAAACTCTGGAAAGCGCAGACTTTGCCGTTGGCGCGAGGGTTGCCGGCCGTTGGGTGCGGGGATGCCGGCCGTTGGCAGCGGTGCTGTTATGGGTGGGCTGCCAGCCATTGGGCGCGAGACTGCTGACCCTTAGGCGCGGGGCTTCCGGTTGTTGGGCGTGAAGCTGCCGACCCTTAGGCACAAGGCTGCCGGTCGTTGGGTGCGGGACTGCTGACAGCTGCAGCTTTCATTCTATCCACAACTGAATAATAACACCGCTTGCTGGAGCCTGTGCAGACTTTTCTTAGAGATTGTAGTCAATATTAGGCTGAAATGATAAATTAAAAGCAATGACCCATGGAGATAAATCTGTACACATTTACAGCATTGGGTCCCTTAAGCAGCTCTGCTGCAGATTTCTAGTAGACACCAAGTCCCAATTCTGCCTTCATATATTGATCACATCTGTGGATGTTGGGAAAGTCATGTTGGGCGTCTGATCCGGACAATGCGCTCCTGAGTGCAGGAACCATAAATTACAGACATTGCACAGTCTGCAGAAAACGAGGAGTCTCCTTACCGGCAGTATTGTAATTCTGCTCTGAAGTCACCGAACCCAAATATATAATAAATGGATGAACCTGGAATGAATCTTGCAGCTGCAGATCCCCGTTGGTCTTCACCTGGCTTCTTAGGTTCCTGATCTTTCTGATCTGGCCAAATTGTAACCTAGCTGTTCCTTGCATAGCTGTTACAAGAGTGCGAGTATACGCCCCGCATGTGGCGCAAAAGACGGGAAAATCAGGGAATAAGTAAAACGGGTCCTAATAATACCGAGATAGGAAAGGCGTGAGGTTGAACCTTGCACTCCCCAATGTCCCTGGAAGGGTCCTATCCCCGTGCACAATCTCGTGCCTAGCCCCTGGCAGACCTGGGCTAGCCCTAGCTAGTGAATAGGGCAGCAAGACACTACTGTTACTACTGCAATAAAACAAGAAAGGGAGAGAAACAAACAAGCAGGAATAAAACAAAAGGATCCACAGCTTTCACATGGAGAAATTCTCCTGGGACATCAGCATAGAAGAACAATACCTGGCACAGAAGAAAGTAAGGAGTGAGTTTAAATAATGAAAGGGAGTGGCAGCAAGGGGCAGCAGCTGAGATTAGAGCTGTATGAAATCTCAGCAGGATCAAAAAGGAACACCTTCAACACTAGATGGAAATAAATCCACTCCACTCATGTTAATTGTCAAGCAGAATCCAAAGAAGATCTGCAATCTGCTAATGATAATCCACAAAACCTTCTAATCCCAGATACCGCAAAGATCTGAGATGAACATGACACACTTGTGACAATTAGTAGTAGGTTCATTATTTATCACAGAGCAGTAACCCAGCTTTCCAACTATTAGTGACCCAGTGAGAAAGCTGGGTTGCAGCTTAGTAGTGTAATATCAGTGGGCATGGGTAGAGATGGGCGATCCTGCTGATGTTCAGGTTCAGCGGATCCAGACAGACTTTTTTTTTTCAAAGTCTGGGTTCGGGACCGGACTTGACCTGAACTTGAGCTTGAACCCTGTGACCGAAAGGGCTGCCACCCCAGCTGCCTGGCTTTACCTTGGCTGGCAATCAAAATACAAGGGAGCCCATTATTATTTTTTCATTATTTAAATAAATAATTAAATAAAATGTGTGGTCTTCGCCCTATTTATGATTGGCAGCCAAGGTAAAAACCAGGGAACTGGGGAACTGGTATTCTCATCATCATGAGGCCCATAGTTATTGAGCCCCCAAGCTACAGAATACCAGCTCACAACCACCCAAAAAATTGCCGCATTCATTAGAAGCACCAGGAATTGGCGCTTTACACGGCTCTTCCTGATGCCCTGGTGCAGTGGCATCAGGGTAATAGAAGGGGTTAATGACAGCTGAGTATTGACAGTTTGTCCTTAAGCCCTATATTAATAATGTCAGGCTTCTATGAGACCTGTCCATTATCAGTCCTGTGAGTAAATCGTTAAAAAACACACGCGCAGAGAAAAATCATTTATTTGAAATAACACACAATGACAACCCTTATTTTCCCATTTATTAACCCAAACATACCCTTTGACGGTCTGCTCTGCTACATCCTGAGATGCAGTGACAAAACAAGCATCCTATCACTGCCGTGTCTGCGATCACACTGATGCTGAAGGGAGTGGTGACATCACTTATTGAGTCACTGAAGGCTCTCGCGGCAGTGAACTCAGGAAACTCCCCCCTGCCGCATTGTGGGACATGGAGGCACAGCTGTCCAGCTATCCAGCAGCAGATTAAACTGAGCTTGTGGCGTGTGGAAAGCTAGCGCTGTTAACTCAGTTGAACCTGCTGCCGAAGTGCTGTGATGCCGTGACCTGAAATCCGTCAGCGGGTCCCCTTAGGTGGGGCTGATGCAGTCATGGTCCAGTTGTCCCCAGGCACTGGAAGATCCTATCAGGAGTTACACCAGTGTCACCTCGGGAAAATAAGGCATCCTTGTCTCCGGGCTCTGGAGATTGCATGTTGCAGTGGCGCCTCCTGGAGGCTCTAAAGAGGGGGAGAGAGATCACTACATGTAGACAGTGGAGAGACATAGACTTGGGGCCTTCTAAGATCAAAGGGGGGGATACAGGGTGGTAGGCCAGCGTGCGTAGGAATGTGGTTTGTTTTTGGTGGAGGGACAGTGATGAGCGTCCCTCCAAGTTCTATGGTTGTGAAGCTCCTTCTAGAAATGGGTTTCACGGTTATTGACATCTATGCCTTGATACAAGTGATACACGCCTAGAACATGCCGGAGTTTGATGTCAGCTTTGTTCGGCCGGAGGGAATTGAGCTCTTCTGGTCGAGTTATGAGTTGGCAAAGAATGAGCCTGGCTGAAGAAACTCTGCCATTCTGGCAATGTCTCGCCAAAACAAAGTCAAGAAATTCCATGGTGACTTGTAATGAGTCACTTTTTGTTATGACATTAAGACATGGCAGAGTCGATGGGGAGACGTGGTGGAAATGCCAAAGAAAAGCTGCAATGAGTTTGATACCTGGTCAGGGGCCTGGATGTTTAGGATAAAACTTCAATGTTCAGATGGGACAGTTACCCACATTCCATCATCTGTCTCTCTGGGTAGGGATCAGACCCTGGTCTTCTGCCAGGGGCAACCAAAGCTCTGCCACAAGTGTTGCAACCCCACACGCTTCAGTGACAACTGCACAGTGCAGAAATGTGCATTGTGTAGGGAGGTCGGCCATTCTGCTACATATTGACACCTGTGTGGTGAGTTAGGTCCCAGGTTAAGGAGTCCGTACTTACCCCTTTGCTAATGCGGTTGTGACCCCAATGGAAGACAGTTGTAAAGCCGATTATGCTGGGGATAGGACTAGTAGAGGTAAAGGAGCTGAGGGGCCAAGGAGGAAAAGCAGGAAAAAGACACCTACCGGAGAGGGAGCCGGGTGAGCCCCAGGCTACTAGGGAAACCCCTGTCCTGAATGCCAGTCGTGCTGCCCCGAGAGACGATGAGTTGGATGGGGAGATTGGGAGGATCCATATGGAGGAAAGCACCACTTCTCCAGAATCCTTCTAAACTGGAAGTATTAAGATGAGGAAAAACATAAGTGCACCACCAGAAAAAGAAACAAGGGGGAAGTAACATCATCTACTCTGACAAAGGTACCTAAAAAAGGTAAAACTGACCCCCCTCTGGTTGGTCTTTCTAACCAGTTCCAAGTCCCTGAGAACATCTGTTTCCGTGAGGAGGAGGCCGAGGGTGAGGTTCTGGCCTCAGCGGGCTTACAGCGGGCACCTTCTTCTGGGGATGTAAAGTCCTCGGGGAAGGACTGGTCCAGAGTCTCGAGACGAGAATGATGAAAGAAATAGAATGTGGCAATGGACACCTCTATGTCACTAAAGAGGGGAAAGAATCCTCCTCTGAAGGAATGGGAGTGAGAAAAAGAAAGCAGTCTAGCTCAATAACCAATGATGGCGGTACGTACTCCATTGACGCTGGTGTCCACTAATGTTGTGGCTAGAGTTGCGGCCTTTGATTTTTTTCAGCCAGGTTGAAGATGACTTTTTTTGCAAGAAACCAAGCTGCAGATGTGTTTAAAGCTGAAAGGCGGTGGAGACTCGGGCCCCCTTACTGGTCTCTTGCGGCCGAGCCGTATAGCGGAGTGGCGGTCCTTTTTACCGCACCGGAAGAATACTGATGGGTTATTGAGTTAGTAATGGAGAGGTGCCTGACTTAGATGTCTTTATGAAGGGACAGGAGCTTCGACTCATTAATATCTACGGTCCCCAATCTAAGTGGGACCGGAAGTGTCTCTTTACGAGGATCAAGCCCTACCTTTTTACAAATTGACAGGTTGTCTTTGGAGGGGACTTCAACTCTGTCACGTAGGCCCCGGGATAGAGGAGGTGCCAGAGACAAGCTGACTTATGATAGTAGAGCTAGTGAGGCTCTGCCTGGTGGATGTCCACATCCGGCACACCCCAGGCCAAGAAGAGTACATCTATCATAGCGGTAACTGTAGAGTATGGACAACTGGTTGGGGTCAGGATGGACCAGGCAGCACTGGAAGTCACTCTGAGGGTGGTGGTGTATGCTGATATCAACGTTTTTGTTTATTTGGATGGGGAGGCAGAGTGGCCGATATCAGAGGTAGATGCAACTCTAAAGGTACCGTCACACGCGCAATACTGCTAGGCAATTTCACTTGCAATATGCTGGTTGCAGTGAAATCATGGACACATTGTTACATTTGTACACAGCAACAAAATAGAACAATGTGTCCATGATTTCACTGCAACCAGCAATATTGCCGCGTGTGACGATACCTTTAGGGATATAGGTCCAAGATTAAGTGGGATAAGTGTGAAAGTCTCTGGCTAGAAGGAAGAGATCCTGCTTTTGATCACCTGGACACCTTTCAAGACCCAGCATCTCTCCAAAAGTCCATGGCATTGAATTTAGCCAGGGGGATTACCCCACACAAAATGATGACAGCAGGCTAGAGATTGCTGCTCAGAAAGTCAACCAATGGAAGGGGTGGTCTTTGACCCTAAGAGAAAGGGTAAACCTGATCAGGACTTACTACTCCCTTTACTGATCTACCTGGGCAGCGTGTGCATCTTGCCGGAGATCTCTGGACTCGAGTCTACAGTTTGTTCTTCCAAATGTTATGGGGGAATAGACTGACGTGGTCAAGGGAGGTTACTTATCATACGAGGAGACTAGGAGGGTTGGGTATGCTCAACCCTGTGATATTCCTTGTGAATACCTTCATTAAGATCAATATTGGAAACCTCTGGACAGGCGAGGGCTCCTCTGTGGGTATCCTCCTGTAGAGGATGGTTTCAGCCATTCTTCCAGGAATGGGAGACAGGGAAGCAAGTGAAGGATCTTCGCACATCACATGGACATCACGTATCTTAAGCTACTCTAGTTCTGAAGGTAATCGCCGGTGGGGTCTGGGGATGTGGGAGGTCAAGGAAGCTCCTTAACAAAAGGGATCTGTTGACCCATTTCCAAAAGCCTCTGGCACTCGGGGACTGCCCAAGTTGGGATCCTGGGGTGGGTTTGCATCTTGTGAATTCTATCAGGATGCCCTCAAAGTTTTGGGATTTAGCTTGGTGTTTTTATGGGAAGCGGTGTGTGAGGGACAATCTGAGGACAGGAATCATCCTCTAGAGCACTGAAGTACCTTGCTGGAAACCACTGACCACTTTCTGCTTCATTGTCCCTTTAACACAGAGGTGAGTGCCTCCATTGACTGGCCCTGGCTGTCCGGTCTCTCCTATGCGGAGTGCATGAATCGCTCCTATTTCGTTTAGAGAACTGGGTGGTCAGGACCGCTGCACTCTATTTCTAGTTAGCCGAGTGGTTAAATATCACACATTGTTGCACAGAGCTTAGTATGACACAACAGAAAACCTTCCCAGTGGAAGATGTGTTTAGGACAATCCTCGGTGACCTGGTGAAGGTGCGTTGTCTGGAGTAAGAGACCGGGCAGCACGGAGGGCGACTCTCCTCTGGAGTATGAGAGACTGGGCACACAGTGGGTGGCTCTCCTTTGGAGTATGTGAGACTGGGCACACAGGGGGGGCTCTCCTTTGGAGTATGTGAGACTGGGCACACGGAGGGCAGCTCTCCTCTGGAGTAAGAGACTGGGCACACAGGGGGGCTCTCCTCTGGAGTATGGAGACTGGGCACACAGGGGACGACTCTCCTCTGGAGTATGAGAGACTGGGCACACAGGGGGCGGCTCTCCTCTGGAGTATGGAGACTGGGCACACAGGGGGGACTCTCCTCTGGAGTATGAGAGACTGGGCACACGGAGGTGCAGCTCCTCTGGAGTATGAGAGACTGGGCACACGGAAGGCGGCTCTCCTCTGAAGTATGAGAGACTGGGCACACGGAGGGCAGCTGTCCTCTGGAGTATGAGAGACTGGGCACACGGAGGGCGGCTCTCCTCTGGAGTATGGGAGACTGGGCACACGGAGGCAGCTGTCCTCTGGAGTATGAGAGACTGGGCACACGGAGGCGGCTCTCCTCTGAAATATGAGAGACTGGACACACAGAGGGCGGCTCTCCTCTGGAGTATGAGAGACTGGGCACACAGAGGGCGGCTCTCCTCTGGAGTATGAGAGACTGGGCACACGGAGGGCGGATCTCCTCTGGAGTATGAGAGACTGGGCGACACGGAGGGCGGCTCTCCTCTGGAGTATGGAGACTGGGCACACGGAGGGCAGCTCTCCTCTGGAGTAAGAGACTGGGCACACGGAGGCGGCTCTCCTCTGGAGTATGAGACTGGGCACACGGAGGGCGGATCTCCTCTGGAGTATGAGAGACTGGGCACACGGAGGGCGGATCTCCTCTGGAGTATGAGAGACTGGGCACACAGGGGGGGCTCTCCTCTGGAGAATGAAGACTGGGCACACGGAGGGCAGTTCTCCTCTGGAGTATGAGAGACTGGGCACACGGAGGGCAGTCTCCTCTGGAGTATGAGAGACTGGACACAAGGGGCGGCTCTCCTCTGGAGTATGAGAGACTGAGCACACAGAGGGCGGCTCTCCTCTGGAGTATGAGAGACTGGGCACACAGAGGGCGGCTCTCCTCTGGATATGAGAGACTGGACACACAGAGGGGCTCTCCTTGGAGTATGAGAGACTGTGGCGCACGGAGGGGCTCTCTTGGAGTATGAGAATGGGACACAGGAGAGCGGATCTCTCTGGAGTATGAGAGACTGGGCGCACCGGAGGTCGGCTTCCTCTGGAGTAAGAGAGACTGGGCAGCACGAGGGCAGCTCTCTCTGGAGTAAGAGCATGGGCACACGAAGGCGGCTCTCCTCTGAAGTATGAGAGATGCTCACACAGGGGTGTGCTCTCACTCTGGAGTATGAGAGACTGAGCAAACACGGAGGGCGGCTCTCCTCTGGAGTATGAGACTGGGCACACGGAGGGCAGCTCTCCTCCTGGAGTAAAGAGACTTGGCCAACGGAGGGCGGGTCTCTCTTGGAGTATGAGAGACTGGGCACACGGAGGGCGGCTCTCCTCTGGAGTATGAGACTGGGCACATGGAGGGTGGCTCTCCTCTGGAGTATGAGAGACTGGGCACACGGAGGGCAGTTCTCCTCTGGAGTATGAGAGACTGGGCGCACGGAGGGCGGCTCTCCTCTGGAGTATGAGAGACTGGGCGCACGGAGGGCGGCTCTCCTCTGGAGTATGAGAGACTGGGCGCACGGAGGGCAGCTCTCCTCTGGAGTAAGAGACTGGGCACACGGAAGGCGGCTCTCCTCTGAAGTATGAGAGACTGGACACACAGGGGGTGGCTCTCCTCTGGAGTATGAGAGACTGGGCACACGGAGGGCGGCTCTCCTCTGGAGTATGAGACTGGGCACATGGAGGGTGGCTTCCTCTGGAGTATGAGAGACTGGGCACACGGAGGGCAGTTCTCCTCTGGAGTATGAGAGACTGGGCGCACGGAGGGCGGCTCTCCTCTGGAGTATGAGAGACTGGGCACACGGAGGGTGGCTCTCCTCTGGAGTATGAGAAACTGAGCACACGGAGGGCAGTTCTCCTCTGGAGTATGAGAGACTGGGCACACGGAGGGCAGTTCTCCTCTGGAGTATGAGAGACTGGGCACACGGAGGGTGGCTCTCCTCTGGAGTATGAGAGACTGGGCACACGGAGGGCGGCTCTCCTCTGGAGTAAGAGACTGGGCACACGGAGGGTGGCTCTCCTCTGGAGTATGAGAGACTGGGCACATGGAGGGCAGCTCTCCTCTGAAGTATGAGAGACTGGGCACACAGAGGGCGACTCTCCTCTGGAGTATGAGAGACTGGGCGCACGGAGGGTGGCTCTCCTCTGGAGTATGAGAGACCGGGCACACGGAGGGCAGCTCTCCTCTGGAGTATGAGAGACTGGGCACACGGAGGGCGGCTCTCCTCTGGAGTATGAGAGACTGGGCACACGGAGGGCAGTTCTCCTCTGGAGTATGAGAGACTGGGCACACAGGGGGCGGCTCTCCTCTGGAGTATGAGAGACTGGGCACACAGAGGGCGGCTCTCCTCTGGAGTATGAGACTGGGCACACGGAGGGCGGCTCCTCTGGAGTATGAGAGACTGGGCACACGGAGGGTGGCTCTCCTCTGGAGTATGAGAGACTGGGCACATGGAGGGCGACTCTCCTCTGGAGTATGAGAGACTGGGCGCACGGAGGGTGGCTCTCCTCTGGAGTATGAGAGACCGGGCACACGGAGGGCAGCTCTCCTCTGGAGTATGAGAGACTGGGCACACGGAGGGCGACTCTCCTCTGGAGTATGAGAGACTGGGCACATGGAGGGTGGCTCTCCTCTGGAGTATGAGACTGGGCACATGGAGGGCGGCTCTCCTCTGGAGTATGAGAGACTGGGCACACAGGGGGTGGCTCTCCTCTGGAGTATGAGACTGGGCGCACGGAGGGTGGCTCTCCTCTGGAGTATGAGACTGGGCACACGGAGGGCGGCTCTCCTCTGGAGTATGAGAGACTGGGCACACGGAGGGCAGCTCTCCTCTGGAGTATGAGAGACTGGGCACACAGAGGGCAGCTCTCCTCTGGAGTATGAGAGACTGGGCACACGGAGGGCAGCTCTCCTCTGGAGTATGAGAGACTGGGCACACGGAGGGCTGCACAGTGACTGCACCAGCAGAATAGTGAGTGCAGCTCTGGAGGATAATACAGGAGGTAACTCAGGATCAGTAATGTAATGTATGTACACAGTGACTGCACCAGCAGAATAGTGAGTGCAGCCCTGGAGTATGATACAGGAGGTAACTCAGGATCAGTAATGTAATGTATCTACACAGTGACTGCACCAGCAGAATAGTGAGTGCAGCTCTGGAGTATAATACAGGAGATAACTCAGGATCAGTAATGTAATGTATGTACACAGTGACTGCACCAGCAGAATAGTGAGTGCAGCTCTGGAGGATAATACAGGAGGTAACTCAGGATCAGTAATGTAATGTATGTACACAGTGACTGCACCAGCAGAATAGTGAGTGCAGCTCTGGAGTATAATACAGGAGGTAACTCAGGATCAGTAATGTAATGTATGTACACAGTGACTGCACCAGCAGAATAGTGAGTGCAGCTCTGGAGTATAATACAGGAGGTAACTCAGGATCAGTAATGTAATGTATGTACACAGTGACTGCACCAGCAGAATAGTGAGTGCAGCTCTGGAGTATAATACAGGAGGTAACTCAGGATCAGTAATGTAATGTATGTACACAGTGACTGCACCAGCAGAATAGTGAGTGCAGCTCTGGAGTATAATACAGGAGGTAACTCAGGATCAGTAATGTAATGTATGTACACAGTGACTGCACCAGCAGAATAGTGAGTGCAGCTCTGGAGTATAATACAGGAGGTAACTCAGGATCAGTAATGTAATGTATGTACACAGTGACTGCACCAGCAGAATAGTGAGTGCAGCTCTGGAGTATAATACAGGAGGTAACTCAGGATCAGTAATGTAATGTATGTACACAGTGACTGCACCAGCAGAATAGTGAGTGCAGCTCTGGAGTATAATACAGGAGGTAACTCAGGATCAGTAATGTAATGTATGTACACAGTGACTGCACCAGCAGAATAGTGAGTGCAGCTCTGGAGTATAATACAGGAGGTAACTCAGGATCAGTAATGTAATGTATGTACACAGTGACTGCACCAGCAGAATAGTGAGTGCAGCTCTGGAGTATAATACAGGAGGTAACTCAGGATCAGTAATGTAATGTATGTACACAGTGACTGCACCAGCAGAATAGTGAGTGCAGCTCTGGAGTGTAATATGCAATTGTGGTGTGAACCCATTATATTTCACATTATGAACCTACTCACTCCAGTTTACATAACGATAAGTAACGGATTTAATGATTGTCTTCACTTTCTAGGTGACCGATCAGTCTCCTATCAACGTGTGAACAGGAGTTAGCCATACAGCCCCATCTCCGATATAGCAAATCTCTTACCGGCTATTACATGACAATCTCCGTCTATAATGCCTTACCTGCTTTGTAAACGATCACGTCGGCTCACACATATATGTAACGTGTTGTATGGAATCCTGAAGAACGCACCGAACACTAAAGAAACATTAAATCCAAGACTGGAAGGTGCGAGGATCCTAAACTATTAAATTGTTCCTGACTAATGAGGAAAAAAAAGGAAATCTTACAAAACAACAAAACAAGGAGGCTCATATCCAATATTGTGTCTAAAAAGAAAGAAAACTCGTGCAAGGAAAAATGATATTGTCAATAGCAACAAAAGCCTCAAGATGATCCAAAGGGAGAGGAATTCCTCGCAGATGTTTCTCTTAATGCAACATCCCAAAATGAATTGTAAAGATCAGCCCCTACCTGATCTTTAAAATAAAGTTTGTATTTCACCACCCACAGAACAGGGTTTCCCAATATAACCAAACTTAAAACCTTTATTTTACACAAAACTTGATGATGATAATTAGAGAACAGCAATGACTGTAGATAGAGAGAGATTAAAGCTAACTGTTGTGAAGGTTACAACAGTCCCCAATCAGTGGGAAGTGTCCAGGCCTTTGCTTTGTACAGGCCTTTGCTGTGAAGCGTACAGGCGTTTACTTTTGTACAGGCCTTTGCTGTGAATGACGTCAGCACACGTGCGGCCACACGTCACCACTAGTTTCTCACACATCTCTGGGGGATTTTGCTCCACTCTTCTTAGTCTCTTCCACAGGACATCACTAGTCTCTCTCTGCTCTGGGGGATTTTGCTCCACTATTATTATTCTCTTCCACAGGACATCACTAGTCTCTCTCTGCTGTGGAGAGATTTTACTCCACTCTTCTTATTCTCTTCCACAGGACATCACTAGTCTCTCTCTGCTCTGGGGGGATTTTGCTCCACTATTATTATTCTCTTCCACAGGACATCACTAGTCTCTCTCTGCTCTGGGGGGATTTTGCTCCACTCTTCTTAGTCTCTTCCACAGGACATCACTAGTCTCTCTCTGCTCTGGGAGATTTTGCTCCACTCTTCTTATTCTCTTCCACAGGACATCACTAGTCTCTCTCTGCTCTGGGGGA
The DNA here is from genome assembly GCA_033576535.1 of Allobates femoralis. Taxonomy (NCBI): domain Eukaryota; kingdom Metazoa; phylum Chordata; class Amphibia; order Anura; family Aromobatidae; genus Allobates; species Allobates femoralis. Next base: position 39,902,275 of record JARQOC010000009.1, read on the forward strand.
TTTTGCTCCACTCTTCTTCCAGTCTCTTCCACAGTTCTGTGACTCTTGTGTTTTCTTGGCCATAACTTTGTCACCAAGGATATTCCAGAGGTTTGTATTGGGTTTAGATCAGGACTCCGGGCTGTGACCATTTCATTGTTTGAAGGAACTGCTTTACCAGTTTTGCTGTGTGACAGGGAACATTGTCCTGCATGAAAATTGCTGCTGATTGAATGCAAGTAATGACCCGCGTGTTGTTGAAGGAGGTTCTGATCCACACTTGCAATCACTCTGCCATGTAGCTGTATGAGGTCTATCCCCTGCTGCAGAAAACATTCCCCAAATCATCACCCCTCCTCCACCACCGTCCCTGACTTCTTTACACACTTTGGGTTCAGTCTTTCCCCAGTTTGTTGACGAACATCTTCTTTCCCATCAGAACCAAATCAATTAAACTTGCTTTCCTTTCTAAAGTGACTTATGGACACTTCTTCTCTGTCCACACAACATGCTCCTCGCCAAAGGTGAGTCATACAGTGTCAAATTGTTTAAGAGCATTTGGACTGTGGGCTTTCAGTCCAAATGCTCTTAAACGTGTTGACACTGTATGAAGAGACAGATCCTTACCCTGTCCAGTGCTGAACTGGCGAGCTATTCCAGCTGCAGTGATGAAACGATTACCCATTGAGATTCTCCGCATTATCCTGTCCTCTCTTGCATTTGTCGCTTTCTTGGGGGACTTGAAAGAATCTGTTATGTTGATAAGATGCAATAATCTAGAAGTCACAGACTTGGAACAACACCTTCTCTTGCTATGGTGAGAGGGTGACGCCTTTGGCCTTCATCTTGGACAACCTGCTGCTGGAGGGTTTCAGTCACCATTTTTGCAAAGTGAGTGCAAACTGGAAAGTTAGGCTGCCAGTTACATAGGGTTTGTCAGATAATTAAGGAAATTAACACCAATAAGTTGCTGGTATCTGAGTGTTCTCTAATTGTGATCAGTGTCTTTTTCATTTCTCTCATTTACATAGTTATTCTTCCCTTTAGAATGTATTCAGTTTATGGAATAAGATTAAAATACTGACAATTTCCTCATGTTAGGAGATTTTTTACAAAAGACAACACAATAACCCTGACATTGAGGACATTGTGTGCTGTTCTCCAATTTTGATCACCAATGTATACTAGGACTTGTTTTGGGCTCTTATTTGCTTTGGTTGCTATTGCCAATATCACCATTCTGTACTGCACTTGTTCTATAGATATATTATACATCATGCATATAACACAGCTGAACTTTGTATAATGAACTGAAATGGACCTTTTTACGCTTCCGGGACCCAATCTAGCATTTGCCATGTATAGCACTGCCATCCTGTGGCCCAAGGGCACGGGATCGTCGGCATACTTTTACAATCGGCTCTGGTGGTAGGCGTGGTTTGCCTTCGATGGGCGTTGCTCAATGGTTCTATTAAGAGCAAGGGAATAGGGGTAAGACCCCCCCGGGCGGGGGGAGGGAGGGTGAAGCCTAAAATGTACTAGTGGGTGTGAACACTTTATTCGGTAGGCGTGGCATGGCAGCTGTTCCTGCATTATAACGGATCCTACAAGAGGGGGTTCACCCCCTGCACCCCCACCGCCGGGGGGGTCTTACTCCCACACCCCCGCCTCTAATATGACCACACCTCCACGACCGCGTGGACTTAAAAATGAACGCTTGTTCGGTTCTTGGAAACCGCCAAGCCACGCCACTCGCTGGCGAACCACGCCAACCACTCCCCGCAACGTCCTGCCGTCAGTTGTAAAAGTATGCCGGGTCGTCTGCCGACCCTAAACCCCCTATAATTACAACCCCGAAGAAGAAGTCTGGTCTAGAGAAGTTGTCTTATGTCTGACAAGTATCTGCTTCTAATGACTTGGCTCACCCAGTATCTGACAGTATAATCTCTCCCTCTCTCCGATGACGTGCTTTGTTATTTTGTGACTGATGCCGGCCGACGTTGCGAACATCTTGTAACATTTCTGTGATTTCTCCTCATCCTTTTGATATCCATAATCACGGTCTATCACTATCGCACAGAGAACACAAACAAGACTGTTTACTTGTAAGGAGAGGAGTCACAATTGTCTTTTTCTTGAAGGGGGCGACGTCTTCCTTTATTTAGCTGTTACCTGCCAAACTCTTTTTAAAACAAATAAAATAAACTTGTGGTTTTGAAGTTTCTTTTGAAATGAAGACAATAAAAGATGTGTTTATTTTTGGGGTACAGTGTAAAGGAAGGAGGAGAGGGTGATCGGGGTCGGCGAGGAGGAGAGAACATTCGGGTTGGCGAAGAGGAGAGGGCGGCCGGGCTCTGCACGCAGGAGAGGGCCGACAGGTCCGGCGAGGAGGAGAGGGTGGCCAAGGCCTGTGAGGAGGAGAGGGTGGCCGGGATCAGCGAGGAGAGGGTGGCCGGGGCCAGCGAGGAGGAGAGGGCGGCCGGGCTCTGCAAAGAGGAGAGGGCCGACAGGTCGGGCGAGCAAGAGAGGGTGGCCGGGGCCGGTGAGGAGGAGAGGGCAGCTGGGGTCAGCGAGGAGGAGAGGGTGGCCAGGCTCGGCGAGGAGGAGAGGGCCGACAGGTCCAGCGAGGAGGAAAGGTCGGCCGGAGAGGAGGAGAGGGAGGCTGGGCTTGGCGAGGAGGAGGGGTCGGCCGGGGTAGGTAAGGAGGACAGGACAGCTGGGGCCAGGCGAGGAGGAGAGGGCGGCCGGGATCGGTGAGGAGGAGAGGGCAGCTGGGGCCCAGCGAGAAGGAGAGGGCAGCTGGGGCCCAGCGAGGAGGAGAGGGCAGCTGGGGCCCAGCGAGGAGGAGAGGGCAGCTGGGGCCCAGCGAGGAGGAGAGGGCAGCTGGGGCCCAGCGAGGAGGAGAGGGCAGCTGGGGCCCAGCGAGGAGGAGAGGGCAGCTGGGGCCCAGCGAGGAGGAGAGGGCAGCTGGGGCCCAGCGAGGAGGAGAGGGCAGCTGGGGCCCAGCGAGGAGGAGAGGGCGGCTGGGGCCCAGCGAGGAGGAGAGGGTGGCCGGGATCAGCGAGGAGAGGGTGGCCGGGATCAGCGAGGAGAGGGTGGCCGGGATCAGCGAGGAGAGGGTGGCCGGGATCAGTGAGGAGAGGGCGGCTGGGCTTGGCGAGGAGGAGAGGGTGGCCGGGATCAGTGAGGAGAGGGTGGCCGGGATCAGTGAGGAGAGGGCGGCTGGGCTTGGCGAGGAGGAGAGGGTGGCCGGGATCAGTGAGGAGAGGGTGGCCGGGATCAGTGAGGAGGAGAGGGTGGCCGGGATCAGTGAGGAGGAGGGTGGCCGGGCTCGGTGAGGAGAGGGTGGCCGGGATCAGTGAGGGAGAGGGTGGCCAGGATCAGTGAGGAGAGGGTGGCCGGGATCAGCGAGGAGGAGAGGGTGGCCGGGATCAGCGAGGAGGAGAGGGTGGCCGGGATCAGCGAGGAGTGGTGGCCGGGATCAGCGAGGAGAGGGTGGCCGGGATCAGCGAGGAGAGGGTGGCCGGGATCAGTGAGGAGGAGAGGGTGGCCGGGATCAGTGAGGAGGAGAGGGCGGCCGGGATCAGTGAGGAGGAGAGGGGCCGGGGCCGGTGAGGAGGAGAGGGCGGCTAGGATCAGTGAGGAGAGAGGGCGGCCGGGCTCGTGAGGAGAGGGTGGCCGGGATCAGTGAGGAGAGGGCGGCCGGGATCAGTGAAGAGTAAATCATGACTCAGACACGTTGTTGGAATATTTATTTTTATTCATAGTTGAGTTGTCCTAGCTATTTCACATTGAGTTGTGGCTGAGAAGCCATTGATATATCTATGCTACCAGGCCCCCTGGACACAATGCCCCTACGCACAGCGCAGAGGTTTTTTTTTTTGTGTATTTGTTTTTTTTTTTTCTTTTAAATATTTTTACAGTTCAAGTTCCCGACGTTCAGAGTCCAGTAACTCAATAACACCATAAAACAACCAACATCCCCATAGATGATTGTAGAGATCTCTGGACTGACAGGTGGCACAAGTGCAATATATCTGCAGGAATGGACTGGTGGTGGTGGATGGCGGGCGCCTACGCTCTCCTACTGCATATAAGAGTTTCATTGGTGTTAATCTTTATACACAAGCGATGGGTGAGGGATGCTCAATGCTCGGCTAACACCTTCCTATGCTGCTCGGTGCAGAGACCCCATGACCTCACAGTTACCACTGCACCCCCTGGATAATCATCTCATTACTTGTCATTCCCCTTGTGACCTATAGAGGGCAGAACTTAGTCCCTACAATAGAAAAGCAGCTTCTCCGGTCACAGGCCCCCTCCATCGTCTGCATTACCAGGACCTCTATACCTGTACCGCACAGTCCGCCGCCGTCTCCATACTGTAACCACTTCCCACCATCCCTTTAAATTTCACAAAAATATAACATCATCTCTGCGGCAAGCACAATAAATAGAGCAACGTCATAAATGTACAATGTATTATTCAATAACATAAAAATAGAACCATAAATGCCCGGACCCGGTAAGCAGAGTTATTATCTTACTATATGTAAGCACCATCCATTCTGCTCAGCTCGTCAATATATTAGCACCAGACAACTGTAATAATGGAGATAAATGAAAACCCAGAGGATCGTGGGACATACGCCTCTGGGGGTCTCATTGGATATAGACCCTGGGGTATAGCGACTTCCTGCATATGTCGGGGGGTAGAATATTACCAATCCGGCCAGACTAGGACGTTTACCATGTGTAGAGCGTGTTCACGGCCCCTGCTGGGCACATACATATATGCCCCACTGTGCCGTGGCATCCGTCCGCCATAGGGACACATTGTGGTGGCCCTCCACATAGCACACAGACCCCCGGATGGCGCTGCGGGCGTCTACGTGCACAGACGTATCGCTGACTTCGCCTTGGTTCCACTAGATGGAAACTGCACAATGAAGAAATGTAGCAGATATGAATTTGTCAGATATAGCAGATCTGGGTTTGTCATTTGGCACAACTCACTGTAGAATCGCCGTGCGGTTTTTACATAGGACTGCCGGTAAATGTAGTGAGTGATCACAAAGCACAGATCAGACAAATACATGACAAATCCATCTATGCTGTTTTTACAGACGCCCGGTGCACGGTACAGAGATGATGTGAGGGCTCATATACACGTCAGGTAGAGAAGATGGAGACTAAGACCAGGGATGCGACATGTAATACTGCAGCGACTGGGAGAGAAGTCAGTATCTCCTATACACCCCTGTATCCCGTATATCGGGCGTCACCAGGTCAGTGAATGGGAATATTGCCCGCAGTACCGAACCATGCACCTGTGTCAGCCAGACATTAATTGGGTCTGCTGCCTCCATTCAAGCAGATCTTTAATTAGGTAATGCAAGAAAACTATGAAGAAGAATGAAATAGAATGAGATAAAAAAGGCAAATGGAGATTATGAAGATGGACGAGGGGTGGAAACAAGGGTGATGTGTAGCTACATGCCACCATGCTGGGTTGGAAGCCCGTGGATACATTCAGCGGGGGTCACCTGTCCTCATCATTGTGTAATCTAATAACCCCATTATCTCCATACCAGAGCTGGAAACATTGTGTACAGGATCCAGAAAGACGACCCACTCCAATGATAGAACAAGAGCGTGATGTGAACCCTCCCGCCATTCAGGGAGATACAGTATACACAACTTTCTTGGCTAATTTATCTTCTCTATTAAATCGCTCAATTTCTATTTAATTTTGTGCTGGAGATTAATGCAGAAATTTACAGTAAATATCTCCCAATATCTCGCAATGTCTATTGGGCATGCTGGGAGTTATAGTTGTGTACCAGCCGGAGAGTCACAGACAGGAGACCTCTAGTTATCCCCTTGTGCATAAAGTGCCAGATAATTAGGGGTTCGGGGTCTCAGGACACTGAGGCTACAGATGCTACTGGGATTTACAAAAATCTGCCTCCAGCCGAGGCTCTCCAGCGCTTACAAAATGATAACTCCTCTCATGGCCGGACGTGCCGTCACCGCATGCTGACAGACCTGGGACATTACATCACTGACAGCTTAAAGGGATTGTCCAGGAATACAGGATAGTTTTGTACATTTGGTTCTTACATCTCAGCTTTATTAAAGGGTACTCCAGGAAGATTAAACATTTTTGTAGTGTCCCAGCACTCACACTAAAAAGCTGAGATGCCTAGTACACTTCTATTGTCTTTAGAACGCTTGTAATTCAGTTATACAGGAGCTGCTCCTCACCCCTCCCATCTGGGACATCACACATCATTGTGCTGCTTCGTGTTGTAACAGTCAGTCTGCAGCTATCTGCTTCTATACGGAGAAGAAGGGGTATGGCCATATTCCCTCTGCTCGGACTGACTGCAGGGAACAAGCTATCAGGAGACTGATAATCACAGCAGGCAGCTTTAGGGACATTACACCCCCCTTTATTCTCCCAGCTATTATCAGGAAACTGATACAGCACAGAGCTGCACACTGGTGAATGACACAAGACAGGAGGGGTGAGGAGCAGCTGCCGTCACAGTCAAATACAGGAGTTCTAAAGATAATAGAAGTGTACTAGTCATCTCTCAGCTTTATAGTGTATGAGTACTGGGACAGTACAATTTTTTTTTTCTATCTCCCCAGAGTACTCCCTTAACGTGATCAGGGCGAAGCTGCAATACCAGACATGACCTGCAGACAGATGTGTTATGATTTTTTGAAGAAAGCATTTTTACTTATCCTGTGCAACCCCTTTAATTGTCCAATTCTTATGGAAATGGTAACTGGATACTGAGTGTATATACCCTGTGCACCGTTCTGTAGAGTACAGTAACTCCGTGTGAATTATGGGGTGGCATTATCACAGGACACGGCATGCACTAATGCTTTATAAATTCCCTATGGGTTTTAGTCATTCTACATAGACTACAGAGATGGCTCCAAGCAGCCTCCTATCTGAGCAGCGAGGCCTCTGCTACGTGTTGGCATGCAGCATCCTATTGTGCAGAACACATCTTATCGCCCGGACGTGTCAGCACCGTGCCTATCACCCCCTAAATAAACTAAACATGTAGGAAAACAAAAATTCTGGGGATACAGCCAAGGACAGGAAGCCATAAGATTGCATTACCATAAAACCAAAAATAGCAGCATGATCATTAAAGTGAGACGAGGATAGGGTTACATTCATACTCCCCATTATCATCAGCATTATTAGCACAGCTGCGGAGCTGGAGAATCTCCCGCCACGGGAGGAAAACATTAACTAGGACGAGAAAAAGAAATGCGTCGAATCCCTCGTCAGGTCGCGGTGTCCCCACGTACCAGGTCATGCCCCAGATAAAAGTCTGTACAATCATCAGCAAACCTAAGGTGACACAACGGCTACTATCCATGCAAAGGGGACTGGACGCACCAAGGTGAAATATTCTGTGTGCTGTTCCTACCCAAAATAAACTGAAATATAGAGTTTAGATTTGTACACAGACAATTGCGTCAGTAATCTCCCGGGGATGCAAATAGGGATAAAAACCAAGCGCCTCAAAGCAAAATACAAGCTGAGGGGGAAAGGGGAATGGATGGGTGCGGCAGAAAAGGGGTTAAATTGCAATCAAATACAAAACCATCATAAAAAATAGCGATAAATACAGTAGTCCAGTATATCTGCAGCAGTTCTGGTCTACGACCCTGTATACTCCCATCCTTCAGTCAGGGGCAGTCGGGCGGGGGGCGAGCAGCGGAAGGACTGCACCCTATAGCAATCTTTGGATTCTCAGTACTGCTCTATGGACTTGGAAGAACGAGCATGATTTTGTGACACGAGGATGACTTTCTCTACAGCCGGGTTTACGTTAGTGCCTCAATCTGTTCCTACTTGAAGGATATGTGAACTTTTCAATCAAATGCCTTGCAAATTGTCTTGATTAAAAAAAAATAATCAGCTCCGATGCTGAGCATTCTATCTCCATGGACAGACTACAAAATCCTTGGGCATTCTATCTCCATGGCGACAGACTACAAAATCCTTGACCATTCTATCTCCATGGCGACAGACTACAAAATCCTTGGGCATTCTATCTCCATGGCGACAGACTACAAAATCCTTGACCATTCTATCTCCATGGCGACAGACTACAAAATCCTTGGGCATTCTATCTCCATGGCGACAGACTACAAAATCCTTGACCATTCTATCTCCATGGCGACAGACTACAAAATCCTTGACCATTCTATCTCCATGGCGACAGACTACAAAATCCTTGAGTATTCTATCTCCATGGCGACAGACTACAAAATCCTTGAGCATTCCAATTCCACAGTTGTGACTTTTTGCTCCTCTGTTCTCTTCTCACTAATCTACAGACCATAAAAAGGGACAGAAGATTGGATCCCAGTATCCTGAAAACACAGGTCTGTGGAGGGGTTGTATACTCTAGATAATGGGAGAAGGACAGAAGATTGGATCCCGCACCCTGAAGACACAGGTCTGCGGAGGAGCTATATACTCTACATAATAGGAGAAGGACAGAAGATTGGATCCCGCACCCTGAAGACACAGGTCTGCGGAGGAGCTGTATACTCTACATAATGGGAGAAGGACAGAAGATTGGATCCCGCACCCCGAAGACACAGGTCAGTTGAGGAGCGGTATACTCTACATAATGGGAGAAGGACAGAAGATTGGATCCGCACTCTGAAGACCTAGGTCTACAGAGGAGCTGTATACTCTAATGGAGAAGGGAAGAAGACTAGATCCCTTATCCTGAAGACCTAGGTCTACGGAGGAGCTGTATATTGTACATCAATGGAGAAGGAGTTTTTTTGATCATGACTATTTGCAAAGTAGTTTACATTTTTATTTTAATTCACTGGAATAAAAAAAAGTAACACAAGCTCTAACCCTTGCCTAACCGAGTCATGTAATGGGTTGGCATTAATAAATAGAGCCTTGAAACATCCCCAGGCACTCCGACAGCAGGCTGCAGAGTGACCGGACAGGCAAGGGGTGGTTGTCAGAGAAGCATACACCCCCGACCCCAATATACAGGCAGCCAGCTACCGGACAGAGCATCCTCGGCTCCACTAAGCAGATATATGGCAGTGTCAACCAAAGCCTGCTGGTCAACAGAAAGCCCTTTCTAAAGGTGCAGGAGACAAAACAGGTTTGCTCCTGCCCTGACGTCTGCTCTACATCATCATACGTAGATATTCGATAGTTTCTAGCAGCATTCCCTAATATAATCAGATTTCATTTTTTCATCTAATCGGACACATTCATATTTTGCCGAACAGTCAATCATATAGTAAAGTGGAGCGACGGTTGTAATCATCACCGGCGGACGCTAAATACAATGCGGGACATGTGGGCGACACTCAGGAGGCTCCTCTGAATTTTTTACTAATTGCTGGTCATTAACCAACTATTTTTTTTTTTGCATCAATGGAAATAATATTCTGTCCAGATGTTCCACCATACGGCTGGCAAAAGTCCTAGATCGAGCTGGAACTTGTGGTTCACAAGATGCCTGCGTCACAGATATTAATATTTACCCTCATTGTATTTAGGAAGAACCGACACTGATTAAACTCAGGGAAAAAAGTAAAATAAATAAGGTACAAGTCATAACCACCAAACATTGGTGTGACAAGGTTCCTCCTCGGAGCCTGTAAAACTCTGCGTGGAGAAGAGCTGCAGGCCCCCTGCTTATTCCAAAGAAGGAATTCACATACAATTGAAATGTAAGACAAAGAAATCCCTAATATTCAAGCTTTAAATTACTGGAAAAAAAAAAAACCCTCAAAAATATTATAAAAACTTGCTTCTTCCATGTATTGCTCCATACAGGAGACAGGACACTTCTCAGATAGCGCACGGTCGAGGTTGGATGGACCAGTGCTCGGTGGCAGTGGAGTCTTCACGGATTTGTCTGAAAGTTTGTGATGAAACAAGACATCCGTCAGGAGCGATTGTGCCTTTGGCTCCTCTTCTACTCCTACATCTGGGGGTGACTGTTTGTCTCCTCAGCACCTAACCACTTGGACACCAGCATAGACCTCTGCGGTGCTGGGCAGCGTCAGACTGACATCTGCAAAGTTTGCAGGTGTTGGAGGTAGAGCAGCGGCGCAGACTGGGTGGAGAGCGGTCCTCCGGTGGAGGAAGCGCTGCGCCGATCATTCTTCACAACGCTGACAAAATAAAAGTCAGAAAACACCATTCCCAGCAGCATCTCTGATAGTCTCCGGCAGCTGGAGAAGACATCGCCTCTGTGCAGCTGCCCGCTTGTAAAATTCAATCTACAATATAAATTTGTATTCATAGTATACATATATATATGTATCTACATATAAATCTTCTCTATACACATATTGCACACTATCTCCTTTCGTCCATTTTCACAACCTTCATTGGTACGGTTTGTCCTCCGAATCAGAGCCAATGTCTCGGGAAACAATTCCATTCTGAAGGTTTATCAAGGAGTCTTTCATCTGGAGAAAGAAATACAGTCACATGTCAGAGATCGAGAGGGCGAAAATGTTCACACGGCAAAGCGGCACACGAAACAAGTGTACGACCGACGGCGAGAGGGCAAAAGTGTTTACACGGCAAAGCGGCACATGGCACAAGTGTACGACCTACAGCGAGAGGACAAAAGTGTTCACACGGCAAAGCAGCACACAGGACAAGTGTACGACCGACGGTGAGAGGGCAAAAGGGTTCACACGGCAAAGTGGCACACAGCACAAGTGTACGACCTACAGCGAGAGGGCAAAAGTGTTCACACGGCAAAGTGGCACACGGGACAAGTGTACGACCGAACACGAGAGGGCAAAAGTGTTCACACGGCAAAGCGGCACACGGCACAATTGTACGACCAACAGTGAGAGGGCAAAAGTGTTCACACGGCAAAGCGGCACACGGGACAAGTGTACGACCGAACACGAGAGGGCAAAAGTGTTCACATGGCAAAGCGGCACACGGCACAATTGTACGACCAACAGTGAGAGGGCAAAAGTGTTCACACGGCAAAGCGGCACACGGCACAATTGTACGACCAACAGTGAGAGGGCAAAAGTGTTCACACGGCAAAGCGGCACACGGGACAAGTGTACGACCGAACACGAGAGGGCAAAAGTGTTCACATGGCAAAGCGGCACACGGCACAATTGTACGACCAACAGTGAGAGGGCAAAAGTGTTCACACGGCAAAGCGGCACACAGGACAAGTGTACGACCGACTGTGAGAGGGCAAAAGGGTTCACACGGCAAAGTGGCACACAGCACAAGTGTACGACCTACAGCGAGAGGGCAAAAGTGTTCACACGGCAAAGCAGCACACAGGACAAGTGTACGACCGACGGTGAGAGGGCAAAAGGGTTCACACGGCAAAGTGGCACACAGCACAAGTGTACGACCTACAGCGAGAGGGCAAAAGTGTTCACACGGCAAAGCGGCACACGGGACAAGTGTACGACCGACGCGCGAGAGGGGAAAAGGGTTCACACGGCAAAGTGGCACACAGCACAAGTGTACGACCTACAGCGAGAGGACAAAAGTGTTCACACGGCAAAGCAGCACATGGCACAAGTGTACGACCGACGGCGAGAGGGGAAAAGGGTTCACACGGCAAAGTGGCACACGGCACAAGTGTACGACCGAACACGAGAGGGCAAAAGTGTTCACACGGCAAAGCGGCACACAGCACAAGTGTACGACCGAACACGAGAGGGCAAAAGTGTTCACACGGCAAAGTGGCACACGGGACAAGTGTATGACCGAACACGAGAGGACAAAAGGGTTCACACGGCAAAGCGGCACACAGCACAAGTGTACGACCAACAGTGAGAGGGCAAAAGGGTTCACACGGCAAAGTGGCACACAGCACAAGTGTACGACCGAAACACGAGAGGGCAAAAGGGTTCACACGGCAAAGCAGCACATGGCACAAGTGTACGACCAACAGTGAGAGGGCAAAAGTGTTCACACGGCAAAGTGGCACACGGGACAAGTGTACGACCTACAGCGAGAGGGCAAAAGTGTTCACACGGCAAAGCAGCACACAGCACAAGTGTACGACCGAACACGAGAGGGCAAAAGGGTTCACACGGCAAAGTGGCACACAGCACAAGTGCACGACCGACGGCGAGAGGGCAAAAGTGTTCACACGGCAAAGTGGCACACAGCACAAGTGTACGACCTACAGCGAGAGGGCAAAAGTGTTCACACGGCAAAGTGGCACACGGCACAAGTGTACGACCGAACACGAGAGGGCAAAAGTGTTCACATGGCAAAGCAGCACACAGCACAAGTGTACGACCGACGGCGAGAGGGCAAAAGTGTTCACACAGCAGAAGTGTACGACCGAACACAAGAGGGCAAAAGTGTTCACAAGGCAATGTGCACACGGCACAAGTGTACGACCGACAGCAAGAGACGTGGAGGAAAAACAAAGTGTATAACCGAACACGAGAGGGGAAAAAGTTTTCACACGGAAAAGCAGCACACGGGACAAGTCTACGACCGAACACGAGAGGGCAAAAGTGTTCACACGGAAAAGCGGCACAAGGGACAAATGTACGACTGACGGCGAGAGGGCAAAAGTGTTCACACGGCAAAGCGGAACACGGCACAAGTGTACGACCGAACACAAGAGGGCAAAAGTGTTCACACGGCAAAGCGGAACACGGCACAAATGTACGACCGACGGCGAGAGGGCAAAAGTGTTCACACGGCAAAGCAGCACAAGTGTACGACCGAACACGAGAGGGCAAAAGTGTTCACACAGCAAAGGGGCACACGGGACAAATGTACGACCGACGGCGAGAGGGCAAAAGTGTTCACACAGCAAAGCGGCACATGGGACGAGTGTACGACCGACGGCGAGAGAGGCAGGGGAAAAAGTAGAAGGATTATGGCACTTCTCACACAGCTACTTGTATAATCATCCGAGGATTCGGTTTAGAAGTGTCACAGCGGGCTGACATTACATTGCCACACAGATCAGCTCGACTTGTGACCGCAGCTCATTTCCCCATATTAAGGGCACGATGCCCTGAAATAGCACAGCACTTATCCCAGGAGCTGCTGCTATGTAAATGCATCTGCACCTTTGAGGATGTTCTGCTGTTCAGTCAGCCTGGCTGATAACAGAGAACAGCAGCTTACATTGCACAGCACATAACGATCAGACAGACTGTTATATAGGAGCACTCATCACTGCTCCTGTACCTGGTCCAGCAGCATCACCGATGACTTAATGATCTGCCTCCACTTCTGCAGCTCAGTGTCGTGGTGTTTCTGCTGCGTCTCTAGTAGCTGGGTCCATTCTGCTTGTGACTGTGGGATTGAACTGCATATAAGAAATGTGGGTTATCACCAGGAATGCTGCGGGGTACCCCTATCATCAGAGATGTTTATAGTGTATGTACCTTTCTTGTAATCGGAGGCCTTGCCACGTGGTAAGTGCTTGTGTGCTGTACTCCAACATCCACAGCTTGTAAAACAGCATCATGTTCAGCAGGACCAACAGCACAAGACTGCGGAAACAATGGCAGAAATCAGCACTACCGTCAGCTGCCACAGGGGGGCGCCCTGCACAAATGCTTTCTTATAGACAAAGACAGATTTCAAGGGATTCCCTGTCTAAAGCAATGCTCCATACCGCGGGGGGCTGAACCTTGGGGATCAGGCCCATACTTTCCACAAATGTCAATAGGTGACCAAGAAAAAAAGAGCAGATTTCACCCCAAATCCACAGTTACATGCAGACTCTGTGGTTGACTCTCCAGGGGTCACCCCCTTTTTGGGACATCTGTGGCTCATAGCTCTGGGGACATTAAAACCATTGTTACAACGTTTCTGGAATTCTTAATTAAACTTATTTTTTCGGCTGGAGACAAGTGGGGACACGAACCTGAATCTCCTGATTGAACCATCGTGTGCAGTAATTCAGAACAAGTTACTTACAAATAGATAAATGTAAGTCATGTGATATTAACAGCCAATCAGTATCCAGGGGTAGAATGATTTCCATAGCCCCAAGATGCAGATCGTGACCTATAGACGGAGGATCACACGACAAACCTCCGATCTGTAAAGATCCAGATGCATGATGGGATCATCAGAGGAGATTCACCTCGGTGATACTGGACATAGACACATCTGATGTATACAGTATATACTGAACCGATATAGGACATAGACACATCTGATGTATACAGTATATACATCACTATATAGACAAGACACATGTGATGTATACAGTATATACATGCAGCTATATAGGACATATACACATGTGATGTATACAGTATATACATGCAGCTATATAGGGCATAGACACGTGATGTATACAGTATATACATGCAGCTGATATAGGACATACACATCTGATGTATACAGTATATACATGAAGCCGATATAGGACATAGACACATCTGATGTATACAGTATATACATGAGCTGATATAGGACATAGACACATCTGATGTATACAGTATATACATGCAGCTGATTAGGACATAGACACATGTGATGTATACAGTATATACATGCAGCTATATAGGACATATACACATGTGATGTATACAGTATATACATGCAGCTGATATAGGACATAGACACATCTGATGTATACAGTATATACATGAAGCTGATATAGGACATAGACACATCTGATGTATACAGTATATACATGCAGCTGATATAGGACATAGACACATCTGATGTATACAGTATATACATGCAGCTGATATAGGACATAGACACATCTGATGTATACAGTATATACATGCAGCTGATATAGGACATAGACACATCTGATGTATACAGTATATACATGCAGCTGATATAGGACATAGACACATCTGATGTATACAGTATATACATGAAGCTGATATAGGACATAGACACATGTGATGTATACAGTATATACATGCAGCTGATATAGGACATAGACACAGTGATATTAACGTACACGCAGCTGATCACCAGTAGAGTGTTTGGAGAATAGCTCTGCAGCTGACTCTGTTTATCTTCAGGAACATGTCGCGTCTGAGTGGAACCTAAAAGAAATGGAAAGTTTAACAAGACCAAGAAATCTCAACCCAAATGTAAAGTTAACATGACACTTATCTGATGTGTGACCACCTTATAGGTCTGTAAAAGTGCAGAAGCTGCATCAGTCCGAAGTACATTCTGTAGATCTGCACAGGAGCTGCATCAGCCCAGAGCACGTAGGTCTGCACAGGAGCTGCATCAGCCAGAGACAAGACTCACAGACTGCATCAGCCAGGCATGTAGATCTGCACAGGAGTGCATCAGCCCAGAGCACAAAGATCTGCACAGGAGATGCATCAGCCCAGAGCACAAAGATCTGCACAGGAGATGCATCAGCCCAGAGCACATAGATGCGCACGGGGATGCATCAGCCAACAAAGATCTCAAGCCACAGCCGACACAAATCTGCAGAGCTCATCACCCCAAAGCACAAGAGCGACAGGATCATCGCCGGAGCATAGATGCAAGGGATGCATCAGCCGGAACACATAGATCTGCACAGGAGCTGCATCAGCCCAGAGCATGTAGATCTGCACAGGAGCTCCATCAGCCCGGAACACGCTATATATGCAGGCCGCTTCCTTTCATAATGGTCAGGTGACAGAATTACCCTGAATGTCTCTAGAATTGTATTATTTTGCTTTGCGCATTAATAAATCATCTATGACCCTATAACAGAGTGCACAGAGCCCTGAGCGCCCCTCACCTGCTACATGTCGGACACGATGTTGCCGCTCCTCGTCGGTCGGGGTGGTCACCGGGCTCAGCACCTCCTGCAAATGAGGGATCCGCAGGTGAGTATGAGGACGCTTCCTCCGGCGAGTAGACGTGATCTTGCTGCTCTTCTCTTTGGGCGACTGTCGATGGAGGTCGGACAGGTAAGCCGTCTCTGCTTTGGTCAGTTCATTCTCTGACAAAATAAGAAATAAATCCAATAGTGAGTACACAGCGACTAAACTATGAGTCTGTACTGAACACACTCAGAGGAGAACCCCCTCAATATCACACTTGTGGGTTAACCCCCTCAATATCACACTGGTGGGTTCATTAAAAGGAGATTATTAGTAAAATAGGGACAATATTCAACAGCGAGTGCAATTAATAAGAATAACTAAGAAAACAGACAGCAGTTCCTAAGATGCAAGTGTGAACAGGTGCAAGCTGAATATACCATGTACTATGATAAAGAGACAGCTGAACTCGAAAATGCTGCAGAATGCAAACAATGAATATAGGACTATGGACAGGCATCACTGCTAAGGAAAAACATGAAAAAGTGTGATACTTAGCAAACAAAAAAGGCCAGGTCTTGACACTGGCTGCTGGGCTCACATATTGTTTGATATAGATCTCAATTCTGTCATGTTTTTCCTCGGCAGCGATGCATGTTTATATTCCTTCCATTGGTATCACTGACCTTGCCCTCTCCTGGATCTCCTCCTACCTTTCCAACGGCACATTTACCATCTCCCATTCCCACACGACCTCCTCGCCCCATCCCCTCTCTGTTGGGGTCCCTCAAGACTCTGTCCTGGAGTCCCATCTCTTTTTCATCTACACCCTTGGTCTCGGACAACTCAAAGTCCCATGGCTTCCAGTATCACCTGTACACTGATAACACTCAGATCTACCTCTCTGGCCCCGACGTCACCTCTCTGCTGTCCAGAATCCCGGAGTGTCTATCAGCCATATCCTCCTTCTCCCCTCTGCTGTCCAGAATCCCGGAGTGTCTATCAGCCATATCCTCCTTCTACTGTCGCTTCCTAAAACTCAATGTAGACAAAACTGAACTCCTCATCTTTCCTCCATCTCATGTATCTTCACCACCTGATCTATCTATTATGGCAAATGGCATCATGCGCTCTCCAACCCCTCAAATCCGCTACCTCGGAGTAACTCTTGATTCTGCCTTATCCTTCAGACCGCACATCCAAGCTCTCACCACCTCCTGCCGCCTCCAGCTCAAGAACATTTCCAGAATTCATCCCTTCCTCAATCCTCAATCTACTAAAATTCTTGTACATGCCCTCATCATCTCCCACCTCAACTACTGCAACCTCCTCCTCTGTGGCCTCCCTGCTAACACTCTTGCACCTCTCCAATCTGTCCTTAACTCTGCTGACCGACTAATGCACTTCTCTCATCGCTATTCCTCCACCTCTCTCCTCGCTATCCCTCCACTGGCTCCCAATTCCCAGCGTATCCAATTCAAACTCCTAACACTGACTTACAAAGCCGTCCACAATCTGTCCCCCCTACATTGTAAAGCGCTGCGGAATATGTTGGCGCTATATAAATAAAGCTTTATTATTATATAAATAAAGCTTTATTATTATTATTATATATATCTCTGAACTAATCTCCCGATATCATCCAACTCGTAATCTTCGATCCTCCCAAGACCTCCTCCTCCTGTCCTCCACACTTGTACGTTCCTCACACAACCGCTTCCAAGATTTCTCCCGAATATCCTCCATCCTCTGGAATTCAGGGCCCGGGCGTCCAGACTGCGAGGCCGTACATGGGACCCGGGGGTCCAGACTGCGAGGCCGTACCCGGGACCCGGGTGTCCAGACTGTGAGGCCGTACCCGGGGCCCAGGTATCCAGACTGCGAGGCCGTACCCGGGGCCCGGGTGTCCAGACTGCGAGGCCGTACCCGGGGCCCGGGTGTCCAGACTGCGAGGCCGTACCCGGGGCCCGGGTGTCCAGACAGCGAGGCAATACCCGGGGCCCGGGTGTACAGACAGCGAGGCCGTACCCGGGGCCCGGGTGTACAGACTGCGAGGCCGTACCCAGGGCCTGGGTGTCCAGACTGCGAGGCCATAAACAGGGCCCAGGGACCCACGTAAAATTATCAACTTGAATATTACTCTACTATATTTGGTTAAACAATCAACTTACCCCCTATACTGTGGTGGCTAGGGCCATAGACATCATAGGAGAGGCTGGGGTCATATATGTCAATGGGGAAGCTGAGGCTGGAGCATAGAGATGACTGGGAAGTCTGAGGCTGGAGGGATAGTGATCACTGGGGAGGCTGAGGCTGGGGGCATAGTGATCACTGGGGAGGCTGAAGCTGCGGTCATATATGTCACTGGGGAGGCTGAGGCTGGGGGCATAGTGATCACTGGGGAGGCTGAGGTTGGGGGCATAGTGATGACTGGGGAGGCTGAAGCTGGGGTCATATATGTTACTGGGGAGGCTGAGGTTGGGGGCATAGTGATGACTGGGGAGGATGAGCTGGGTCATATATGTCACTGGGGAGGCTGAGGCTGGGGGCATAGTGATCGCTGGGGAGGCTGAGGTTGGGGGCATAGTGATCACTGGGGAGGCTGAGGCTGGGGGCATAGTGATCGCTGGGGAGGCTGAGGTTGGGGCATAGTGATCACTGGGGAGGCTGAGGCTGGGGGCATAGTGATCACTGGGGAGGCTGAAGCTGGGGTCATATATGTCACTGGGGAGGCTGAGGTTGGGGCATAGTGATGCTGGGAGCTGAGTGGGCATATATCACTGGGAGCTGAGGCTGGGGGCATAGTGATCACTGGGAGGCTGAGCTGGGTCATAATGTCACTGGGGAGGCTGAGGCTGGGGCATAGTGATCACTGGGGAGGCTGAAGCTGGGGTCATATATGTCACTGGGGAGGCTGAGGTTGGGGTCATAGTATGTCACTGGGGAGGCTGAGCTGGGGTCATATATGTCACTGGGGAGGCTGGTAAGCTGGTGGGGGTCATATATGTCACTACTGGGGAGGCTGAAGCTGGGGTCATATATGTCACTGGGGAGGCTGAGGTTGGGGTCATATATGTCACTGGGAGGCTGAGGCTGGGGTCATATATGTCACTGGGGAGGCTGAGGCTGGCATAGGCGATCACTGGGGTCTGAGTGGGCATATGTCACTGGGAGGCTGAGGTGGGGTCATATAGTCACTGGGGAGGCTGAGGCTGGGGCATAGTGATCACTGGGGAGGCTGAGCTGGGGCACATAGTGATCACTGGGGAGGTGAGGCTGGGGTCATATATGTCACTGGGGAGGCTGAGGCTGGGGCATAGAGATACTGGGAAGGCTGAGGCTGGGGTCATAATGATCACTGGGGAGGCTGAAGCTGGGGGCATAGTGATCACTGGGGAGGCTGAGCTGGGGTCATATATGTCACTGGGGAGGCTGAGGCTGGGGGCATAAGATGGATCAGGTGGGAGTGCTGGGGGCTATGGGGTCATATATGTCACTGGGGAGGCTGAGGCTGGGAGGCTGAAGCTGGGGTCATATATGTCACTGGGGAGGCTGAGGTTGGGGTCATATATGTCACTGGGGAGGCTGAGGCTGGGGTCATATATGTCACTGGGGAGGCTGAGGCTGGAGGCATAGTGATCACTGGGGAGGCTGAGGCTGGGGCATATATGTCACTGGGGAGGCTGAGGCTGGGAGGCATGAATGCTGGGTCTATACTAGTTCACTGGGGAGGCTGAGGTTGGGGTCATATATGTCACTGGGGAGGCTGAGGCTGGGGCATATATGTCACTGGGGAGGCTGAGGCTGGGGGCATATATGTCACTGGGGAGGCTGAGGCTGGGGGCATATATGTCACTGGGGAGGCTGAGGCTCGGGGCATATATGTCACTGGGGAGGCTGAAGCTGGGGCATATATGTCACTGGGGAGGCTGAAGCTGGGGGCATATATGTCACTGGGGAGGCTGAGGCTGGGGGCATATATGTCACTGGGGAGGCAGTCGGCAAAATATAGCTACCAGCCCGAGCACTGTGGTCCCCAGGAATCCTGCAGGGGGCTGCAGAATAAGTCACTGAGGGCCACATGTGGCCCTGGGGCCTGAGGTTCCCCACCCCTGCTCTACACTGCGAAAGTAAGAGATGTTGGATTGTTGAGAAAACTGAAGCTTGCACTAAACTAACCTAAATGGTGAAAGTATTCATCGAGCCCACTCCAGAAGTTCTTCTCAATAAAGGTCTTGACGAGCCCCCACGGCTGTTTTCGGTAGCGGAGCTCTGTTGAGATCCTACGATCCAAGAGAGAAACTTGGGTTCAGGAGAACAAACTTCATATTTAGCTTCGCCCTGTAACATGGCGGATGTAGCCGTACCTTAACCGGCTCTTGTTCCGGGCCACTCGGGTCAGCGTGTATCGGTTGATGGTGTAGAAGTAATCTGATAAGGGATATCGTGCGTCAGGACTTCTGCATCAATCACGTAACATTCACTCTCCTGACTCGCTTTATATAACGTCTGAACAAATCAACAAAAAAACATTGTGAAGACGACTACAAGAAAGAGACGACGTCTGTAAAGATCACACGGGATATTGCTCCAAACAGAATCATTTACTCTGTAAATATGATAGAAGTGTGATACAGACATAGAGAGCACGGTCTGATCCAATGTGACCGGGAGGGATCCCTCACCTGAGTCTCTGTTACTGTCTGCCGACTTTGGTGCCAGAGGATTTGTCAGGGCGATGGTGTACAGGATGACCCGCGTCTGGTTTCCATTATCTTCCTTCTTCCATGGATGAAATATAACTTCTGTGAATAAATGATAATAAAATAGATCAGACTCCTCTTCACTTGTAAACATCTGTAGATTATTTAATATTTATTACTTTATATAGCGCTATCAATTCCATAGAGCTTTATATACATTCTACACTGACCCATCAGGGCTCACAATCTAAACATCCTATCAAGTCTTTGAAATATGGGAGGAAACTGGAGAACCCGGAGGAGACCCACGCAAACATGGAGAGAACAAACAAACTTCCTGCAGATGTCATCCTTGGTGGGATTTGAACTCAGTACTCCAGCACAAGAGTGCAGTGCTAACCACTGAGCCCCCATATACAGTGCTAACCACTGAGCCCCCATATACAGTGCTAACCACTGAGCCACCATATACAATGCTAACCACTGAGTCACCATATACAGTGCTAACCACTGAGCCACCATATACAGTGCTAACCACTGAGCCACCATATACAGTGCTAACCACTGAGCCACCATATACAGTGCTAACCATGACCACCATACAGTGCTAACCACTGAGCCACCATATACAGTGCTAACCACTGAGTCACCATATACAGTGCTAACCACTGAGTCACCATATACAGTGCTAACCACTGAGTCCACCATATACAGTGCTAACCACTGAGCCACCATATACAGTGCTAACCACTGAGCCACCATATACGTGCTAACCACTGAGCCACCATATACAGTGCTAACCACTGAGCCACCGTATACAGTGCTAACCACTGAGCCACCGTATACAGTGCTAACCACTGAGCCACCATATACAGTGCTAACCACTGAGCCACCATATACAGTGCTAACCACTGAGCCACCATATACAGTGCTAACCACTGAGCCACCATATACAGTGCTAACCACTGAGCCACCATATACAGTGCTAACCACTGAGTCTCACCATATACAGTGCTAACCACTGAGTCACCATATACAGTGCTAACCACTGAGCCACCATATACAGTGCTAACCACTGAGCCACCATATACAGTGCTAACCACTGAGCCACCATACAGTGCTAACCACTGAGCCACCATATACAGTGCTAACCACTGAGCCACCATATACAGTGCTAACCACTGAGCCACCATATACAGTGCTAACCACTGAGCCACCATATACAGTGCTAACCACTGAGCCACCATATACAGTGCTAACCACTGAGCCACCATATACAGTGCTAACCACTGAGCCACCATATACAGTGCTAACCACTGAGCCCCCATATACAGTGCTAACCACTGAGCCACCGTACAGTGCTAACCACTGAGCCACCATATACAGTGCTAACCACTGAGCCACCATATACAGTGCTAACCACTGAGCCACCATATACAGTGCTAACCACTGAGCCACCAATACAGTGCTAACCACTGAGCCACCATATACAGTGCTACCACTGACCCACCAATACAGTGCTAACCACTGAGCCACCGTATACAGTGCTAACCACTGAGCCACCATATACAGTGCTAACCACTGAGCCACCATATACAGTGCTAACCACTGAGCCACCATATACAGTGCTAACCACTGAGCCACTATATACAGTGCTAACCAACTGAGCCACCATATACAGTGCTAACCACTGAGACCACCATGATACACGTGCTAACCACTGAGCCACCATATACAGTGCTAACCACTGAGCCACCATATACAGTGCTAACCACTGAGCCACCATATACATGCTAACCACTGAGCCACCATATACAATGCTAACCACTGAGCCACCATATACAATGCTAACCACTGAGCCACCATATACAGTGCTAACCACTGAGCCACCATATACAGTGCTAACCACTGAGCCACCATATACAGTGCTAACCACTGAGCCACCATATACAGTGCTAACCACTGAGCCACCATATACAGTGCTAACCACTGAGCCACCGTATACAGTGCTAACCACTGAGCCACCGTATACAGTGCTAACCACTGAGCCACCATATACAGTGCTAACCACTGAGCCACCATATACAGTGCTAACCACTGAGCCACCATATACAGTGCTAACCACTGAGCCACCATATACAGTGCTAACCACTGAGCCACCATATACAGTGCTAACCACTGAGCCACCATATACAGTGCTAACCACTGAGCCACCATATACAGTGCTAACCACTGAGCCACCATACAGTGCTAACCACTGAGCCACCATACAGTGCTAACCACTGAGCCACCGTATACAGTGCTAACCACTGAGCCACCGTACAGTGCTAACCACTGAGCTACCATATAGTGCTAACCACTGAGCCACCATACAGTGCTAACCACTGAGCCTCCATATACAGTGCTAACCACTGAGCCACCATATACAGTGCTAATCACTGAGCCACCATATACAGTGCTAACCACTGAGCCACCATATACAGTGCAAACCACTGAGCCACCATATACAGTGCTAACCACTGAGCCACCGTATACAATGCTAACCACTGAGCCACCATATACAGTGCTAACCACTGAGCCACCATATACAGTGCTAACCACTGAGCCACCATATACAGTGCTAACCACTGAGCCACCATATACAGTGCTAACCACTGAGCCACCATATACAGTGCTAACCACTGAGCCACCATATACAGTGCTAACCACTGAGCCACCGTATACAGTGCTAACCACTGAGCCACCGCACAGTGCTAACCACTGAGCCACCATACAGTGCTAACCACTGAGCCACCATATACAGTGCTAACCACTGAGCCATCATGCCACCCATTAAATTCAATTCGAGGTTTAGTTGAACCCAATTGGTGGCCGAGGCTCCGACTGCTGGGACCCCCGGTGAGCACCGTCGTGAATGGAACATGTCCACCCTTTGCTTCATTCATTGCCCATGGGACTGGCACAAATAGTGGAGCGATGGGCTCGACTCTTTCACAAACAATAAATGGACCAGATGTTGGCCATGATCCCTATAGAGTCCTTACTCTCCAGCCCCACCTTCCTAAAAACAGGTCAGGTTTGGAGCTGAAGCAGAGACACAGATCTAGGTGACATAGTATACAGACTATTTTCCAGAATCCTCCTACTCGGATACCTGGCTGAATAGGAGCCGCTCACCTGTAAACCTTCTCTGCTCCATGAAATCCCTCTGGAACTGAGACTCTGTGAACAGGAGACTGAACAACTTGTCCACACTGAAGTTGAAGACCTCGTTGATGTACTGCCGGCCATTCAGATCCTCATAAAACGCCTGCACTTCACCTGCAGAATAAAGTCCTTCTTACTGAATACAAAACTTAAAGGGACGCTGTCAGGTCATTTTTCAGAATGATACTAATATTACCCTTGAATAGGGCCTGGGCAGAGCTTTCAAAAAAACATGTAAAATCATTATTGTACACTTTCTAGTTTCCATGTCATAAGCATTTTCAGACCCTGCAGGTAGCTGGTACATTAGACCTCTCCATTACTTTCACAGCCAATTAGCCCAGCTGCTGTATAAATGTTATTTAAATATCCACACCTATACAAGCTGGTGTTCTGTCCCCTCCTCTCTGTGCTGGAAGGAGGGAGGTGTTTTGTTCTGCACTGTTTGCACTGTGTAAGAGATTTCTATTACATGACAGTTGGTTTTCCTGCATACATGTAATGTGTGTATCTGCTGAGCAAATGATCAAATGTTTGTATAATCACATGGAAATATCTCAGAACACACTACACACATGCCTCATACACATAATGACATGAAGAGCTCAGAGCTGCAGCTAAGATCACACACTGCCTCCCCCCTTCCTTCTATCTCTGTAGTGAATGAGTCACACAACAGACACATCAGAGAGGAGGCAGGACAGTGTCATGATACATGAATATTCATTCCTTGGGGAGTGCGCAGCAGAGAACTCACTGTGATTGACAGATGGAGTTAATCTTTCATTTTGCAGTATACAGAGGATAGAAGGGAAGTATAAATAATAGAAATACATCAATAGAAAGAGCTTAGAGAAAGGAATTAGAAAATTATATCAGTTACATATGGATTTTTGACCTGACAGATTCCCGAACTATAAAGCTTTGTGAACCCCCCACCTCCGGTACAGGCACTAGCTAAAATATCACAGTATTGAGCGTGCAAACTGCATGTGACGAACACTTCATTCACTTTGTATTGGGGACTCAAGCATTGTCTGCAGAGGGCCACACAAAAGGGAGCTAAAGTCTACAACATGTGAAGTAAGAATTCACCTTCATCGTGTGTCTCTGAGGAGTCGCTGAGCTCGGTGGGTAAATCTTCATTATCATTAAAGTCCAAGGATGGAGACGTGACGGGCGGCAGCAGCTCCACCTTCTGCTCCTCAAGGTTTGCAATAAGCAGCTCCCTTTCTAAGGAGTTGTCAATGTCATCAAGGAGGCCGCCATCAAACTAGCAATAATAAATTCATATTTATTCACGTACATTGATACAATCTCATGTATAAAATGCCCCTGTACGTCCAGCCGTGGCCTCGTACCCTGCGTGGGTGGCACATACCGTGGGGGGGTCACTACTGGTGGTGGATGGCACATTGCTGCTGGGAAGTGACGGCTCCTGGAGGTTGCAGTTTGCTTCTGGTTTCACCTCTCCGCTGCTCTTGGAAGAATTGTCATTTACCTCTACATCCTCCACTGGGATTTCTTCACAATAGCTGAGAGCAAGCAGCAATTCACAGTCAGCAAAACATCCCATAAAAGACATATATATCTCAAGGCGAGCAATAGATGGAGAGCGTCATCGAACATACGTCACAGGGGGTAAACTGCAAACATTCCCATTCATTAATAGATTATTACATCTGATCTCATTCATGAGGACAATCAGCCATCACCAGAATAAGTCATCAAAGGTGGGGGGGTCTGACTGCTGGGAACCCCACCAATGCCAAAGATGGGGGTCACACATGGATGGATGGGAGATAGCATGTGTGACCACGGCTCCATTTACATCTATGAGCACTGACAGAGCTGTTCCATCAGTCCCATAGAAGTGAATGGTCAGATGGGAGCACTACTGATCCATTCACACATGGGACTTTGGGATCCTGGTTGTTTGGGTTGGAAGGGGACCCCTCAGTCAGACGCCCATGATCATACTTTTACCACCATCTTTTGTACCACTGATAAATGTACTCCATTTATAGGGAGCCTGCCTGCAGTTTTTGCTATGTAAGCTGAGGATAGCATGCTGCAGGGGTTAAAAAAACAAGCAAAAAGCAACTGTGCTTCTCTTATCAGGCTCTGTGCTATTGGTTACTTAAACTAAAGGCTTTATCACAATGTCATTAGCATTATAGGACTACTTTGTCATGCACACTGCAGTCTGACACGCCCCCTACTGTGATTGACACCTTTGTCAATGCACAATCTCCATAGAAAACCTGGTGTGGGAGTGAAGGCAGCTCTCTGTCTATAGACATTGTACATACAGAGCCTGGTGTGGGCGGAGGCAGCTCTCTGTCTATAGACATTGTATATACAGAGCCTGGTGTGGGCAGGGGCAGCTCTGTGTCTATAGACATTGTATATACAGAGCCTGGTATGGAGGGGGGCAGCTCTGTCTATAGACATTGTATATACAGAGTCTGGTGTGGGCGGGGCAGCTCTCTGTCTATAGACATTGTATATACAGAGCCTGGTGTGGGTGAGGGCAGCTGTCTATAAACATTGTATATACAGAGCTTGGTGTGGGCAGGGGCAGCTCCCTGTCTATAGACATTGTACATACAGAGCCTGGTGTGGGCGGGGGCAGCTCTCTGTCTATAGACATTGTATATACAGGGCCTGGTGTGGGCGGGGGCAGCTCTCTATCTATAGACATTGTATATACAGAGCTTGGTGTGGGCAGGGGCAGCTCCCTGTCTATAGACATTGTACATACAGAGCCTGGTGTGGGCGGGGGCAGCTCTCTGTCTATAGACATTGTATATACAGGGCCTGGTGTGGGCGGGGGCAGCTCTCTATCTATAGACATTGTATATACAGAGCTTGGTGTGGGCAGGGGCAGCTCTCCGTCTATAGACATTGTACATACAGAGCCTGGTGTGGGCGGGGGCAGCTCTCCGTCTATAGACATTGTATATACAGAGCCTGGTGTAGGCGGGGGCAGCTCTCTGTCCATAGACATTGTATATACAGAGCCTGGTGTGGGCGGAGGCAGCTCTCTGTCTATAGACATTGTACATACAGAGCCTGGTGTGGGTGCAGGCAGCTCTCCCAGCTCTGCTACATGCCTAAAACTAAATGCTTTGATTGAGACAGAACGGCCGCAGCCAGTAATCTACGTGATACATCGTTGGATTCAGGGTTTCTTTGCCTACATTATGTTGCTGTCAGATGAGGTAGTAAAAACCTGCTGACAGATTCCCTTTAAATGAGGACCTGTCACCAATCCAGACATGTTTGTTTTATTACAGGAGCGTCTCAATGAATTAGAAGATCAAAAAGTGACTTTATATCAGTAATTCCATACATAAAGTGACCACATCTATTATATAGAGTCATTACACACAGAGGGATCTATGTCATGGGTTTATTTCTGTTAATGTTGACGATTATGGAAACCCAAAGGTCATTATCTCAGAAAATTAAAGTAGGGAGGATGAAGGGTCTGAGAGATAAAATATGACCTAAATCGATATCAGAGGCTTCACCTTGTGTGGTTGTGAGAGTCACAACCACTATAAAAGCAGATCACGGCTGCTGCAGTCCCCAGCGTGGTGCATATAGAGGAGGGAGGATGAAGGGTTAAACACCGCGCTGCCGTATTCCACCAGACATCAAAGGGGAAATATAATATTAATTTATTAGTCAACACGTTTCAGGGCTCCCAGAAACATGACAATATGATATTGATTTGTTCAGCCACAGGACTAAGCAGTGCAATGTGTCCACCATTGTACAATATAAGGACAGTGAATAGAGGGGGCTGTGAAAACAAAAAGGCAAAAAAGAGGCTCCTTGATGTCATTTCTTTCCTCAATATTTTGTAAACATAAAAAGCCGATACCCCACCCCCCCGAGCCCCCTCCTGTACAGACGAGTAAATAACGCAGCATCTGAACAGCATTTCTTGGAAAATCAGACTGCAAAAACACAGCACTAAAGCTGGAGCAAGGACGCCCAGACTGAGCATCGCCGGACATGTTGCTTCTTTGCAAATGAAGAAATAATGAAAAACTGCACAAAATAAAGCTGCAAATCCACCCTGTGTGGTCAACACGTAAATACGGAGGTAAAAAAAACCTCCCCAAATACTCAGTGTGTGCACGAGGCCTTACAGATACTGAGGAAAAAAAACTCACCAAATACTCAGCGTGTGCATGAGGCCTTACAGATACTGAGGTAACAGCTCACCAAATACTCAGCGTGTGCACGAGGCCTTACAGATACTGAGGTAACAACTCACCAAATACTCAGCGTGTGCACGAGGCCTTACAGATACTGAGGTAACAACTCACCAAATACTCAGCGTGTGCACGAGACCTTACAGATACTGAGGTAAAAAAAACACCAAATACTCAGCGTGTGCACGAGGCCTTACAGATACTGAGGTAAAAACTCACCAAATACTCAGCGTGTGCACGAGGCCTTACATATACTGAGGTAACAACTCACCAAATACTCAGTGTGTGCACGAGACCTTACAGATACTGAGGTAACAACTCACCAAATACTCAGCGTGTGCACGAGGCCTTACAAATACTGAGGTAAAAAACTCACCAAATACTCAGCGTGTGCACGAGGCCTTACAGATACTGAGGTAAAAACTCACCAAATACTCAGCGTGTGCACGAGGCCTTACAGATACTGAGGTAACATCTCACCAAATACTCAGCGTGTGCACGAGACCTTACAAATACTGAGGTAAAAAACTCACCAAATACTCAGCGTGTGCACGAGGCCTTACAGATACTGAGGTAAAAACTCACCAAATACTCAGCGTGTGCACGAGGCCTTACAGATACTGAGGTAACAGCTCACCAAATACTCAGCGTGTGCACGAGGCCTTACAGATACTGAGGTAAAAAACTCACCAAATACTCAGCGTGTGCACGAGACCTTACAGATACTGAGGTAAAAACTCACCAAATGCTCAGCGTGTGCACGAGGCCTTACAGATACTGAGGTAACAACTCACCAAATACTCAGCGTGTGCACGAGGCCTTACAGATACTGAGGTAAAAACTCACCAAATACTCAGCATGTGCACGAGGCCTTACAAATACTGAGGTAAAAACTCACCAAATACTCAGCGTGTGCACGAGACCTTACAGATACTGAGGTAAAAACTCACCAAATACTCAGCGTGTGCACGAGGCCTTACAGATACTGAGGTAACAACTCACCAAATACTCAGCGTGTGCACGAGACCTTACAGATACTGAGGTAACAACTCACCAAATACTCAGCGTGTGCACGAGGCCTTACAGATACTGAGGTAACAACTCACCAAATACTCAGCGTGTGCACGAGGCCTTACAGATACTGAGGTAAAAACTCACCAAATACTCAGCATGTGCACGAGGCCTTACAAATACTGAGGTAAAAACTCACCAAATACTCAGCGTGTGCACGAGGCCTTACAGATACTGAGGTAACAACTCACCAAATACTCAGCGTGTGCACGAGACCTTACATATACTGAGGTAACAACTCACCAAATACTCAGCGTGTGCACGAGGCCTTACAAATACTGAGGTAAAAACTCACCAAATACTCAGCGTGTGCACGAGGCCTTACAAATACTGAGGTAAAAACTCACCAAATACTACTCTGCGTGTGCATGAGGCCTTACAGATACTGAGGTAAAAACTCACCAAATACTCAGTGTGTGCATGTGGCCTTACATATACTAAAGTAACAACTCAACAAATACTACTCTGCGTGTGCACGAGGCCTTACATATACTGAGACTGAGGTAAAAACTCACCAAATACTCAGTGTGTGCACGGGCCTTACAGATACTGAGGTAAAAACTCACCAAATACTCAGCGTCTGCACGAGACCTTACAGATACTGAGGTAAAAACTCACCATATACTCAGCGTGTGCACAAGGCCTAATGGCCCCTTTACACGTCGCTACCGAAAGGTAGAAACCGGCAGGTATCAGAGACAACTGTACCTGATACCCTGTAAACACCGCACAGTCTCTGATACCTGCCGGTTTCTATCTTTCGGTAGCAGTGTGTAAAGGGGCCATTACAGATACTGACATAAAAACACCAAATACTCAGCTTGTGCACGAGGCCTTACAGATACTGAAGTAAAAACACCAAATACTCAGCTTGTGCACGAGGCCATACAAATACTGAGGTAACAACTCAGCGTGTGCACGAGGCCTTACAAATACTGAGGTAACAATTTCACCAAATAATCAGCTTGTGCACGAGGCCTTACAGATACTGAGGTAAAAACACCAAATACTCAGCTTGTGCACGAGGCCATACAAATACTGAGGTAAAAACTCAGCGTGTGCACGAGGCCTTACAAATACTGAGGTAACAATTTCACCAAATAATCAGCGTGTGCACGAGGCCTTACAAATACTGAGGTAACAATTTCACCAAATAATCAGCTTGTGCACGAGGCCTTACAGATACTGAGGTAACAACTCACCAAATACTCAGCGTGTGCACGAGGCCTTACAGATACTGAGGTAAGAACACCAAATACTCAGGTGTGTGCACGAGGCCTTACAAATACTGAGGTAAAAACTCAGCGTGTGCACGAGGCCTTACAAATACTGAGGTAACAATTTCACCAAATACTCAGCGTGTGCATGAGGCCTTAGGCCAAGTGCCCACTCTGCATTTTTGATCCATTTTTGGTGCTGTGTTCTTTGTTTTTAAACTGCATCAAAATCAGATCAGTCGTTGCATCATTGGATTTCCCATTTGCTGTTCAGACTTTGCGTTTTTGACTGCTGCGTTAGTGGTGCAGAAAGCGCATCCAGAAAATAATGAGCGTCAATCTGTGCTATTTTTCTGCACTTTCTCCATTGACTCCATTGTTACATAGAAAAATAAAGCATCACAGATGGATTGGCATCACACGGTGTGTTTGGTGTTTGTGATGCTTGTTACTGCACTTTCCACACCACAAACGCTCCCATTACTGACCCTCCTCCGGCGATATCTTCCTTCTGGGCATCGGCAGGATCTGCAGGTACAATACTGACAGGACTGGGTCCCATGTGACTCAGCCGGACACCCGGAAGTGACCCATCACCAGACACTGCGGAGCTTGGGGAAAGTAATAAAGCCCGTGTTTGCCTTTGTCTGTCGGTCTGTGTCCCCCTATGGCAGTGATGGCGAACTCCAGGCCTCGAGTGCCACACACAGTGCAGGTTTTCAGGATTTCCATTGCATTTGACAGTTGGCAATCAAATTATTAACTGTCAAACTCTAAGGAAATCCTGAAAACCTGGACTGTGTGTGGCACTCGAGGCCTGGAGTTCGCCATCACTGCCCTATGGAACAGTATGTGGTTTTGCTTTGAAAAAGCGCTGCACTAACAAAATATAGCAAAAATGCAATAAACGGATGATGTGATTGTGATGTGCACATAGCCTTACAACTGTGGATAAAATAGGAGGAGTGGACTGAAATTACATGGGGCCCCACCATCTTGAATAACATAGATAGTCACATGTGAAATGCCCCTGCATGCTGTGTGTGCCCTTCTATCTGGATATTTTGCTTGAATCATGTATATATGGAGTCCTCACAGCTCATTTAACATCAGCAGTGCCTGCGGACAGTGGCCGATTATAATAAGGGCAATTTACTCTGGGCGACTGGGCTCCCCCAGACACTTGGACCCCGGGCAGCCGCCCAGATTGGCCTCATTATAATCAGTGAGCCCTGAAACGTGTTGATTAATAAATCAGCATTAAATTCACCCTTTGATGTCTGGTGGAATATGTCAGCGCAGTTTTTAACCTTTCATCCTCCCTACTTTAATTTTCTGAGATAATGACCTTTGGGTTTTCATTGGCTGTAAGCCATAATCATCAACATTAACAGCAATAAACACTTGAAATAGATCCCTCTGTGTGTAATGACTCTATAAAATATATGGTATATGCTTCACTTTATGTACTGTATTACTGAAATAAATTATCTTTTTGATAATATTCTAATTCATTGAGATGCTCCTATAAATACTAGAAATCTCAATCCTGAATCATGGTTTTTCAGCTCTCGGCATTGTGATTTCCTCTGTTATTCCTCCTGGAAATGTATGCAGTAGGGCCGCTTCAGACATTTTTTTTTTTCTCATACTTGAAAAAAATCAGAGGAATTGTCATCATTGTGCTGGATCCGATTTCTATCAGCGTTGGTCCGTGTGTTAGTTTTTCTCATCAGAGTTTCATCACTTTTTCTTGTATGCAAAAATAAGTGATGGAGGATTCTCCTAAAAAACAGTCGGCCAGCCGCCAGCATCAGGAGGCAGCTTGGATGGCACCCAGGTGCTGTCATGAACCCATAGGAAAAACAGGAGGAAGTGCTGGGGATCTGCGCTGCTGAAAGGAAGAACCAGGACCCAAGAGGTCTGCTGCAATGATGTTTCTTTATTCCGACGCGTTTCGGAGCAACCTCTGCTCAGGTATTTGCTTGAGGAAGGAGCAGAGGTTGCTCCGAAACGCGTTGGAATAAAGAAACATCATTACGCCAGACCTCTTGGATCCTGGTTCTTCCTTTCAGAAGCGCGGATCCCCAGCACTTCCTCCTGTTTTTCCAGTTGTTTACCGTCCTGCACGTGGGAGTGTGGATCCAGCGGCAGCTGTATGAGCGCAAATACTGGTTGTGGGTGAGCAAATTTCAATGGGCAATAATTTCCAGAGATTCATGGACCCATTGCCTTGCATTGGCGAGTTTGATCCATAACAGATCTCTCTCTGACTTTGAATTTATTTTTTCTTTTTTGCAGACGTTTGGTTCAAAGCCCGGACATGTGACCAGCCTCACCGATTATAGTGGATATGGCATGTATCAGTGAATAACATGGAGAGAAGAGGTACAGAAAAAACAGACGTCAGAATGAGGGTCAAACAGTCACTGATCATCATGTGAGGGTGCGTCTCTGCGAGCCAATCAGAGCTGACGGCACAAGAATGTGTAAGGACACACCCATTTGTCCAATGACAGGGTAACGCCCCCTTATCAATTTATTTATGCATTTCTTGGAGGAATTACAGAGGAAAACACAGAATTCTAAGGCTGCTTTCACATCAGTGTTTTGCAAATCCGCCAGAATTCCAACTTTTTGCAAAAAAACAGATCTGGCAACTTTGTGTTCTGTCTAATGCATTTATAATGGAGTTCCGGATACGTGCGGCACGTGAGTTATCATCGTGATCTGGCAACATTGCGTTCTCTTAATGCACTGATGATGAATGGAGTTCCGGACATGTGCGGCACATGAGTTATCATCGTGATCCGGCACTTCTGACTTGTCTTAAAACCACAGTCAGCAGCGGTATTTGTCTGGTGCCTGAAAGGATCCAGATGAAAATGCAACTGACCGCACGTGTCCGGAACTCCAATACAAACGCACCAGACAGAACACAATGTTGCCGCATCCATTCTTTTGCAAACAGACGGAATTCTGACGAATTTGTAAAATCTGATATGAAAGTATTAAAAAACCTGAAGTGAAAACGACTGAAATGCTTGAACTGAAATAAAATGTATAAGTAGCCTTAGACAAATTCTATCCAATGCTCCTGAGTGCATGCGCTAACAATATTGTGTGGATACACGGCTCCCTCCACACTCACCCCATGGTGTTGAAGTCGTCATCTGGGGGCACATAGTCCTCATCATCACTCGTCAGGCCCAGCTCATTGCCGTAACACTGGTGGACAAAATGCCACAATTCCTTCGGACACAACGGCTGAAAGAAGGGAAAAAAAAGCAAATCAGCAAGAAGCAAAGGCGAGGAGGATCCAGCATGGAGCAAAGGCGAGGAGGATCCAGCATGGAGCAAAGGCGAGGAGGATCCAGCATGGAGCAAAGGCGAGGAGGATCCAGCATGGAGCAAAGGCGAGGAGGATCCAGCATGGGGCAAAGGCGAGGAGGATCCAGCATGGGGCAAAGGCGAGGAGGATCCAGCATGGGGCAAAGGCGAGGAGGATCCAGCATGGAGCAAAGGCGAGGAGGATCCAGCATGGAGCAAAGGCGAGGAGGATCCAGCATGGAGCAAAGGCGAGGAGGATCCAGCATGGAGCAAAGGCGAGGAGGATCCAGCATGGAGCAAAGGCGAGGAGGATCCAGCATGGAGCAAAGGCGAGGAGGATCCAGCATGGAGCAAAGGCGAGGAGGATCCAGCATGGAGCAAAGGTGAGGAGGAGCAAGCATGGAGCAAAGGCGAGGAGGAATCAGCATGGAGCAAAGGCGAGGAGGATCCAGCATGGAGCAAAGGCGAGGAGGATCCAGCATGGAGCAAAGGCGAGGAGGATCCAGCATGGAGCAAAGGCGAGGAGGATCCAGCATGGAGCAAAGGCGAGGAGGATCCAGCATGGAGCAAAGGCGAGGAGGATCCAGCATGGAGCAAAGGCGAGGAGGATCCAGCATGGAGCAAAGGCGAGGAGGATCCAGCATGGAGCAAAGGCGAGGAGGATCCAGCATGGAGCAAAGGCGAGGAGGATCCAGCATGGAGCAAAGGCGAGGAGGATCCAGCATGGAGCAAAGGCGAGGAGGATCCAGCATGGAGCAAAGGCGAGGAGGATCCAGCATGGAGCAAAGGCGAGGAGGATCCAGCATGGAGCAAAAGTGAGGAGGATCCAGCATGGAGCAAAAGTGAGGAGGATCAAGCATGGAGCAAAGGCGAGGAGGATCCAGCATGAAGCAAAAGTGAGGAGGATCAAGCATGGAGCAAAGGCGAGGAGGATCCAGCATGGAGCAAACGTGAGGAGGATCCAGTATGAAGCAAAGACGAGGAGGATCCAACATGGAGCAAAAGTGAGGAGGATCCAGCATGGAGCAAAGGCGAGGAGGATTAAGCATGGAGTAAAGGCGAGGAGGATCCCCACAGCCGACCACCAGGATCGTTACCTTTTCAAGCAAAGCGTTCTGCCAGAGTCGGAACATCATCATGTAGGTTCGATCTCGAGCCCCGAAGGACGTAAAAAAGTGCTGAGAAAAGATGACAAATGTCAGGACAGTCGGATATTTGTGCAGGGACAGTTCTAGGGGTGAGCGGAGCGACATGACAGTCCGCGGACAGCCTTCTTCACCTCACCTTTTCAGTGTCTGTGCAAAGTTGGATTGCATTGGGAATGAGTCGTGCCGTCTTCTCCTTAGTCATGGAGCAGATGTCTTTTAAGCGAACCGTCAGCTGCAGGAGGAAAAACATGAGAGTGAATGACCGACTCCGGGAGCAAAGTATTGGGGCCTGATACAACTTACAGCTAAAGTTCATCTAGAGAAGATCTGCTTTACTGGGTCATCGAGAGCCACAAACACTTCTCCAAAGTTGCGGGGTCCAAAATGGGAAAGTGCCCTGCACTGACCAGCAGTGGTACCATGCATCGCTCCACCGGAGGGTGACTGGTAAAATGAAAAAAAGCATTCCCTCCCAAGGAACACATAGGAGTCTATCATGAAAAATGGCATATAGGTACATATGGTAATGTAACGCTAGAAGAAATATCAATACATGCAATAGTGTTTGTGCTACAAGTCTAGGTCAGTACAGGGGATGAGCAGGTAATTCTTTAAAGATCAATGTAAATAAAGGAGTCCCTTAGTTGCCAAATCATGCATTAAACTCTTGCCACAGTTATGTAAATGATTGGAAAAATGCTCAGCATGCTAAATTAACGTTTACTTATAGGGAAAGCTATTAACTCCTTGTCCCTCCACCCCGGCGCACGTTTCACTAGTATCCACCCACCTTCTTCAGGGTCTTTAAAGAATTATCTGCTAATCCCCTGTACGGACCTACACTTGTAGCACAAACACTATTGCATGTATTGATATTTCTATCAGCATTACATTACATATTTATTTATATGTAATTATTCTCCTATATGTCCCTCATGGGGGCACTGCTTTTTTAATTGATTGTATCTTAATATGTACCAGGTGCATCTCAATGAATTAGAATATCATCAAAGTGTTACTTTATTTCAGTAATTCAATCCCTAAAGTGACCACATCTATTATATAGAGTCATTACACACAGAGGGATCTATTTCATGTGTTTATTTATGTTAATGTTGATGATTATGGCTCACACCCAATGAAAACCCAAAGGTCATTATCTCAGAAAATTAAAGTAGGGAGGATGAAGGGTTAAAAAACGTGCTGCTGTATTCCACCAGACATCAAAGGGTGAATATAATATTGATTTATTAGTCAACACGTTTCAGGGCTCCCTGAGACATGGCAATATGATATTGATTTGTCCTGAGGAAGAGGCCAGGGAGGCCTGAAACACGATGACTAATAAATCAGTATTATATTCACCCTTTGATGTCTGGTGGAATACAGCAGCGCAGTGTTTAACCCTTCATCCCCCCTACTTAAATTTTCTGAGATAATGACCTTTCAGTTTTCATTGCCTGTAAGCCATAATCATCAACATTAACAGAAATAAACACATGAGACAGCTCCCTCTGTGTGTAATGACTCTATATAATAGATGTGTGTCACTTTATGTATTGTATCTTTTTGATGATATTCTAATGCATTGAGACGCTCTGTTATGTATAGGTAATAAACAATTAAAAAAAAAAAAGATTTTGACAATTTGCAATTCTTCCTTCTTAAGGCCACGTTACACACACAGATATATTGGTCACAGATCTCTGGTTGCAGTGAAATCATGGACACATTGTTACATTTGTACACGGCAACAAAACAGAACAATGTGTCCATGATTTCACTGCATCAAGAGATCTGCCAACAATCTCTGCACAGATATCTGTGTGTGACGTGGCCTTTAGATGAGGTTTATTTACATTTTGTAGTTTTGAGTAATTTAATGTTTCCTTGAAATATAGACTTATGCAATGTTTGACCTTGTTATTGTCACAGGGAAAGATCTTGGTGATTCACTGATGTTTATATCATGTTTTATAAATCAAGTGAAAAATCACAAATGAATAAACGGAGTTCTATTAATTGTTATCGGAAACAATCCCCTGTAACAATGGTAATAAGCAGCACTCAGAACGGCACAGGATCGCTCCCCTACCCAGCACGCTTCGTCTGCCCCCGCTGGTACCATCTGCCCCTGGCGTGCACCATCTGAACCAGCTGGTACCGTTTGCCCTCAGTGGGCATCATCTGCTCCAGCTGGTACCATTGTCTGCCCCCAGGGGTACCGCCTGCCCCAGCTGGTACCGTCTTCCCCAGCTGGTACCGTCTGCCCCAGCTGGTACCGTCTGCCCCAGCTGGTACCGTCTGCCCCAGCTGGTACCGTCTGCCCCAGCTGGTACCGTCTGCCCCAGCTGGTAACGCCTGCCCCAGCTGGTAACGCCTGCCCCAGCTGGTAACGCCTGCCCCAGCTGGTACCGTCTGCCCTCAGCGGGCACCGTCTGCGCCGGCTGGAACCGTTGTCTGCCCCAGGGGTACCACCAGCCCCTGCTGGTACTGTCTGACCTCAGCGGGTACCATCTGCCCCGGCAGGCACCATCTACCCTTCTACCATTATATCAGGGACTTGCTGTTACTGACGGGAATGGAAGCGATGGTGTCATCAGTTGTGTTCGAAACCCAAACCTAAAACTTCTGTGCAATTTGATGGCTTATATCGGGCGCACAGGCAGGAGTGCAGACGCTTTGCTCTAATAGGCAGTACAGAGTTAAAAGAGGGAGAAGCTGCATATAACGTCCGACACAATGCAAGGCAACATGAAGCTTTACCCAGGGGAAGGAATAAGAAGACGTCTCAGATATTTCAATCATTGGATGTCAATCAATGCAAACCTACAAGTGTCAGAAGAGGAGTAACAGGAGGAGTAACAGTAAGTAACACTAAGAGGAGACACTCACCAGAGTCTCCCACCGGAAGATGTTACTGTAGAAGCAAATCCAGTTCTCCGACAGGTAGAGGCGTCCCTGCAGTAAGATGTCCCTCTGTAGAGCACAGGAGTAATCTGCAAGAGCAAGGGAACAGATCAGGAACAGCAGCCACATCCTGTGCACATCACCGAACTATGCAAGAGGGAAGAACTATGATTAATGCTCCGATACTGAAGATGGAAAATAAAATAGACACAACCCCTTCTGTACCTGTCCTGAGAAACCGTCTAATGTACTGAAGACAAGCAATCACAACTCAGCTAGTTGTTAAAGAGAAAGTGACTGCACCAGCAGAATAGTGAGTGCAGCTCTGGAGTATAATACAGGAGGTAACTCAGGATCAGTAATGTAATGTATGTACACAGTGACTGCACCAGCAGAATAGTGAGTGCAGCTCTGGAGTATAATACAGGAGGTAACTCAGGATCAGTAATGTAATGTATGTACACAGTGACTGCACCAGCAGAATAGTGAGTGCAGCTCTGGAGCATAATACAGGAGGTAACTCAGGATCAGTAATGTAATGTATGTACACAGTGACTGCACCAGCAGAATAGTGAGTGCAGCTCTGGAGGATAATACAGGAGGTAACTCAGGATCAGTAATGTAATGTATGTACACAGTGACTGCACCAGCAGAATAGTGAGTGCAGCTCTGGAGTATAATACAGGAGGTAACTCAGGATCAGTAATGTAATGTATGTACACAGTGACTGCACCAGCAGAATAGTGAGTGCAGCTCTGGAGTATAATACAGGAGGTAACTCAGGATCAGTAATGTAATGTATGTACACAGTGACTGCACCAGCAGAATAGTGAGTGCAGCTCTGGAGTATAATACAGGAGGTAACTCAGGATCAGTAATGTAATGTATGTACACAGTGACTGCACCAGCAGAATAGTGAGTGCAGCTCTGGAGTATAATACAGGAGGTAACTCAGGATCAGGTAATGTATGTACACAGTGACTGCACCAGCAGAATAGTGAGTGCAGCTCTGGAGTATAATACAGGAGGTAACTCAGGATCAGTAATGTAATGTATGCACACAGTGACTGCACCAGCAGAATAGTGAGTGCAGCTCTGGAGTATAATACAGGAGGTAACTCAGGATCAGTAATGTAATGTATGTACACAGTGACTGCACCAGCAGAATAGTGAGTGCAGCTCTGGAGTATAATACAGGAGCTAACTCAGGATCAGTAATGTAATGTATACACACAGTGACTGCACAAGCAGAATAGTGAGTGCAGCTCTGGAGTATAATACAGGAGTAACCAGATCAGTAATGTAATGTATGTACACAGTGACTGCACCAGCAGAATAGTAAGTGCAGCTCTGGAGTATAATACAGGAGCTAACTCAGGATCAGTAATGTAATGTATACACACAGTGACTGCACAAGCAGAATAGTGAGTGCAGCTCTGGAGTATAATACAGGAAGTAACCCAGGATCAGTAATGTAATGTATGTACACAGTGACTGCACAAGCAGAATAGTGAGTGCAGCTCTGGAGTATAATACAGGAAGTAACCCAGGATCAGTAATGTAATGTATGTACACAGTGACTGCACCAAGCAGAATAGTGAGTGCAGCTCTGGAGTATATACAGGAAGTAACCAGGATCAGTAATGTAATGTATGTACACAGTGACTGCACCAGCAGAATAGTGAGTGCAGCTCTGGGTATAATACAGGAGGTAACTCAGGATCAGTAATGTAATGTATGTACACAGTGACTGCACCAGCAGAATAGTGAGTGCAGCTCTGGAGGATAATACAGGAGGTAACTCAGGATCAGTAATGTAATGTATGTACACAGTGACTGCACCAGCAGAATAGTGAGTGCAGCTCTGGAGTATAATACAGGAGGTAACTCAGGATCAGTAATGTAATGTATGTACACAGTGACTGCACCAGCAGAATAGTGAGTGCAGCTCTGGAGTATAATACAGGAGGTAACTCAGGATCAGTAATGTAACGTATGTACACAGTGACTGCACCAGCAGAATAGTGAGTGCAGCTCTGGGTATAATACAGGAGGTAACTCAGGATCAGTAATGTAATGTATGTACACAGTGACTGCACCAGCAGAATAGTGAGTGCAGCTCTGGAGTATAATACAGGAGGTAACTCAGGATCAGTACAGGATTCGGTATAAGGATAAGAGTTCTATATTGGCAATTGAACGCTACTAGGTTCCCATTTTTAGGACATAAGTTAACACTGAAGGTTGATTATTGAAATGATCTTGCTTTTCATACAGTAGCACATAACTGCTCCAGGTTGTGTTTAATATCACATGGGAGTTTCCAGTGCGGCTCCTGTTGTGCACAATAGGAGATCTCTTACCTACAATGAGACGCTCGGAGTCTGGCAGCTGTTTAAAGAGTTTCCGAAAATCCTCATTTCTCTGTTTATATGTTGGACTCAATACCTGGAAAAACAAACTCTAAATATTTAGATACAAAAAAAAAGCTGCAATCACAAGAAGAGCAGCAAGAGCAGAGGGAGGGAGCAGAAGCCACAGCAGCAGATAGATGGACAGGACATGGAGGGGGGGCCAGACTAAGAAAGCCAAACACAGGGCCGAGTCACCTCCTCACTAATGCTACAAACAACTGTATCTGAAGGGTTAAAGGATGCCCCCTGCAAACTCTCGGGTTTCGCCAGCAGCATGTGCGTGTGTTAGCGCTGCGTGATCATCTCTAGTTACAGTAGAGATATTGGAAGGAGAAGCGGCGCTCACAGCGGTTTACTATGGGGGTATTGTAATCAGTCACAGCCTCATCCATCTACAGACTCATTTACAGGCTACTTCCACATTACAGAGGATGTGTCACATGGGAACCGACCCAACAATTGTGCAATCGACTCAGATTTGTTTTTAGGTGCAACAGTTTGTGATGTGCGGCCGATTCCTCCGCTCAGCGCATACATGACCTGATCTATATATATATATGACCTATATATATACATGACCTGATCTATATATATATGACCTGACCTATATATATGACCTGACCAATGTATATGACATATATATGACCTGACCTATAGGCTGGGGCAGCTGTAGGATCTGTAATGACTCCAGGAGGAAAGGAAACATGTGACATTATTCTTCTTCTTCTGTGTGTGCGCTCTGTGCGCTGGATGTGCAAACTCCGGTCTATAAAGACAGATTTTGGCAAAGCTCCTCAAAGACTACAAATTACACAGAGGGCGAAACAAAGGCCCCATCAGTGGAGCAATGAGAGTGGAGCATATGTGGGGGTTCTGGGTAATGGGTCTCTCAATACAGATTAAAGCTGTATAAGACACAGAGATCATAGAAACACTGAACAGAGCAGAAGCCGATGACGATCAGTGGAGCTTTATCAAATCCATCAGCCATGACCTGTGTATGATGGAGGGACTCGTCCTATTGTAACTTGCTTAAAGGGCATCAGTAGGATCATCCCTCCTAAAGGGTTCACATAGCGATTTCTCCTACTTTCAGTGGTTCCATCAGGGCTTGCATTCAAACCCCAAGTAAATCAGGATTCAGGCCTATGCACTGACTGATACAGATGGAGTCACACAGTGTGCGGCCTATGCACTGACTGATACAGATGGAGTCACACAGTGTGCGGCCTATGCACTGACTGATACAGATGGAGTCACACAGTGTGCGGCCTATGCACTGACTGATACAGATGGAGTCACACAGTGTGCGGCCTATGTACTGACTGATACAGATGGAGTCACACAGTGTGCGGCCTATGCACTGACTGATACAGATGGGAGTCACACAGTGTGCGGCCTATGCACTGACTGATACAGGTGGAGTCACACAGTGTGCGGCCTATGCACTGACTGATACAGATGGGAGTCACACAGTGTGCGGCCTATGCACTGACTGATACAGGTGGAGTCACACAGTGTGCGGCCTATGCACTGACTGATACAGATGGAGTCACACAGTGTGCGGCCTATGCACTGACTGATACAGATGGGAGTCACACAGTGTGCGGCCTATGCACTGACTGATACAGATGGAGTCGCACAGTGTGCAGCCAGGTCCCTGTCACTTTAGGTAACGAGCGCAGGGCAGCTGGGTCCCCGTCACTTTAGGTAACGAGCGCAGGGCAGCTGGGTCCCCGTCACTTTAGGTAACGAGGCGCAGGGCAGCCAGGTCCCTGTCACTTTAGGTAACGAGCGCAGGGCAGCCAGGTCCCTGTCACTTTAGGTAACGAGCGCAGGGCAGCCAGGTCCCTGTCACTTTAGGTAACGAGCGCAGGGCAGCCGGGTCCCTGTCACTTTAGGTAACGAGCGCAGGGCAGCCAGGTCCCTGTCACTTTAGGTAACGAGCGCAGGGCACCAGGTCCCTGTCACTTTAGGTAACGAGCGCAGGGCACCAGGTCCCTGTCACTTTAGGTAACGAGCGCAGGGCACCAGGTCCCTGTCACTTTAGGTAACGAGCGCAGGGCAGCCGGGTCCCTGTCACTTTAGGTAACGAGCGCAGGGCAGCCAGGTCCCTGTCACTTTAGGGCCCCACAATCATCACAAACGTAGCAGAGACCTGGTGGTGATTTGCCAAGTTCAAGGTCTACCCGGTCTTTCTATGAATATATAGATGACAGGAGGGTTTGTCCACCACACACGGCCCTGAGATGTCACCGGGGATTTTGGTGAATTCAGGCCCCTTCTGGTCACCCGGAGATTTGTGTGAGACTCGGGGGATTTCCAAAATGTCCCAATTACATAAAGTTACAATCATCTCGGCCAGCAGAGATAAGCGGCTACAATACGCCGATATCCCGTCCTCATAGAGCCGGGGGTGGGGAACTGTGAAGAATTTAGGAGGGAAGCCCTATAGAGGGGAATGGATGAAACAATTAAGATGGATGGATGAATCGCTCCTTCTCTAATGACTCTTCTAAGTTCTGAGGTTGATCTTTGTAACTAGCTGGAAACACCCGTCCGTCTCATCTCTTGGACCTGTTCTAGGGCTGGTTACTGTCTGTCTCATCTCTTGGACCTGTTCTAGGGCTGGTTACTGTCTGTCTCATCATGTGGACCTGTTCTAGGCCTGGTTACTGTCTGTCTCATCTCTTGGACCTGTTCTAGGCCTGGTTACTGTCCGTCTCATCATGTGGACCTGTTCTAGGCCTGGTTACTGTCTGTCTCATCATGTGGACCTGTTCTAGGGCTGGTTACTGTCTGTCTCATCTCTTGGATCTGTTCTAGGCCTGGTTACTGTCTGTCTCATCTCTTGGACCTGTTCTAGGGCTGGTTACTGTCTGTCTCATCATGTGGACCTGTTCTAGGCCTGGTTACTGTCTGTCTCATCTCTTGGACCTGTTCTAGGCCTGGTTACTGTCCGTCTCATCATGTGGACCTGTTCTAGGCCTGGTTACTGTCTGTCTCATCATGTGGACCTGTTCTAGGGCTGGTTACTGTCTGTCTCATCATGTGGACCTGTTCTAGGGCTGGTTACTGTCTGTCTCATCATGTGGACCTGTTCTAGGGCTGGTTACTGTCTGTCTCATCATGTGGACCTGTTCTAGGGCTGGTTACTGTCTGTCTCATCTCTTGGACCTGTTCTAGGCCTGGTTACTGTCTGTCTCATCATGTGGACCTGTTCTAGGGCTGGTTACTGTCTGTCTCATCATGTGGACCTGTTCTAGGGCTGGTTACTGTCTGTCTCATCTCGTGGACCTGTTCTAGGGCTGGTTACTGTCTGTCTCATCTCTTGGACCTGTTCTAGGCCTGGTTACTGTCTATCTCATCATGTGGACCTGTTCTAGGGCTGGTTACTGTCTGTCTCATCATGTGGACCTGTTCTAGGGCTGGTTACTGTCTGTCTCATCATGTGGACCTGTTCTAGGCCTGGTTACTGTCTATCATCATGTGGACCTGTTCTAGGCCTGGTTACTGTCTATCTCATCATGTGGACCTGTTCTAGGCCTGGTTACTGTATCTCATCATGTGGACCTGTTCTAGGGCTGGTTACTGTCTATCTCATCATGTGGACCTGTTCTAGGGCTGGTTACTGTCTATCTCATCATGTGGACCTGTTCTAGGCCTGGTTACTGTCTATCTCATCATGTGGACCTGTTCTAGGCCTGGTTACTGTCTATCTCATCATGTGGACCTGTTCTAGGCTGGTTACTGTCTATCTCATCATGTGGACCTGTTCTAGGCCTGGTTACTGTCTATCTCATCATGTGGACCTGTTCTAGGCCTGGTTACTGTCTATCTCATCATGTGGACCTGTTCTAGGGCTGGTTACTGTCTATCTCATCTCTTGGACCTGTTCTAGGCCTGGTTACCGTCCGTCTCATCTCTTGGACCTGTTCTAGGTCTGGTTACTGTCTATCTCATCTTTTGGACCTGTTCTAGGCCTGGTTACTGTCTGTCTCATCATGTGGACCTGTTCTAGGCCTGGTTACTGTCTGTCTCATCATGTGGACCTGTTCTAGGCCTGGTTACTGTCTATCATCATGTGGACCTGTTGTAGGGCTGGTTACTGTGTCTCATCATGTGGACCTGTTCTAGGCCTGGTTACTGTCTATCTCATCATGTGGACCTGTTCTAGGGCTGGTTACTGTCTGTCTCATCATGTGGACCTGTTCTAGGCCTGGTTACTGTCTGTCTCATCTCTTGGACCTGTTCTAGGCCTGGTTACTGTCTGTCTCATCTCTTGGACCTGTTCTAGGCCTGGTTACTGTCTATCTCATCTCTTGGACCTGTTCTAGGGCTGGTTACGGTCCGTCTCATCATATGGACCTGTTCTAGGGCTGTTACGGCGCTCAGCCGGTATGGACACCATGTCAACCCCTCACAGTCTGTGTGCCTGATGTTCTGCACACACCACATGTTGCGGCACATTCACCGTCATGGTGTGTTGTCCGTGTGAAGGCCTCGGCCTATACATAGAGCACAGGAGGGATTCTCTGCATTCTTCTCATAGTCCCCATCTATATTCATCCCCTGCGAGGAGTCTCCTGTGGATGGAGGGGCACAGACTGACCCTGACGGTCGGGTAAGGTTACTTCAGGCCCCTTCTGTCTGGATTCCAGGTGTAGTGTTATCTTACATACTAGTACATGAGGCTGCCCGTCACTGCGTGCCCCGACACATCGCCCTCATGTTACCCCACAGGTCCTGCACCCTCTACTGCCATAGATCTCTATACAAGGGAAGAGAATATACAGCCCCCACCACCAAAGCAGGAAAATATTGTAATCGCTAATTCAAGTGACAGCGCCTGCCAGCACAGTCTATGGGTTTTCTGGGGTCTGT
This sequence comes from Allobates femoralis, assembly GCA_033576535.1. Taxonomy (NCBI): domain Eukaryota; kingdom Metazoa; phylum Chordata; class Amphibia; order Anura; family Aromobatidae; genus Allobates; species Allobates femoralis. The sequence continues at coordinate 39,947,168 of JARQOC010000009.1, forward strand.
GCACACCGCCAGGTTTCTTCAGCTGCAGATTTTGGTGCAGATCAAAGTAGTAACTTGTCCATTCTTTGTGCATTTTTATATGATACAAACACACGGGAAAACAAGTACAAAAAAAAGGCACAAAAAAAGCACAGAAAATGCTAAAAAAAGGAATGTTCCTGCCAGGAGACGCCTTTTTAGGTGCCTTAACTGTGTATGACACATTACTGTGACCCTCCAGGAGACCTACAAAGCTCTACAACACCGGAACAGGGGCTAAATGTTCCCACCGGGGTCTGCTCCACCAGGGGACAGAATAGACCGTGTACAGCAAACAAAAGTCATAGTGACCCCATGACGGCAAACCACCGAGAGCCCCGCATAGGGGCGATAGGGAGATTCACCCTAAACTCCAGACCAGGCTCCAATGTCCCGGTACCGAACCCTCAGAGACAGCGCCCAAACCTTCTCCACCGCCCTAAATCACAGAGGATAAAACCATAAAGCAATGTGCGGCTTGTGATCAGGGAGCTCACAGGGGCTTGGTGGTGATGGCTCTGGTGCCATTGTGGCCTCACCCTGCACGGCTCTGGTGCCCGTAGTCTTACCCCGTGGATAGAGGCATGGTGACGCAGCTTGTGCTCAATAATAAATAGGTCTATGAAGCCGCTCGTCCTGCTCTGGACTTGGCAGCGTTATATCCATGTGTGCAGCCATGTGAGGTTACTACAGGGCACCATTCATGTTATAACATCGGTCATGTGAAAGCTGCAATCTTTCCTGGAAAGCGAGATGTTCTCCCCCCTAACTGAGGAATTCAGGCTGCAGGGCGGACCCCACTGTATGCCAACAAGAGCAGAGGCCAGGACACCAGGCAGCCTCTCCTTATTGTTTGGGGCAGCCTCCTCTCCTCCTTATTGTTTGGGGCAGCCTCCTCTCCTCCTTATTGTTTGGGGCAGCCTCCTCTCCTCCTTATTGTTTGGGGCAGCCTCCTCCTCTCCTCCTTATTGTTTGGGGCAGCCTCCTCTCCTCCTTATTGTTTGGGGCAGCCTCCTCCTCTCCTTATTGTTTGGGGCAGCCTCCTCCTCTCCTTATTGTTTGGGGCAGCCTCCTCTCCTCATTGTTTGGGGCAGCCTCCTCCTCTCCTTATTGTTTGGGGCAGCCTCCTCCTCTCCTTATTGTTTGGGGCAGCCTCCTCCTCTCCTTATTGTTTGGGGCAGCCTCCTCCTCTCCTTATTGTTTGGGGCAGCCTCCTCCTCCCCTTATTGTTTGGGGCAGCCTCCTCCTCCCCTTATTGTTTGGGGCAGCCTCCTCCTCTCCTTATTGTTTGGGGCAGCCTCCTCCTCTCCTTATTGTTTGGGGCAGCCTCCTCCTCTCCTTATTGTTTGGGGCAGCCTCCTCCTCTCCTCATTGTTTGGGGCAGCCTCCTCCTCTCCTTATTGTTTGGGGCAGCCTCCTCCTCCCCTTATTGTTTGGGGCAGCCTCCTCCTCCCCTTATTGTTTGGGGCAGCCTCCTCCTCCCCTTATTGTTTGGGGCAGCCTCCTCCTCTCCTTATTGTTTGGGGCAGCCTCCTCCTCTCCTTATTGTTTGGGGCAGCCTCCTCCTCTCCTTATTGTTTGGGGCAGCCTCCTCCTCCTCTTATTGTTTGGGGCAGCCCTCCTCTCCTTATTGTTTGGGGCAGCCTCCTCCTCCTCTTATGTTTGGGGCAGCCTCCTCTCCTCCTTATTGTTTGGGGCAGCCTCCTCTCTCCTTATTGTTTGGGGCAGCCTCCTCTCCTCCTTATTGTTTGGGGCAGCCTCCTCTCCTCCTTATTGTTTGGGGCAGCCTCCTCTCTCCTCCTTATTGTTTGGGGCAGCCTCCTCCTCTCCTCCTATTGTTTGGGGCAGCCTCCTCCTCTCCTCTTATTGTTTGGGGCAGCCTCTCCTCTCTCTCCTTATTGTTTGGGGCAGCCTCCTCCTCTCCCTTATTGTTTGGGGCAGCCTCCTCCTCTCCTCTATTGTTTGGGGCAGCCTCCTCCTCCTCCTCCTATTGTTTGGGGCAGCCTCCTCTCCTCCTCTTATTGTTTGGGGCAGCCTCCTCTCCTCCTCCTTATTGTTTGGGGCAGCCTCCCTCCTCTCCTCCTTATTGTTTGGGGCAGCCTCCTCTCCTCCTTATTGTTTGGGGCAGCCTCCTCTCTCCTTATTGTTTGGGGCAGCCTCCTCTCTCCTCATTGTTTGGGCAGCCTCCTCTCCTCCTATTGTTTGGGGCAGCCTCCTCTCTCTCCTTATTGTTTGGGGCAGCCTCCTCTCTCCTTATTGTTTGGGGCAGCCTCCTCCTCTCCTTATTGTTTGGGGCAGCCTCCTCTCTCCTTATTGTTTGGGGCAGCCTCTCCTCTCCTTATTGTTTGGGGCAGCCTCTCTCCATGTTTGGCGCTCCTCCTCTATTGTTTGGGGCAGCCTCCTCTCCTCCTCATTGTTTGGGGCAGCCTCCTCTCCTCCTCATTGTTTGGGGCAGCCTCCTCTCCTCCTATTGTTTGGGCAGCCTCCTCCTCCTCCTTATTGTTTGGGGCAGCCTCCTCATCTCTCCTCATTGTTTGGGGCAGCCTCCCTCCTCTCTCATTGTTTGGGGCAGCCTCCTCTCCTCTCCTTGTTTGGGGCAGCCTCCTCTCCTCCTCATTGTTTGGGGCAGCCTCCTCTCCTCATTGTTTGGGGCAGCCTCTCCTCTCTCCTTATTGTTTGGGGCAGCCTCCTCTCTCCTCATTGTTTGGGGCAGCCTCCTCCTCTCATTGTTTTGGGCAGCCCTCCTCCTCCTCATTGTTTGGGGCAGCCTCCTCTCCTCCTCATTGTTTGGGGCAGCCTCCTCTCCTCCTCATTGTTTGGGGCAGCCTCCTCTCTCTCCTTATTGTTTGGGGCAGCCTCCTCCTCTCCTTATTGTTTGGGGCAGCCTCCTCCTCTCCTATTGTTTGGGGCAGCCTCCTCTCTCCTTATTGTTTGGGGCAGCCTCCTCTCCTCCTCATTGTTTGGGGCAGCCTCCTCTCCTCCTCATTGTTTGGGGCAGCCTCCTCTCCTCCTCATTGTTTGGGGCAGCCTCCTCTCCTCTCTTATTGTTTGGGGCAGCCTCCTCTCCTCTCTATTGTTTGGGGCAGCCTCCTCTCTCCTTCATTGTTTGGGGCAGCCTCCTCTCCTCCTCATTGTTTGGGGCAGCTCTCTCCTCCTCCTCATTGTTTGGGGCAGCCTCCTCTCTCTCCTTATTGTTTGGGGCAGCCTCCTCCTCTCCTTATTGTTTGGGCAGCTCCTCCTCCTATTGTTTGGGGCAGCCTCCTCCTCCTCATTGTTTTGGGCAGCCTCCTCTCCTCCTTATTGTTTGGGGCAGCCTCCTCTCCTCTCATTGTTTGGGGCAGCCTCCTCTCCTCCTCATGTTTGGGGCAGCTCCTCTCCTCCTATTGTTTGGGGCAGCCCTCCTCCTCTCTTATTGTTTGGGGCAGCCTCCTCCTCTCCCTTATTGTTTGGGGCAGCCTCCTCTCCTCCTATTGTTTGGGGCAGCCTCCTCCTCTCCTCATTGTTTGGGGCAGCCTCCTCTCCTCCTCATTGTTTGGGGCAGCTCTCCTCTCTCCTATTGTTTGGGGCAGTCCTCCTCTCCTTATTGTTTGGAGTGCCAGCCTCCTCCTCTCCTATTGTTTGGGGCAGCCTCCTCTCCTCCTTATTGTTTGGGGCAGCCTCCTCCTCTCCTCCTCATTGTTTGGGGCAGCCTCCTCTCCTTATTGTTTGGGGCAGCCTCCTCTCTCCTTATTGTTTGGGGCAGCCTCCTCTCTCCTATTGTTTGGGGCAGCCTCCTCTCCTCCTATTGTTTGGGGCAGCCTCCTCCTCTCCTTATTGTTTGGGGCAGCCTCCTCTCCTCCTTATTGTTTGGGGCAGCCTCCTCCTCTCCTCCTTATTGTTTGGGGCAGCCTCCTCTTCCTCCTTATTGTTTGGGGCAGCCTCCTCTCCTCCTTATTGTTTGGGGCAGCCTCCTCTCCTCCTTATTGTTTGGGGCAGCCTCCTCTCCTCCTTATTGTTTGGGGCAGCCTCCTCTCCTCCTTATTGTTTGGGGCAGCCTCCTCTCTCTCCTTTATTGTTTGGGGCAGCCTCCTCTCCTCCTTATTGTTTGGGGCAGCCTCCTCTCCTCCTTATTGTTTGGGGCAGCCTCCTCCTCTCCTCATTGTTTGGGGCAGCCTCCTCTCCTCCTTATTGTTTGGGGCAGCCTCCTCTCTCCTATTGTTTGGGGCAGCCTCTCTCTCCTTATTGTTTGGGGCAGCCTCCTCTCCTCCTTATTGTTTGGGGCAGCCTCCTCCTCTTTGTTTGGCAGCTCTCTCTCCTCCTTATTGTTTGGGGCAGCCTCCTCTCCTCCTTATTGTTTGGGGCAGCCTCCTCTCCTCCTTATTGTTTGGGGCAGCCTCCTCTTCTTCTCTGCCCCAAATAATGAGTCATGGGAGACACAGGCACAAACACCAAAACATAGGAGACAGTAACCTGCCATAACTCATAGCCTGAGCACCACAGACCCGGGTGCAGTAAGTCTCTGTTCTCACCTAGCAGATTAGTTCTGCACCATTTTTGCCCAAAAAATCTCTTGGCATTTAACATATTGCAGAAAAAACAGCATTTTTAGCTTTTTGATGCTTTCTCCCCATGACTTTCTATTATATTGAGAAAAACACAGAAATAATAGACGTCGTTTCTTTTTTCTGCACCAAAATCTGCAAGGAAAAAACCCCAACTGTGTGCACAGCGCCGCAGGATTCCCATAGACTTTGCTGGGATGAGTTTCCCCTTGCAGATTTCAGAGAAATGTAAATGCACAAAACGTTAGGTGTGCACACAGACTTAGTACATGCAACGGGTCCTGTGTGTGATGAGCGGGGGGTGCACCCGTGTTATATGTATGTATGAGCGTATGTAAGGGCACTCGCAGCAGGCACCTTATGATCAGAGCTGCTCTGGATGCCATGCCCCTGGTATAGTGGCAATGTGATGGGCATCTGCCCTGTGTTTGATGAGCTGGGGGAGCAGCTGTGTTATATATATATATACACACACACTGTATATATGTGAATTTATAAGGGCACTCACAGCGGGCACCTCGTCATGATCAGAGGTGCTCTGGATGCCATGCCCCGGTATAGTGTCAATATGATGGTGTATAGTGACAATGTGATGGGCATCTGCCCTGTGTGTGATGAGCTGGGGGTGCAGCTGTTCTATATGTATATATATACGGTATATATGAGAATTTATAAGGGCACTCACAGCGGGCACCTCATCATGGTAGGAGTTGCTGTGGGTGCTGTGCCCCTGGTATAGTGACAATGTGATGGGCATCTGCCCTGGGTGTGATGAGCTGGGGGTGCAGCTGGGTTATTTGTATGTATATATATATGTATGTGTGTATAAAAGATCAAATATAAGGGCACTCACAGCGGGCACCTCGTCATGGTTGGAGTTGCTGTGGGCGCTGTGCCCCTGGTATAGTGACAATATGATGGGCATCTGCCCTGTGTATAGTGACAATGTGATGGGCATCTGCCCTGTGTGTGATGAGCTGGGGGTGCAGCTGTGTTATATGTATATATTATATATATACGGTATATATGAGAATTTATAAGGGCACTCACAGCGGGCACCTCGTCCTGTTCGGGGCTGCTGTAGACGCCATGCCCCTGGTCCTGCAGCTGGTCCATATACCACAGCAATGCCTCCTCCGGCACAGGGTCCATCTGCCACTCTGCCAGGCAGTCTTCTGTGTCCGTCATCTGCTGCTGGTCCATGTAGTCCTCCTCATCCATCAGGTCCAGTGTCTCTACCCCTGTGTCTTCCTTCATCTTCGCCCTGACTCCCCTATTCCAGGGGGGATTATTCCAGTCTCGAAGCCTTTATTCGCTGACCCTCCCAGAGACCAGAGGACTCTCCATAGAGCAGCAGTGAGTGTGTGCACAGTGACTGCTCACTATCCCTGCACACTCACCGCTCACTCCCTCCTCCAGCAGCACCACGTGGGGCTGTGCCCTACAGTAACCCTGTGTGTCAGTACAGCCCCCAGCAGATGTGAACCCAGAGAAAAAACACAGCAGGAACAGGCAGGAAGCAAGAGAGATAAACACAGGCATCCCCAGCCTGGGAGTCACTATAGGGCAACCGCCCACAACCTGCAGGAGGGTCACTGACCTGCACCCACAACCTGCAGGAGGGTCACTGACCCGCACCCACAACCTGCAGGAGGGTCACTGACCTGCACCCACAACCTGCAGGAGGGTCACCGACCGGCACCCACAACCTGCAGGAGGGTCACCGACCTGCACCCACAACCTGCAGGAGGGTCACTGACCCGCACCCACAACCTGCAGGAGGGTCTCACTGCACCCACAACCTGCAGGAGGGTCACCGACCTGCACCCACAACCTGCAGGAGGGTCACCGACCTGCACCCACAACCTGCAGGAGGGTCACTGACCCGCACCCACAACCTGCAGGAGGGTCACTGACCCGCACCCACAACCTGCAGGAGGGTCTCACTGCACCCACAACCTGCAGGAGGGTCACCAACCTGCACCCACAACCTGCAGGAGGGTCACCGACCCGCACCCACAACCTGCAGGAGGGTCACTGACCCGCACCCACAACCTGCAGGAGGGTCACTGACCCGCACCCACAACCTGCAGGAGGGTCTCACTGCACCCACAACCTGCAGGAGGGTCACCGACCTGCACCCACAACCTGCAGGAGGGTCACCGACCCGCACCCACAACCTGCAGGAGGGTCACCGACCCGCACCCACAACCTGCAGGAGGGTCACCGACCCGCACCCACAACCTGCAAGAGGGTCACTGACCCGCACCCACAACCTGCAGGAGGGTCACTGACCCGCACCCACAACCTGCAGGAGGGTCACTGACCCGCACCCACAACCTGCAGGAGGGTCACTGACCCGCACCCACAACCTGCAGGAGGGTCACTGACCCGCACCCACAACCTGCAGGAGGGTCACTGACCCGCACCCACAACCTGCAGGAGGGTCACTGACCCGCACCCACAACCTGCAGGAGGGTCACTGACCTGCACCCACAACCTGCAGGAGGGTCACTGACCTGCACCCACAACCTGCAGGAGGGTCACTGACCCGCACCCACAACCTGCAGGAGAGTCACTGACCTGCACCCACAACCTGCAGGAGGGTCACTGACCCGCACCCACAACCTGCAGGAAGTTCACTGACCTGCACCCACAACCTGCAGGAGGGTCTCACTGCACCCACAACCTGCAGGAGGGTCACTGACCTGCACCCACAACCTGCAGGAGGGTCATCGACCTGCACCCACAACCTGCAGGAGGGTCATCGACCTGCACCCACAACCTGCAGAGGGTCATCGACCCGCACCCACAACCTGCAAGAGGGTCACTGACCTGCACCCACAACCTGCAGGAGGGTCACCGACCTGCACCCACAACCTGCAGGAGGGTCACTGACCTGCACCTCGCCCAGAAACCACAGAAAACCTCCCTGATCATTAGTCATTCTCAGGTTTCACTCAAAATCAATAAATGTCTGCAATGTCCTGAGAAACCTGAAACTCGACCTGTGGTTCATAGCTCTCCAGTGTAAAGATTAACCCCAGCAATGGAGGGGGGGGGGGACCCTGGTGGCCCTATCTAGGGCTGCACAAGATACGCTCATCCATCAAGTCGCCTTGGCTTGAGGTCAAGCTGAAGACCGATAAATAATAATAATAAGTCACCAGGATGGAGGCCGAGACTACAAGTCCCATCATGCCCACACAGGGTCACTATGAGGCTGCCCATATAGATAGGGCTCTGTTCACACCTGGCTCTATGTACAGCTCCTCGCCACCCTGCCATCAGTACGGGCTTCTTATCAGTGGCCCCAATGCAAAAGCTCCAACAGGGCCCCCATTTATTAGCACTGGACCTATTCTATAGCCCAAAGGCACTTTTGGGGCCCCCTAGGCTCCAGGGCCCGGGTGTGATTGCAGCCCCTGCACCTGTTGTAGTTGTGCCCCTGCTCCCTATCTTTACCCTGTAGGTAATTAACTTATCTGCTCAGTGCAAAAAATATACTAACACCGTGACCTGCAGCTGGTATACGCCACGTACATCCATCACAGGGCGGCTCAGGGGAGGACATAGGCATCATTTATATTCAGGTATTCTAATGAGGCTCCTGTGTGCTCTGGGCGTGGCCAAGCACTTCTGGGCCCCTCCCCCACCTGCTTGATTTCTCTCCTTGGATCATGTAATGCCACAGCTGTCAATCAAGAAAGAAGGGGGCGGAGAGAGATACCATATAAGGAAGTGGGAGAGTGCGCTGATCTGCATGGCCACGCCCAGGATGCAACCGGCACCTAATTAGCATACAAGAACGATTTCTGGGAAAGAAAGCCTTGGATTTTGACCCTTAAGGTACTTTTTTTTTATTGGGGCTCTAACCCAACAACAGTCGTGTTGTGCTGACAGATCAGATCATTAATCCTGTACATCTGACATGGCGGATGCATCATGATACATGTTCACACCGCAAGCTGCGTCCTGATCCTCCAGGAAGGATCAAAACTGTGATATTAAAGGGGATATCCAGGATTAATAAAACTTTACTACAATCTGTCATAAACAGCGCCACCCCTGTCTACTGGTCACATGTGGTATTACAGCACATTGGGTCCATTCACTTCAATTGAGCTGCAATATCACACACAACCTGTAGACAAGGGGGCGCTGTTTTTGAAGGAAATCAGTCATGTTTATAGAATTCTGCACAACTTCTTTAACCCCAAACCTGGACATTTAGTGAATATTCGAGCTGCTAAACGCGTATAACAAGCGGCTCCGGGTAAAGCTCCGCTGTTCTACAGATAGAGGATCGTGCTACACTTTATTAATCCAAATCACCCAGGCGAGAAATCTCAGGTCGCCTCAGATTTCTATAAACCTGTGAGAAGAGAACGTGCGTCATATTGGGTTTCACTTTATCCACATGTTCTTCCTTGTGCTCATTGAATAGAAAGTCGTCATTTATATACAGAGATTAGAAGCCTCGGCTTGTTAAAGGGGCGCTCCGCTCCGGACAATCCCTGTGTATAAGGCTATGGGCGCATGCAGAGTATTTGGTGCAAATCTGCATCTTCTGGCAGAAAAACAAACCAAAAATGCAAAGCAGATATGATGCAGATTTGATATATATTTAGTGCAGATTTGATGCAGATATGATGCAGATTTGATGCAGATGTGATATATATTTGGTGCAGATGTGATATATATTTGGTGCATTTGGTGCAGATTTGTGCCATGCATTTTTCTTAATGAAGTCAATGGCTGGAAGGACTGAAAAATGCAGGGAAATCTGCATCGACTTCACCTGCTGAAGGTTATTTTCTGCTTCAAATCTGGAAGGAAAAATAAGCAACGAGTGCCCACCACTTCAGGACTCTCATTACGTTTACTGGTTGTAGGAGAGACATGCAAATGTGCAACAAAAAGAAGCCGTGTGTATACGAGGCCTTAGGAGGGTGCTTATATGCAGATCATAAAGGGTACCATGGCCAGGACCACCAGTGACCGCTGTCATCTATGGGGAATCCTGGCAGTGTGAAAATTTCCCTCCAGCACTAAGGTAAAGCACAGTGCCCATATGTATCAATGGGTCAGGTCCTCCAAAAAGAGACACCCCTTAGAAATGAGAGATCCCGAGAAGCCCCCTCCGCTAAATAGCTTCCTATCGGGTACACTAAAATGGATATTTTCAATGATGGAATCTTATACATTTCTGCACCAAACAATGTATCCCTTTATCCCTTTTCCTCTTTTGCATTGTATCTTGGGTTCTAGTAATGTGTCCCTTTATCCCTTTTTCTCTTTTGCGTTGTATCTTGGGTACTAGTAATGTATCCCTTTATCCCTTTTCCTCTTTTGCGTTGTATCTTGGGTTCTAGTAATGTATCCCTTTGTCCCTTTCCCTCTTTTGCGTTGTATCTCTGGTTCTAACAATGTATCCCTTTATCCCTTTTCCTCTTTTGCATTGTATCTTGGGTTCTAGTAATGTGTCCCTTTATCCCTTTTTCTCTTTTGCGTTGTATCTTGGGTTCTAGTAATGTGTCCCTTTATCCCTTTATCCTTTTTGCATTGTATCCTGGGTTCTAACAATGTATCCCTTTATCCCTTTCCCTTTTTTGCGTTGTATCTCGGGTTCTAACAATGTATCCCTTTGTCCCTTTTCCTTTTTTGGCGTTGTATCTTGGGTTCTAGTAATGTGTCCTTTTATCCCTTTTGCGTTGTATCTCGAGTTCTAACAATGTATTCCTTTTGTGTTTTATCTTGGGTTCTAGCAATGTATCCCTTTATCCCTTTTCCTCTGTTGTGTTGTATCTCGGGTTCTAGCAATGTATCCCTTTTACCTCTTTTGCGTTGTATCTTGGGTTCTAACAATGTATCCCTTTTGTGTTGTATCTTGGGTTCTAGCAATGTATCCCTTTTTCCATTTTCCTCTTTTGCGTTGTATCTCGGGTTCTAGTAATGTGTCCCTTTATCCCTTTTCCTCTTTTGTGTTGTATCTCTGGTTCTAGCAATGTGTCCCTTTATCTCTTTTCCTCTTTTGCGTTGTATCTCTGGTTCTAGTAATGTGTCCCTTTATCCCTTTTGCGTTGTATCTTGGGTTCTAACAATGTATCCCTTTATCCCTTTTCCTCTGTTGTGTTGTATCTCGGGTTCTAGCAATGTATCCCTTTTACCTCTTTTGCGTTGTATCTTGGGTTCTAACAATGTATCCCTTTTGTGTTGTATCTTGGGTTCTAGCAATGTATCCCTTTTTCCATTTTCCTCTTTTGCGTTGTATCTCGGGTTCTAGTAATGTGTCCCTTTATCCCTTTTCCTCTTTTGTGTTGTATCTCTGGTTCTAGCAATGTGTCCCTTTATCTCTTTTCCTCTTTTGCGTTGTATCTCTGGTTCTAGTAATGTGTCCCTTTATCCCTTTTGCGTTGTATCTTGGGTTCTAACAATGTATCCCTTTATCCCTTTTCCTCTTTTGCATTGTATCTCTGGCTCTAGATGAACTGACCGTACGATCGATGATGGCGCTGAATTTGCTTTCAAAGGGAAATGATTGATTAATGATTGATGAATGTGTTGGGTATGTGGAAGTTGACTTTGCACGTGCGCCCGGCGGGGTCGGTCCCTACAGTAGCTCAGGTTATACCTGGCTCACACTCAGATAACGACCTGGAAGAGATAGAACATTAACTGTATGGTAAACACACAGAGCCGGGACAGGCTGGCACCTCCTGCCCGGGGAAGGGTCGGGGGCATCCTCACAGGTGACAGATGGGGTTAGGCCGCGGCCTCGTTACAGGAGGGGCTGATGATTACTGCAGAGTAATAAATGCTATTTGCAATGTAATCAGGATAATAAAAGGGATAAAGGAGGAGGAGGAGGAAGCTGGCGGGGAATATTCCATGTAAAATATAGTATTATATAAGATTGGGACGCGGGACAGATGTCTCATCTTATACTAATACTCTGCTCCTGTGGAAGAGGAGGGTGGGAAGGCTCTATGGGAGTCTTACTCTGCGTATGTGCTGCCGTTCATGCTGAGGAAGAGAAAACAGGAGACATGACAACATGCAGAAACAGAGAAAGCAGAGACATACAGACATTCATGGGGGCCGCACACGCCCTGTCCTCCCCGGTATATAGTGAATTGCTCCTCCTCAGCAGACCAGAGTTCAGTGCACAATGGCGGCTTTCATGGAAACAAGTGGCCTCTTATTAGTTATTACTAATGAGGACATTCTTAGCTGTATACAGTAGATGGACACATAATAATGGCCGACCGGTGGTCCAGGCCCAGCAGATGAATCAGATAGAAGGTGCTCCGAGTGGCGGATCTCTCTGTATACCCATTGTGATATAGCAGGGGCTGTATAATGTTATGGAAGAAAATATTAGTACTCACCACTAGTGGACACAGATAGAAAAGGGCCCCTGTGCGGGAACAGTATATGGGCCCTTTTCAGTCCAATAACATCAAAAAGTATCATTTCTACCTCCAAAGCAGGAGATGTGGCCCCCTGACCTCGTGGGCCCCTGTGCAGCTGCACCAATGCTATGTCACCCACCAACACCAATCCCTGCACTATCTTCAATGTCAATGCTTCGGATGGTCCGGGCAGGCTCTGTGTGCTTATCAGGTGTAATTTTTGGGAGTTCGCTGTCTTTCTTATAGAAGTTATAGGACTCAGGATCTCCAACCTGATGGACAAAATATAGGAAACAAAAACATTCCAGACCGGCACCGCTCCACTGATGACCCTGCATCGTTTAGACCAGGCCCGGACTGGAAACAGAGGAGCAAGTGAACCCCCCTGGGGGGCGCTATACATGTCCCTCAGCCCCCTACATAAGCAGAGTAAACTTCATGGACTATATACAGGGAGATCGTGTATCACCAACACTGTCATAAATGCCCCATAGACCCCATCTGGGTCTCTCATACATAAGGATCAGATCTCATTCTTTGCACTGATGAGCAGTAATTGCCCCTAAATGCAGCGTCTACAGATTTAGGTTCTGATCTGGCATAAAGCCTAAAGGTCCCGTTACACGCTTCAATGTCGTTAAGATATCACCAGCGATCTCGGGGGCGCGCGGTCGTTTCCGCCATCGTTTTGACATTGTTGGCGAGATGTCACACGTGTAGATATCGTGGATGACGAACCAACAATCAGCGATCATTCACACAACCCAGGATCGATACTTGTTCACTGATGTGAACAGAAGTCATTACCGACATCGTCATCGCGGTGTCACACACAACGATGCAGCAGTTTGGCTGATCGAGGATCGTCTGATTTATGAACATGTTCTCAAACCTGCGATCAGCGATCCAACGATTTATCATAGTCGTATCTCGGTGTCACACACAACGACGTCCTAACGATGTCGTTTCAACTACTCCAAACCCGTGACGTTTGAGCGATATCATTAACGATCTCGTACCGTGTAACGGGGTTTTTAGTCGTATAACGAGGCTCATTAAAGGGTCAATTATGACTTTTGGGATTGCTACTTCCAATAGGTGGCGCTAGAGTTCACCTACTTCCTTCCTGTAGAGACAATTTTCCTCTCAGACCCTCATTTATCAGTTGGATGGGGGGTCCTCCATCTCCACCCCACTGCATCCCCCAAACAATGCTGCCATCCTTCTATGCTGATGTATAAAGACTGTGTTGGCAGGACATTTGTGAACATGGGTTAGGTAATATTAGCTTGCAGCTGCAGAGTGGGCCCTCAGTATCAATGTTATTGGGGGGCCCTTGAAACCCTGATCCGATTCTGCACGACAACAGTAGTCAGTAACCTCATACAGCCGGAACAGATCTCATACACTGTAATGATGAGGGGCAATCACCCCGAAATGCAGTGTCTGCAGACTAGGGTTCTGATGTGGCGTAAAGCCTAAAATCATACTGCAAGGGTTATTAAAGGGTCAGTTATGACTTTTAGGATTGTCACTTCCAATAGGTGGCGCTAGAGTTCATCTACTTCCTCCCTGAAGAGACAATCTGAACAATAGTCAGCCATTCCAGAAATTGTACCTAAAAGTGGACAACCCCTTTAAGAGTCCCCAGTCTCACGCTGCAGATGGATACAATGTTTCCTTCCACATTACAAAAACTGATGATAGAGAATATAGATTGTGAGCCCCGATGGGGACAGTGTGTGCTATGGAATTAATAGCGCTATGTAAGTGAGTAAATATTATTATTATCCTCCTCCACGGAGCAGATTATAGAGTGGAATCAGGATCCACAATCCTGGAGCTTCTGCTTCTTCCAGAACAGAGAATGTGAAAACTGAAGCCAAACCATGAGCGGATCCAGAGGGATGAGTGTGGGGGAGGGGAGCGTGCCCGGGGGTCCTGGGGCCACATGCACAATCCATGTGGAGCTGGGGGGCACAGAACACAGGACACGCTGGAGCCAATACATGAGCCGTCACAGGCGTGAGGATCCGATGTACAATGGGGCTTATTCTCTAACATGTGATGGACAGAGCGCTAATCAATTCTGTACAGCGGATGTGATGGCTGATCCCGCAGGCTGAGCCGCCGTTCATCCATACATTACTATCTATAGGGCATGATCCATACATTACTACCTATAGGGCATGACCCATACATTACTATCCATAGGGTATGAGCCATACATTACTATCTATAGTGTATGATCCATACATTACTATCTATAGGGTATCATCCATACATTACTATCTTTAGGGCATGATCCATACATTACTATCTATAGGGTATGATCCATACATTACTATCTATAGGGTATCATCCATACATTACTATCTATAGGGAATCATCCATACATTACTATCTATAGGGCATGATCCATACATTACTACCTATAGGGCATGACCCATACATTACTATCCATAGGGTATGAGCCATACATTACTATCTATAGTGTATGATCCATACATTACTATCTATAGGGTATCATCCATACATTACTATCTATAGGGTATCATCCATACATTACTATCTATAGGGAATCATCCATACATTACTATCTATAGGGCATGATCCATACATTACTATCTATAGGGCATGATCCATACATTACTATCTATAGTGTACGATCCATACATTACTATCTATAGGGCATGATCCATACATTACTATCTATGGGGTATCATCAATACATTACTATCTATAGGGCATGATACATACATTACTATCTATAGGGTATCATCAATACATTACTATCTATGGGGTATCATCAATACATTATCTATAGGGCATGATACATACATTACTATCTATAGGGTATCATCAATACATTACTATCTATAGGGCATGATCCATACATCACTATCTATAGAGCATGATCCATAAATTACTATCTATAGTGTATGATCCATACATTACTATCTATAGGGCATGATCCATACATCACTATCTATAGGGCATGATCCATACATTACTATCTATAGGGTATCATCAATACATTACTATCTATAGGGTATCATCAATACATTACTATCTATAGGGTATCATCAATACATTACTATCTATAGGGCATGATCCATACATTACTATCTACAGGGTATCATCAATACATTACTATCTATAGGGCATCATCCATACATTACTATCTATAGGGCATGATCCATACATTACTATCTATAGGGTATCATCAATACATTACTATCTATAGGGCATGATCAATACATTACTATCTATAGGGTATGATCAATACATTACTATCTATAGGGTATCATCAATACATTACTATCTATAGGGTACCATCCATACATTACTATCTATAGGGTACCATCCATACATTACTATCTATAGTGTATGATCCATACATTACTATCTATAGGGTACCATCCATACATTACTATCTATAGTGTATGATCCATACATTACTATCTATAGGGTATCATCAATACATTACTATCTATAGGGCATGATCCATACATTACTATCTATAGGGTATCATCAATACATTACTATCTATAGGGCATGATCAATACATTACTATCTATAGGGCATGATCAATACATTACTATCTATAGGGTATCATCAATACATTACTATCTATAGGGTATCATCAATACATTACTATCTATAGGGTACCATCCATACATTACTATCTATAGTGTATGATCCATACATTACTATCTATAGGGTACCATCCATACATTACTATCTATAGTGTATGATCCATACATTACTATCTATAGGGTACCATCCATACATTACTATCTATAGGGTATCATCCATACATTACTATCTATAGTGTATGATCCATGCATTACTATCTATAGGGTACCATCCATACATTACTATCTATAGGGTATCATCCATACATTACTATCTATAGTGTATGATCCATACATTACTATCTATAGTGTATGATCCATACATTACTATCTATAGGGTACCATCCATACATTACTATCTATAGGGTATGATCCATACATGTGGGGGTAAGGCAGGTGGTGGCTGCAGGGGTGGGGCAGGCGGTGGCTGTGGGGTGGGCGGGGATGGGGCAGGTGGTGGCTGTGGGGATGAGGCAGGTGGTGGCTGCAGGGGTGGGGCAGGCGGTGGCTGTGGGGGTGGGGCAGGCGGTGGCTGTGGGGGTGGGGCAGGCAGTGGCTGTGGGGGTGGGGCAGGCGGTGGCTGCAGGGTTGGGGCGGGCGGTGGCTGTGGGGTGGGCGGGGATGGGGCAGGTGGTGGCTGTGGGGATGAGGCAGGTGGTGGCTGCAGGGGTGGGGCAGGCGGCGGCTGTGGGGGTGGGGCAGGCGGTGGCTGTGGGGGTGGGGCAGGCAGTGGCTGTGGGGGTGGGGCAGGCGGTGGCTGCAGGGGTGGGGCAGGCGGTGGCTGCAGGGGTGGGGCAAGCGGTGGCTGCAGGGGTGGGGCAGGCGGTGGCTGCGGGGGTGGGGCAGGCGGTGTCTGTGGGGGTGGGGCAGGCAGTGGCTGTGGGGGTGGGGCAGGCGGTGGCTGCAGGGGTGGGGCAGGCGGTGGCTGCGGGGGTGGGGCAGGCGGTGGCTGCAGGGGTGGGGCAGGCGGTGGCTGTGGGGGTGCGGCAGGCGGTGGCTGCAGGGGTGGGGCAGGCGGCGGCTGTGGGGGGTGGGGCAGGCGGTGGCTGTGGGGGTGGGGCAGGCAGTGGCTGTGGGGGTGGGGCAGGCGGTGGCTGCAGGGGTGGGGCAGGCGGTGGCTGCAGGGGTGGGGCAGGCGGTGGCTGCAGGGGTGGGGCAGGCGGTGGCTGCAGGGGTGGGGCAGGCGGTGGCTGTGGGGGTGGGGCAGGCAGTGGCTGTGGGGGTGGGGCAGGCGGTGGCTGTGGGGGTGGGGCAGGCGGTGGCTGCAGGGGTGGGGCAGGCGGTGGCTGTGGGGGTGGGGCAGGCGGTGGCTGTGGGGGTGGGGCAGGCGGTGGCTGCAGGGGTGGGGCAGGCGGTGGCTGTGGGGGTGGGGCAGGCGGTGGCTGCAGGGGTGGGGCAGGCGGTGGCTGTGGGGGTGCGGCAGGTGGTGGCTGCTCCCCTGGACCTGCGCCAAGGAGCCAGAGATGAATTTACTGTGTGGATTTGGGAGGAGCGCCTCTGTGTACATGGATGTAATATGTGACACCTCTATAGAAGCGTATGACAGTTTACATGGCGGCTTCCTATAACAATGGCACAGTCTATAGGACAATCATAGTTTCCAGTAACAGAGTTGCACACTCCTTCAGTTGTCTGTATGCTCCTCCTCCGCCTTTGGAATAAGTCTGTGTGCACGCCATTTTTTCATTTATTCTATAGGACAATCATAGGACACAGTAATGCTGTCATGTATCCAAGTCTCATAGTGATATACAATTGTTATTGATATTGATTGTTATAACGGACTGTTCTGTAATTATCGCCCCATTTACTAGGTCTCATCCTATAGGTCAGTCCTGAACATGACGACGTTTCACCCCTGTATATCTGTATATATGAGCTCCCGCCTGTGATTAGGGGCAGGAGAGGAGCAGATGACCCTATAGCCTGTGATATAGGAGGGAGGCGAGGAGCAGATGACCCTATAGCCTGTGATATAGGAGGGAGGATACCAGCACCCCTGTGTACGGGGGAGGCCGGAGTGTATTTTTGTTCTCCGATACTGTGTTACATTGTTTCTCCCTTACTGACAATTTCTCAATGACATGTGTAAAGACGACATTTTGCACGTTCCTCTGGTGACACAATGTAACAGGCGCTGCAGCTGTATAAAGCATCTTTGCCTTTTTTTGTAATTTCACCGCTCTTTGCAGAGATATTTTTTGCACCCAAACAGTTAATTTTTTTTACAGTACCAGTGGGAGTTACCAGAGACATTTCACTGGGGCGTGTACTTCTTCCTCTCTCCAACACTGACCAATCACAAGCAGGCAGCAACATACTGGGGAAAATAGAACACACCCCCAATATAGGAGAACAAGCTCAGTGTGAGACATGCAGGGATATCTGCTCTCTCCACTGCGGAGTGATGAGCGCTGCCGCACAGCAGACACGAGAGTGATTGATGGATAGCTTTCAGGTCCAATCTTTGGTGGGTAGTATGGGGGGGGGGTGATGCTGCAGACTTTGAGTCTCATTATAAGGGTGGAAACACACTATGCAAGCTGCATGCAAGTGTCCCACATGCCTCTTGCATGAGTCACCTGGCCCGACCCCTGCTTCTCTGAGCAGGATGGTGGAGCTCTATGGAAACACAAGCAGTTCCACGCTCCCAGTCATAGAGGCAGGGGTCAGGCCGGGTGACTCATGGGAGATGCATGTGAGACATAAGTGTATCTCTGCCCTTACACATCTAGTAGCTCTCTTCTCATAGGGCTGCCAGCTCTGCCAATCATAAACAGGAATCCACACATAAAGGGAGAGAGAACATATGTCCACTATAGGTTAGGATTCGCTCTGTGTAATGTCAGCCTGCTCTCCCCACTGCAGTGATCAATATGCCAGATACAGCAGACCTGAGTGTGAGTAACAGCGGGTGGAGGGGCGTACAGAACAGATGGCAGCTCTACACTTGCTTTGACCATACAAATGTGTATTAAATGTGAATGTAATAAGTGTCACCTTCTGCAGCACTGCCCCTCCCCCGCCCCTGCCTGCCAGAGAGGAGAGCTGCCCATAGCTCACTGGGGGTCTGCTGTTCTCCAGCACCTCATCAGATATCCCTACACCTCTCACACTGAGCCTGGTCTAAGCTATGTTAGGGGCGTGGTTTTTTTTCCTGTCTGTTTATGATTTGTCGGCATCATACAGGGAGAAGAAGTGCACGCCCCTCGGCATCATACAGGGAGAAGAAGGACACGCCCCCAGTGCAATCTCCCAGATTAAGTCTCCTGGGGTTTAGGTACAGAATATTGTGAGTTACAGGATATCATCAGCAGAAAGTCAAAATATAAATCTGCAGCCACTATGACATTGTGAGTCCAATACATGAGACATGTGCTAATACATGAGACATGTGCTAATACATGAGACATGTGCTAATACATGAGACATGTGCTAATACATGAGACATGTGCTAATACATGAGACATGTGCTAATACATGAGACATGTGCTAATACATGAGACATGTGCTAATACATGAGACATGTGCTAATACATGAGACATGTGCTAATACATGAGACATGTGCTAATACATGAGACATGTGCTGATCGTTCATTCATCTCTATATATTCAGGGCGAGTCCTGCACAGGTATGAATGGACCCGGCCATTCTTGCGGTGATTCTTTATTTTTGTTAATGTTCTTCTTATATTTGAGCTTCACTTATTGTGTAACATGTAGAATTTACAGCTGCGTCTATATAACTTGTGTATTGAAAGTTTCTGTGTGATATCAGACACGTCCCCACATTACACAGAGGCTTTATTTATTATCTCTCAATTATTTATGTAAACTGGTTAGCATTGTATATGGTGGCTCAGTGGTTAGCACTGTATATGGTGGGTCAGTGGTTAGCACTGTATATGATGGCTCAGTGGTTAGTACTGTATGGAGGCTCAGTGGTTAGCATTGTATATGGTGGCTCAGTGGTTAGCACTGTATATGGTGGCTCAGTGGTTAGCACTGTATACGGTGGCTCAGTGGTTAGCACTGTATATGGTGGCTCAGTGGTTAGCATTGTATATGGTGGCTCAGTGGTTAGCACTGTATATGGTGGCTCAGTGGTTAGTACTGTATACGGTGGCTCAGCGGTTAGCACTGTATATGGTGGCTCAGTGGTTAGCACTGTATACGGTGGCTCAGTGGTTAGCACTGTATACGGTAGCTCAGTGGTTAGCACTGTATATGGTGGCTCAGTGGTTAGCACTGTATATGGTGGTTCAGTGGTTAGCACTGTATATGGTGGTTCAGTGGTTAGCACTGTATGGTGGCTCAGTGGTTAGCACTGTATATGGTGGCTCAGTGGTTAGCACTGTATATGGTGGCTCAGTGGTTAGCACTGTAATGGTGGCTCAGTGGTTAGCACTGTATATGTGGCTCAGTGGTTAGCACTGTATATGGTGGCTCAGTGGTTAGCACTGTATATGGGGCTCAGTGGTTAGCACTGTATATGGTGGCTCAGTGGTTAGCACTGTATATGGTGGCTCAGTGGTTAGCACTGTATATGGTGGCTCAGTGGTTAGCACTGTATATGGTGGCTCAGTGGTTAGCACTGTATGGTGGCTCAGTGGTTAGCACTGTATGGTGGCTCAGTGGTTAGCTCTGTATGGTGGCTCAGTGGTTAGCACTGTATATGGTGGCTCAGTGGTTAGCACTGTATACGGTGGCTCAGTGGTTAGCACTGTATATGGTGGCTCAGTGGTTAGCACTGTATATGGTGGCTCAGTGGTTAGCACTGTATATGGTGGCTCAGTGGTTAGCACTGTATGGTGGCCTCAGTGGTTAGCACTGTATATGGTGGCTCAGTGGTTAGCACTGTATGGTGGCTCAGTGGTTAGCACTGTGTATGGGGGCTCAGTGGTTAGCACTGTATGGTGGCTCAGTGGTTAGCACTGTGATATGGTGGCTCAGTGGTTAGCACTGTATGGTGGCTCAGTGGTTAGCACTGTATGGTGGCTCAGTGGTTAGCACTGTGTATGGTGGCTCAGTGGTTAGCACTGTATATGGTGGCTCAGTGGTTAGCACTGTATATGGTGGCTCAGTGGTTAGCACTGTGTATGGGGGCTCAGTGGTTAGCACTGTGTATGGTGGCTGCTCAGTGGTTAGCACTGTATAGGTTGGCTCAGTGGTTAGCACTGTATATGGTGGCTCAGTGGTTAGCACTGTATACGGTGGCTCAGTTATTAGCACAGTTATACGTGTTGGCTCAGTAGTTAGCACTGTATATGGTGGCTCAGTGGTTAGCACTGTATATGGTGGCTCATGGTTAGCACTGTATATGGTGGCTCAGTGGTTTAGCACTGTATATGGTGGCTCAGTGGTTAGCACTGTATATGGTGGCTCAGTGGTTAGCACTGTATACGTGGCTCAGTGGTTATCACTGTATATGGTGGCTCAGTGGTTAGCACTGTATATGGTGGCTCAGTGGTTAGCACTGTATACGGTGGCTCAGTGGTTGCACTGTATATGGTGGCTCAGTGGTTAGCACTGTATAGGTGGCTCAGTGGTTAGCACTGTGTATGGGGGCTCAGTGGTTGCACTGTATACGGTGGCTCAGTGGTTAGCACTGTAATGGTGGCTCAGTGGTTAGCACTGTGTATGGGGCTCAGTGTTGCTTCGGTCACTGTAAGGTCATGGTGAGGTAGGGCTCAGTGGTTAGCACTGTATATGGTGGCTCAGTGGTTAGCACTGTATATGGTGGCTCAGTGGTTAGCACTGTAATGGTGGCTCAGTGGTTAGCACTGTATATGGTGGCTCAGTGGTTAGCACTGTATATGGTGGCTCAGTGGTTAGCACTGTATATGGTGGCTCAGTGGTTAGCACTGTATGGTGGCTCGTCAGTGTGTTTAGCACTGTGTATGGGGGCTCAGTGGTTAGCACTGTATATGGTGGCTCAGTGGTTAGCACTGTATATGGTGGCTCAGTGGTTAGCACTGTATATGGTGGCTCAGTGGTTAGCACTGTATATGGTGGCTCAGTGGTTAGCACTATATATGGTGGCTCAGTGGTTAGCACTGTATATGGTGGCTCAGTGGTTAGCACTGTATATAGTGGCTCAGCGGTTAGCACTGTATACGGTGGCTCAGTGGTTAGCACTGTATATAGTGGCTCAGTGGTTAGCACTGTACATGGTGGCTCAGTGGTTAGCACTATATATGGTGGCTCAGTGGTTAGCACTGTATATGGTGGCTCAGTGGTTAGCACTGTATATAGTGGCTCAGCGGTTAGCACTGTATATGGTGGCTCAGTGGTTAGCACTGTATATAGTGGCTCAGTGGTTGGAACTGAATGGTGGCTCAGTGGTTAGCACTGTATATGGTGGCTCGGTGGTTAGCACTGTCAGGGCCGCACCGTCCATTGGACAAGGTGAGCCCTGTCATTCAGGCGGCAGCCGGCAGGGGGAGCGGCAGTGCAGAAGCGGCGCCTCATGCACGCAGCCTCCCCCTGTCATGGCGCCGGCCGCTCACCCCGAGCGCACCGCAGGTAAGCGGCGCGACCCAGGGAGAGGGACAGAAGAGGCGCCCACGGCTCAACAGCACCCCCCCCCCCGGTACTCACGGCCGCGGCCCAGGCGGCAGAGGGGGGGTCGCCCCCCCCCCCAGGGGGCGTGCATAGTCTGGCTCCACGTAGCACCCCCAACCCCACCGCACCCGGGTATCGGTTGCCAGCTCAGGGCGGCAGGGGCTATGGTGCACCCTGAGCACTGTATACGGTGGCTCAGTAGTTAGCACTGTATATGGTGGCTCAGTGGTTAGCACTGTATGGTGGCTCAGTGGTTAGCACTGTATATGGTGGCTCAGTGGTTAGCACTGTATATGGTGGCTCAGTGGTTAGCACTGTATGGTGGCTCAGTGGTTAGCACTGTATATGGTGGCTCAGTGGTTAGCACTGTATATGGAGGCTCAGTGGTTAGCACTGTATGGTGGCTCAGTGGTTAGCACTGTATATGGTGGCTCAGTGGTTAGCACGTATATGGTGGCTCAGTGGTTAGCACTGATATGGTGGCTCAGTGGTTAGCACTGTATATGGTGGCTCAGTGGTTAGCGCTGTATATGGTGGCGCAGTGGTTAGCACTGTATGGTGGCTCAGTGGTTAGCACTGTATATGGTGGCTCAGTGGTTAGCACTGTATGGTGGCTCAGTGGTTAGCACTGTATACTGGTGGCTCAGTGGTTAGCACTGTATATGGTGGCTCAGTGGTTAGCACTGTATATGGGGCTCAGTGGTTAGCACTGTATGGTGGCTCAGTGGTTAGCACTGTATATGGTGGCTCAGTGGTTAGCACTGTATGGTGGCTCAGTGGTTAGCACTGTATACTGGTGGCTCAGTAGTTAGCACTGTATATGGAGGCTCAGTGGTTAGCACTGTATATGGTGGCTCAGTAGTTAGCACTGTATATGGTGGCTCAGTGGTTAGCACTGTAACGGTGGCTCAGTGGTTAGCACTGTATACGGTGGCTCAGTGTTAGCACTGTATATGGTGGTTCAGTGGTTAGCACTGTATGTGGTGGCTCAGTGGTTAGCACTGTATATGGTGGCTCAGTAGTTAGCACTGTATATGGTGGCTCAGTGGTTAGCACTGTATATGGTGGCTCAGTGGTTAGCACTGTATACGGTGGCTCAGTGGTTAGCACTGTATGGTGGCTCAGTGGTTAGCACTGTATACGGTGGCTCAGTGGTTAGCACTGTATCGGTGGCTCAGTGGTTAGCACTGTATATGGTGGCTCAGTGGTTAGCACTGTATACGGTGGCTCAGTGTTAGCACTGTATATGGTGGCTCAGTGGTTAGCACTGTTATGGTGGCTCAGTGGTTAGCACTGTATATGGTGGCTCAGTGTTAGCACTGTATATGGTGGCTCAGTGGTTAGCACTGTATATGGTGGCTCAGTGGTTAGCACTGTATGGTGGCTCAGTGGTTAGCACTGTATATGGTGGCTCAGTGGTTAGCACTGTATATGGTGGCTCAGTGGTTAGCACTGTATGGTGGCTCAGTGGTTAGCACTGTATATGGTGGCTCAGTGGTTAGCACTGTATAAGGTGGCTCAGTGGTTAGCACTGTAATGGTGGCTCAGTGGTTAGCACTGTATATGGTGGCTCAGTGGTTAGCACTGTATACGGTGGCTCAGTGGTTAGCACTGTATAGTGGCTCAGTGGTTAGCACTGTATATGGTGGTCTCAGTGGTTAGCACTATATGGTGGCTCAGTGGTTAGCACTGTATACGGTGGCTCAGTGGTTAGCACTGTATATGGTGGCTCAGTGGTTAGCACTGTATATGGTGGCTCAGTGGTTAGCACTGTATACGTTGGCTCAGTGGTTAGCACTGTATATGGTGGCTCAGTGGTTAGCACTGTATGGTGGCTCAGTGGTTAGCACTGTATATGGTGGCTCAGTGGTTAGCACTGTATACGGTGGCTCGTGGTGCCTCTCTCAGTGGTTAGCACTGTATGGTGGCTCAGTGGTTAGCACTGTATATGGTGGCTCAGTGGTTAGCACTGTATGGTGGCTCAGTGGTTAGCACTGTATATGGTGGCTCAGTGGTTAGCACTGTATATGGTGACTCAGTGGTTAGCACTGTATATGGTGGCTCAGTGGTTAGCACTGTATGGTGGCTCAGTGGTTAGCACTGTATATGGTGGCTCAGTGGTTAGCACTGTATATGGTGACTCAGTGGTTAGCACTGTATATGGTGGCTCAGTGGTTAGCACTGTATACGGTGGCTCAGTGGTTAGCACTGTATATGGTGGCTCAGTGGTTAGCACTGTATATGGTGGCTCAGTGGTTAGCACTGTATATGGAGGCTCAGTGGTTAGCACTGTATATGGTGGCTCAGTGGTTAGCACTGTATATGGTGACTCAGTGGTTAGCACTGTATATGGAGGCTCAGTGGTTTGCTCTGCAGTTTTGCAGTTCCGGGGTCCTGGATTCAAATCCCACCAAGAACGACATCTATATGCAGTTTGTATGTTCCCCATTTTCTTCGGATTCTGCCCACACTACAAACACTGACAGTGAATATAGATTGTGAGCCCCGATGGGGACAGTGATGATGTATGTAAAGTGCTGTGAGATTAATGGGGCTATATATAAGTGAATAAATATTATTATATTATATTTATAGCAGAGACCAGTTCCCTACATTACACAGAGACTTGATGATATAAATCCAATAATATAAGTCACAATATTGGAGACCTGAGATGCTTTTGTGTCTTTCCTGGGAAATCCCTGCTGTGTCACCGGTGATCTCACCCTTATCTGTAGTGAGATGTGCACAGAGACGTCGGTGCTGTCACGTTGTGTCGCCCACACGTCTTATCAGACGAGCTTTTATTACTGATTATATTTCCATTTTTAGGTTTTATTTAGAATCTACGAATCAGAAATCTCTTGTTACAAAGTATCGCAGACCCGCCCCCCCGGGTGTACAGCGCTGTATACTGTGGAGTCTTCAGCCCGGACACGACTCATTGTGATCTATACGGTCAAGACAAGGTGCATTTACCGATAACGGACAAGATAAAGCGTCTGAATGAACCTGGCAGAGGCCGTTCCCTAATTACAGACAGTAAAGTCTTCGGCTTTGTTCACATTGCAGTCAGTGACGTCAGGGATCTATCAGACACCCTGAAAAATGGGCGAACCCCCTAACATGGGAGATGAGTGTGATGGAGGAGATGGAGTCGGCCTGACCAGCAGATATACACAATAATGTGGATCACTATGGGAAGTCTCCGGCTGTGTCCCCACTGCGCCCTTCTGCAGCACCCACAGCTCTGTAATGAAGCTTTATGGGATTTTCCACAATCCGTGCCCTCAGGGGCATTTATTCTTATGTGTTTGCAATTAACTTGCAGCCCGTTTTTGGGCTGCGTTTTCCCCATAGACTCCATTCTACCCCCCCAAAAAAGCACCACAAACAGATGGGTATTCACACACTGCATTTCTGATGCTTTTTTCCTGCGATTTCCAAAACAAAATCTTCCTCCGTGCTCACTGGCAGAAGGACCTGCAGGTATCGTCCTATCAGAGCCAGAGCCTGCGTACCATGTGACAGCCTGAGTCACATGGTGCAAGGTCCTGACAGGTAGAGAAAGACAGGTCCTGCTGCTGCACAGAGAAAGAATCACCTGGGATCGCTGGGTAGGGAGAGAAATTGCGCGTCTGTCTCAATTTGTGTGTCCCCTTAATTGTGCTGCACAAACACAGCACAAAAAAAAGCGCAGTGGGCACTTAACATGGCCCGCGAGGAGAGGGCCCACGACCCGCGAAGAGGGGGGTGCATGGCCCGCGAGGAGGAGGGAGCAGGACTGGAGAGGAGGGGGTGCAAGGCCTACGAAGAGGGGGCTTACGGGCTGCGAGGAGGGGGCGCACGGCCCGCGAGGAGGGGGCCCACGACCCGCGAAGAGAGGGGTGCATGGCCCGCGAGGAGGAGGGAGCAGGACCGGAGAGGAGGGGGTGCAAGGCCTACGAAGAGGGGGCTTACGGGCTGCAAGGAGGGGGCGCACGGCCCGCGAGGAGGAGGAGGAGGAGATCAATACTCCCGCCCGCACTCCTGCCCCCCGAGCTGCACACTTCTCACACCTATTTGATCTCCGGTTGTGTCAGGATCCTGCACACAATTTATGAGTCCACAAAATAGAACTAAAAGGTTTGGCTGTTTCTTTGAGTACTTTGTTACTGTAACCTTAATACGTCATCACGTTACAGTGAACCGGTCCGGTCAGCTGCATTCTCCAAGGTGATCAGTTACTTTAGAGACAACCTGTCCATCCTCCAGAAATGTTTTAATAAGGATTTGCAGTCTGCATGACATAACTATTCTGGAGTATAGCGTTTCTTGGTCGTCTGCTTTGTGTCGTTTCTCCCCATAATCCTGTTAGAAACCATGAGAATAAATTCCCAGGAATCTTTCCAATTTTTCTACCTTTTGCTATAACAATAAATGTCAATTTGTTCCAAGATTGTTTCAGCTGCTGAGAGGAGCAATACTGCACTATGGCCAGCAGAGGGCAGCACTTACCAGCAATGTGCTTTAAAACTCATTCATCTCACACAGCAAGTGACACAAACATGCAGATAAATCATGGAAGATCAGGGTGTACTCACATTGTACCAGCTCTGGCTCTTCTGCAAGAAGAAAGAAAAGAGGTTACTGCTTTATCATCCTTTACAGAGTGTAACAACACAGCAACAAAAGGGTTAAATGAGGATTTAGGGGAAAACTAGGTCACATAGAAAGATATCACATGATATATTATCACTGCAAGAATGAATGTCCCTGTGCAGAAATCTACTGCACCCGCCATCTCCTGCAGCCTGGCACCAATACTGCTATATACACATATATACATATTGTGAGGCAGTGCCAGGTGTCATATATGGAGGGCGCTATGTATCCCTAGAATGGGCATAGAATCGCACTGAGACCCGCAGGGGTACATTGTCTTCACAGCTACTGCTGGGGGGGGGCAGCATAAAGTGTGAACTTAGACAACATATTTGGTCAAGTCGTTTAGGAACATCTGATTGGGGCTTTTATTTTTGGAGAGATCTGTAGGATGGTAGTGGGACAGATCTCTCCCTCCAGCCGGGATCTTGCAACTGTCCCATGTCCACAATTCCTATGTTAGCTAATTATAGTAAAGGGTAGGGGGTGTGATAGTTGCGCACACACACACACACACACACACACGCCGGACATACCCTGGAGATGGACGATGGGGTCACATGTCAGAGCAGGAGCCCCCGCAGGACGGACCCTGGATGTGGATGATGGGGTCACATGTCAGAGCAGGAGCCCCCGCAGGACGGACCCTGGATGTGGATGATGGGGTCACATGTCAGAGCAGGAGCCCCCGCCGGACGGACCCTGGATGTGGATGATGGGGTCACATGTCAGAGCAGCAGCCTCCACAGGACGGACCCTGGATGTGGATCATGGGGTCACAAGTCTGAGCAGGAGCCCCCGCCGGACAGACCCTGGATGTGGATCATGGGGTCACAAGTCTGAGCAGGAGCCCCCGCCGGACAGACCCTGGATGTGGATCATGGGGTCACAAGTCTGAGCAGGAGCCCCCGCTGGACAGACCCTGGATGTGGATGATGGGGTCACATGTCAGAGCAGGAGCCCCCGCCGGACATACCCTGGATGTGGATGATGGGGTCACATGTCAGAGCAGGAGCCCCTGCCGGACAGACCCTGGATGTGGATGATGGGGGTCACATGTCAGAGCAGGAGCCCCCGCCGGACAGACCCTGGATGTGGATCATGGGGTCACAAGTCTGAGCAGGAGCCCCCGCTGGACATACCCTGGATGTGGATGATGGGGGTCACAAGTCTGAGCAGGAGCCCCCGCCGGACATACCCTGTAGATGGATGATGGGGTCCATGTGCTGCACCAGTTCTGGTGCTCCTAAGACCTCTAATACTCCAAAGCAGTCTGACCAGCCATTGCCCCCCCAATTATACATGTTATATTGCCTACTAGTAGTTTTAATCTTCTGGCTGATATATATCAGCCATAAATCATGGGGACAGGTTTGTATTACTCAGCGCCTCGTGGTTCTATGTCTCCATTCTGCTATTTATGGGTAGAGCAAAATGTAACAGCTCATCTCGGGTGTAATTCCAGGCGTCACCAGTAAGAGGCGCTGCGCTCTGCTCTATGTGCCAGGTACAAGGTGGGTGATTGCAGACATATAAAATCCAATCTAAGAAGCAGAGGAGCCTGGCCAAAGAACAACGCAAATCCTTTATTCATTACATATACAATAAAATCTAATAATAAGATGATCCCAGGAGATGTCACATTAAGGCACTCACCATACAGGGTTATACACCTATAACAAGTGACTCAATGATGAACACAATCAATTCCTCATATCCAAATTCAGGATGTCGGCACAGGTCACCGATATAAACATCTGTGAGACACGGAGTCACAAAGTGCAGAGAAATAAACCTAAATGTCAGGACTGGACCCAAATCCAGCTGAAGGACTGAAGCCAGGAGCAAAGGCTCAACAGAGGCCACGAGCGGCACAGATCAGCTGAGACACGCAGGGCTGCGGGGTGGGTTTGGTGTGGGCCCTTGGGATGGATTTGGTGTGAGTGGTTGGGATGGCCATGGCAAAAGATTGGTGTGCGTTGCTGGTCTGTTGATGGAGTGGATTTAGTGTGGATGGTTGGGATGGCTGTGGTGTTGGCTTGGTGTGGTCCTTGGGATGGCTGTGGGGTGGGTTTGCTGTGGGTGGTTGGGATGGCCGTGGAGTGGGTTTGGTGAAGGTGGTTGGGATGGCCTTGGAGTGGGTTTGGTGTGGGTCCTAGGGATGGCTATGGGGTGGGTTTGGTGTGGGTGGTTGGGATGGCCGTGGTGTTGGTTTGGTATGAGTAGTTGGGATGGCCATGGTGTTGGTTTGGTGTGGGTGGTTGGGATGGCCGTGGTGTTGGTTTGGTATGAGTAGTTGGGATGGCCGTGGAGTGGGTTTGGTATGGGTCCTTGGGATGGATATGGGGTGGGTTTGGTGTGGGACCTTGGGATGGCCGTGGGGTGGGTTTGGTGTGGGACCTTGGGATGGCCGTGGGGTGGGATTGGTGGGGGTTGCTGGGATGACAGTGGTGTGGGTTTGGTATGAGTAGTTGGGATGGCCGTGGAGTGGGTTTGGTGGGGATTGCTGGGATGGCTGTGCGATTGGTTTGGTGTGGGTGGTTGGGATGGCCATAGTGTTGGTTTGGTGTAGGTGGTTGGGATGGCCGTGGAGTGGGTTTGGTGTGGGTGGTTGGGATGGCCGTGGGTTGCGATTCATGGGGGTTGCTGGGATGGCCGTGGTGTTGATTTGGTGTGGGTGGTTGGGATGGATATGGGGTGGGTTTGGTGTGGGACCTTGGGATGGCCGTGGGGTGGGATTGGTGGGGGTTGCTGGGATGGCCGTGGTGTTGGTTTGGTATGAGTAGTTGGGATGGCCGTGGAGTGGGTTTGGTGGGGATTGCTGGGATGGCTGTGCGATTGGTTTGGTGTGGGTGGTTGGGATGGCCATAGTGTTGGTTTGGTGTAGGTGGTTGGGATGGCCGTGGAGTGGGTTTGGTGTGGGTGGTTGGGATGGCCGTGGGTTGCGATTCATGGGGGTTGCTGGGATGGCCGTGGTGTTGATTTGGTGTGGGTGGTTGGGATGGATATGGGGTGGGTTTGGTGTGGGACCTTGGGATGGCCGTGGGGTGGGATTCGTGGGGGTTGCTGGGATGGCCGTGGGGTGGGTTTGGTGTGGGACCTTGGGATGGCTGTGGGGTGGGATTCGTGGGGGTTGCTGGGATGGCTGTGGAGTGGGTTTGGTGTGGGTGGTTGGGATGGCCAAGGAGTGGGTTTGGTGTGGGTGGTTGGGATGGATATGGGGTGGGTTTGGTGTGAGTCCTTGGGATGGCCGTGGGGTGGGTTTGGTGTGGGTGGTTGGGATGGCCATGGGGTGGGTTTGGTGTGGGACCTTGGGATGGCCGTGGGGTGGGTTTGGTGTGGGTGGTTGGGATGGCCGTGGGGTGGGTTTGGTGTGGGACCTTGGGATGGCTGTGGGGTGGGTTTGGTGTGCGTTGCTGGTCTGGTGATGGGGAGGGTTTTGTAAGACTTTTCCTGGTCACAGGATGGGTTACGCCCAAATCTGCAGAACTGTAAATTGAAGAACAGACCTGACAATCTAGACCCCAAACAACCTGTAATTATTCCCCAATTCCTGCCCCTGACCCCTCTGTGTGCTCCTGTCCAGAGCGAGCAGCGGCTGTGAGTGATGCGGTTAGTAATGATGGTCACAATGTAACAATAAGTGTCGATTACAGGAAAAGCAGTGATCGCTTCCTCCTGTAAATCTGCCTTGGGGAAGGGTAATGTAGTCTGAGGCTTCACCATTTACATCATTATAAACCTTCTAATCATTGATTACCTGTACAGCAGTCCTATGTAAAAGCCAATGTATCCCCACCATGAGCGGAGCCTAATGACAACCTTGGCTCAGCCGCATCTATTCCCATTCATAGGGCAGAGAATCAGGGGACAGCAATGGTCAGAGCAGGGTTAATATCCGGGAAGTGGGGCGACGTCTCTCCAGAAATAGAAAACCATTCACTTAATGCTGACAATCTGATCAGAAATGGCTGAGCGCAGCGATTTCCAGGCTCCGCGCTGCACCGGGGGATCTTGTTCCTGAGGCTGTAATTACCAAGGAAGGAAAGTTCAAGGATGGGTAAAAAAGAAAAAAATAAGAAGTGCTTTTTTATTTTTTTTTGCAAATATTCAAATGTATAAAATGGCGGCACCATAAAGCTGAAAAATCAGGAGATGAAGGGATGTTATGGCTGTTCATCCCCTGATGTGTGAACGGTACCCGATCCACCCCTCAGTCCTGACTCCTCTGTGGTGCAAGTGCGCCCTCTGGTGGACAACACCACTCCCTGCCCCACACATCAATGCTCTGAAGGCTGTTTATGGCACAGAAATTAATGTAAATTGAATTTTAAGATTATAAGGAGGGGGTTAGGTTCTGGTAGACGGCCTCCTTCTGATGGATTGACAACCACCGTGCTCTTCCAGCCCGATCTACATGTGGCGAGTACTCCAGATTTTTCCAGAGGACCACCATGGATTTCTACAACCAAAAGGTGGGAGCCCGGGTCCACATGTAAAAAGGTGCAGACAAGATCCCTTTAAGTCATTTCTATCTGCCTAATGCAAATCTATAGCATCCGCCTGCCCCAGTATTCATTATAGGGAGGCGTCCCAGTGCTGGGGTCATAGGACGAGTATCAGGACATCATTATTAATGGGGCAGGTGTATTTCTGTGGCACGGACTCCTCAGAGCCCTGCTACATCTCATACACGTGACACAAAGCTCCTGAGCCTCTATACCGGGATGTTACACACAACCGCAACACACTGGTCCAGAATAGCAAGGGATCGGCTTCCAGCATCCCACAAGAAGAAGCTGGGTGGGAAGACATGAAAAGGGGAGTATAGATGTCTTAGGTCATTGGCAGAATGTAGGGACCTTGTGGGGGGAGTAAACAAGTATGAGGGAGGCGTGCGGTGCAGCACTGAGGAGAGGACGGGTAGGGTGATTGAGATGAGGAGGAGATGTAGGATGGTGCAGCACTGTGGAGGGGACGGGTAGGGTGGTAGAGATGAGGAGGAGATGTAGGATGGTGCAGCACTGAGGAGAGGACGGGTAGGGTGATAAAGATGAAGAGGAAATGTAGGATGGTGCAGCATTGTGGAGAGGACAGGTAGGATGGTAGAGATGAAAAGATGTAGGATGGTGCAGCACTGTGGAGAGGATGGGTAGGATGGTAGAGATGAGGAGGAGATGTAGGGTGGGGCAGCATAGAGAAGAGGACGGGTAGGGTGGTAGAAATGAGGAGGAGATGTAGGATGGTGCAGCACTGAGGAGAGGACGGGTAGGGTGATAAAGATGAAGAGGAAATGTAGGATGGTGCAGCATTGTGGAGAGGACAGGTAGGATGGTAGAGATGAAAAGATGTAGGATGGTGCAGCACTGTGGAGAGGACGGGTAGGATGGTAGAGATGAGGAGGAGATGTAGGATGGTGCAGCACTGAGGAGAGGATGGGTAGGATGGTAGAGATGAGGAGGAGATGTAGGATGGTGCAGCACTGAGGAGAGGATGGGTAGGATGGTAGAGATGAGGAGGAGATGTAGGATGGTGCAGCACTGAGGAGAGGATGGGTAGGATGGTAGAGATGAGGAGGAGATGTAGGATGGTGCAGCACTGAGGAGAGGATGGGTAGGATGGTAGAGATGAGGAGGAGATGTAGGATGGTGCAGCACTGAGGAGAGGATGGGTAGGATGGTAGAGATGAGGAGGAGATGTAGGATGGTGCAGCACTGAGGAGAGGACGGGTAGGGTGGTAAAGATGAGATGGGGCAGTGAGTGGTTGGATAAAAAAAAAAAAAAAAAAAAAAAAATGAAGGCAAGATCTGGATTAAATGTAACCCACAGTCGGCGGCGTCCTGCGCCAAAGGAAGGGGAGCCTCCACACAATGAGATGGAAACAATAGTGTTAGGTAAATTAGCAAATAGTGGAAACACAAAGGACGCACTCCCACACCAGCCCCAGACTCCACAAACATGGCGCCTCTTGGGCGTCTGTGCAGCTCCAGGTATCACCTATGGCGGCTCATCGCTCCCGGGGTCTGGGGTAGATGCAGGGGATTTGTCCTCTCTCCCTCCATTAAATCCTGCTCATTATAAAAAAGGATATCGAAAGTACATTCTCAAACATAGAGACATAGAACTCCTGGAATGTGTATAGAGCGATCTATAGTACCTCTAACCCAGACGAGATCCCATAGACTCGTACAGGAGGAGCTGCCGGCTCATCACAAGCTCCGGGAGGGGAGGGGGGGGGGGGTCACATCCTCTCCTGTCATCAATACATTATAATGATGAGTTTTGTGTTCGATCTTGTTTAGTATAGATTATTATTGTAAACTTCACTGGACCAACATCACCTTGATCTATGGCACAACCAGCAAACGCTGCACTATAGGAGGAAAACACTAGGGGGCACTAATCACAAAGACATTGCTTTTTCCAACACAACAGCAGTCTGCAAAGTTCTTGTGTCCATTAATCAGGACATTACTTAAATTCACAGGGGATGAATACGGTATATACACATTGTGCCCATAAAGCTCATGCACAGATATATCCCCTTTAAGTGCTACTTTACTGACTTGAGCATCTAGCCAGCTGTCACATTGGGCCTGTCTGGATCCTGCTCATTTAGGTACCGATACACATGGTCGGGACTGCTCTGATACGGGTTACCTTGAAGTGGTAGAGCAGCTTAGTATACATTTTTTGCAAAAAAGTATCAAATAAATACCCTGTATTGCTACTTTTTCAGCAGCACTTGCTTTTTACAGGGTTTTTACACGTTTGTTTAACTGTTTTTTGTGATTCAGTTTACTGACTTGAACGTCTAGGCAGCCGTCACCCCAAAATGCCAATTAAACTGCATGACTTTTATACAAGGGATATAGCGTCCTAAGAGAATCTTCCCAGATATATACAAGTTAACTAGTTTAATGAAATATTAGCTTTGGTGCCACATTGGTGTGGCCTATGCCGTGTTGCACCGTTATGTGGTGCACCGCTATGTGGTGCACCGTTATGTGGTGCACCGTTATGTGGTGCACCGCTATGTGGTGCACCGTTATGTGGTGCACCGTTATGTGGTGCACCGTTATGTGGTGCATTGTTACGTGGTGCACCGCTATGCCCTCCTATTTGCACATCACAGCCGGTCCCATGTATTGAGTGACAGCGCTCAGTGAGTAAGAGCAGCACTTTAAAGTCTTCCACTTTCTGCAGATCTCTAATGAATGAATGCACTGCTGAATGTACCCGAGAGTCCACCCGAATGTGAGTAATGATTGCTTATCGGGTTCGGCCATGTGAATGGGTTGTTTTTGGCAGTAAATACATGGATTTCTGCAGGAAACCTCCGGCGTGTGTATATACTCCTGCTAGTATACAGCTAGTACCCATTATATATTTTTTTTCATTTTGCATCACGGTTTTGTCTATGGAGGGTTTCCGTGATGTAACCGTCCTCCCGCCACCTCTTCACAACAAGAAAGAGCTGCTATACAGTTACGTCATCCCGCCATCCGTCCCTGCACCCAGTGTCAGCAGTCTGCAATATACCAGAGCAGTTAGTTATTCTTTATTGACTAGTAATGAAAAAGCTAGCTGCCCAGTCATACAGTCATCCGGGGGTTAACAGTCCAGCTGAATTCCAGAAAATGCAGAAAGGACCCGTGTGATGTCACGACCATGTGACTATAGTAGGTGGAGCTAACTCTGCAAAGACCTTAAAGTGAATCAACCACCAGGATTTAACCTGTAAATCAGTGCAGCCAGTGTACAGCAGGAATCACTAGTTGGGTTCGTTTTTATTTTATTTGTTTTTATTCTACCCCTGTGGGCATGGCAGTCTGAAGTAAGCTGAACCCCCCCCCCCCTCCCCAGGATGAGGGGATTTGGCTTACATCAGACTGCCATGCCCACAGGGAGGAATAAAAAAAAAACCCAAATAGTGATCGGGACTGTACACTGGCTGCACTGATTTACAGGTGGTTAAATCCTGGTGGTTGGTTCACTTTAAAGGTCTATGCAGAGTTAGCTCCACCTACTATAGTCACATGGTCGTGACATCACACAGGTCCTTTATACAGAGCAGTTGGTGTTGAGGTCAGTGACAGATCTGATTGTTAACCCCAGATGACTGTACGACTGTTTGCCCAGCTAGCTAATGAAAATATCTAAGTTGTTAAAATGCTTTTTGGGGATGAATACAACCATTTGTTAAAATATTACTAATGAACGCTACATGATCTAAATAACACTAGAGGTTGTTTAATAGCAAAAAAGGACATGAACGTTTCCCTTTAAGGACCTGTCAAAATTTACAAATACTGTATAAGGACCTGTGGTAATGTCAAGACCATGTGACCATAATGGGCAGAGCTAAGCAGGCCTAATGTGAAGAAAATGTAGGCTTAACTCCGCCCATTATGGTCACATGGTCGTGACATCACCCCAGGTCCCTAACCCAATTCTTCTATACTGAATACCTGCAGGGATGTCAATATATTTCAATGCCCAGGGTGTGACAATGTTCAAAAAATATCATGAATGCACTTGAGTGACAGTAACCAAAAGCTCCTCCCCTATGACTGAAGACAGGTGTGTGTGTGTGCCTTTAAGTAGTTCCACTTCCCTCCACCGGGTGTCGCAGATAGAGTTTAGTCCCTACTTGGACCCCGTGCAGTGAAGACGTGCTGTGCTGCACTATTCCCTTCCATTGGAGTTGCGGTGTTTTCCCGTTCTGTGAGTGGAGGTAGGAGCTCTTAGCCTAGGGCTGATCAGGAGCTAAGGGCTAGGGTGGCGACTTGGACATCCTCACCTTTAGTGGTAACTTCAGGAACAGGGTGAGCCAGGGACCCCCAGTCAAGGTCAGACTTTGCCCATATTCCCATCCTGCCTCCTGATTCCCTATCCGCTATACCACCCTGTGACAACATTGGGGGCGGTTTACTACCACAAAACGATACAACGGGTTCCCTTTAACTGTCAGAAAGCCCCTTTAAACACTCACTGGTTAATGTATACAACAAAATTAGCAGGAGGTTTTTTTTTGTGGAGTTTCCCTTTAAAACCTAGAAGACGCAGGATGACTGACACTTAGAATATTTTTATTGATTTTGTAGCATTATGGTAACACAAGCAGATGGGGGATTTCTCAGTAGCCCAAACACTACACAAGGGGGGCAGGAAGGAAGAGGGAGCGGCACAAGCACTGCAGGCGGCACCTAATCACCGCTGCCATCCATCTCTACTGAGCGAGGACCAGGGGAGGGGAAGAAGAGCTCAAGATAAAGAGAACGGCTTACTTTGATGAGGTTTAGTCTGTCATACTGAAATGAAAACAGAGAAAATTAGAGCCAAACACTTTACAGAATATCACACAGAGGGGGAATGTGGGGCGCAGGGCGGCCTCGTCTACGGGTCACCTAATGCAAACAAGAACATTTAGCAAAAGAGGACTACAGACACCAGGTGGGAGGCTGGAAAATGGCGAAAACATTGCACTCTTCTCTCTGACATTTGGTCCCATTTTTCCTAATCGTGAGTCTGTTTGTGTCAAGCAGGCTCAAGGTTATGCCAACCAGGCTCAAGGTTGTCCTAATCATAATTAAGGTTGTGCCAGTCCGGCTTTACATGCAATAATTGATGACATAACGAGAGGGACTAAAGTAGGGGCTGTGGCTCTATAAATAAAATGAATATGACATTCATCAACTAATGAAATTAAAGTGGATTCTCCGCTGTCAGAGCCCAAATCATTGTGAGAAAGTGAGGCCCATTCTGGGACTCCGCCCATTTGGCCATTTCCAGGTCACACCGGGTGCTCGGACAGCTTTAGTAGTGACCTCAGGAGTTATTTAGGTTTAGGACTTATTTTATTAGTTTAACATTTTTGGTAAAACATCGCGGATCAGATGAGAAACGAGCAGAACATTTGTTCTAGAGGAGATTGTGTCATTAATGTCGTACAAATCCTCGATGTTGGTATATGGCCCCAATGTGCCGCACACTATAGAGGGGCAGATGGTTATACCGAGGATTGTTCTTCATGATTACATAGTTCATCATCAGAATCAGAGATGAAGATGGCGTCAGTGGTCTTCTGTCAATGCCGTACACTAAAGCCCCCCATATAGACGGTGAAGAAGCAATGTAGTGGGGCCCCACCGCTCGTGGCCCTTGTGTTGCAGATGGATGGTCTGCTAGGTTCTCCTTCTCCTGGCTCCCCGGGTGCACTCCTCCAGTTTAAAGTCACAGGCAATAGAGGGATTGAAGAGAAGCAGCTCTCACCGGACCGGATACAGCATGGCTTTATTTGCCAAATATTTCCAGGCTTTACATCAGCTCCTACACAGCACTTCCACGGGTTCATACTGACACCTATCTGAAGTCGTCTGGCTAAACCCGTGGAAGCGCTATGTAGGAGCGTGAAACAGCCATCATTTTAAATACCCCCCACCCTCCCCACTAAAGCCCCCCTGATGTAAAGCCTGGAAATATTTGGTAAATAAAGCCATGGTGTATCCGGTCCGGTGAGAGCTGCTTCTCCTTTATCCATATAAAGCCCCCCATACACACAGTCATCCCCCTTTAGATTTTATCCACAGGGTGACTGTGACCTGTTGCCCCATTAATCTCCTCCTGGCCATTATCACATATTGATCGTGATCTGATCATTATCATCGATTCAGTAGATACAAGAACATTTCTGGAAACCAGAAAACCCTCCACAAATAGCAACAAACAGGATGAAACCTACAAGAATCAAACAAGAAGCCGCTGAACCCCTGAGGAGCGAAACAGCCCCGCACCAGGTCACCTGTGTATATACCTGATACATGGTAACATATACAGTGATGGCAGCCAATCAGAACGTCTGTACCGGACTATAGGAGCCACTATTGTGTACGTATAAACCTGTTCTCCAATCCAAGTGAAATGAAGGAGTGTGGGGGGTACTTACTTATTATCATTATAGGGAACCAGTCACCTCAAGAGACATTATTTATCTGCAGATCTAGGAGTAACCGGTGTAGTCGGCCTCTGCTGCAGATCTAGGAGTGACCTGTGTAGTCGGTGGCTCCTGCAGATCTAGGAGTGACCTGTGTAGTCGGTGGCTCGTGCAGATCTAGGAGTAACCTGTGTAGTCGTGGCTCGTGCAGATCTAGGAGTGACCTGTGTAGTCGGTGGGTCGTGCAGATCTAGGAGTAACCTGTGTAGTCGGTGGCTCGTGCAGATCTAGGAGTAAACTGTGTAGTCAGCATCTCCTGCAGATCTAGGAGTGACCTGTGTAGTCGGCGGCTCCTGCAGGTCTAGGAGTGACCTGTGTTGTCGGTGGCTCCTGCAGATCTAGGAGTGACCGGTGTAGTCGGTGGCTCCTGCAGATCTAGGAGTGACCGGTGTAGTCGGTGGCTCCTGCAGATCTAGGAGTGACCTGTGTAGTTGGTGGCTCCTGCAGATCTAGGAGTGACCTGTGTAGTCGGTGGCTCCTGCAGATCTAGGAGTGACCTGTGTAGTCAGTGGCTCCTGCAGATCTAGGAGTGACCTGTGTAGTCGGTGGCTCGTGCAGATCTAGGAGTGACCTGTGTAGTCGGTGGCTCGTGCAGATCTAGGAGTAACCTGTGTTGTCGGTGGCTCCTGCAGATCTAGGAGTGACCTGTGTAGTCGGTGGCTCCTGCAGATCTAGGAGTGACCTGTATAGTCGGTGGCTCGTGCAGATCTAGGAGTAACCTGTGTTGTCGGTGGCTCCTGCAGATCTAGGAGTGACCTGTGTAGTCGGTGGCTCGTGCAGATCTAGGAGTAAACTGTGTAGTCAGCATCTCCTGCAGATCTAGGAGTGACCTGTGTAGTCGGCGGCTCCTGCAGGTCTAGGAGTGACCTGTGTTGTCGGTGGCTCCTGCAGATCTAGGAGTGACCGGTGTAGTCGGTGGCTCCTGCAGATCTAGGAGTGACCGGTGTAGTCGGTGGCTCCTGCAGATCTAGGAGTGACCTGTGTAGTCGGTGGCTCCTGCAGATCTAGGAGTGACCTGTGTAGTCGGTGGCTCCTGCAGATCTAGGAGTGACCTGTGTAGTCGGTGGCTCGTGCAGATCTAGGAGTGACCTGTGTAGTCGGTGGCTCGTGCAGATCTAGGAGTAACCTGTGTTGTCGGTGGCTCCTGCAGATCTAGGAGTGACCTGTGTAGTCGGTGGCTCCTGCAGATCTAGGAGTGACCTGTGTAGTCGGTGGCTCGTGCAGATCTAGGAGTAACCTGTGTTGTCGGTGGCTCCTGCAGATCTAGGAGTGACCTGTGTAGTCGGTGGCTCCTGCAGATCTAGGAGTAACCTGTGTTGTCGGTGGCTCCTGCAGATCTAGGAGTGACCTGTGTAGTCGGTGGCTCGTGCAGATCTAGGAGTAACCTGTGTTGTCGGTGGCTCCTGCAGATCTAGGAGTGACCTGTGTAGTCGGTGGCTCGTGCAGATCTAGGAGTAACCTGTGTTGTCGGTGGCTCCTGCAGATCTAGGAGTAACCTGTGTAGTAGGTGGCTCGTGCAGATCTAGAAGTAAGCGGTGTAGTCGGTGGCTTGTGCAGATCTAGGAGTAACCTGTGTAGTCGGCAGCCCCTGCATACGCTTGGCTTCCAGTCATCAGGCACGCAGGGAGCAGAGACACCCACTGTACTTTGATTGACAGCCAACTCTGCAGTGTAGGTGTGTGTGCTGTCAATCAATGTGTCAGGGCCTGATTACAGCCCTTATAGTAAGCGTGACTGTAGACGGCCCCGATGACTGACTGTAACCGTGACCGGCCCCGATGATGACGTGACCGCCCGATGACTGACGTGACCGCCCCGATGACTGACCGTGACCGCCCCCGATGACTGACCGTGACCGCCCGATGTGACCGTGACCGCCCCATGACTGACCGTGACCGCCCCCGATGACTGACCGTGACCGCCCCCCGATGACTGGACCGTGACCGCCCCCGATGACTGAGGACCGTGAACCGCCCCCGATTGACTGACCGTGACCGCCCCCCGATGACTGACCGTGACCGCCCCCGATGACTGCCGTGACCGCCCCCGATGACTGCCGTGACCGCCCCCGATGACTGGCCGTGACCGCCCCCGATGACTGACCGTGACCCGCCCCCGATGACTGACCGTGACCGCCCCCGATGACTGACCGTGACCGCCCCGATGACTGACCGTGACCGCCCCCGATGACTGCCGTGACCGCCCCCGATGACTGGCCGTGACCGCCCCCGATGACTGGCCGTGACCGCCCCCGATGACTGGCCGTGACCGGCCCCCGATGACTGAGATGGAGCAGCTCCAGAGAGGATATAACTCCTACTCCAGTGATCTGACTACACAGGATTTATACACCATTCCCTAATCATATAGCATGTCTGCACATGACTGTACGAGGGATTTCATGGTGAAAACTTCTCATTTCTTGCATTTTCTAGTGCAGCTCTGGGGTGCGGGGGGTACGGAGTATTGCTCTAGTCCTCACAGTCGGCTTGGGTGGACAGGACGATGGCTGACCGGGGTGATCGGAGGGTACAGTCAGTCACTTCACCACCTGCACTTTAAAAACATTCACCAAAATGTGTAAGGTCCCCCGAGGGCTCAGGTGTGCATTTACCGGAGGAAAGAGTCCAAAACACAGAGCAATCAATCCCTGTCCTCCATTAATACCGGACCCTCGTTAGCCTCGTTATCCCGGCAGTGCAGGCTTTTGCCCTTTTCCTCCTCATCTTTTTGTGTAAAACAATAACCAAAATGTCCAACTTCACCGGAGGCTCCAAAAACTCTTTATATCTTAAAGCGTCAGTAACTTCACCATACAAACTGCCTCATCACCAGTAGAACCTAACGAGGCGGTGTACGGTCATGTGATCACACCGGTCAGAATGGCGGAATAACACCGATACTAAGAGAAGAATGTAAAGGTGGATTCCTAAAATGCTAATTATAATAGAGAAGGCAAAGGGGGGACATTGAATCCATGTCAGGAAGACGAGATAATCTCCCCCAGTCAATACACTATAATCTCTCCTAGTCAATACACTAGGCTCAGTCATTAGGTGTACGGCCATGTTCACATGATGCGTTTTACCAATGTTGCGATATTAAATCCACCTTTCTGAGGATATAAATTCACCTTTCAAGATACTAATCCACTTTGCCTTGCAGGGTTATAAGAAAGCTGCACTCGACCTTTCGATGAGAGCTGGAGACAAGTTGATAAATGTCATATACTCGTCTGCCTGACGAGAGAGGACGACTCAAGGACGTCGATTTACTGGAGATTTGGGAGATTTTAAAGGGGAACGCTCTATAATGTCAGGGTGGTAGGCGGCTGCGCTCTGCTGTCTCAGGGTGGTAGGCGGCCGCTCTCTGTTGTCTCAGGGTAGCAGGCGGCCGCTCTCTGCTGTTTCAGGGTGGTAGGCGGCCCCTCTTTGCTGTTTCAGGGTGGTAGGCGGCCGCACTCTGCTGTTTCAGGGTGGTAGGTGGCCGCTCTTTGCTGTCTCAGGTGGTAGGCGGCCGCTCTTTGC
Organism: Allobates femoralis; assembly: GCA_033576535.1. Taxonomy (NCBI): domain Eukaryota; kingdom Metazoa; phylum Chordata; class Amphibia; order Anura; family Aromobatidae; genus Allobates; species Allobates femoralis. The sequence goes on from JARQOC010000009.1 coordinate 39,988,512, forward strand.
CGTCTCAGGGTGGTAGGCGGCCGCTCTTTGCTGTCTCAGGGTGGTAGGCGGCCGCTCTTTGCTGTCTCAGGGTGGTAGGCGGCCGCACTCTGCTGTTTCAGGGTGGTAGGCGGCCACTCTTTGCTGTCTCAGGGTGGTAGGCGGCCGCTCTTTGCTGTCTCAGGGTGGTAGGCGGCCGCTCTTTGCTGTCTCAGGGTGGTAGGCGGCCGCTCTTTGCCGTCTCAGGGTGGTAGGCGGCCGCTCTTTGCCGTCTCAGGGTGGTAGGCGGCCGCTCTCTGCCGTCTCAGGGTGGTAGGCGGCCGCTCTCTGCCGTCTCAGGGTGGTAGGCGGCCGCTCTCTGCCGTTTCAGGGTGGTAGGCGGCCGCTCTCTGCCGTTTCAGGGTGGTAGGCGGCCGCTCTTTGCTGTCTCAGGGTGGTAGGCGGCCGCTCTCTGCTGTTTCAGGGTGGTAGGCGGCCGCTCTTTGCTGTCTCAGGGTGGTAGGGGCGCCGCTCGCTGCCATTTCAGGGTGGGTAGGCGGCCGCTCGCTGCCATTTCAGGGTGGTAGGCGGCTGTTCTTTGCTGTCTCAGGGTGGTAGGCGGCCGCTCTCTGTTGTCTCAGGGTAGCAGGCGGCCGCTCTCTGCTGTCTCAGGGTGGTAGGCGGCTGCTCTTTGCTGTCTCAGGGTGGTAGGTGGCCGCTCTTTGCGGGTGGTAGGCGACCGCTCTTTGCTGTCTCAGGGTGGTAGGCGACCGCTCTCTGCTGTCTCAGGGTGGTAGGCGACCGCTCTCTGCTGTCTCAGGGTGGTAGGCGGCCGCTCTTTGCTGTCTCAGGGTGGTAGGCGGCCGCTCTCTGCTGTCTCAGGGTGGTAGGCGGGCGCTCTTTGCTGTCTCAGGGTGGTAGGCGGCCGCTCTTTGCGGGTGGTAGGCGACCGCTCTTTGCTGTCTCAGGGTGGTAGGCGACCGCTCTCTGCTGTCTCAGGGTGGTAGGCGGCCGCTCTTTGCTGTCTCAGGGTGGTAGGCGGCCGCTCTTTGCTGTCTCAGGGTGGTAGGCGGCCGCTCTTTGCTGTCTCAGGGTGGTAGGCGGCCGCTCTTTGCTGTCTCAGGGTGGTAGGCGGCCGCTCTTTGCTGTCTCAGGGTGGTAGGCGGCCGCTCTCTGCCGTCTCAGGGTGGTAGGCTGGCCGCTCTCTGCTGTCTCAGGGTGGTAGGCGACCGCTCTCTGCTGTCTCAGGGTGGAGTGGCGACCGCTCTCTGCTGTCTCAGGGTGGTAGGCGACCGCTCTCTGCTGTCTCAGGGGTGGTAGGTGGGCCCGCTCTTTGCTGTCTCAGGGTGGTAGTGGCCGCTCTCTGCTGTCTCAGGGTGGTAGGCGACCGCTCTCTGCTGTCTCAGGGTGGTAGGTGGCCGCTCTCTGCTGTCTCAGGGTGGTAGGCGGCCGCTCTTGCTGTCTCAGGGTGGTAGGTGACCGCTCTCTGCTGTCTCAGGGTGGTAGGCGGCCGCTCTCTGCTGTCTCAGGGTGGTAGGCGGCCGCTCTTGCTGTCTCAGGGTGGTAGGTGACCGCTCTCTGCTGTCTCAGGGTGGTAGGCGGCCGCTCTCTGCTGTCTCAGGGTGGTAGGCGGACCCTCTTTGCTGTCTCAGGGTGGTAGGTGGCCGCTCTCTGCTGTCTCAGGGTGGTAGGCGGCCGCTCTTTGCTGTCTCAGGGTGGTAGGCGGCCGCTCTTGCTGTCTCAGGGTGGTAGGGGCCGCTCTCTGCTGTCTCAGGGTGGTAGGCGGCCGCTCTTTGCTGTCTCAGGGTGGTAGGCGACCGCTCTCTGCTGTCTCAGGGTGGTAGGCGGACCGCTCTCTGCTGTCTCAGGGTGGTAGGCGCCGCTCTTCGTCTCAGGGTGGTAGGCGACCGCTCTCTGCTGTCTCAGGGTGGTAGGCGACCGCTCTCTGCTGTCTCAGGGTGGTAGGCGACCGCTCTCTTGCTGTCTCAGGGTGGTAGGCGGCCGCTCTCTGCTGTCTCAGGGTGGTAGGCGGCCCCTCTTTGCTGTCTCAGGGTGGTAGGTGGCCGCTCTCTGCTGTCTCAGGGTGGTAGGCGACCGCTCTTTGCTGTCTCAGGGTGGTAGGTGGCCGCTCTCTGCTGTCTCAGGGTGGTAGGCGACCGCTCTCTGCTGTCTCAGGGTGGTAGGCGGCCGCTCTTTGCTGTCTCAGGGTGGTAGGCGGCCGCTCTTGCTGTCTCAGGGTGGTAGGCGGCCGCTCTTTGCTGTCTCAGGGTGGTAGGCGGCCGCTCTTTGCTGTCTCAGGGTAGTAGGCGGCCGCTCTCTGCAGTTGCACCCTCGCTACTCTTCTCAGAAATGTACATGGAATCACAAGCAAAACTTTATTCTGAAATGATAAATTCATTTTGTTCATCCCCGATGAGGACTGTGCCCATTTCTCCTTGATGGCTGTGACCTTGGGGAGCGTCGCACGGTTCTGCCACTTGGGAGGTGACACAATGTCACGGGTGTTGGGTTCCAGGATAGGATGTCGAGTCTTGGCACCGGTTTCTGGCTCCTACACACCAGGCTCGGGGAGGGCGTCCGTAACTTGGAGGCAACTGGTGATGACAAGCTCTTGACTGCGGCTCGCTGACTTGTAGTTGTGAGATAAAGCTTCCTCGCTGGAGAACATGAGATCCGCTTGGCTTCTGTACAGCTCGCTTTATGCCGACATCTAATGCAGGGTATTAGGATCTTTATATTCTCAGCAGACCGGCCACTTGGGGCTCGTCCCAGATACCATCTAATCATATTGAGCACAGATTGTACGCGGTGATAAACTTATCATCTGCACCTTAAAGGAGTAGTTATCAGGAATAGAGCCGGCAATACACTCACGAGGGGAGTCCGAAGAAGTCATACGGACCCCATAGACCCCCACAGTCAAAGGTAAAAAAGACTAAATGTAAGGAAATGTGTGTGAAAGAAATGGACACATAATGGGCTGTGGGTCCGTCCATAAGCTGGGGAAGGGGCCAACGTCTGGTTCAGATGAGCCATGGTGGCCAATGTGCAGATTTGGGGTCACTGCTCTCGCTCTGCAGGGTCTGTACGCCAATGTGCAGATTTGGGGTCACTTCTCTCGCTCTGCGGGATCTGTACACCAATGTGCAGATTTGGGGTCACTGCTCTCGCTCTGCGGGATCTGTACGCCAATGTGCAGATTTGGGGTCACTGCTCTCGCTCTGCGGGGTCTGTACACCAATGTGCAGATTTGGGGTCACTGCTCTCGCTCTGCGGGGTCTGTACACCAATGTGCAGATTTGGGGGTCTCTGCTCTCGCTCTGCGGGGTCTGTACACCAATGTGCAGATTTGGGGTCACTGCTCTCACTCTGCAGGGTCTGTACGCCAATGTGTAGATTTGGGGTCACTGCTCTCACTCTGCAGAGTCTGTACACCAATGTGCAGATTTGGGGGTCACTGCTCTCACTCTGCGGGGTCTGTACGCCAATGTGCAGATTTGGAGTCACTGCTCTCACTCTGCAGGGTCTGTACACCAATGTGCAGATTTGGGGTCACTAGTCCCGCTCTGCGGGGTCTGTACACCAATGTGCAGATTTGGGGTCACTAGTCCCGCTCTGCGGGGTCTGTACACCAATGTGCAGATTTGGGGTCACTAGTCCCGCTCTGCGGGGTCTGTACATCAATGTGCAGATTTGGGGTCACTAGTCCCGCTCTGCGGGGTCTGTACACCAATGTGCAGATTTGGGGTCACTAGTCCCGCTCTGCGGGGTCTGTACACCAATGTGCAGATTTGGGGTCACTAGTCCCGCTCTGCGGGGTCTGTACATCAATGTGCAGATTTGGGGTCACTAGTCCCGCTCTGCGGGGTCTGTACACCAATGTGCAGATTTGGGGTCACTAGTCCCGCTCTGCGGGGTCTGTACCGCACCGGCCTCCTCTGATCGGACAGGTTTCACATCTTACAGTCGCCCGAACTCCCACACGCACTTCCCTCAAGCAACAAGAAGTCTACACAATTTTGACTTTAGCTTTCATTGTAAATGGAGAATAAATCCTCATGTAAACTGAAGTCAATGTGACAGGTACTAAAAAAAGTTCTAAAATTACAAGTTATATCTATAATTCCGCTAATTAGTGAAGATTTTTAGAATTCTCCGTATTGTGGACAATGACTAACACTGGGACCCTTCATTATGGCAGAAGCCGGCGGGTTCTGGATAAACCTTGATGATCGGCACCGTCTTGCTCTGACACTTTACTGTGATCATGGGAAGACGGGACCACAGTCTTGAGGTTACCGGCAGTGGTCCAGGTATGGTGAGGACGTCTATCTACTGCCCCAATGCTTAGAAAAGATTCCTCAGGACTATTGTGTCACATCCGACCAGATACTGCTCCTGTCACATCCCCACCAGAGCCTGCTCCTGCAACATCTGCTCCTGTCACATCCCCCCCAGAGCCTGCCCCTGCGACATCTGCTTCTGTCACATCTCCACCAGAGCCTGCTCCTGCGACATCTGCTCCTGTCACATCCCCACCAGAGCCTGCTCCTGCGACATCTGCTCCTGTCACATCCCCACCAGAGCCTGCTCCTGCGACATCTGCTTCTGTCACATCCCCACCAGAGCCTGCTCCTGCGACATCTGCTTCTGTCACATCCCCACCAGAGCCTGCTCCTGCGACATCTGCTTCTGTCACATCCCCACCAGAGCCTGCTCTTGCGACATCTGCTTCTGTCACATCCCCACCAGAGCCTGCTCCTGCGACATCTGCTTCTGTCACATCCGACCAGAGCCTGCTCCTGCGACATCTGCTTCTGTCACATCCCACCAGAGCCTGCTCCTGCGAAAATCTGCTTCTGTCACATCCCCACCAGAGCCTGCTCCTGCAACATCTGCTCCTGTCACATCCCCACCAGAGCCTGCTCCTGCAACATCTGCTCCTGTCACATCCCCCACCAGAGCCTGCTCCTGCAACATCTGCTCTGTCACATCCCCCCAGAGCCTGCCCCTGCGACATCTGCTTCTGTCACATCCCCCCAGAGCCTGCCCTGCGACATCTGCTTCTGTCACATCTCCACCAGAGCCTGCTCCTGCGACATCTGCTCCTGTCACATCCCCACCAGAGCCTGCTCCTGCGACATCTGCTCTGTCACATCCCCACCAGAGCCTGCTCCTGCGACATCTGCTTCTGTCACATCCCCACCAGAGCCTGCTCTGCGACATCTGCTTCTGTCACATCCCCACCAGAGCCTGCTCCTGCGACATCTGCTTCTGTCACATCCCCACCAGAGCCTGCTCTTGCGACATCTGCTTCTGTCACATCCCCACCAGAGCCTGCCCCTGCGACATCTGCTTCTGTCACATCCCCACCAGAGCCTGCTCCTGCGACATCTGCTTCTGTCACATCCCCACCAGAGCCTGCTCCTGTCGACATCTGCTTCTGTCACATCCCCACCAGAGCCTGCTCCTGCGACATCTGCTTCTTTCACATCCCCACCAGAGCCTGCTCCTGCGACATCTGCTTCTGTCACATCCCCACCAGAGCCTGCCCCTGCAACATCTGCTCCTGTCACATCCCCACCAGAGCCTGCTCCTGCAACATCTGCTCCTGTCACATCCTGACCAGAGCCTGCTCCTGCGACATCTGCTTCTGTCACATCCCCACCAGAGCCTGCTCCTGCGACATCTGCTCCTGTCACATCCCCACCAGAGCCTGCTCCTGCAACATCTGCTCCTGTCACATCCCCACCAGATCCTGCTCCTGCGACATCTGCTTCTGTCACATCCCCACCAGAGCCTGCTCCTGCGACATCTCCACCAGAGCCTGCTCCTGCGACATCTGCTCCTGTCACATCCCCACCAGAGCCTGCTCCTGCAACATCTGCTCCTGTCACATCCCCACCAGAGCTGCTCCTGCAACATCTCGCTCCTGTCACATCCCCACCAGAGCCTGCTCCTGCGACATTTGCTCCTGCGACATCTCCACCAGAGCCTGCTCCTGTGACATCTGCTTCTGTCACATCTGACCAGAGCCTGCTCCTGCAACATCTGCTTCTGTCACATCCCCACCAGAGCCTGCTCCTGCGACATCTGCTCCTGTCACATCCCCACCAGAGCATGCTCCTGCGACATCTGCTTCTGTCACATCCCCACCAGAGCCTGCTCCTGTGACATCTGCTTCTGTCACATCCCCACCAGAGCCTGCTCTTGCGACATCTGCTTCTGTCACATCCCCACCAGAGCCTGCTCCTGCGACATCTGCTTCTGTCACATCCCACCAGAGCCTGCTCCTGCGACATCTGCTTCTGTCACATCCCCACCAGAGCCTGCTCCTGCGACATCTGCTTCTGTCACATCCCCACCAGAGCCTGCTCCTGGACATCTGCTTCTGTCACATCCCCACCAGAGCCTGCTCCTGCGACATCTGCTTCTTGTCACATCCCCACCAGAGCCTGCTCCTGCGACAATCTGCTTCTGTCACATCTCCACCAGAGCCTGCTCCTGCGACATCTGCTTCTGTCACATCCCCACCAGAGCCTGCTCCTGCGAACATCTGCTCCTGTCACATCCCCACCAGAGCCTGCTCCTGCAACATCTGCTCCTGTCACATCCCCACCAGAGCCTGCTCCTGCGACATCTGCTTCTGTCACATCCCCACCAGAGCCTGCTCCTGCGACATCTGCCTGTCACTCCCACAGAGCCTGCTCCTGCAACATCTGCTCCTGTCACATCCCCACCAGAGCCTGCTCCTGCGACATCTGCTTCTGTCACATCCCCACCAGAGCCTGCTCCTGCCATCCACAGACTGCTCCTGCGACATCTGCTCTGTCACATCCCCACCAGAGCCTGTCTCAACATCCTGCCGACATCCCACAGAGCCTGCTCCTGCGACATCTGCTCTGTCACATATCCCCACCAGAGCCTGCTCTGCCTTGCTCCTGCACATCTGCTTCTGTCACATCCTGACCAGAGCCTGCTCCTGCGAACATCTGCTCTGTCACATCCCACCAGAGCTGCTCCTGCGACATCTGCTCCTGTCACATCCCCACCAGAGCATGCTCCTGCGACATCTGCTTCTGTCACATCCCCACCAGAGCCTGCTCCTGTGACATCTGCTTCTGTCACATCCGACCAGAGCCTGCCCCTGCGACATCTGCTTCTATCACATCCCCACCAGAGCCTGCTCCTGCGACATCTGCTCCTGTCACATCCCCACCAGAGCCTGCTCCTGCGACATCTGCTCCTGTCACATCCATACCAGAGCCTGCCCCTGCGACATCTGCTCCTGTCACATCCCCACCAGAGCCTGCCCCTGCGACATCTGCTTCTATCACATCCCCACCAGAGCCTGCTCCTGCGACATCTGCTTCTGTCACATCCCCACCAGAGCATGCTCCTGCAACATCTGCTTCTGTCACATCCGACCAGAGCCTGCTCCTGCAACATCTGCTTCTGTCACATCCCCACCAGAGCCTGCTCCTGCGACATCTGCTTCTGTCACATCCGACCAGAGCCTGCTCCTGCAACATCTGCTCCTGTCACATCCCCACCAGAGCCTGCTCCTGCAACATCTGCTTCTGTCACATCCCCACCAGAGCCTGCTCCTGCAACATCTGCTTCTGTCACATCCCCACCAGAACCTGCTCCTGCAACATCTGCTCCTGTCACATCCGGCCAGAGCCTGCTCCTGCGACATCTGCTCCTGTCACATCCCTACCAGAGCCTGCTCCTGCGACTCCTGTCTGTCACCAGGCACCACTGTATTCATCCTGTAGGTGGCACTGGTGATAGAGGAAAAGTTAGAGCCTGAAATTCTTGTGAGTGCAGACTCCGCTCATCCACTAAGGTTAGAGTGTCTGGGACCTGTAGTACTTCACAGTCTGACAGAGTGGGTGTGTGCAATCCAGCTGAAGTCATTAACTCCTAAGCTTCAGCCTATGTGAAAGCACCACACCTTACTAAGACCTTCAGCCTTCTGCTGGAAGCTGCCAGAAATAGCTTTTGGTTTAACTAGCTAGTCTGTATTGAGTTGGTGTTTTTCCTGGTCTGTGCTCGGCCTGATTTTTGGACGTTTCTCCTGCCTCACAATTTTGTACCTTGCTGCCATCTTGGTTCTGACCCGGCTTCCTCACTAGTCTATCAGCTCCTGATTTTGTCCTTTCCTGACCTCCTGGCTAAGCTTCTGCTTGGCGACTTTCCGGTCTCTGGACTGCAGCCCTTCAATAGGCAACGATCTCCTGGACCCCATTGTAAATCCAGATCTCTGTATAGGGGTTAAGTGTGTCAGGGTTTCTCTTGGTTCTGTCTAACGGAGCGTCTTGTGCCTAATCTATCAGAGATAACCTTTCTGTGCCTGTAGCCTGTGTCACACAGTATCATGGAGAGAAAGACGCTTAAAACAGAATATTGTATTTATCCATAGAGGATAAACCTGATCGATCGGGATCTGAGGCTCCTGCCAATCCCCAGAATGGGCAAATGAATAACTGTGGGATATAAAGTGCAATAGGGTCGTATCTGATAACACCGGTGACAGGTAAGCGGTGAAAGTGCTCACCTAAGAGCAGGGGTGGGGAACCTCAGGCCCCAGGGCCGAATGCGGCCATCAATGACTTTTTTGTGGCCCTCAGGCAGATTCCTGGGGACCGCAGGGCTCAGGCTGCCAGACGCGTTTTGCCAATTGTCTGTCCTTTAAATCCAGATCCCCATTGATCTCTATACCCCAGTCTCGGTCTCCCCAGTGAGGTATATACTCCCAGCCTCTCCTGTGATGTCTAGGGCTCTAGCAAACCTGGAAAAACAGTTGAAAAGCAACATGACCAATATCACCGACGCCAAAGAGAAGCAGCTCCGGCCACCACAGTAGGGTGAGGTGATTGTTTAACCAAATATAGCAGGTAATTTACGGCCCCCGAAGGATTGCAGAGATTTCCAAATGGCCCTCGGCAGAAAAAATGGTTCCCCGCCCCTGCCTTAGAGGGCTGTGTCACCTTAGAGGGCTGTGTCACCTTAGAGGGCTGTGTCACCTTAGAGGGCTGCGTCGCCTTAGAGGGCGTGTGTCACCTTAGAGGGCTGTGTCGCCTTAGAGGGCGTGTGTCGCCTTAGAGGGCTGTGTCACCTTAGGGGGGTGTGTCACCTTAGAGGGGTGTGTCGCCTTAGAGGGCTGTGTCACCTTAGAGGGCTGTGTCACCTTAGAGGGCTGTGTCACCTTAGAGGGCTGTGTCGCCTTAGAGGGCTGTGTCACCTTAGAGGGGTGTGTCGCCTTAGAGGGCTGTGTCACCTTAGAGGGCGTGTGTCACCTTAGAGGGCTGTGTCGCCTTAGAGGGCTGTGTCACCTTAGGGGTGTGTGTCACCTTAGAGGGGTGTGTCGCCTTAGAGGGCTGTGTCACCTTAGAGGGCTGTGTCACCTTAGAGGGCGTGTGTCGCCTTAGAGGGGTGTGTCGCCTTAGAGGGCTGTGTCACCTTAGAGGGCTGTGTCACCTTAGAGGGCTGTGTCACCTTAGAGGGCTGTGTCACCTTAGAGGGGTGTGTCGCCTTAGAGGGCTGTGTCACCTTAGAGGGCTGTGTCACCTTAGAGGGGTGTGTCGCCTTAGAGGGCTGTGTCACCTTAGAGGGGTGTGTCGCCTTAGAGGGCTGTGTCACCTTAGAGGGGTGTGTCACCTTAGAGGGGTGTGTCACACACAACCAGTATAAAACGCTCCAAACAGCCGCTGCAGTATCCACAGGCCGAAGCAATAGAAGAAAAATGATAGAATAGAATAGAAAAACTGGTGAATGCAACGAGTTTCAAGGTGTACTCCTCACTCCTTTGCAGTGATAAAGCTTATATACTTTCAACATGGTGGTTGTCCTGATGAAGGGGTGAGGAGTACACCTTGACACGTGTTGATAAAGCCATTCACCTGTTTCCTTAGTATATGTTGGATTGTGCAGCAGCCCAGCTGAATTCCACTTATTACCTCTATTTTTTTTTTATCACTAATCCCCGGAATGGAGCAGTAATGCACTTGTGTGAGCGCTGCTCCTATAGACGTCACGGTGACTGGTCGCACTGCTCCTATAGACGTCACGGTGACTGGGCGCACAGACTCCTATAGACGTCACGGTGACTGGGCGCACAGACTCCTATAGACGTCACGGTGACTGGGCGCACAGACTCCTATAGACGTCACGGTGACTGGTCGCACTGCTCCTATAGACGTCACGGTGACTGGGCGCACAGACTCCTATAGACGTCATGGTGACTGGGCGCACAGACTCCTATAGACGTCACAGTGACTGGTCGCACAGGCTCCTATAGACGTCACAGTGACTGGTCGCACATGCTCCTATAGACGTCACGGTGACTGGTCGCACATGACCCAACGTGTTGATAAAGCCATTCACTGTTTCCCTTTGGTATTGTTGGATTGTGCAGCAGCCAGCTGAATTCCACTTATTACCTCTATTTTTTTTTATCACAATCCCGGAATGGGCGTAATGCACTTGTGGTGAGCGCTGCTCCTATAGACGTCACGGTGACTGGTCGCACTGCTCCTATAGACGTCACGGTGACTGGGCGCACAGCTCCTATAGACGTCACGGTGACTGGCGCACAGACTCCTATAGACGTCACGGTGACTGGGCGCACGACTCCTATAGACGTCACGGTGACTGGTCGCACTGCTCCTATAGACGTCACGGTGACTGGTGCGCACAGACTCCTATAGACGTCATGGTGACTGGGCGCACAGACTCCTATAGACGTCACAGTGACTGGTCGCACAGGCTCCTATAGACGTCACAGTGACTGGTCGCACATGCTCCTATAGACGTCACGGGGACTGGTCGCACATGCTCCTATAGATGTCACAGTGACTGGTCGCACAGACCTATAGACGTCACGGTGACTGGTCGCACATGCTCCTATAGACGTCACGGTGACTGGTCGCACATGCTCCTATAGACGTCACGGTGACTGGTCGCACTGCTCCTATAGACGTCATGGTGACTGGTCGCACAGACTCCTATAGACGTCACGGTGACCTGGTCGCACATGCTCCTATAGACGTCACGGTGACCGGTCGCACAGCTCCTATAGACGTCACAGTGACTGGTCGCACAGGCTCCTATAGACGTCACGGTGACTGGTCGCACTGCTCCTATAGACGTCACGGTGACTGGTCGCACAGATCCTATAGACGTCACGGTGACTGGTCGCACATGCTCCTATAGACGTCACGGTGACTGGTCGCACAGGCTCCTATAGACGTCACAGTGACTGGTCGCACAGGCTCCAATGACGTCACAGTGACTGGTCGCACATGCTCCTATAGACGTCACAGTGACTGGTCGCACATGCTCCTATAGACGTCACGGTGACTGGTCGCACATGCTCCTATAGACGTCACGGTGACTGGTCGCACATGCTCCTATAGACGTCACGGTGACTGGTCGCACAGGCTCCTATAGACGTCACGTGACTGGTCGCACAGACTCCTATAGACGTCACGGTGACTGGTCGCACAGACTCCTATAGACGTCACGGTGACCGGTCGCACAGACTCCTATAGACGTCACAGTGACCGGTCGCACAGACTCCTATAGACGTCACGGTGACCGGTCGCACAGGCTCCTATAGAAGTCACGGTGACCGGTCGCACAGACTCCTATAGACGTCACGGTCACTGGTCGCACAGGCTCCTATAGACGTCACGGTGACGGTCGCACAGATTCCTATAGACGTCACGGTGACTGGTCGCACAGGCTCCTATAGACGTCACAGTGACTGGTCGCACAGGCTCCTATAGACGTCACAGTGACTGGTCGCACATGCTCCTATAGACGTCACAGTGACTGGTCGCACATGCTCCTATAGACGTCATGGTGACTGGTCGCACAGGCTCCTATAGACGTCACGGTGACTGGTCGCACATGCTCCTATAGACGTCACGGTGACTGGTCGCACAGGCTCCTATAGACGTCACAGTGACTGGTCGCACAGACTCCTATAGACGTCACGGTGACTGGTCGCACAGGCTCCTATAGAAGTCACGGTGACCGGTCGCACAGACTCCTATAGACGTCACGGTCACTGGTCGCACAGGCTCCTATAGACGTCACGGTGACCGGTCGCACAGACTCCTATAGACGTCACGGTCACTGGTCGCACAGGCTCCTATAGATGTCACAGTGACTGGTTGCACAGGCTCCAATAGACGTCACAGTGACTGGTCGCACATGCTCCTATAGACGTCACAGTGACTGGTCGCACATGCTCCTATAGACGTCACGGTGACTGGTCGCACAGGCTCCTATAGACGTCACGGTGACTGGTCGCACAGGCTCCTATAGACGTCACGGTGACTGGTCGCACAGGCTCCTATAGACGTCACGGTGACTGGTCGCACATGCTCCTATACACATCACAGTGACTGGTCGCGCATGCTCCTATAGACGTCACGGTGACTGGTCGCACAGGCTCCTATAGACGTCACGGTGACTGGTCGCACAGGCTCCTATAGACGTCACGGTGACTGGTCGCACAGGCTCACAACATCTCTGCTCACATACGGGACTCTCAGACCCCAGATCCCTTGATCAGAGGTGATCCGATCAGTCAGACCACTTGTGAGCGACATTGTATGTGATCACAATGGCGGGTGACCGGACGGATCAGTCAGATGAATGTTTTGCACACCAACGTTACATTGCCACAATGATACATGGAGACACAGTTACCATTTACCCCTAGAGAGGGGGGGGCAGTAGATGCACAATGCGGAGCCCCAGCAGCAGACGATGCTCCATAACCAGGTCCTATAGTGAAATACATATCACTGTGTGACCAGAGGGAAGTGGTGGTGACAGTGTGAACACGCCTCGCACGCCCTCCACCAGCGACTCTGCACATACACCGCTCACCTCTATTTTTGGGGTGTCTTTCTCTCGCAGACAAGGCATCAGTCAGTGCAGGATCTGCTCACAGCAATGTGGAAACCTTATGGTTGTCCTCATTATTAGAGACTCTTCTATCTACAGATTATAAATGTATCATCCCCTATAGAGATAGAAGCTGCTCCCTGACTATGGAGCTCCGAACAAAGAGGCGACCGGATACTTTCTGGACAGATCCTCACACATGTCTGGTCCAACAAGATCCAGTGCAAAGGCCAGAACCCAGACTCAGCCGTCACAACGCAGATCTAATGTGTTAGGTAATGACAATAGAGGCCCGACAGCCATGAGCAAGGGGCCCGTCACCAACACAGGGGGGGCCCGTCACCAACACAGAGGGGGCCCGTCACCAACACAGGGGGGGGCCCGTCACCAACACAGGGGGGGGCCCGTCACCAACACAGGGGGGGGCCCGTCACCAACACAGGGGGGGGCCCGTCACCAACACAGGGGGGGCCCGTCACCAACACAGAGGGGCCCGTCACCAACACAGAGGGGCCCGTCACCAACACAGAGGGGCCCGTCACCAACACAGAGGGGGCCCGTCACCAACACAGAAGGGACCCGACAGCCATGAGCAAGGGGCCCATCACCAACACAGAAGGGACCCGACACCCATGAGCAAGGGGCCCATCACCAACACAGGGGGGCCCGTCACCATGAGCAAGGGGCCCGTCACCAACACAGGGGGGGCCCGTCACCAACACACACAGGGGGGCCCGTCACCAACACAGAGGGGCCCGTCACCAACACGGCACAGGGGGCCCGTCACCAACACAGAGGGACCGACAGCAGCAAGGCCGTCACCAACACAGGGGGGGCCCGTCACCAACACAGGGGGGCCCGTCACCAACACAGGGGGCCCGTCACCAACACAGAGGGGCCCGTCACCAACACGGAGGGGCCCGTCACCAACACGGAGGGGCCCGTCACCAACACGAGGGGCCCGTCACCAACACAGAGGGAGGCCCGTCACCAACACAGAGGGGGCCCGTCACCAACACAGAGGGGGCCCGTCACCAACACAGAGGGAGGCCCGTCACCAACAGGCGGGGGGCCCGTCACCAACAGGGGGGGCCCGTCACCAACAGGGGCCCGTACAACACAGAGGCGCCCGTCACCAACACAGAGGGGCCCGTCACCAACACAGAGGCGCCCGTCACTAATAGAGAGGGGCCCGTCACCAACACAGAGGGGCCCGTCACCAACACAGAGGCGCCCGTCACTAATAGAGAGGGGCCCATATCTCTGAATAACAAAGGTGTGGCCTTAAGTACGGATAGCAAGGGAAACTCTGACAATCAGCAAGTGGACATAGACCATAGGTAGCCAAAGGAACACCGCCAGGCAAGGGTCCCGGGAGCACCGCCAGGCAAGGGTCCCGGGAGCACCGCCAGGCAAGGGTCCCGGGAGCACTGCCAGGCAAGGGTCCCGGGAACAACGCCAGGCAAAGGGTCCCGGGAGCAACGCCAGGCAAGGGTCCCGGGGGCACCGCCAGGTAAAGGTCCCGGGAGCACCACCAGGCAAAGGTCCCGGGAGCACAGTTAGGCCAAATGACATGGGAGAACTGGTAGGCAGAAATCACGGAAGTATTGGCGGGCAAAGCCCCTGAGACCAAAAAGGTAAAGGGCCTGTGCCCATTAGTAAGGCGGCCATGACGTGCTAACCCTTGTGATCTGTACTGCACTTAAAGAAAAGTAGAATTATCAGATTCAGGTCAAATAAAAGTAATGTGATAAAATACAAACCTCATACTTGTGTTTTCCCACCTTAAGGATGATGACCTGCGGCCACATGACACCGGCTTGTAATGTCACACTACTACATTGCAATATATTGTCTAGTGAAGCCTGCAGGGCCATAGCGCAACCATATTCATTATCATTCGCTATTTAAAAGGATCATTTTTATATTATTACTATACTTACAATTTGTTTCCTATAGTTAATGATTAATACTAAGAAACGTCCCCAAATAACAAGCATCTCGTCCTTCCTAACGAGTATACAAGGAGGCGAGAGAACGGAAAAGTAGACACAGAACCAAAAAAAACAACAAGAAAACAAAACAAACAACAAAGAACAAACAACAACAAGAACAACAACAAGAACAACAACAAGAACAACAACAAGAACACAACAAGAACAAACAGAACAACAACAAGAACAACAACAAGAACAACAACAAGAACAACAAGAACAACAACAAGAACAACAAGAACAACAACAAGAACAACAACAAGAACAACAACAAGAACAACAACAAGAACAACAAGAACAACAACAAGAACAACAAGAACAACAACAAGAACAACAACAACCGACTCTCCAGAACCAACGTGACCACAATCCTCCAATAAGAACATCTGATAGGAGGAATTACTGCTGACTGATGCCAGAGGGGCCGGAGGGGCCCGAGCTCACAGCACAGATGGGCGCAGCCCGACACCCTCCATAATCCAGCACTAATTGTGGAAACTTCATAAATGATCACAGTCACATTTAGTAACAATTAGTGAAGTGTTTGTGGATCCAGGCTCAGATCTATGCCCGTATCGAGATGTAGCAGAGCTGAATTTTCCATTGCAAAGTAAATAAAAATAGCCTGAATTATGTAAATAACAGATTTACCTGCAGTCCTATGTAAAAATTAAAAACACACCATAATGTGTCATTGTAAGATGTCAGGACCCAGCTCTGCTACACTCACAGGAAACCCTGCAAACAAGTGAGGAGGACCGGATAATGATCACTGTTACAATAAGACCTTCCCATGCGGTACACAGCCCATTCTCAGATACTTCAGTTTAGGTTTCGCCGCTCTCTCGCATCGTACGAGTCCTCAGGGGCCTCACGCACCTTGGAGTTCTTGCCTCCGCTGCGTCCTGACTGTGACGATCCGCTCCGCTGCACTCCCGGCTCTGGGGTTGGAGGTGATTTGTCTGATGAATGGTCCGAGCTTTTCTCCACCATGACTTCTCCTTCACTCTGCTGCGGAGTCGGAGAGCGGGAGCGCTTGCGCAGGATGGGGGAGCAGGCAGGCGAGCTTCGGTTCGAGTTACTTGCCGTGCTAAGGTGAAAAGAAAACATGGTTAACCGGCAAGAATTGATGAATGTGATACATATCCGGGCGTTCTCCAGTTTTATGTATATGAGGCCTTCAGCTATAAGTTTGAAAACTTCCTAATAAACTTTGTTACAATTTCTCACCATATTTAAAGGGAATCTATCTCCAGGTTTTTGCATGTAATCTGAAAGACCCTTGTAGGGCCAGAGTTCCTGATTCCAGTGATGTATCACTTACTGGGCTGCTCAGTGTAGTTTTGATAAAATCACTGTTTAATCAGCAGGAGATTATCATCACAGGACTACTTGGCTGCTGCAGGCAGTCCACCATATTCATGAGCTGCTAAATCTGCTGTAGGCAAAACAGTGATTTCATCAAAATGACAGCAAGTAGCTCAGTAAGTGACACATCGCTGGAATCAGGGTCTCTGTCTCTACATTATGCTCTTCTCAGATGAGAGGGCAAAAATCTGATGACAGATTCCCTTCAACACCTGGACCTGTCTGACAGGCAGAGGGTTTCCTACAATTGTATCCAATCTGCAATTTCAGGGTTTGCTACAATCAGTGGGTAAAGTATTGTCCAACACTCAAAAAAAGCAAAAAAATTAAATCTGTGCCCCCGTACCCATCCCTTGCTGCTTCTCTATAGTCAGTGACATCACTTGAACCTAGGGCCCCGATGCTAAAGCTCCAACAAGTCCCACAATTATTACAAATATTTAATAGCATTAGTCTTTTTCTATAGGCAAAGTGGACATTTGGGGCCCCCAGGCTCCAGGGCCCAGGTGTGATTCCAACCCCTGCACCTGGTGTAGTTACGCCCCTGTCTGTAGTAGATCGGGTCGTCCATTGGTCTCCCTTCTTCCATTTTTGATGGGGATTAGTGATGAGCAAGTAGTAACATATTCAGGTTCAGATAGATCTAACTGAATACGTTGAATGAATAACAAATCCAATGCAAGTGTCCCAATGTGACAAGTTTGGGACCTCTGTCTCTTTTCTATATTGACACTTCATATTAAACATGTTTCTTTCCTTTAGCAGTTGAGGAGGTAATATCAGTTTCTGTTGCTTGCAAGCTACCTAGTTCTTGTCCAGGTGTGGCTACTCTGTGATCACTCCCATCCCCTTTATGTGGTCACATGGTTCCAGCATCCTTTGTTGGTGATTGAACTTTTTCCTGGCCAAGCTTCCATAAGTGAAGGAAGTTCTCTGGTGAACCTGACTGTCCCCAAGCCAAGCTGCCTGCTAACAAGGAGCGTGGCAGCAGGCGTGAAGTTGTTTGTTGTCCTCCTGTCTGTCTCCACTTCCCTCTTGTTGTTAATATTGCAGTGGTTGGGACTAGTGCTCCTGCTGGCCATTTCCTAATTGAGGGTTTACATCAGAGCCAGCGTGGGATTAGGTATCCTGCTCGGCGATGGGGTGAAAGAACCCATATAGGGATGGTAGGGAGATAAGGGCACAGCAGCAGGTGAGTGCAGGAGTTCACCTCTCCCCCTTTTCCTATAAGAAGGGCTCTCTGTTGTATTTTTCCTCCATCCCTCCAGTCTTGGGTAGTCGCTGGACATCGTTGGTCTGCGCCCCACTGTCGGGCACGGTAGCCGGACACCCCCTTGGTCTAGTGTGACAGCAAATCAATGGGGAACTCACTCGGATCTGAATATTTAAAAGTATTCGTTCAGCGCGATCCGACCCTGAATATCTCACTACTCGCTCATCACTAATAGGGATGGCATGAGAGCACTGATGCCAACTGCTCGACACATAGGTCCTGCACTGTCCCCAATACAAGAGGAATAACCCAGACAGACAAGCAGGGGATCGGTACGCGGGTTTACATTTTTTACTTTACGGAATACCCAGCTCAAAAGTAAATATAATGTAAACAGGACACATAAACCTTCAGACGTGGTGGGGCCCTCGTGCACCAGGGGCGCACTCACCAGGGACGGGCTCACCAGGGGCGCACTCACCAGGGGCGCGCTCACCAGGGGCGCGCTCACCAGTAGGGCGCACTCACCAGGGGCGCACTCACCAGGGGCGCACTCACCAGGGGCGACTCACCAGGGCCACTCACCAGGGGCGCACTCACCAGGGGCGCACTCACCAGGGGCGCCACTAGCCACCAGGGGCGCACTCACCAGGCCGACAATCAATGAGGAATTCGGCTCAGTGTCTGGAAGTCACCATTGTTTCCATTCACTGACAGCAAGATTTTACCAATGGTGAGAAAATGACACATAGTTCATTAGAAAGTCAGAAAACTTAATTATATTACATTATATTATATTTAAGCTTCATTTAGATAAAACTGCAAAACTCCAAGTTTACATAAAATATAAAGCGGAAACTTCTACAAGCTACAAAACTATAAAGTAAAGGCTCTATAGAGTTATATGTATCTATAAGGTGCAGCGGTATAAAGTAAAGGCTCTATAGAGTTATATGTATCTATAAGGTGCAGCGGTATAAAGTAAAGGCTCTATAGAGTTATATGTATCTATAAGGTGCAGCGGTATAAAGTAAAGGCTCTATAGAGTTATATGTATCTATAAGGTGCAGCGGTAGCTGAGCAATTCCAGTTCTGGGGTTGGAAAGCAGAAGCAGAGACTGAATCACAGCGCGGCCGAGTCCTGAGATCACAGGGTCACACAATGATCGGAGTGATGGTGCAGGAACACAGAGATCCGGTGATGCAGGATCTAGAGGCGACAAGCAACGATGAACAGTCAAAGCCACAGAGCAACAAACAGATGGAGCTGGAAGCATGGAGGGGCGAGCATGCTGCAGGCCACGGGGACGGGAGAGGGCCACGGGGGACGGGAGGGGGACACAGGGGACGAGAGCGGGCCACGGGGTTAGGGGGCGGGCCACGGGGTTAGGGGGCGGGCCACGGGGTTAGGGGGCGGGCCACGGGGTTAGGGGGCGGGCCACGGGGTTAGGGGGCGGGCCACGGGGTTAGGGGGCGGGCCACGGGGTTAGGGGGCGGGCCACGGGGTTAGGGGGCGGGCCACGGGGTTAGGGGGCGGGCCACGGGGTTAGGGAGCGGGCCACGGGGTTAGGGAGCGGGCCACGGGGTTAGGGAGCGGGCCACGGGGTTAGGGAGCGGGCCACGGGGTTAGGGAGCGGGCCACGGGGTTAGGGAGCGGGCCACGGGGTTAGGGATCAGGCCACAGGGTTAGGAGCAGGCCATGAGGATATCAGCAAGTCTTGATACATGCAAGATACAAGGGAGTGACAGGCCACGGGGAGTGGGTGCCAACATGGAGACACTAAGTCCTTGATTGTGGGCTGAGGAGGAAACAAAAGGAGACAGGTCAAGGAAATGAATGATCACACATGTATGTAACGGTCTACAACATGTTGGCTATGATAAAACTACAACTCCCAGCGTGGTCACTGATACAAAACAGTCCGGCTCCCAGTCCTCTACCCACAAGTGAGACCCACAGCAATATGTGATGAGACAAGCACCTGCTCCAGGTTTCACAGCAGTAATTGTCAACCATGGGGGGGTTTTCTTGCCAGGGGTCATCACCCCCTTCCCTGGTTCACACAGACTCCTCGGAGTCTCCCACATGATATGGGGCACCCACAACACATAACTAATCATATGATCCATCGCACCACCCGCCCACACCTCACTCCTCATAGGCCCGTACTGGTCAGCTTTCCTCCAGTCCTAGGACATCATTACCCCAGAGGATATGCTCCATACAAAACTTGAAGCTCATGGGCCCCGATGTGAGAGCTCTAACGGGGCCCACAAATAAGACAAATATTTTAAAGCATTAGTGCAGGGGTTCCAAATTGCACCCATGCTCTGAACCCTGGGGGGCCCCAAAAGTCACTTTGGCCTATAGAAAAAGACATTAATGCAGAGCTGGCCAACTCCAGGCCTCAAGGGCCACACACAGGGCAGGTTCTCAGGATTTCCTTAGCATTGTACAGGTGGTGATGTAATCTCCTGCACTGGTGGTGATTCCAACACCATGTGCAATGCTAAGGAAATCCTGAAAACCTGCACTGTGTGTGGCCCTTGAGGAATGGCGTTGGCCAGCTCTGCATTAGTCTTTTTCTATAGGCCAAAGGGACTTTTGGGGCCCCCCCAGGCTCCGGGTGCAATTGGAGCCCCAGCACCTGCTGTAGTTACGCCCCTGAATGCTCCTTCTACTTGCTGACATGCACATTAAATCTTTTCAGTTCCAGGATAGTAAACAGCCCTATGACAAATGTCCAGGTGGCAACATATAATGCCAGTTATCAGTAATGATGGCCGTGACGTCTGGTATAGGACACTTCACAGATCTATTGAGGTGTCTGGGGGGGAATTTTAGCCCATTCCCAGGAGGTATGTCAATAGAAGAGCAGGACACAGGCCCCGCTTGCTCCATCCACCTGCTCGTACCCCAGGGAGTGTGCAACGTGCCAGCGTACAAGCCTCAGCCGGCACTTCACAGTCACATTGCAGAAGTAGACACAAAAAGAAGAGGAGGCAACACCCAGCGAGCGCACCAGGCGTCCACACCAGCTGACGACAGGACATGTTTGCACACCTGCTCTACACGGCACATGTGCTGGACATGGGCACACCTGCTCTACACGGCACACCTGCCGTACATGGTACATGTATTGGACACGGTAGGCACACCTGCGGTACACTGCACATGTGCCGGACACGGGCACACCTGCCGTACATGACACATGTACAGGACACAGTGGGCACATGTACTGGATGCCGTGGGCACGTGCTGGACACGGTAGGCACACCTGCGGTACACTACACATGTATTGGACATCGCAGGCACACCTGCGGTACATTGCACATGTGCCGGACTCGGGCACACCTGCGGTACACAGCACATGTGCCAGACACGGGCACACCTGTGGTACACTGCACATGTGCCGAACATGGGCACACCTGCGGTACACTGCACATGTGCCGGACACGGGCACACCTGCGGTACATTGCACATGTGCCGGACACAGTGGGCACACTTGCGGTACATTGCACATGTGCCGGACACGGGCACACCTGCGGTACACTGTACATGTGCTGGACACGGGCACACCTGCGGTATATTGCACATGTGCCGGACACGGGCACACCTGCAGTACACTGCACATGTGCCGGACACGGGCACACCTGCGGTACACTGTACATGTGCTGGACACGGGCACACCTGCAGTACACTGCACATGTGCCGGACACTGTGGGCACACCTGTGGTACATTGCACATGTGCTGGACACGGACACACCTGCGGTACACTGCACATGTGCCGGACACGGGCACACCTGTGGTACATTGCACATGTGCTGGACACAGGCACACCTGCGGTACACTGCACATGTGCCGGACACGGGCACACCTGCGGTACACTGCACATGTGCAGGACACGGGCACACCTGCGGTACACTGTACATGTGCTGGACACGGGCACACCTGCAGTACACTGCACATGTGCCGGACACTGTGGGCACACCTGTGGTACATTGCACATGTGCTGGACACGGGCACACCTGCGGTACACTGTACATGTGCTGGACACGGGCACACCTGCAGTACACTGCACATGTGCCGGACACTGTGGGCACACCTGTGGTACATTGCACATGTGCTGGACACGGGCACACCTGCGGTACACTGCACATGTGCCGGACATGGGCACACCTGTGGTACATTGCACATGTGCTGGACACAGGCACACCTGCGGTACACTGCACATGTGCCGGACACGGGCACACCTGCGGTACACTGCACATGTGCTGGACACGGGCACACCTGCGGTACACTGCACATGTGCCGGACACGGGCACACCTGCGGTACACCACACATGTGCCGGACACGGGCACACCTGCGGTACACCACACATGTGCCGGACACGGGCACACCTGCGGTACATTGCACATGTATTGGACATGGCAGGCACACCTGCGGTACACAGCACATGTGCCGGACACGGGCACACCTGCGGTACACAGCACATGTGCCGGACACGGGCACACCTGCGGTACACCACACATGTGCCGGACACGGGCACACCTGCGGTACACCACACATGTGCCGGACACGGGCACACCTGCGGTACACCGCACATGTGCCGGACACGGGCACACCTGCGGTACACAGCACATGTGCCGGACACGGGCACACCTGCGGTACACAGCACATGTGCCGGACACGGGCACACCTGCGGTACACCAGCACATGTGCCGGACACAGGCACCCTCCTCACCTCCATACACATGCGGTACACCCGGGAACGGCACTGGTAATTTACGCATGGTCTCGGGTGAGGGAAGCAGCCATTGTCAGGGCTTCCAGCACAGCATGAAGAGGGGAAGCATCAAGTCCGCAGCAAAATGTGTCACAATGCAGAGATGGTCCCGCAGCATGCACCGAGCGCTGTACACCCCCGTCATGGAGGGAGGGGGCTGCCTAACACATAGATCCATCTGTGCATATACATTACTGCAAGGTCACAGGCACAAAACTGTGGGAACATACAACACACAGCAGCAGCAGCACTAACCTGGCAGCCATGAGAGGATGAGCCAGCATCATTGCTTGATCCATTCATTCATGCAGAAAAAACAGCAGGGGGCAGGGAAGCCAGCGAGGAGGGCTACTCACCTCCAAATCCATCTCAGGGCCCCCCTCACCTAAACAAGGGGGTCCTCACAGGCCGCTCAGATAATGCAAGGCTGATTTCAGCTGTTTGTGTGTCAGCCTCCTGCAGCTGAGTGATGGGAGGGAACACCATGGACCACCCTCCTCTGACACAGCTGCTCCTGCGCTGCTTCCTCGCCTCTTCCCCTTCCCTAATTCTGTCCTTCACCAGGAGGAGATGCAGGACCACAATCCTGCGTCATCCGTCACACCTGGGCAGATCTGCTGGGCCCCATCCACAGGGGACACCATAATACAGGGTGAACCAGGGCAAGAGAACAATCAGATTCCTCCATAATTACTGCACAACACGTCCTGGCACAAAGACATTATTCCACTGCACCTAGAACATTGGTCTATGAGTCCACACTCAGTGTTACCTGTACACAGGGTCAGCGGGGAGACCGGTGTGCCGCCGTCCGAAAATGAGAACCGGTGATCACAGATCCTCCAAAACGCTGCCACGACCCCACAAATATAGAAAACCTATTCTAGCCAAACCCCTTTATATGAATTACTGATGACAGGACGACACTCGGGGTGCAGGATGGTGACTCGACGACACTCGGGGTGCAGGACGGCGACAGGACGACCCTCGGGGCGCAGGATGGTGATGCGACGACCCTCGGGGCGCAGGACGGCGACGGGACGACACTCGGGGTGCAGGACGGCGACAGGACGACCCTCGGGGCGCAGGATGGTGATGCGACGACCCTCGGGGCGCAGGACGGCGACGGGACGACACTCGGGGTGCAGGATGGTGACGCGACGACCCTCGGGGCACAGGATGGTGACGCGACGACCCTCGGGGCGCAGGATGGTGACATGACGACCCTCGGGGCGCAGGATGGTGACGCGACGACCCTCGGGTGCAGGACGGCGACGGGACGACACTCGGGGCGCAGGACAGTGACGGGACGACCCTCGGGGCACAGGACGGCGATGCGACGACCCTCGGGGCGCAGGACGGCGATGCGACGACCCTCAGGGCGCAGGACGGCGATGCGACGACCCTCGGGGCGCAGGACGGTGATGCAACGACCCTCGGGGCGCAGGACGATGATGGGACGACCCTCGGGGCGCAGGACGGCGATGCGACAACCCTCGGGGCGCAGGACGGCGATGCGACGACCCTCGGGGCGCAGGACGGCGATGCGACGACCCTCGGGGGCGGCAGGAGACCTGGGCGGGCGATGCGACGACCCTCGGGGCGCAGGACGGCGATGCGACGACCCTCGGGGCGCAGGACGGCGATGCGACGACCCTCGGGGCGCAGGACGGCGATGCGACGACCCTCAGGGGCGCAGGACGGCGATGCGACGACCCTCGGGGCGCAGGACGCGATGCGACGACCCTCGGGGCGCAGGACGGCGATGCGACGACCCTCGGGGCGCAGGACGGCGATGCGACGACCCTCGGGGCGCAGGACGGCGATGCGACGACCCTCGGGGCGCAGGACGGCGATGCGACGACCCTCGGGGCGCAGGACGGCGATGCGACGACCCTCGGGGCGCAGGACGGCGATGCGACGACCCTCGGGGCGCAGGACGGCGATGCGACGACCCTCGGGGCGCAGGACGGCGATGCGACGACCCTCGGGCGCAGGACGGCGATGCGACGACCCTCGGGGCGCAGGAGGCGATGCGACGACCCTCGGGGCGCAGGACGGCGATGCGACGACCCTCGGGCGCAGGACGGCGATGCGACGACCCTCGGGGCGCGGAGGCGATGCACGACCCTCGGGGCGCAGCGACGACCTGGGCGGGACGGCGACGACCCTCGGGGCGCAGGACGGTGATGCAACGACCCTCGGGGCGCAGGACGGTGATGCGACGACCCTCGGGTGCAGGACGGCGACGGGACGACACTCAGGGCGCAGGATGGTGACGCGATGACCCTCGAGGCGCAGGATGGTGACATAAATCACTTGTTAGCACTTATTACTAATACTTTGTAAAGATCACAGTCTGGATGTCGTCTGATGACTGATAATATACAGTTCACCTCCGGTATGTTTTGCCCCTTTTCATCATGTTTATGGGTCACATTCATGCCTTTACATTTGAATGCACACGTACAAACACATGCAGCCAAATAAAAGGCGATCACCTGTAATACCTCCACTAGAATCAGAGATCATAACAGGTTTACAGTCTAATGTGATACACTGACCATCTGTCCGCACTAGGCCGTCCTATATCACCCCAGACGCTTACAAAGCATCTCCCGATGGCGGCTTTCCACCAGAATCTGCATTCCAGCATCCCCAGCTCCACAGCTGGACCACACGTGGTCTGCAGACTCCACAACTGCTTCAATACATAAACCGAAAATAAACCACCTGGAGCAGAGAAAACTGGAAACCAGATCCTCCAATACACAGTATATCGAGTATTATACACAGCACAAGGTAACTCTTGACAGATTAAAGGGACTCTGTCAGGTCATTTTTCAGTATGATACTAATATTTCCCTTGAATAGTGCCTGGACAGCCCCTTTTAAAACATGTAAAATGATTACTGTACCATTTGTAGTTTCCTTGCTATCAGCATTTTCAGACTCTGCATGGAGCTGGTGCTTTAGTCCAGCTCTATTACTTTTACAGAGGATTAGTCCGGCTGTTGTATAACTATTATTTACATATCCACACCCACCCAAGCTGGTGTTCTGTCCCTCCCCTCTGTGCTCTGTGCTCTGGAGAGGGAAGGTGTTTTGTCCTGCACTGTGTAAGAGGTTTATATGAAGGTTGGTTTTCCAGCAGACATGTAATGTGTGCATCTGATGAGCAAATTATCAAATGTAATTACTTACAAATATCTCAGCCTGTACACACTACACGTCTCATACACACAATGAAGGTCTCTAAGAGCACACACCTCCACTCCCCTCCCTCCAGTGAGCCACACAGCAGACAGATCAGAGAGGAGGGCAGAGCAGTGTAATGATGCATGAATATTCATTCCTTGGGGAGTGGGCAGCAGAGAACTCACTATGATTGACAGATGGAATGGTTATTTTACTTTGAAGTTTACACAGGATAGGAGGGAAGTATAAATGATAGAAATACATGAATAGAGAGAGCTTAGAGAAGGAAATTAGAAATTGATATCGGTTACATATGGATTTTTGACCTGATAGATCCCCTTTAAGGCTGGGTACAACTGATCTATAATGGAACCACAAAGTAAACAACATTTTTACCGAAGATGAAGATTGGACAGATGATGGACCGGATTAATTAAGAATGGCGTATTGCAGGTCAGCCCTAACGAATGTGATAGAGATGGGCTGGTTGGTCTCGAATGATCCGGTACAAAGAGAAGACTCCCTACTGTGACTGATGGAGCCGCACCCCAATGAGCCACATACAATATCTGAGCGTCTCCCACTGGTGGTAAAATGGGTGCGTTCAGCAGATGAGTCCCCCACCCGCCATTTCATTGGCTACCTGTAGGTGGTGGTGGGGGGGCATTTCAACAGTGGGGGTGTAATCTTTAATGTGTGTTCACTTGCAGTGAACACTTATTTAATAGGGATTCATTTAGGATCCAAGAGCAAAGCAAAGTATTCTGGATCACTAAAAAAAGAAAAAGGATTGCCTATCACTAATGGATCAAATGGCCTTCAGAGAGGAAGAATAGGGGAAGAGGAAGAGGAAGAGGAGGTGGAAATAGTGCATAGTGGATGTACAAAAACCTTAATAGTCAACACGTGTCTGCAAATAGAGCATCTGGTTGGCTACTTACCCCAAGTTATGGAGCACGGCTCGTTAAAGGGTCAATATCAGTGGGGAGAAGGAGAGACAAGGGGACGGGGGCGAGGAAGAGGGGGCGAGGAAGAGGGGGCGAGGAAGAGGGGGCGAGGAAGAGGGGGCGAGGAAGAGGGGGCGAGGAAGAGGGGGCGAGGAAGAGGGGGCAGGAGAGGGGCAAGAAGAGGGGGCAAGGAAGAGGGGGCAAGGAAGAGGGGGCAAGGAAGAGGGGGCAAGGAAGAGGGGGCAAGGAAGAGGGGGCAAGGAAGAGGGGGCAAGGAAGAGAGACCGAGAGAGGGGGCAAGGAAGAGAGACCGAGAGAGGGGGCAAGGAAGAGAGACCGAGAGAGGGGGGGAGAGAGACCGAGAGAGGGGGGGAGAGAGACCGAGAGAGGGGGGGGGAGAGAGACCGAGAGAGGGGGGGGAGAGAGACCGAGAGAGGGGGGGGAGAGAGACCGAGAGAGGGGGGGGAGAGGGAGAGACGAGAGAGGGGGGGAGAGAGACCGAGAGAGAGGGGGGGAGAGAGACCGAGAGAGGGGGGGAGAGAGACCGAGAGAGGGGGGGAGAGAGACAGAGGGCGGAAGAGAGACCGAGAGAGGGGGGGAGAGAGACAGAGGGGGGGGAAGAGAGACAGACAGAGGGGGGGGAAGAGAGACCGAGAGAGGGGGGGAGAAGAGACCGAGAGAGGAGGAGAGGGGGGGGGGGAGAGAGACCAAGAGAGGGGGAGGGGGAGGGGGAGAGGGAGGAGAGAGAGACAAGAGAGGGGGGGAGAGAGGCAGAGAGGGGGGGAGAGAGAGGCAGAGAGAGGGGGGAGAGAGAGGCAGAGAGGGGGGGAGAGAGAGGCAGAGTGGGGGGGGAGAGAGAGGCAGAGAGGGGGGGAGAGAGAGGCAGAGAGGGGGGGAGAGAGCAGAGAGGCAGAGAGGGGGGGGAGAGAGAGAGAGAGGGGGGGGGAGAGAGGAGAGAGGAGGAGGAGGGGGGGGAGAGAGAGGCAGAGGGGGGGGAGAGGGAGAGAGCAGAGGGGGGGGGAGAGAGAGCAAGAGGGGGGAGAGAGGCAGAGAGGGGAGAGAGGGGAGAGGGGAGAGGGCAGAAAGAGAGAGAGGAGAGAGAGACAGAGAGGGGAGAGAGAGAGGCAGAGAGGGGGAGAGAGAGAGGCAGAGAGGGGGAGAGAGGCAGAGGGGGGGAGAGAGGCAGAGGAGGGGGAGAGAGAGGCAGAGAGGGGGAGAGAGAGCAGAGAGGGGGAGAGAGAGGCAGAGAGGGGGAGAGAGAGGCAGAGAGGGGGAGAGAGAGGCAGAGAGGGGGAGGAGAGGCAGAGAGGGGGAGGAGAGAGAGGAGAGGGGAGAGAGGGAGAGAGAGGCAGAGGGGAGAGCAAAGGGAGAGAAGAGATGGGAGGAGAGAGCAGAGGGAAAGAGACAAGAAAGAGAGATAAAGTGAGCTAAAAATGTGTAAACCAGGGTAAAACTGCTGCAAAATTGCACCTAAAGACACTGCAAAACCTTACACTAAACCACAGGAAAATGTCTGTTAATAATTCTCCGAGATCAGTTTATGATGCAGAAAAACCGCAGCAAAAAGGCCCTGTGAGAACGAAGCCTTATATTGTGGATTTCCTGTAAGTATATACCCGGCGGAGCTCATTTACTGTTTGCGCTCATTCATTCTTCCGTTTCTCATGTAGCTTTTCTATCTAGGGCTTCATGGGTAGGACACAAACCCATTATAGTCTATGGGGCGCTTCACTTTTTTTGTGAATCAGAGACCGGTCAACTGTCCATGTGATCTCTGCTTCTACCATTGTAATGAGTAGATGAAGCCTAGTAGTTGTTTTTTGGGGGGGGATTGTCTGGTGCAGACACCGGTGAGGATCTGATGCAGAACACTGATGATAATAGATATTTCAATGAGGCCAAGTGATCACAATTTAAGATGGATCCTACAGAATCAACTGGATTATAGTCCGGCAGATGGAGTGGTAGCACCGGCTTTATGGATTGATAATCTGAGGGTCTGCACGGGGCGATTACTGGGGTAAGGACAGACCTGGCTTTTGGGGTCGTGGCTGAGTTCTGCGGTTTTGCTTCTTGGCCCTGACACAATGGCAGCTCTTGGCCCTGACACAATGGCAGCTCATGGCCTCCCCCATGGGGAGCAGAATGGTGACCACTCACATTTCGGGTTTTGATGTTATTTTGGTGGCGGCGGTCATTTATGAACCTCCATTCACACAGTTGGGCTGAGAAGCGCTCGGCTCCCCGGCGTCCATCACATCTGTGGCTCTGTAAGGGACTCACCGATCTTATGGCTCCAATTACCGGCTGATTGACAGAAGATGGGGATGTGCTAGAACGGGTGACGTGCCGACATTCTGTTCTGGGGTCTCTGATGTCTGTGTCCTTCACCGTTATTGACATTAATGTGGAAAATCAGGACATTAAAAACCACATAAAAAAATCCATAACTACATTGTCTACAGATTCACACGGCTCCTCTACCGCTGAACACCATTAGTAATTTACCACTGAGCACCATGCCGTGCCTTTCATTATATCGTACTGCAACACAATTCCTTATAGATAATGAGGCGAAAACTGCATGTAAGTGCATGAGACGGCCATACACATGAAGAACAACATTTATCCCAACTCCGCCATACACATGAAGAACGCCATTTATCCCGGCTCCCTCATACACGTGAGGGACGACATTTATCCCAGCTCCTCCCATACACGTGAGGAACGACAGTTATCCCGGCTCCCCCATACACATGAGGAACGACATTTATCCTTGCTCCCCCATACATGTGAGGGACGACATTTATCCTTGCTCCCCCATACACTTGAGGGACGACATTTATCCCGGCTCCCCATATACGTGAGCGACAACATTTATGCCGGCTTCCGCTATACACATGAGAAACAACATTTATCCTGGCTCACCCCATACAAGTGAAGAACACCATTTATCTCAGTGTCCCCCATACACATGAGAAATACCTTATATATCCTGTCTTCCCCCCATACACATGAAAAATGCATTCTATATCCTGGCTCCCCCATACAAATGAAGAACGCCATTTATCTCAGTGTCCCCCTATACACACGAGAGACGCCATTTATCCCGACTCCCCCCATACACGTGAGGGACGAAATTTATTCCATTTACCTTATACACTTGAGAAACAACATTTATTCCGGCTCCCCCCATACACATGGGGAACACCATTTATCCCAGCTCCCCAAATTCACATGAGGAATGCCATTTATCCTGGCTCCCCACATACATGCGAGGGATGACATTAATTCCGGCTTCCGCTATACACATGAGAAACAACATTTATCCCAGTTCCCCCCATACACGAGAAATGCCATATCCCAGCTCCCCCATACATGTGAGGGACAACATTTATCCCGGCTTCCCCATACACGTGAGGGACGACATTTATCCCGGGACCCCCCGTACATGTGAGGGACGACATTTATCCCGGCTCCCCCCGTACACGTGAGGGACGACATTTATCCCAGCTCCCCCCGTACACGTGAGATACGACATTTATCCTGACTCCTCCATACACGAGGGACGACATTTATCCCGGTTCCCTGTACACGTGAGGGACGACATTAATCCTGGCTCCCCCATACACGTGAGGGACGACATTTATCCCGGCTCCTCCATACACATGAGGGACGACATTTATCCTGGTTCCCCCCGTACACATGAGGGACGGCATTTATCCTGTGTCCCCCATACACGTGAGGGATGACATTTATCCCGGCTCCGCATACACGTGAGGGATGACATTTATCCCGGCTACCCCCCTACACGTGAGGGACGACATTTATCCTTGCTCCCCATGCACGTGAGGGACGACATTTATCCCGGGACCCCCCCGTACATGTGAGGGATGACATTTATCCTGGCTCCCCCCGTACAAGTGAGGGACGACATTTATCCCAGCTCCCCCCGTACACGTGAGATACGACATTTATCCTGACTCCTCCATACACGAGGGACGACATTTATCCCGGTTCCTGTACACGTGAGGGACGACATTAATCCTGGCTCCCCCATACACGTGAGGGACGACATTTATCCCGGCTCCTCCATACACATGAGGGACGACATTTATCCTGGTTCCCCCCGTACACATGAGGGACGACATTTATCCTGTGTCCCCCATACACGTGAGGGACGACATTTATCCCGGCTCCTGCATACACGTGAGGGATGACATTTATCCTGGCTACCCCCGTACACGTGAGGGACGACATTTATCCTTGCTCCCCCATGCACGTGAGGGACGACATTTATCCCGGCTCCTCCATACACGTGAGGGACGACATTTATCCTGGTTCCCCCCGTACACGTGAGGGACGACATTTATCCTGTGTCCCTCATACACGTGAGGGACAACATTTATCCCGGCTCCTCCATACACATGAGGGACGACATTTATCCTGGTTCCCCCCGTACACATGAGGGACGACATTTATCCCGGCTCCTCCATACACGTGAGGGACGACATTTATCCCGACTTCCGCTATACACGAGAAACATTTATCCCGGTTCCCTCCATACAAATGAAGAACGCCATTTATCTCAGTGTCCCCCATACACATGAGAAATGCCTTATATATCCTGGCTCCCCCCCCCCAAACACATGAGAAATGCATTCTATTTCCTGGCTCCCCCCATACACATGAAAAACACCATTTATCCTGGCTCCCCCATACAAATGAAGAATGCCATTTATCTCAATGTCCCCCTATACACACACAAAAGACGCCATTTATCCCGGCTCCCCACATACATGTGAGGGACGACATTTATTCCCTTTCCCTTATACACATAAGAAACATCATTATTCCGGCTCCCCCATACACATGGGGAACACCATTTATCCTGGCTTCCCCCATTCATGAGCATGAGGGATCCATTCCCCAATACATATGATGTCGAAGAAGGTCAGGAGGCCCCTATACCCAAGGATTGGATGAGTTACCATATCTACGGTTAATTTAAACTATAAGACCATAAGCCAAAGCTACAATACAATGATATTAGTTCATTTTGTTCCGGATTATAACAAAATAGCAGAAAGCGACGTTATCATTACATGTAGGTCCCTCTGATGGTGACAACCACATGTACAGCTATATAATGGACCATATACACAGTGAGTTCTCCGGAGTTCATTTAAGCCATGTAATGGAATGGCCAGATCTTATACAGAGGACAGAGGGGAGGAGAGAGAGGAGAGAGAGGACCAGAGGGGAGGAGAGAGAGGACCAGAGGGGAGGAGAGAGAGGACCAGAGGGGAGGAGAGAGAGGACCAGAGGGGAGGAGAGAGAGGACCAGAGGGGAGGAGAGAGAGGACCAGAGGGGAGGAGAGAGAGGACCAGAGGGGAGGAGAGAGAGGACCAGAGGGGAGGAAGGAGAGGACCAGAGGGGAGGAAGGAGAGGACCAGAGGGGAGGAGAGAGAGGACCAGAGGGGAGGAGAGAGAGGACCAGAGAGGAGAGAGAGGACCAGAGAGGAGGAGAGAGAGGACCAGAGAGGAGGAGAGAGAGAACCAGAGGGGAGGAGAGAGAGAACCAGAGGGGAGAGGAGAGAGAGAAGGTAGGGAGGAAACAGGAGAGAGAGAAAAGAGGAGATAGAGAAGCAGAGAGGGGAAGAGAGAAGGGAAGAGAGAGGGGTGGAGAGAGGAGAGGAGGGAGAGAGAGGAGAGAGATTATCACATGTGCAGTGGCAAAAACAGATCAGGAGGATCCGTCCTGGGTGGATCCAGACACCATTGGGGCCCATTCTATTTGCCGACACATACAGCTGGATCCACATACATCAAGATTTTTGTTGAGCCACAAAAAAACAAACTTTGTGCATTCGGGGAGGAGCTCAAAACGACGCAGTGGTGCGGATCTGCCGAAATACTAAAACCAGCGCATGTTCCTGCAGCGCCATGTTGGGCACAGGGACACCGGCCGGATCAGGATTCATGATTTACTCTGATATCGACACAAGACAAAAAAATGCAAGTGTGAAACCAGGATGAGAAGACTGAGGGCCAATGGTTAGGATGAGAACACGGAGGGCCGCTCGTTAGGTCGGAGGGGGTTCAGCTCCTATAGATCGTACAGATAAGCTCCGATTCACAATGTTACTACTTTATGGAAGGTTTAGGTGTGTCCCGCGCCTGCGCTCCAGGCCGCACCGGTCCTGTATATTCCGGGGTCTATGACGGGATTGTATCTGGAGGAACAGCTGCAGGCTCAGACTGTGCCGGATGACGAGGGCCGACCACGACCGCTCCCCTCGTGTGCCAATCCCGGGTACTGTTAAATACTAACTTGTTAATTGCCCGGGGATACGAGGGACATAATCCCCGACACAAACTAATGCCGTAATCCCTGCACTCATTTCTTGAAGGAAGTTAAAGCTACGCAAGAAAGGGAAGATCTATAAAGTGCGGGCGATTGGGGGAAAGTCGCTTTTTGTTAATCAATTAAAAATAATTTGAGTTAAAAAACCTCAACGGTGAGAAACAATAACCCAAGGGGACGTTGTGGGGGTGCGGCCGGGATCGGGAAACCGCGGCACGGTGGAGTTAACACAGAAAAAGCAGGAAAATAGGGGACAGAGAAGATATTAATCCTGGAGGTCTGAGGGAGGGAGGAAAGGAAGCAGGATAAATGTTAAGAGGATTATGGGCTCCGTCTACAGATGGCATCCCACAGTCTCCTGCTCTCTCACTTCTTCCATGGCATTACGGTGCTACACGTACAATCTATAGGAGATCTGCAGCCTATACACAATACTCACCTGAAGGTCGGCATACCCCACACTGAGCCGGGGGCAGGCACACCCCCAACCCCCATGTCCATCTCTGTATTAATGGAGCGCTGTGTTTTATTAAGCGGTGATAACAGACATTGTGCAGACACGTGAAAGGTGCAGACCGGGGCCAATGGGGCATGGACTTAACTCCTTAGGCAGCGGCGCAGCCACGCAAGGGGTTAATCCATCATTCATTTTACTACTCTGGGATGATGATAAAGTCAGAATAAAATGTGGATTATTATCAATTAGTCTGGAGGGAGGAGAGGGTGGGGGTGGTTGTGTGGTCCCGTGCCTGCTGGGCCGTCTCTATGCAGTTATTGTATATACAGGAGCATCTCAATGGATTCAATTCATTCAGGTGCACGAGTATATTTCTTATTCGAGATATATACAAGATTGCAGTTCTGCTATTTTTGGACAATAAAAGTGCACGATATGAGGTCCCAACTATGCTAAAATAATCAATGGTAATGGTACAAGATACCAGAAACTGGCACACGAGGGGTTAATCCATCATTCATTTTACTACTCTTGGATCATAACAAAATCCAGATTTTATTCTGACTATAAATCCTTATTAGGGTGTGCGGTGGTCGTGTGCGGTGGTCGTGCGCTCCCATACCTGCTGGGCCAGCTTGGTGCAGTTTTTGCATCCCTCAAACTGCAGCGTGGCCACACGAGGGGTTAATCCATCATTCATTTTACTACTCTGGGATGATGATAACAATCCACATTTTATTTTGACTATAAACCCTTCTCAGGGTGTGCGGTGGTCGTGTGCTCCCGTACCTGCTGGGCCAGCTCGGTGCAGTTTTTGCATGGACTTAACCCCTTAAGCTGCAGCGTGGCCACACGAGGGGTTAATCCATCCTTCATTTTACTACTTTGGGATGATAATAAAAATCCAAATTTTATTCTGACTATAAATCCTTCTTAGGGTGTGCGGTGGTCGTGTGCTCCCGTACCTGCTGGGCCAGCTCAGTGCAGTTTTTGCATGGACTTAGCCCCTTAAGCTGCAGCGTGGCCACGTGAGGGGTTAATCCATCCTTCATTTTACTACTCTGGGGTGATGATAAAAATCCACATTTTATTCTGACTATAAATCCTTCTTAGGGTGTGCGGTGGTCGTGTGCTCCCGTACCTGCTGGGCCAGCTCGGTGCAGTTTTTGCATGGACTTAGCCCCTTAAGCTGCAGCGTGGCCACGTGAGGGGTTAATCCAGCATTCATTTTACTACTCTGGGATGATAATAAATATCCACATTTTATTCTGACTATAAATCCTTTTTAGGGTGTGCGGTGGTCGTGTGCTCCCGTACCTGCTGGGCCAGCTCGGTGCAGTTTTTGCATGGACTTAACCCCTCAAACTGCAGCGTGGCCACACGAGGGTGAATCCAGCATTCATTTTACTACTTTGGGATGATAATAAAAATCCACATTTTATTCTGACTATAAACCCTTCTTAGGGTGTGCGGTGGTCATGTGCTCCCGTACCTGCTGGGCCAGCTCGGTGCAGTTTTTGCATGGACTTAACCCCTTAAGCTGCAGCGGGGCCACACGAGGAGTTTATCCATCATTCATTTTACTACTCTGGAATGATGATAAAAATCCAGATTTTATTCTGACTATAAATCCCTCTTACATTGTGCAGTGGTCGTGTGCTCCCGTACCTGCTGGGCCAGCTCGGTGCAGTTTTTGCATGGACTTAACCCCTTAAGCTGCAGCGTGGCCACGTGAGGGGTTAATCCATCCTTCATTTTACTACTCTGGGATGATAATAAAAATCCAAATTTTATTCTGACTATAAATCCTTCTTAGGGTGTGCGGTGGTCGTGTGCTCCCGTACCTGCTGGGCCAGCTCGGTGCAGTTTTTGCATGGACTTAACCCCTTAAGCTGCAGCGTGGCCACGTGAGGGGTTAATCCAGCATTCATTTTACTACTCTGGGATGATAATAAACATCCAGATTTTATTCTGACTATAAACCCTTCTTAGGGTGTGCGGTGGTCGTGTGCTCCCGTACCTGCTGGGCCAGCTCGGTGCAGTTTTTTGCATACATATTTCTTAGTGTGACTATATATATGGTTACAATTCTGCCATTTTTGGAAAATAAAAGTGCACTGTGAGGTCCCGACTATACTACAATAATCAAGGGTAATGCTACAAGACACCGACAACCGTCACATGGAGTTACGCAACGCACTGCATCATACAGAGGACACATGCAGAGGAGTTTACTACATCTAGGATCTAGAAATCCCATTGAATAGTTGAAGCAGTGACTAAGGTGATAATCAGGAGGAGGATGCGGGTCTATGGGAGCTAGGACTAGTAGCGTATGGAGATGGAGCATGTAAACCTGCTGTAAGCCATCCTGCGGTCCTCCCAGGAGCTGGGCACAGTGCGTCTCTTCAGTCCATGGAGATGCTCCTTACAGCTGCAGTCTGGCAGCGGACGCTCGCAGTAAGTGCTGCAGAAAATGAGGAACCACAAAGCCAACTTCCCTGAGCCCAGATCCAATCCAAAAAAGGGGGGGACACTATACCGGGATAAGGGGGGGGAGGGGTAATGGGGTGCTAGAAGGTGAGGAGAAGGACCGGTGTCTCCGCTTACCAGACAAGCCGGAACCCTTTCATTAGTGCAGAATATCTATATCCTTGGGCACATTGCAGCCGGCCCACTCAGTGCTGTCTGTGATCCGGGACATATTGGATAGATGAGGCGACTGATAGGCCGGATTGTGACTGTATCTGTCCCCTCTTGTCCTCTCCTCTCCTCTCCTCTCTCCAGCTCTGCAGCTGACAGCCTGAGCATGTGCAGAATGGAGCAAGATGTGGGAAGCTCAGGGAGAATTGGCATTCCTGCCAGACACTGATCCTGAGTGGGAGGGAGGAATACAGGGGGGGGGGGGGGTCACTGAAGAAGGGGACAAGATGGCAAGAAGTTACTTAGGGATCCAAGGGCATCAGCCACAGCGGTGCTGCTCCCCCCCCTGACAGCCTCCTCCTCCCCCCTGGACCATTCGCCTGTACAGTAATTACTGGGACCAGGACACATGTACAGCGAGTGATCACGAAAATAACATCCTGCGCCCTATAGTTAGCGCACATCTCCCCACAACCTCTGATTATTCAGCCTCACACTAACGAGCGGCGGCTTTTTTTGTCTTTCCTGTTCTGTAGGAGATTTTATAGAACGGCTAAAAGTATCAAAGGAGAATTTATCTGTATTTTTATAATATATTTAATGACAAGAATGTGAACTAATGGCGGCATAAATCCCATAGCTCCTATTTATTACCACCCTGCCTGATGGAGAGACCTGAGCAGTGTCTATAGCTTCTATGTATTACCACCATGCCTGATGGAGAGACCTGAGCAGTCTCCATAGCTTCTATTCATTACCACCTGCCTGATGGAGAGACCTGAGCAGTCTCCATAGCTACTATTTATTACCACCTGCCTGATGGAGAGCCCTGAGCAGTCTCCATAGCTACTATTTATTACCACCCTGCCTGATGGAGAGACCTGAGCAGTCTCCATAGCTGCTATTTATTACCACCATGCCTGATGGAGAGACCTGAGCAGTCTCCATAGCTTCTATTTATTACCACCATGCCTGATGGAGAGATCTGAGCAGTGTCTATAGCTTCTATTTATTATCACCATGCCTGATGGAGAGACCTGAGCAGTCTCCATAGCTTCTATTTATTATCACCATGCCTGATGGAGAGACCTGAGCAGTGTCCATAGCTGCTATTTATTACCACCATGCCTGATGGAGAGACCTGAGCAGTGTCTATAGCTTCTATTTATTATCACCATGCCTGATGAAGAGATCTGAGCAGTCTCCATAGCTTCTATTTATTACCACCATGCCTGATGAAGAGACCTGAGCAGTCTCCATAGCTTCTATTTATTACCACCATGCCTGATGGAGAGATCTGAGCAGTCTCCATAGCTTGTATTTATTACCACCATGCCTGATGGAGAGACCTGAGCAGTCTCCATAGCTGCCATTTATTACCACCCTGCCTGATGGAGAGATCTGAGCAGTCTCCATAGCTGCTATTTATTACCACCCTGCCTGATGGAGAGACCTGAGCAGTCTCCATAGCTTCTATTTATTACCACCCTGCCTGATGGAGAGACCTGAGCAGTCTCTATAGCTTCTATTTATTACCACCATGCCTAATGAAGAGACCTGAGCAGTCTCCATAGCTGCTATTTATTACCACCATGCCTGATGGAGAGACCTGAGCAGTCTCCATAGCTTCTATTTATTACCACCATGCCTGATGGAGAGACCTGAGCAGTCTCCATAGCTTCTATTTATTACCACCTGCCTGATGGAGAGACCTGAGCAATCTCCATAGCTGCTATTTATTACCACCATGCCTGATGGAGAGACCTGAGCAGTCTCCATAGCTTCTATTTATTACCACCATGCCTGATGAAGAGACCTGAGCAGTCTCCATAGCTTCTATTTATTACCACCATGCCTGATGGAGAGACCTGAGCAGTCTCCATAGCTTCTATTTATTACCACCATGCCTGATGGGAGAGACCTGAGCAGTCTCCATAGCTTCTATTTATTACCACCATGCCTGATGGAGAGACCTGAGCAGCCTCCATAGCTTCTATTTATTACCACCATGCCTGATGAAGAGACCTGAGCAGTCTCCATAGCTGCTATTTATTACCACCATGCCTGATGGAGAGACCTGAGCAGTCTCCATAGCTTCTATTTATTACCACCATGCCTGATGGAGAGACCTGAGCAGTCTCCATAGCTTCTATTTATTACCACCATGCCTGATGAAGAGACCTGAGCAGTCTCCATAGCTTCTATTAATTACCACCATGCCTGATGGAGAGACCTGAACAGTCTCCATAGCTTCTATTTATTACCACCCTGCCTGATGGAGAGACCTGAGCAGTCTCCATAGCTGCTATTTATTACCACCCTGCCTGATGGAGAGACCTGAGCAGTCTCCATAGCTTCTATTTATTACCACCATGCCTGATGGAGAGACCTGAGCAGTCTTCATAGCTTCTATTTATTACCACCATGCCTGATGAAGAGACCTGAGCAGTCTCCATAGCTGCTATTTATTACCACCATGCCTGATGGAGAGACCTGAGCAGTCTCCATAGCTTCTATTTATTACCACCTGCCTGATGGAGAGACCTGAGCAGTCTCCATAGCTTCTATTGATTATCACCATGCCTGATGGAGAGACCTGAGCAGTCTCCATAGCTGCTATTTATTACCACCATGCCTGATGGAGAGACCTGAGCAGTCTCCATAGCTTCTATTATTACCACCATGCCTGATGGAGAGACCTGAGCAGTCTCCATAGCTTCTATTATTACCACCATGCCTGATGGAGAGACCTGAGCAGTTCCATAGCTTCTATTTATTACCACCTGCCTGATGGAGAGACCTGAGCAGTCTCCATAGCTTCTATTTATTACCACCATGCCTGATGGAGAGACCTGAGCAGTCTCCATAGCTTCTATTATTACCACCATGCCTGATGAAGAGACCTGAGCAGTCTCCATAGCTTCTATTTATTACCACCATGCCTGATGGAGAGACCTGAGCAGTCTCCATAGCTTCTATTTATTACCACCATGCCTGATGGAGAGACTGAGCAGTCTCATAGCTTCTATTTATTACCACCCTGCCTGATGGAGAGACCTGAGCAGTCTCCATAGCTTCTATTTATTAACCACTGCCTGATGGAGAGACCTGAGCAGTCTCCATAGCTTCTATTTATTACACCACATGCCTGATGGAGAGACCTGAGCAGTCTCCATAGCTTCTATTTATTACCACCATGCCTGATGGAGAGACCTGAGCAGTCTCCATAGCTTCTATTTATTACCACCATGCCTGATGGAAGAGACCTGAGCAGTCTCCATAGCTTCTATTTATTACCACCATGCCTGATGAGAGAGACCTGAGCAGTCTCCATAGCTTCTATTTATTACCACCATGCCTGATGGAGAGACCTGAGCAGTCTCCATAGCTTCTATTTATTACCACCATGCCTGATGGAGAGACCTGAGCAGTCTCCATAGCTTCTATTTATTACCACCATGCCTGATGGAGAGACCTGAGCAGTCTCCATAGCTTCTATTTATTACCACCTGCCTGATGGAGAGACCTGAGCAGTCTCCATAGCTTCTATTTATTACCACCATGCCTGATGGAGAGACCTGAGCAGTCTCCATAGCTTCTATTTATTACCACCATGCCTGATGGAGAGACCTGAGCAGTCTCCATAGCTTCTATTTATTACCACCATGCCTGATGGAGAGACCTGAGCAGTCTCCATAGCTTCTATTTATTACCACCATGCCTGATGGAGAGACCTGAGCATTCTCCATAGCTTCTATTTATCACCACCATGCCTGATGAAGACCTGAGCAG
This sequence comes from Allobates femoralis, assembly GCA_033576535.1. NCBI lineage: Eukaryota > Metazoa > Chordata > Amphibia > Anura > Aromobatidae > Allobates > Allobates femoralis. Next base: position 40,028,163 of record JARQOC010000009.1, read on the forward strand.
TCTCCATAGCTTCTATTCATTACCACCATGCCTGATGGAGAGACCTGAGCAGTCTCCATAGCTTATATTCATTACCACCATGCCTGATGGAGAGACCTGAGCATTCTCCATAGCTTCTATTTATCACCACCATGCCTGATGAAGACCTGAGCAGTCTCCATAGCTTCTATTTATTACCACCATGCCTGATGGAGAGACCTGAGCAATCTCCATAGCTTCTATTTATTACCACCATGCCTGATGGAGACACCTGAGCAGTGTCCATAGCTTCTATTTATTACCACCATGCCTGATGGAGAGACCTGAGCAGTCTCCATAGCTTCTATTTATTACCACCATGCCTGATGGAGAGACCTGAGCAGTCTCCATAGCTTCTATTTATTACCACCATGCCTGATGGAGAGACCTGAGCAGTCTCCATAGCTTCTATTTATTACCACCATGCCTGATGGAGAGACCTGAGCAATCTCCATAGCTTCTATTTATTACCACCATGCCTGATGGAGAGACCTGAGCAGTCTCCATAGCTTCTATTTATTACCACCATGCCTGATGGAGAGACCTTAACTGTCTCCATAGACATAATGTAAAGGGATTATTATTTTTTGTCGTCCGTGCAGTGAGGAAGGGGGGGGGGGATGAAGCGATCATGATGTCACAACATGATGTCACACAGCAGGTTAATGTCAGACGTGACAGTGATGACACCATCGTGTACTCAAGTGTTTATTTATATTTGTTATAGATATGATTACAAATCTATAAGACGTCCCATAATTATCATTATGAATACTACAGCAGGGTAACACTCAACCTTCACATGTCCCCATGCAGCTGACCCTTCTGGGACACAAGTAAAAGTAGAGGAAATAGAAAGACAGGGCACATCTATTGACACTATAACCTCCTAGTGTGGACAGGTAATTAAAACTGGTTGGGAAATAGGCATGAACATGGACAAAAACAATTCATCATCTTTCCCCATCTCACTCTACCACCCCACCAGATCCATCCATCAAAGTCAATGGCCGCTCACTTGCCCCAGTCCCACCTGCGCGTTGTCTCGAAGTGATCCTGGACTCTGCTGCCTCTGTCAAGCAACATATCCAAGCTCTCTCCACTTCCTGCTGACTCCAACTCAAAAATATTTCCAGGATCCGTACATTCCTTGACCAAGACACATAACCCTCGTGCCCTCATCATCTCCCACCTAGATTATTGCAACCTCCTACCCTCTGGCCTCCCCTCTAGCACCCTTGCACCACGCCAATCTATCCTAAACTCTCCAGCCCGACTAATCCACCTTTCTCCCCATTCGTCCCTGGCCTCTCCTCTATGTGAAGCCCTTCACTGGCTTCCCATTTCCCAGAGGCCCCAGTTCAAAACCTTTAACCATGACATATAAAGCCATCCACAACCTGTCTCCTGTGACATGGTATCCCAGTACCTTCAGTCACGCAACCTGCGAACCTCTCAAGAATTCCTTCTGTACTCCCCTCTTATCTCTTCTTCCCACAGCCGCATACAAGATTTCTCCAGTGCTTCCAGTTCGAACACATCAGACTCTCTCCAACCATGGAAATCTTCAAAAGAAACCTGAAGACCTGACAACAAGCTACAACCTGCAGTGACCCTCAGTTCACTAAACCACCGCACGACCAGCTCCACCTGCTCCTACTGTATCATCACCCATCCCTTGTAGACTGGAACCCTCGTGGGCAGGGTCCTCTCTCCTCACCCATCCCTTATAGACTGGAGCCCTCGTGGGCAGGGTCCTCTCTCCTCACCCATCCCTTATAGACTGGAGCCCTCGTGGGCAGGGTCCTCTCTCCTCACCCATCCCTTATAGACTGGAGCCCTCGTGGGCAGGATCTTCTCTCCTCACCCATCCCTTATAGACTGGAGCCCTCGTGGGCAGGATCTTCTCTCCTCACCCATCCATTATAGACTGGAGCCCTCGTGGGCAGGGTCCTCTCTCCTCACCCATCCCTTATAGACTGGAGCCCTCGTGGGCAGGGTCCTCTCTTCCTCACCCATCCCTTATAGACTGGAGCCCTCGTGGGCAGGGTCCTCTCTCCTCACCCATCCCTTATAGACTGGAGCCCTCGTGGGCAGGGTCCTCTCTCCTCACCCATCCCTTGTACACTATGACCCCTCGTGGGCAGGGTCCTCTCTCCTCATCTACTGTATCCTCACCCATCCCTTGTAGACTGTGAGCCCTCGTGGGCAGGGTCCTCTCTCCTCACCTACTGTATCCTCACCCATCTTTTGTAGACTGTGAGCCCTCGGGGGCAGGGTCCTCTCTCCTCCCCTACTGTATCCTCACCCATCCCTTGTAGACTGTGAGCCCTCATGGGCAGGGTCCTCTCTTCTCACCTACTGTATCTTCACCCATCCCTTGTATACTGTGAGCCCTCATGGGCAGGGTCCTCTCTCCTCACTTACTGTATCCTCACCCATCTCTTGTAGACTGTGAGCCCTCGTGGGCAGGGTCCTCTCTCCTCACCTACTGTATCCTCACCCATCCCTTGTAGACTGTGAGCCCTTGTGGGCAGGGTCCTCCCTCCTCACCCATCCCTTGTAGACTGTGAGCCCTTGTGGGCAGGGTCCTTTCACCTCACCTACTGTATCTTCACCCATCTCTTGTAGACTGTGATCCCTCATGGGCAGGGTCCTCTCTCCTCACCTACTGTATCCTCACCCATTCCTTGTAGACTGTGAGCCCCCGTGGGCAGGGTCCTCTCTCCTCATCTACTGTATCCTCACCCATCCCTTGAGCCCTCGGGGGCAGGGTCCTCTCTCCTCACCTACTGTATCCTCACCCATCCCTTGTAGACTGAGCCCTTGTGGGCAGGGTGCTCTCTCCTCACCTACTGTATCCTCACCCATCTCTTGTAGACTGTGAGCCCCCGTGGGCAGGGTCCTCTCTCCTCATCTACTGTATCCTCACCCATCCCTTGAGCCCTCGGGGGCAGGGTCCTCTCTCCTCACCTACTGTATCCTCACCCATCCCTTGTAGACTGTGAGCCCTCGTGGGCAGGGTCCTTTCACCTCACCAATCCCTTGTAGACTGCAAGGATGACAAAGACAGAAGATGAATACGATCCGCGCTGTTGTATAAGAGTGAAGACGGACCAAATTCTTGGTGCAAGTGGTGTTTATTTCAATGCGTTTCAAGGCTGCCCTAGCCTCGTCTTCAGGAATACATCAAAATAGTATTGTTGGCATTTACTTGACCATCCACATGGAATGGTGGCAGGGGCGGGCTGGCCCAGGTGGCAGGGGGGCAGGTGCCCCCTGGGCTGGTGGTATAGTCCACCATTAGGGCCGCCCCCTGCAGAAACGGGCCGGCCGCGGGTGTCGCTTTGCGGCCGGCGCGCCGCCTTGCGGCTGGGACGGCACGGAGACAGCATGAGGCAAGGTCAGTGCTGACAGCCCGACAGCACCCCCCCCCCCGCTTCTCAAGGCAGCCCGACAGCACCCCCCCCCCCCCCCCCGCCCTTCTCAAGGCAGCCCAACAGCACCCCCCCCCCCCCCGCTTCTCAAGGCAGCCCGACAGCACCCCCCCCCCCCCCCCGCTTCTCAAGGCAGCCCAACAGCACCCCCCCCCCCCCCCCCCCCCGCTTCTCAAGGCAGGGCTGGCTGTAGAAATGTGCCACCCGGGGTTAGAGGCTCCAGCCAGCCCCTGAATGGTGGATCCAGCAGCAGCTGTATAAGGCGATTATACCGGTTGTGGGTCGCAAAATCGGACAAGGTGAGCAGTATTGTACTGAATGTTGACAGCAATTTAAAGGAGATAAGACCCTACTGTGCCCTTGTCTGTCCCTATAGGTAATCCTTTGAAGACTGTGAGCCCTTGCAGGCAGGATCCCCTCTCCTCCCCAGCTGTATCCTCACCCATCCCTTGTAGACTGTGAGCCCTCGGGGGCAGTGTCCTCAACCCTCACCTACTGTATCCTCACCCATCCCTTGTAGTCTGTGAGCCCTCGTGGGCAGGGTCCTCTCTCCTCACCTACTGTATCCTCACCCATCCCTTGTAGACTGTGAGCCCTCGTGGGCAGGGTCCTCAACCCTCACCTACTGTATCCTCACCCATCCCTTGTAGACCAAGCCCTCGTGGGCAGGGTCCTCTCTCCTCACCATCCCTAGTAGACAGTGAGCCCTCATAGGCAGGGTCCTCTCTCTTCACCTACTGTATCCTCACCCATCCCTTGTAGACTGTGAGCCCTGATGGACAGGGTCCTCTCTCACCTACTGTATCCTCACCCATCCCTTGTAGACTGTGAGCCCTCGCTGGCAGGGTTCTCTCCTCCCCCGCTATATCCTCACCCATCCCTTGTAGACTGAGCCCTCGCGGGCAGGGTCCTCTCTCCTCCTGTATCTGTCTGTGCCTTGTATTTCTCATGTATATTGTACTTGTCTATGTATGCCCTTTCCACATGTAAAGTGCTATGGAATAAATGGCGCTATAATACATAATAATGAAGCCTGGATTTTGTATATATAAGGGCAGAGAAGTAACCTTGCACAAGAACCAGCGTGGTCAGGACAAAAATGTTTTCAGATACTTTGGCACCGGTGGAAAATTCTGAATATTGGGGATTGCAGAGATCAGATACTGATGGGAAATACATTTTTTGCTTTGGGAATCCCAGAAGAAGAACTTGCATATAACTACGACTTGCCTATGAGCTGCAAACGAATATCAGGCAACAGGATGATGCTAGCCATGCCATAGTTCATACCCATAGAAAGATAAAATTGTGATATTGTTGCTTATGACCACAATATTTTCTCCTGAGATCTCCAGGGGCGAAGATATCCTAGAAGTCGGGATTTCATAATTTCTTGGAAACTGAAGCCGCAGGCCATGACCAGCCCTGTTCTCATTGTAACATCTTTTGTATATTTTTATAAAACTATATAAAATGTAATAGCTTTGTTCCTCTTGCTCTATAAACCGCATCCCCAAAACCATTAGACTACTTGTAACTGGTATCCAATCTACCTGTATAAATGATTGGTGGTGGCAGCTAGTATTTTTCTGGGTTATTGTGGAGATGGGCAGTGACGGTACCGAGGTATATATACATTCCATAGGCTTGAATAGGTTGCATATATACAATGCGCTCACTGAGTTCCCCAATAAATGGCCTAACAGCGCTGTTTGTGACAAAATTGTTGACAGCTGTGTCATATGTGTGACCCCTCAGTCTGTCTCATTCACAATATTGTACTGGCTTTTGGGGAAAAAAAAAAATCTAGAAGCCAATTTGGTTTCCTATGGTATAGTACATGCATAAGGAAAGTAGATTACGACTGGCACATCCCAAACCCCGACCTTCGTAAATTCACACTACTTGTGGCTTGTTTGAGCCCTTCCTGAAAGCTGAATACTTGTGCGCCATATAAAAGTGCAGCAGTATAGTAAGCGTGTCCATCCATCAGTAGTGATGTGTACAGTCTCCACACTGTATTCCTAGGAGATGACGATTCAGACTACTGTCCCTGGCTCTTTTTTGTAAGAGCTAACTGGGAGAAACTTATCACAAGCAGGAGGCAGGTGAGACAGGATGAAGCTGCATCATATAGGTTACTCAGACTACTGTATAGACTCTGCTATATTCATCCATTGGGAAATGCAGACTTTGCTGTATACATCACATAGGTTGCCTTGAAGCTATGCTCTATACATTACATAGGATATAAAGACTGCGTTATACATTATGTAGGATATGCGGAGACGCTGTGGTATATATCATTAGAGAGGAGAAACCTTTTGAGGTTCGATTTAGGTTGCTGAACATCAAAGTGTTAAGCAAACCTGTTCAAGTTTGGGTGCTTTATGTTTGCAAAACTCTGAAGCGAGCATCACTGGGGTCGGGTGCAATTGGTAGAGTGAGCATCGCTGGATATTGCGGGGGTCGGGTACACTTGGTAGAGTGAGCATCGCTGGGGTCAGGTACACTCTGTGGAGTGAGCGTCGCAGGGGTCCGGCAAACTCGGTGGAGCGAGCATCACTGGACACCACTGGGGTCGTGTACACTCAGTGAAGCGAGCATCGCAGGGGCTGGGCTTGGTGGAAAAAGCATCGGTGGGGTTGGGTCAACTCAGTGGAGCGAGCATTGCTGGGTGTCGTGGGGCTTGGATACACTCAGTGGAGTGAGCATCGCTGTGGTCAGGTACAGTTGGTGCTTCACCCAGTGTGAGCTGCCTGCAGTGTCTTTACGAACGCACTGGGCTTAAAAGCACAGTTTTTGGGTGTAATGTGTGTCTAAAATTAAAGAGGACCTGTCATCAACCACACATGGCGATCTAATTACAGCACTGAATACAGCATGTCTGCTGCATTCAGGCAAGGGGTCCCCCAGCCCTTGAGTCCCCCTGTACCCCGAGTAAATACACTTAGAAAACTTACATAGTGGAGCCAAACAGGAGGTGACTTGTGGCTGGAGCCAAAGGGCAGTTTTCACACCTCACTGCCTTTCCCCGCCCTGCCACCATGGTACTGGTATGGGCTGGGATCATCAAAGATGAACTTGTGGGACCTTTTCGGGTTGAGGATGGAGTGAAGCTCATCTCCCGGACCTACTGCCAGTTTCTGGAAGACACTTCTTCAAGCAGTGGTACAGGAAGAAGTCGGGATCGTTCAAGAAAAACATGATTTTCATGCAGGACAATGCTCCATCACATGCATCCAACTGCGTGGCTGGCCAGTAAGGTCTAAAAGAAGAAAAAATAATGACATGGCCCATTGTTCACCTGATCTGAACCCATAGAGAACCTGTGGTCCCTCCTAAAATGTCAGATCTACAGGGAGGGAAAGAACCGGGGCAGTAACACACCTCTGGGACAGTGTCTGGGAGGGAAAACAGTACACCTCTGGGGACAGTGTCTGGGAGGGAAAACAGTACACCTCTGGGGACAGTGTCTGGGAGGGAAAACAGTACACCTCTGGGGACAGTGTCTGGGAGGGAAAACAGTACACCTCTGGGGACGTGTCTGGGAGGGAAAACAGTACACCTCTGGGGACGTGTCTGGGAGGGAAAACAGTACACCTCTGGGGACAGTGTCTGGGAGGGAAAACAGTACACCTCTGGGGACAGTGTCTGGGAGGGAAAACAGTACACCTCTGGGACAGTGTCTGGAGGCAGACACCTCAGTTGGGGCTGCTCGCGCAATGTGGATCGTAAAGAGATCAAGCAGCTGACACAATCTATGGATGGAGGCTGCTGAGTGTCATCACAAAGAAAGGGGGCGATATTGGGCACTCATTTTTTGGGTTTTGTTTTTGCATGTCAGAAATGTTTACTTCTACATTTTGTGCAGTTATATTGGTTACCTGGTGAAAATAAACAATTGAGATGGGAATATATCTGGTTTTTATGAAGTTGCCTAATAATTCTGCACAGTAATAGTTACCTGCACACACAGATTCCTCCTAAGAGCCAAATCTAAAAAAAACCTCCAACTTCCAAACATATTAAGCTTTGATATTTGAGTCTTTTGGTTGATTGAGAACATAGTGATAATCCTCTACAATACAACGTGCCTAATAATTCTGCACACAGTGTAATCCACCCAGTGCATCGTCCTTACAGGCCAATGCGGGAGCCTGCAGCTACCTGTGTATGTGCAAAGAAAAGAAGATAAATTTAGGACACGCGAGCTGTGAACATGGGGCATCCGACCATCTGTTCCCTATCAGATGACTGATCCCAGCCAATCACGTCCGTCCATTCGCTGTCAGGTGACACTGCCCTGCTGTCACGCCAGTTAAGCATCACACTCTGCATCCTGGCACAGCAGAGTGATGGGCATTATATGGGCACGTAGTGACCGGTCAGGGTGGCACAGAGTAGAATGTATTCTGCATTGTAGGCAGCTCAGACCATCGTGTGCAGCATCTACAGGTGAAGAAGCCGCGTCACCAGCTATTCACAGACTCAGCAACTGGGTGTACAGTGCGGCGCCTCGGGCACAGCTGAGTCACTGCGAGCACCAGGGAAGTGCAGATAATTAGGGCAGAGCAGGTGCCAGGGAGATGGCGCTTCTCTGTGCATCTTCATTACAAACGCTCTTTCTGCAGGAATCAGATTTGTAGATTCTGCACCTTAGATTGTGGTCACATATAAATGTCAGGTTCTCTACAGACTCCAACACCGGTAATTACAGAGTATACAGGCGGGACACAGGCTGAACAGGACAGGCACCAAGAAATACAGAGTATACAGGCGGGACACAGACTGAACAGGACAGGCACCAGGAAATACAGAGTATACAGGCGGGACACAGGCTGAACAGGACAGGCACCAGGAAATACAGAGTATACAGGCGGGACACAGGCTGAACAGGACAGGCACCAGTAAATACAGAGTATACAGGCGGGACACAGACTGAACAGGACAGGCACCAGGAAATACAGAGTATACAGGGGGGACACAGACTGAAAAGGACAGGCACCAGGAAATACAGTGTATACAGGCGGGACACAGACTGAACAGGACAGGCACCAGGAAATACAGTGTATACAGGCGGGACACAGACTGAACAGGACAGGCACCAGGAAATACAGAGTATACAGGGGGGACACAGACTGAACAGGACAGGCACCAGGAAATACAGAGTATACAGGGGGGACACAGACTGAACAGGACAGGCACCAGTAAATACAGAGTATACATGCGGGAAACAGGCTGAACAGGACAGGCACCAGTAAATACAGAGTATACATGCGGGAAACAGGCTGAACAGGACAGGCACCGGTAAATACAGAGTATACAGGGGGGACACAGACTGAACAGGACAGGCACCAGGAAATAGTGTATACAGGCGGGAAACAAACTGAACAGGACAGGCACCAGGAAATACAGAGTATACAGGCGGGATACAGGCTGAACAGGACAGGCACCGGTAAATACAGAGTATACAGGCGGGAAACAGGCTGAACAGGACAGGCACCAGTAAATACAGAGTATACAGGCGGGAAACAGGCTGAACAGGACAGGCACCAGTAAATACAGAGTATACAGGCGGGACACAGGCTGAACAGGACAGGCACCAGTAAATACAAAGTATACATGCGGGAAACAGGCTGAACAAGACAGGCACCAGTAAATACAGTGTATACAGGCAGGAAACCGGCTGAACAGGACAGCCACCGGTAAATACAGAGTATACAGGAAGGAAACAGGCTGAACAGGACAAGCACCAGTAAATACAGAGTATACAGGCGGGAAACAGGCTGAACAGGACAGACACCAGGAAATACAGAGTATACAGGAGGGAAACAGGCTGAACAGGACAGGCACCAGTAAATACAGAGTATACATGCGGGAAACAGGCTGAACAGGACAGGCACCGGTAAATACAGAGTATACAGGGGGGACACAGACTGAACAGGACAGGCACCAGGAAATACAGTGTATACAGGCGGGAAACAAACTGAACAGGACAGGCACCAGGAAATACAGAGTATACAGGCGGGATACAGGCTGAACAGGACAGGCACCAGGAAATACAGAGTATACAGGCGGGATACAGGCTGAACAGGACAGGCACCGGTAAATACAGAGTATACAGGCGGGACACAGACTAAACAGGACAGGCACCAGTAAATACAGAGTATACAGGCGGGAAACAGGCTGAACAGGACAGGCACCAAAAAATACAGAGTATACAGGCGGGAAACAGGCTGAACAGGACAGGCACCAGGAAATACAGAGTATACAGGGGGGACACAGACTGAACAGGACAGGCACCAGTAAATACAGAGTATACAGGCAGGAAACAGGCTGAACAAGACAGGCACCAGGAAATATAGTGTATACAGGCAGGAAACCGGCTGAACAGGACAGCCACCGGTAAATACAGAGTATACAGGCGGGAAACAGGCTGAACAAGACAGGCACCAGGAAATACAGAGTATACAGGCGAGAAACAGGCTGAACAGGACAGGCACCAGTAAATACAGAGTATACAGGCGGGAAACAGGCTGAACAGGACAGGCACCAGTAAATACAGAGTATACAGGGGGGACACAGACTGAACAGGACAGGCACCAGCTGACACAATCTATGGATGGAGGCTGCCGAGTGTCATCATAAAGAAAGGGGGCGATATTGGGCACTCATTTTTTGGGTTTTGTTTTTGCAAGTCAGAAATGTTTATTTCTACATTTTGTGCAGTTATATTAGTTACCTGGTGAAAATAGACAAGTGAGATGGGAATATATTTGGTTTTTATGAAGTTGCCTAATAATTCTGCACAGTAATAGTTACCTGCACACACAGATTCCTCCTAAGAGCCAAATCTAAAAAAAAAAACCTCCAACTTCCAAACATATTAAGCTTTGACATTTGAGTCTTTTGGTTGATTGAGAACATAATGATAATCCTCTACAATACAACCTGCCTAGTAATTCTGCACAGTGTAATCCACCCAGTGCATCGTCCTTACAAGCCAATGCGGGAGCCTGCAGCTACCTGTGTATGTGCAAAGAAAAGAAGATAAATTTAGGACACGCGAGCTGTGAACATGGGGCATCCGACCATCTGTTCCCCATCAGATGACTGATCCCAGCCAATCACGTCCGTCCATTCGCTGTCAGGTGACACTGCCCTGCTGTCACGCCGGTTAAGCATCACACTCTGCATCCTGGCACAGCAGAGTGATGGCATTATATGGGCACGTAGTGACCGGTCAGGGTGGCACAGAGTAGAATGTATTCTGCATTGTAGGCAGCTCAGACCATCGTGTGCAGCATCTACAGGTGAAGAAGCCGCGTCACCAGCTATTCACAGACTCAGCAACTGGGTGTACAGTGCGGCGCCTCGGGCACAGCTGAGTCACTGCGAGCACCAGGGAAGTGCAGATAATTAGGGCAGAGCAGGTGCCAGGGAGATGGCGCTTCTCTGTGCATCTTCATTACAAACGCTGTTTCTGCAGGAATCAGATTTGTGGATTCTGCACCTTAGATTGTGGTCACATATAAATGTAAGGTTCTCTACAGACTCCACCACCGGTAATTACAGAGTATACAGGCGGGACACAGACTGAACAGGACAGGCACCAGGAAATACAGAGTATACAGGCGGGACACAGGCTGAACAGGACAGGCACCAGGAAATACAGTGTATACAGGCGGGACACAGACTGAACAGGACAGGCACCAGGAAATACAGAGTATACAGGCGGGAAACAGACTGAACAGGACAGGCACCAGGAAATACAGAGTATACAGGCGGGACACAGGCTGAACAGGACAGGCACCAGTAAATACAGAGTATACAGGCGGGACACAGACTGAACAGGACAGGCACCAGGAAATACAGAGTATACAGGCGGGACACAGACTGAACAGGACAGGCACCAGGAAATACAGAGTATACAGGCGGGAAACAGACTGAACAGGACAGGCACCAGGAAATACAGAGTATACAGGCGGGACACAGGCTGAACAGGACAGGCACCAGTAAATACAGAGTATACAGGCGGGACACAGACTGAACAGGACAGGCACCAGGAAATACAGTGTATACAGGCGGGACACAGACTGAACAGGACAGGCACCAGGAAATACAGTGTATACAGGCGGGACACAGACTGAACAGGACAGGCACCGGTAAATACAGAGTATACAGGCGGGACACAGACTGAACAGGACAGGCACCAGGAAATACAGAGTATACAGGCGGGACACAGGCTGAACAGGACAGGCACCAGGAAATACAGTGTATACAGGCGGGACACAGACTGAACAGGACAGGCACCAGGAAATACAGAGTATACAGGCGGGAAACAGACTGAACAGGACAGGCACCAGGAAATACAGAGTATACAGGCGGGACACAGGCTGAACAGGACAGGCACCAGTAAATACAGAGTATACAGGCGGGACACAGACTGAACAGGACAGGCACCAGGAAATACAGAGTATACAGGCGGGACACAGACTGAACAGGACAGGCACCAGGAAATACAGAGTATACAGGCGGGAAACAGACTGAACAGGACAGGCACCAGGAAATACAGAGTATACAGGCGGGACACAGGCTGAACAGGACAGGCACCAGTAAATACAGAGTATACAGGCGGGACACAGACTGAACAGGACAGGCACCAGGAAATACAGTGTATACAGGCGGGACACAGACTGAACAGGACAGGCACCAGGAAATACAGTGTATACAGGCGGGACACAGACTGAACAGGACAGGCACCAGGAAATACAGTGTATACAGGCGGGACACAGACTGAACAGGACAGGCACCGGTAAATACAGAGTATACAGGCGGGAAACAGGCTGAACAGGACAGGCACCAGGAAATACAGAGTATACAGGGGGGACACAGACTGAACAGGACAGGCACCAGTAAATACAGAGTATACAGGCGGGAAACAGGCTGAACAAGACAGGCACCAGGAAATATAGTGTATACAGGCAGGAAACCGGCTGAACAGGACAGCCACCGGTAAATACAGAGTATACAGGCGGGAAACAGGCTGAACAGGACAAGCACCAGTAAATACAGAGCATACAGGCGAGAAACAGGCTGAACAGGACAGGCACCAGTAAATACAGAGTATACAGGCGGGAAACAGGCTGAACAGGACAGGCACCAGTAAATACAGAGTATACAGGCGGGAAACAGGCTGAACAGGACAGGCACCAGTAAATGCAGAGTATACAGGCGGGAAACAGGCTGAACAGGACAGGCACCAGGAAATACAGAGTATACAGGCGGGACACAGGCTGAACAGGACAGGCACCAGTAAATACAGAGTATACAGGTGGGAAACAGACTGAACAGGACAGGCACCAGTAAATACAGAGTATACAGGCGGAAACAGGCTGAACAGGACAGGCACCAGGAAATACAGAGTATACAGGCGGAAACAGGCTGAACAGGACAGGCACCAGTAAATGCAGAGTATACAGGCGGGAAACAGGCTGAACAGGACAGGCACCAGGAAATACAGAGTATACAGGCGGGAAACAGGCTGAACAGGACAGGCACCAGGAAATATAGTGTATATCGGCCGGGTGGAAACAGACTTAACAGGACAGCAACATATTCATTCCCCAAACCGTGCTGATGTCATGAGTTATGAGGCATAAAAGCAGTTCTCAGGAGAACATCGCCCCCCTATATGCTGGCTTCACAGAGCGCTCCCGATGACTGACTGCTCGTGGAAGAATCACAGTTATGGCTGAGATTGTGCACTTTGATGATTTTAGGATAGCATGGTGGCTCGGTGGTAAGCTCTATATAATGGCTCAGTGGTTCGCACTGTATATGGTGGCTCAGTGGTTAGCACTGTATATGGTGGCTCAGTGGTTAGCACTGTATATGGTGGCTCAGTGGTTAGCACTGTATATGGTGGCTCAGTGGTTAGCACTGTATATGGTGGCTCAGTGGTTAGCACTGTATATGGTGGCTCAGTGGTTAGCACTGTATGGTGGCTCAGTGGTTAGCACTGTATACGGTGGCTCAGTGGTTAGCACTGTATACGGTGGCTCAGTGGTTAGCACTGTATATGGTGGCTCAGTGGTTAGCACTGTATATGGTGGCTCAGTGGTTAGCACTGTATATGGTGGCTCAGTGGTTAGCACTGTATATGGTGGCTCAGTGGTTAGCACTGTATATGGTGGCTCAGTGGTTAGCACTGTATATGGTGGCTCAGTGGTTAGCACTGTATATGGTGGCTCAGTGGTTAGCACTGTATGGTGGCTCAGTGGTTAGCACTGTATATGGTGGCTCAGTGGTTAGCACTGTATGGTGGTTCAGTGGTTAGCACTTTATATGGTGGTTCAGTGGTTAGCACTGTATATGGTGGCTCAGTGGTCAGCACTGTATATGGTGGCTCAGTGGTCAGCACTGTATATGGTGGCTCAGTGGTTAGCACTGTATATGGTGGATCAGTGGTTAGCACTGTATATGGTGGCTCAGTGGTTAGCACTGTATATGGTGGCTCAGTGGTTAGCACTGTATACGGTGGCTCAGTGGTTAGCACTGTATGGTGGTTCAGTGGTCAGCACTGTATATGGTGGCTCAGTGGTTAGCACTGTATGGTGGCTCAGTGGTTAGCACTGTATACGGTGGCTCAGTGGTTAGCACTGTATACGGTGGCTCAGTGGTTAGCACTGTATACGGTGGCTCAGTGGTTAGCACTGTATACGGTGGCTCAGTGGTTAGCACTGTATACGGTGGCTCAGTGGTTAGCACTGTATACGGTGGCTCAGTGGTTAGCACTGTATACGGTGGCTCAGTGGTTAGCACTGTATACGGTGGCTCAGTGGTTAGCACTGTATACGGTGGCTCAGTGGTTAGCACTGTATATGGTGGCTCAGTGGTTAGCACTGTATATGGTGGCTCAGTGGTTAGCACTGTATATGGTGGCTCAGTGGTTAGCATGTATGGTGGCTCAGTGGTTAGCACTGTTATGGTGGCTCAGTGGTTAGCACTGTATATGGTGGCTCAGTGGTTAGCACTGTATATGGTGGCTCAGTGGTTAGCACTGTATGGTGGCTCAGTGGTTAGCACTGTATGGTGGCTCAGTGGTTAGCACTGTATATGGTGGCTCAGTGGTTAGCACTGTATATGGTGGCTCAGTGGTTAGCACTGTATATGGTGGCTCAGTGGTTAGCACTGTATATGGTGGTCAGTGGTTAGCACTGTATATGGTGGCTCAGTGGTTAGCACTGTATATGGTGGCTCAGTGGTTAGCACTGTATATGGTGGCTCAGTGGTTAGCACTGTATACGGTGGCTCAGTGGTTAGCACTGTATACGGTGGCTCAGTGTTAGCACTGTATGGTGGCTCAGTGGTTTGCACTGTATAGGGGCTCAGTGGTTAGCACTGTATGGTGGCTCAGTGGTTAGCACTGTATGGTGGCTCAGGGTTAGCACTGTATACGGTGGCTCAGTGGTTAGCACTGTATATGGTGGCTCAGTGGTTAGCACTGTATATGGTGGCTCAGTGGTTAGCACTGTATGGTGGCTCAGTGGTTAGCACTGTATGGTGGCTCAGTGGTTAGCACTGTATATGGTGGCTCAGTGGGTAGCACTGTATATGGTGGCTCAGTGGGTAGCACTGTATATGATGGCTCAGTGGTTAGCGCTGTATATGGTGGCTCAGTGGTTAGCACTGTATACGGTGGTTCAGTGGTTAGCACTGTATATGGTGGCTCAGTGGTTAGCACTGTATATGGTGGCTCAGTGGTTAGCACTGTATATGGTGGCTCAGTGGTTAGCACTGTATATGGTGGCTCAGTGGTTAGCACTGTATATGGTGGCTCAGCGGGTAGCACTATATGGTGGCTAAGTGGTTAGCACTGTATATGGTGGCTCAGTGGGTAGCACTGTATGGTGGCTCAGTGGGTAGCACCGTAGCCTTGCAGCTCTGGGGTCCTGGTTTCAAATCCCACTAAGGGCGACATCTGCAGAAGTTTGTATGTTCTCATGGGTTTCCTCCCGTTCCCCGGTTTTCTCCCACACTCCAAAGACTGATAGGATGTTTAGATTCTGAGCTCCAATGGGGACAGTGATGCAAATGTATGTAAAGTGCTATGGAATAAATAGCGCTAAATAAATTAATAAAAATGAATTATTATATAATGCAGATTTGGATATTCCGGTGATATACGCAGAAGAAAGAAGACCAAAGAACTGTCTGAGGACTTGAGAAACCAAATTGTGAGGAAGCATGAGCAATCTCAAGGCTACAAGTCCATCTCCAAAGACCTGAATGTTCCTGTGTCTACCGTGCGCAGTGTCATCAAGAAGTGTAAAGCCCATGGCACTGTGGCTAACCTCCCTAGATGTGGACGGAAAAGAAAAATTGACGAGAGATTTCAACGCAAGATTGTGCGGATGGTGGATAAAGAACCTCGACTAACATCCAAACAAGTTCAAGCTGCCCTGCAGTCCGAGGGTACAACAGTGTCACCCCGTACTATCCGTCGGCGTCTGAATGAAAAGGGACTGTATGGTAGGAGACCCAGGAAGACCCCACTTCTTACCCCGAGACATAAAGAGGCCAGGCTGGAGTTTGCCAAAACTTACCTGAGAAAGCCTAAAACATTTTGGAAGAATGTTCTCTGTTCAGATGAGACAAAAGTAGAGATTTATGGGCAAAGGATCAACATAGAGTTTACAGGAGAAAGAAAGAGGCATTCAAAGAAAAGAACACGCTCCCTACAGTCAGACATGGCGGAGGCTCCCTGATGTTTTGGGGTTGCTTTGCTGCCTCTGGCACTGGACTGCTTGACCGTGTGCATGGCATTATGAAGTCTGAAGACTACCAACACATTGTGCAGCATAATGTAGGGCCCAGTGTGAGAAAGCTGGGTCTCCCTCAGAGGTCATGGGTCTTCCAGCAGGACAATGACCCAAAACACACTTCAAAAAGCTCTAGAAAATGGTTTGAGAGAAAGCACTGGAGACTTCTAAGGTGGCAGCAATGAGTCCAGACCTGAATCCCATAGATCACCTGTGGAGAGATCTAACAATGGCAGTTTGGAGAAGGCGCCTTCACATATCAGGGACCTGGAGCAGTTTGCCAAAGAGAATGGTCTAAAATTCCAGCAGAGCATTGTAAGAAACTCATTGATGGTTACCGGAAGCGGCTGATCGCAGTTATTTTGGCTAAAGGTTGTGCAACCAAGAATTAGGCTGAGGGTGCCAATACTTTTGTCCGGCCCATTTTTGGAGTTTTGTGTGAAATGATCAATGTTTTGCTTTTTGCTTCATTCTCTTTTGTTTTTTTCATTGAAGACAAATTAAATGAAGATAATAATAGCAAAGAATTTGTGATTGCAAGAAACTGAGGATTATCTGACAGAATTGCAGGGGGTGTCAGTCAATAGTTTTGGTCACAACTGTATATATTATATGAAGTTGAGTGTGGTGTGTGTGTGTTGTGTGTGTTATGTGGCAAGCCCTGCCCATCCCACTTGGCCACACACCCACATCCACAAAGGCCCCACACCGCTCCATATAGCCACACCCCTCCATGTGATGTCACAATAGAATGTAGAATGTTATCTTATGAAATTCCGTGTCATGTCACTGCCTGATCATTCTGATCTTATGACTCATAAAAAAAAGAATGTGACTGGATGATTGTCGTCACACACTAAGAGAAAAGCTGTATTGCCTCAATGAGCAAGAGTTACAGAAATGGAAGAAAGGGAGGCAAGAGCTGCTTTCTCAAGGCCATGGAAGAAAGGGAGGTAATAATTACAGAAATTAATGTATGTATGCATGTCCATTAAATTAATTTGCACCATTGCATCTACAATCACAACATTTTGCACACCCCCCCCCCCCACTTGACTCAGGGTTTTCTTGGGGGGTGTGGATTTGGGGGGGCAGGTTTGGGAGGGCGGGTTTAGAAGTGTGCAGGTTAAGGGGGCGAGGGGGGGGGCATTTTTTAGGGAGTGGGATTGCTGGTTTGGGAAGGGTGCGGGGGACAGGTTTGGGATAGAGGTTTCGGGGTGGGGGTGGATGGGTGCGAGTTGGGGGGTAGCCAGGATTGATAGGTGTGGTGGACATACAATACACACACATACACTCAGCTTATAACTAAGAACAGTTAGTTGTTCTTGAACTGGATGAGCTTTGAGAGAGCGGTGAGGGTAACAGCCCTATATGTTACAGTCGAACATTCATTTACATTATGGATATTAGCAAATCATCAGGATGGTACCTATGCCATAATGCCCTTGTTAGTGTTCGATACTGGGGGGGGTGCAGACAATTGCTGTATCCATCCGGTACATGTATACGGGAGCGCGCTGTGATGACATTCGCAGATTGAGGAGTCACATTACTCCGCGTTAGCACAACGAGGCTTGTTTTTGTGACAATCAGCAGAGCATCAATAAGGGTTGGGCACAATAATCCCACCGCCGGCGCCCCGGATCCCCCGAGCTGCAGGGCTTCCTGCTGGATATTGAGCCACAGGTACTAAACCATCCCCATGACAGTAATGTATAGGATATACGGCCTAAATATACGACTGCCAGGCAAAAAGCAGTAAAAACAGTTCACCGTCAAGACGCCAAATAATCGACGGCCGGATGATGATTATTATATGGACAGAGACGATCAATAATGCGGCCCTGTGTCATCCCCTGAGGACAGACCCCGGGAGTAACCCAAACTGCATCCCTGGGTAATTAAGGGATTGTAAAACCATTCACACATCAGGTTACAGGATTCTAATGTTAATAAAAAGTATGGAATCCCGTGGTCAGGACGCCCCTGTTCATAAGAGCGCGGTTACATAGAGAGTCTCTCTCTGGGGAACCGGTCTGCTCCTGTGTAACAATTACAACCTATTTCATTCAATGAATAAAGTGCAATGCTTCATTTTCCCTGTGGAGACCGTACAGGGACATGGTCTGATCATACCACATCTCTCCTTTGTGCCATTGATGATTGATAAGACATTCTATATAATGGATGTTCCCTGCTATGTACTGTGTAATGGATGTGTCTGACCGTACAGGACATGGTCTGATCATACCACATCTCCTGTGCTGAGATAATCTTATATATGTGTCCCTGCTATGTACTGTGTAATGGATGTGTCTGACCGTACAGGGACATGGTTGATCATACCACATCTCTTGTGCTGAGATAATACTATATATGTGTCCCTGCTATGTACTGTGTAATGGATGTGTCTAACCGTACAGGACATGGTCTGATCATACCACATCTCCTGTGCTGAGATAATCTATATATGTGTCCCTGCTATGTACTGTGTAATGGATGTGTCTGACCGTACAGGGACATGGTGTGATCATACCACATCTCCTGTCTGAGATAATCTTATATATGTGTCCCAGCTATGTACTGTGTAATGGATGTGTCTGACCTAAAGGCATGGTCTGATCAGATCACATCTCCTGGGCCATGGAAAAATTCAAAGTTGTGGAATTTTATTATTATTATTATTATTATTATTATTAGCTCTATTGATTAAAATTAACTGTTCGTGGGAAAACCCTTTAAGTTAATACAATTTTAATAAATGTCAGTCTACAATCTTCATTCCTTTTCAGACCATGTTACATGTAGTTGAAGCCTGATTCAAGTTTAATTTTCCAGTAATATAGGCTGGATGTGATGCCTGTGTGTTTCTCAATGATCTTATGTATCAGCCCAGCTTCTATCCTGCAATTATTTTCTCATTTTCAAACCTCTCTGAGCCTCTACCGTCTTTCTCCCCTATACACAGTGTGGAGCTTTATATACAACCCCCTCCCTGATGCGCTCTCTGATGTAAGAGAAGGCAGGGGAGAGGAGCTTGGAAATATTTGTATCAGTTTTCTAAAACCCTGAATTAAATGTACACCGTGGTGTAACTGAAGCTCATGGTCCTTATGCAAAAGCTCCAATGGGGCCCCCAATTATTGTAGATCTTTAATAGCTGCCCCCATCCACACCAGGCTCTGTATATACAATGTCTATAGACAGAGAACTGCCCCGCCCACACCAGGCTCTGTATATACAATGTCTATAGACAGAGAGCTGCCCCCCCACACCAGGCTCTGTATGTACAATGTCTATAGACAGAGAGCTGCCCCCCCACACCAGGCTCTGTATTACAATGTCTATAGACAGAGAGCTGCCCCTGCCCACACCAGGCTCTGTATGTACAATGTCTATAGACATGAGCTGCCCCTGTCCACAACCCGGCTCTGTATTACAATGTCTATAGACAGAGCTGCCCCTACCACACCAGGCTCTGTATATACAATGTCTATAGACAGAGCTGCCCCCACCACACCAGGCTCTGTATTACAATGTCTATAGACAGAGAGCTGCCCCCCCCACACCGTCTCTGCATATACAATGTATAGACAGAGAGCTGCCCCCACCCACACCAGGCTCTGTATGTACAATGTCTATAGACAGAGAGCTGCCCCCGCCTACACCAGGCTCTGTATATACAATGTCTATAGACAGAGAGCTGCCCCCGCCCACACCAGGCTCTGTATGTACAATGTCTATAGACAGAGAGCTGCCCCCGCCAACACCAGTCTCTGCATATACAATTTCTATAGACAGAGAGCTGCCCCTGTTCACACCAGGTTCTGTATATACAATGTCTATAGACAGAGAGCTGCCTGCGCCCACACCAGGCTCTGTATATACCAATATCTATAGACAGAGAGCTGCCCCCGCCAACACCAGACTCTCTATAGAGATAATGCATTGACAGTGAGGTGTCAATCACAGGAGGGAAATGTCAGACTGCCCTGCACTTGACAATGTAGCATTGTTATGGTAATCACCAGGTGATAAAACCTTTAGTTTAAGTAAACAATAGCACAGAGCCTGATGAGAGGCATAGTTGATTTTTTGCTGTCCTTCTCTTACATAGCAAATACCTGCTGACAGATTCCCTTTAATAAATAGACTTAGTTAAGGAGTCCACAGTATTGACACCACAACTTTCATCAGCTGCCTGAACAAGTCTATAGACTACACACAATAGTGCTGCACTCGGACTTCAGCTCTGCCCAGACCCTGAACTCGCACAGACCCGGGCCGTCATTTGTACTGTGGAGGCAGTGACCATTGTAGATTAATGTGTTTCTGGTTTTGTTTGTGCAGAGAAAACAAAGGATAATTAAATGAGTAACGAGCAGATCAAAATGTAGCGAGTGCATCTTATTAAAGTCAGGCACATCCATCAGAGCGACAGTCATTGAGGGTCCGTCCGCTTCACCAGGCGCAGCCTCTCTGCACACCTGGGTGCGAGGTGCAGCTGCAGGATCAGCACATCGGCTGTGAGATCTCGTCCACTTCTGTCCATGTGAAAGAACAGCGGCGTCTAACTGTGCTGAAAACTTCAAGTGATATCATTCAGGGTTCAGTTATCGAGGTTCTCCTATCTGATGACATCCACAGCCTGATCAGACAGGTGTCACTCACTGAGCAGTGTATGGCTTCAATAAAATCAGTGGTTTATCAGAAGGAGATTATCACTACAGGACTAGGCATCTCCTGCCTCCTAGTCCTCCTGCTGTGAAGTCACGCCTCCACCCCTGATTGGCAGCTATCAATATATACAGAAAGTTGCCAATCAGTGGTGTGGGTGGGGTTATACTGAGAAAGCTGCCAATCAGTGGTGTGGGCGGGGTTATACAGAGAAAGCTGCCAGTGATGTAGGTGGGTTTACACAGAGCTGCCAATCTGTGGTGTAGGCGGGGCTGTACAGAGCTGTCAATCAGCAGTGTGGGCGGGGTTATACAGAGAAAGCTGCCAATCAGTGGTGTGGGCAAGGTTATATAGAGAAAGCTAATCAGTGGTGTGGGGCGGTACTATACAGAGTTGCCTGTCTCATTCAGTAAATACGCAGCAAACACGCCCTGTGTGAACACCGGCTTACAGCTCGCTCTCACCTGTACAGCCCAGGCTGCAAAGAAGTTACTGGATCTTTCGAAAACTTTATTTAGGCATCCTCTTGATGGGAATCTGCCAGGTCAAAAATCCATATGTAACAGATATCATTTTCCATTCCTCTGCTGAAGCTCTTTCTATTCATGTATTTCTATTATTTATACTTCCCTCCTATCCTGTGTAATCTTCAAATAAAGAGATTCATTCCATCTGTCAATCACAGTGAGTGATCACTTAGTTCTCTGCTGCACACTCCCCCAGGAATGAATATTCATGTAGTGACATCACTGCCCTCCTCTGCGCCTGTATCCGGTGTGTGCGGCTCTCCATTCGCAGGCACAGTCCAGAGGAGAGAGAGGGGAGGAGGTATGTCTTAGCAGCCGTACATCTGACATCTTCATTGTGTATCTGAGGCATGTGTGTAGTGTGTGCTGGAGATTTTTTTTGCGTTTATATGAACATTTGATCATTTGCTCAGCAGATACACATGTTACATGTATGTAGAAAAACCAAAGTTCAAATAAACACATAGAAATCTCTCACAGACAGCACAAAACACCTCCCTCCTCTATCCCGCTCACCCACTTCAAGAAGCCTGCAAAAGCCTGAGATTATCAGTGTAACTACAGCACAGAGCACAGAGAGGAGGGACAGAATACCAGCTTGGATAGCCATGGTTATTTAAATTAACCTTTACATACCCGAACTATTCATTAGTCCGGTCAATTACTTTTACTGCTGAAGATAGCTGTCTGCTGGGTGTGAAGATGCTTATAGCAAGAGAACTACAAAGGGTACAGTAATGATTTTTCCAAAGCTCTGCCCGAGCACTATACAAGGCTACTACTAGTATCATACTGAAAAATGACCCGAAAGAGTCCCTTTAACACAGAGATTTGCATTCACTTATACATTAAACTACAAATGACAGAATATTTAATGCTGGCAAAAATGACAGATTTGCTATTCCAAAAATAAAATAAATAAAAAATAATGAAATTAATGTTGCAGCACATCATTAAACACCTAACTCCAAATTAATAATTAATTCCATCCCAATATCAGTATATGTATCCATCTGATTAATTGACTTAACCTATGAATCTGCTGCCTCGATGCCGATTATCTGACCCTAATGGGGCGGTCGGATAGTTACGGTTGACGAGTTACATTTTAGCTGAATATTAAAGTACGAAACATCAACAGCTTCTAGCAACCGTGTAGGGCAGAGTCATTGCATGTTTTCCTTAGCATTGCACAGGTGATGCAAACATGGCATGTTTTCTGGATTTCCTTAGCATTGCACTGGTGATGATTCCAACCCCTGTGCAATGCTAAGGAAATCCTAAAAACTTTGTAAATGCAATAAGTTCTGATTGGGGTGAATTGGTCATGGGGGAACTTGTAACCGTTCATGATAAACAATTGACTGAATTGGGGGTAACGCTACCTCTATGGCGGTGTAGCACCAGTGTGCAGAATGTTAATGATAGCACATGATTGCACCAATATTTGGAAATGTCTGATCAGAGATGTTTTAGCCCGTGACTCCGTTACTTTCATGCATTAGAAGCGTACAGGCATAAAATATGTAAGAAAAAGGGGGACGTGCGGCGTTCTAGGGGTCAGTCAGGCACAGGTGAAGGGCTGCGGCCCTCGGCTCCCCGCCCTGCATTCAGAAGCATGGAGTCATTCTGGAGGAAGAAGTCACTTACGCACAGGGAGCCGAGCAGCATTTTCCATCCTACCTTTGCTGTAACCACATCAGCCGCCTCCATGTACTCGGCCTATCAGTAAACAACCATTGGAGAGAGACGGGGATCAATGTCATGAGCTGAACCTGAGAAAAACCCACGTAAGCCAAGCAAGAGGAGGACAATGCAGAGGAGACAGGTGTAGGGTCCGTGCAAGAGGAGGACAATGCAGAGGAGACAGGTGTAGGGTCCGTGCAAGAGGAGGACAATGCAGAGGAGACAGGTGTAGGGTCCGTGTAACAGGAGGATAGTGCAGAGAAGACAGGTGTAGGGTCCGTGCAAGAGGAGGACAATGCAGAGGAGACAGGTGCAGGGTCCGTGTAACAGGAGGATAGTGCAGAGAAGACAGGTGTAGAGTCCGTGTAATAGGAGGATAGTGCAGAGAAGACAGGTGTAGAGTCCGTGTAACAGGGAGGATAGTGCAGAGAAGACAGGTGTAGGGTCCGTGAAACAGGAGGATAGTGCAGAGAAGACAGGTGTAGAGTCCGTGTAACAGGAGGATAGTGCAGGGAAGACAGGTGTAGGGTCCGTGCAAGAGGAGGACAATGCAGAGGAGACAGGTGTAGGGTCCGTGCAAGAGGAGGACAATGCAGAGGAGACAGGTGTAGGGTCCGTGTAACAGGAGGACAATGCAGAGGAGACAGGTGTAGGGTCCGTGTAACAGGAGGATAGTGCAGAGAAGACAGGTGTAGGGTCCGTGTAACAGGAGGATAGTGCAGAGGAGACAGGTGTAGGGTCCGTGTAACAGGAGGATAGTGCAGAGAAGACAGGTGTAGGGTCCGTGTAACAGGAGGATAGTGCCGAGAAGACAGGTGTAGGGTCCGTGTAACAGGAGGATAGTGCAGAGGAGACAGGTGTAGGGTCCGTGTAACAGGAGATGTGCTGAAACACAGGTGTAGGGCCGTGTAACAGGAGGACAGTGCGAAAGGAAAGTGCAGGAGTAGGTGTCCGCTTACAGGAGTTAAGGCAAAAGCTGAGAGTCCGTGTAACAGAGGATATGCAGAGAAGACAGCTGTAGGTCCGTGTAACGAGACATGCAGAAAGCAGAGTAGGTCCTGAACAAAGATAGTGCAGAAAGAGTGAAGTCCATGTACAGAGGATAGGCAGAGGAACAAGTAGCGTGTAACAGAGGATGCAGAGAAGAGCATCTGAAGACTTCATTGATTGGAGTGTAAAGGCTCCTGTAGCTTATCTACTGTTCCCGAAGTAAGCCCCCCCGATTAGCGTGGGTAAAGGGGGGGCCTGCTAATGTAAGGCCTCCCGATATAAAGCCTTACAATCGGGCCTAATGTAAGGCCTACGGAGGGGGGCGGGAGCGGGTCGCACGTCACGTGCGCCCCTCATTACTATGCAGCATCCCCCGTCAATCAGCGACGGGAGCAGGCATTATACGTATATTGGCCCTATTGCTGGCACCTACCCCCCTGTTCTGAGCCCCCCTGCTACTCTGCAACATCTTACCCTCCAGGGTCTTCTTGCAGCAGCCACGCGCGTCCTCTCTCCTCGGCTGTCTCCCGGATCATGTGACCCGTCGAGCGCATGACGTCATCGCGACTGCGACCGGCCGTCACATGATCCGGAGACAGCCGAGAGAGAGACGACCGCTGGCTGCTGCAAGAAGACCCTGGAGGTAAGATGTCTGCAGCAGCACAGAGGGGGCCTCAGAACAGAGGTAGTGTGCCAGCAAAGGGCCCATATATACCGTATAATGCACTGCTCCCCTGTCGCTGATGACGGGATGCAGTGCATATGTAATGAGCGGGCGCACGTGACGTGCGACCGCTCCCGCAGTGTCCCAGCAGAGGGGGCCTGTAGGCCACACTGCGGGGCAACATGTAAGACCCCCCCGAAAGTAAGACCGGGCATTTTGGCCCCCAAAAAAATGTAAGACAGGTCTTACTTTCGGGAAACACGTGTTATTATCTATTATGGGAGATGTTTGAGGATATGCTCTATGTCCTTCTACAGGAGGAGGAGGTGAGCTGTGATATCACTATTGTGAATGGTGGATCCTGTGTTATCTACTGTATATAGAGGTGCTATCAGTCATTGTACAGGAGGAGGAGGTGAGCTGTGATATCACTATTGTGAATGGTGGATCCTGTGTTATCTACTGTATATAGAGGTGTTATCAGTCATTATACAGGAGGAGGAGGTGAGCTGTGATATCACCTATTGTGAATGGTGGATCCTGTGTTATCTACTGTATATAGAGGTGTTATCAGTCATTGTACTGGAGGAGGAGGTGAGCTGTGATATCACCTATTGTGAATGGTGGATCCTGTGTTATCTACTGTATATAGAGGTGTTATCAGTCATTGTACAGGAGGAGGAGGTGAGCTGTGATATCACCTATTGTGAATGGTGGATCCTGTGTTATCTACTGTCTGTATATAGGTATCGTATGTTACAAGTATGTGTGTGATTATCACCTATTGTGAATGCTGGATCCTGTGTTATCTACTGTATATAGAGGTGTTATCAGTCATTGTACAGGAGGAGGTGAGCTGTGATATCATCTATTGTGAATGGTGGATCCTGTGTTATCTCTGTATATAGAGGTGTAATCAGTCATTGTACAGGAGGAGGTGAGCTGTGATATCACCTATTGTGAATGGTGGATCCTGTGTTATCTACTGTATATAGAGGTGTTATCAGTCATTGTACAGGAGGAGAGGTGAGCTGTGATATCATCTATTGTGAATGGTGGATCCTGTGTATCTACTGTATATAGAGGATGTTATCAGTCATTGTACAGGAGGAGGAGGTGAGCTGTGATATCACCTATTGTGAATGGTGGATCCTGTGTTATCTACTGTATATAGAGGTGTTATCAGTCATTGTACAGGAGGAGGAGGTGAGCTGTGATATCACCTATTGTGAATGGTGGATCCTGTGTTATCTACTGTATATAGAGGTGTTATCAGTCATTGTACAGGAGGAGGAGGTGAGCTGTGATATCACCTATTGTGAATGGTGGATCCTGTGTTATCTACTGTATATAGAGGTGTTATCAGTTATTGTACAGGAGGAGGAGGTGAGCTGTGATATCACCTATTGTGAATGGTGGATCCTGTGTATCTACTGTATATAGAGGTGTTATCAGTCATTGTACAGGAGGAGGTGAGCTGTGATATCACCTATTGTGAATGGTGGATCCTGTTATCTACTGTATATAGAGTGTTATCAGTCATTGTACAGGAGGAGAGGAGCTGTGATATCACCATTGTGAATTATCCTGATCTACGTTATAGTGTACACATTGACAGAGGAGGTGAGCTGGATACACCTATTGTGAATGGGATCTGTGTTATCTACTGTATATAGAGAACAGTCATGTACTACTGTATCCCTATTGTGGATCTACAGAGAAGGAGGTGAGTGAGACTTTCTAATAACACATCCTCTTTACAAAGAATATCCACCTTGTGACAATTTCTGTGTTTAAAATCTCTGCAGAAATCTTAAAAGTTTCTTTAACACAAAGTTCCAAATCCATGCACAGTCAATGTAAAACAAAATCCTACCTACCTGCATCCACACACTGGGGAGTTCACTGCATGCTGGTTACATACTGAACCTGAAAATATAACAACATACAGTGAATTTCTACACTCCCCTAGTGGCTGCAGGATGTAATACGTTACAGGGATTGTCCAGAACATCTACAGGAGGCTCAATGAATTAGAAGATCACGAAAAAGTGACTTTATATCAGTAATTCAATCATAAAGTGACCACATCTATTATATGAGTCATACACACAGAGGGATATAGGTCATGTGTTTATTCTGTTAATGTTGATGATTATGGCTTAGAGCCA
Source organism: Allobates femoralis (assembly GCA_033576535.1). Classification (NCBI taxonomy): domain Eukaryota; kingdom Metazoa; phylum Chordata; class Amphibia; order Anura; family Aromobatidae; genus Allobates; species Allobates femoralis. The sequence continues at coordinate 40,055,160 of JARQOC010000009.1, forward strand.
ATTAAAACCCAAACCTAATGGTGATATTCTAATTCATTGAGATGCACCTGTGTGTACAGTCCCTGACAGAGGTTCTGTCACTTATCCCATGTTATGTAAATAAAGCTTATAACCTGACGTTACATTCATCCATTGGTTTATAAAATTCTCTTTGAAAGCTGAAACCTCCCAAATTTGGTTTAGGTTAAGTAAATAAATTGCATCAATGCTGAAATATCGATCATTTAATGAACACAGAATGGTCAGATTTTGGCAAGACAAAGTTTGTCGCCTGGTCATATAATGCCCCCAATTTCCCAGTTTACATCCTCACCTGTGCTCAGTAAATAATAGGTTAATTAGTGGTGTGTATAAAAAGAAACCCAGCACCCCAGACCTTCACTTCAACTGCAACTTGAGCTCTGACAACATGCCAAAAATCCACCCTGCCACCAAAGCCTTGATTATCAAGAGGCTGAAGACCAGATCCACTGCAGAGGTGGCTGACACCTTTAATGTGTCTCAGTGTCAAGTACAAAGAATTAAAAAAAGATTTGAAGAGACTGGAGATGTGTGTGACAAGCCCAGGTCCGGCAGACCCCGCAAGACAACTGCTCAGGAGGAACGTTTGTTGGTTAGAAAATCCAAAGCAAGCCCCTCTTCCACTGCAGCAGAGCTCCAACAGGCCTGGTCACCTCAAGTCCCTGTGTCAACTAGAACAGTTTGCTGGATTCTGTCTCGAAATGGCCTCCATGGTGGAATCAGTGCCCAGAAGCCAGCACTAAACAAAAGGCAAATAAAAAAAACGTGTGGCATTTGCAGAGTCCCACAGCCTGCTAAACGCTGGAAAAGTGGCAGAAGGTGAATTTCTCTGATGAATCTTCAGAACAATTATATCACAGCAAATACTGCAGGAGACCTACTGGAGCCCGTATGAATCCAACATACACCCAGAAAACAGTTAAACTTGGAAAGATCATGGTCTGGGGTTACATTCAGTATGGGGGAGTGCAAAACATTTGCAAGGTGGAAGGCAAAATCAATAGCCTAAAATATGAAGAAGTATTAATTACCTCTTACATTCCAAATCATAAAAGGGGTCAAATTCTTCAGCAGGATGGTGCTCCATCTCATACATCCATCTCTACAACAAAGCTCCTCCAAGCAAAAAAGATCAAGGTGATCAAGAACTGGCCGCCCAGTCACCAGACATGAACACCATTGAGCATGTTTGGGGTAGGATGAAAGTGGAAGCTTGGAAGACAAAACCAAAGAATCTAAATGAACTCTGGGAGGCATGTAAGACTGCATTCTTTGCTATTCCTGATGACTTCATTAATAAATTGTATGAATCATTGTTGAACTGCATTGGATGCCGTCCTTCAAGCTCAAAATATTAAATATGACTCTAATAGCACCACAACTTCATTCACCAATGTGATGCAACATATATTTGTATTTAAAGTTAATTATTTCTTTTAATATCACATTACTTTCTGTGGGCGACAAAACTTTTGTCTTGCCAAAATCTGCCCATTCTGTGTTCATTAAATGATCAATATTTCAGCATTGATGACAATTTATTTTCTTAACATAAAACACATTTCGGAGGGTTTCAGCTTTCAAAAGAGAAATTTATACAACCAATGGATGAATGTAACATCAGGTTATAAGCTTTATTTACATAACATGGATAAGCGACATAACTTCTGTCATGGACAGCAGATATACAGGCATCTACAGTGCACAACCATGACATGTGAGGGCTGATTATCTTGTTACAATGGCGTCTGTCAGGAGGATTTATCACCAAGTGACTGTATATGGAGGGTCTTGTGGGGTGTTCTCTGTATACGGAGGGTCTTGTGGGGTGTTCCCTGTATACGGAGGGTCTTGTGGGGTGTTCCCTGTATACGGAGGGTCTTGTGGGGTGTTCTCTGTATACGGAGGGTCTTGCGGGGTGTTCCCTGTATACGGAGGGTCTTGCGAGGTGTTCTCTGTATATGGAGGGTCTTGTGGGGTGTTCTCTGTATACGGAGGGTCTTGTGGGGTGTTCTCTGTATACGGAGGGTCTTGTGGGGTGTTCTCTGTATACGGAGGGTCTTGTGGGGTGTTCTCTGTATACGGAGGGTCTTGTGGGGTGTTCTCTGTATACGGAGGGTCTTGTGGGGGGGTTCTCTGTATACGGAGGGTCTTGTGGGGGGTTCTCTGTATACGGAGGGTCTTGTGGGATGTTCCCTGTATACGGAGGGTCTTGTGGGATGTTCCCTGTATACGGAGGGTCTTGTGGGGTGTTCCCTGTATACGGAGGGTCTTGTGGGGTGTTCCCGGTATACGGAGGGTCTTGTGGGGTGTTCTCTGTATACGGAGGGTCTTGTGGGGGGTTCTCTGTATACGGAGGGTCTTGTGGGGGGGTTCTCTGTATACGGAGGGTCTTGTGGGGGTTCTCTGTATACGGAGGGTCTTGTGGGATGTTCCCTGTATACGGAGGGTCTTGTGGGATGTTCCCTGTATACGGAGGGCCTTGTGGGATGTTCCCTGTATACGGAGGGTCTTGTGGGGTGTTCTCTGTATACGGAGGGTCTTGTAGGGTGTTCTCTGTATACGGAGGGTCTTGTGGGGTGTTCTCTGTATACGGAGGGTCTTGTGGGGTGTTCTCTGTATACGGAGGGTCTTGTGGGGTGTTCTCTGTATACGGAGGGTCTTGTGGGTTGTTCCCTGTATACGGAGGGTCTTGTGGGGTGTTCCCTGTATACGGAGGGTCTTGTGGGGTGTTCCCTGCATACGGAGGGTCTTGTGGGGTGTTCCCTGCATACGGAGGGTCTTGTGGGGTGTTCTATGTATACGGAGGGTCTTGTGGGGTGTTCTCTGTATACGGAGGGTCTTGTGGGGTGTTCCCTGTATACGGAGGGTCTTGTGGGGTGTTCCCTGTATACGGAGGGTCTTGTGGGGTGTTCTCTGTATACGGAGGGTCTTGTAGGGTGTTCTCTGTATACGGAGGGTCTTGTGGGGTGTTCTCTGTATACGGAGGGTCTTGTGCGGTGTTCTCTGTATACGGAGGGTCTTGTGGGGTGTTCTCTGTATACGGAAGGTCTTGTGGGGTGTTCTCTGTATACGGAGGGTCTTGTGGGTGTTCCCTGTATACGGAGGGTCTTGTGCGGTGTTCTCTGTATACGGAGGGTCTTGTGGGGTGTTCTCTGTATACGGAAGGTCTTGTGGGGTGTTCTCTGTATACGGAGGGTCTTGTGGGGTGTTCCCTGTATACGGAGGGTCTTGTGGGATGTTCCCTGTATACGGAGGGTCTTGTGGGGTGTTCCCTGTATACAGAGGGTCTTGTGGGGAGTTCCCTGTATATGGAGGGTCTTGTGGGGTGTTCTCTGTATACGGAGGGTCTTGTGGGGTGTTCTCTGTATACGGAGGGTCTTGTGGGTGTTCTCTGTATACAGAGTGTCTTGTGGGGTGTTCCCTGTATACGGAGGGTCTTGTGGGGTGTTCTCTGTATACGGAGGGTCTTGTGGGGTGTTCTCTGTATACGGAGGGTCTTGTGGGGTGTTCTCTGTATATGGAGGGTCTTGTGGGGTGTTCCCTGTATACGGAGGGTCTTGTGGGGTGTTCTCTGTATACGGAGGGCCTTGTGGGGTGTACCCTGTATGCGGAGGGTCTTGTGGGGTGTTCTCTGTATACGGAGGGTCTTGTGGGGTGTTCTCTGTATACGGGGGATCTTGTGGGGTGTTCTCTGTATACGGAGGGTCTTGTGGGTGTTCTCTGTATACAGAGTGTCTTGTGGGGTGTTCTCTGTATACGGAGGGTCTGTGGGGTGTTCTCTGTATACGGAGGGTTTTATGGGGTGTTCTCTGTATACGGAGGGTCTTGTAGGGTGTTTCCAGTCATTATCTCAAAAAATTAAAGTACGGCGGATGAAGGGTTAAAACTGCGCTGTCATATTCCACCAGATATCAAAGGTGGAATATAATATTGATTTATTATTCAATGTGTTTCAGGGCTCCCCGGCCTCTTCTTCAGGATAAATCAATATCATATTGTCATGTTTCTGGGAGCCCTGAAATGCGTAGACTACTGGAATACGGCAGCGTGATGTTTAATCCTTCATCCTCCTTACGTTAATTTTCTGAGATAATGACCTTTGGGTTTTCATTAATCATCAACATTAACTGAAATAAACACATGACATAGATCCCTCTGTGTGTAATGACTCTATATAATAGATGTGGTCACTTTATGGATTGAAATAAAGTCACTTTTTGATGATCTTCTAATTCATTGTGATGCTCCTGTATATCGCTGCTTTCTCCATATCAGATTAGTAAGGAGTCCGATCAGCTGTGCACTGCTGGGTGTAACACGGAGCTGGGACAGCACAGCGCCGCTGACTGTGTTGTGGTCGTGCACAGATACTGCAGCTCAGATCCCATTTACTTCTATAGGAGCCGAGCTGCAATACTGGATAATGGCCACAGAATAATGTACAGAGCACTCTATACACTGTCCATCCAGCCGGGGTGAAGCTCATCAGTCTACAAGTCATGGACAACCCCTTTAACTCTACATATATGCAGGAGATTTGATGCTCTGTAAAAATGACTAATAATTAGATTTTCTCTTCCTGTAATGATCCGCTCTGGCGCATGTTGATGGTTTAATTGCAGAAATTTCACACCAAATCTGCATCTCCTGTGGGAAAAAAAAGCACCAACAGGCAACGTGTTTCAGTGCGTTTTTAACACTTTTGTAACAATTTTTGAAGAATTTTGAGGCTCTAATTTATGTTTTTTCAAATTCTGGATGGAAAATGCTGCAAAAACACAAAGAATTGACAAACCAGATCTAATATGCAAAAAGTCTAAAGCAACACTTGCCCAGGATTTATTGACAAAAAAGCCTCTAACAGCGAGCTGTGCCCGGTACACTGCTTACAATTGCATCTCCTTGGAGACATGGCACATGATCAGCTGCTCAGTTCAGTGCGTTTTATCACATTTGATGCAGATGAAGGTTTCAGCTCTGGCAGAAGGATGGTACATGTGAAGATGACAAAGACAGGCACAGCTGAGAACTCACGTTTGCTGCTCTACACGCGCTTTATGCTTTACAGGACTGTATGATGTCACTTGAGGGAGGAGTCAGTGGTCACATGATCAGCTCCCCAGTGTATGCAGGACTCTGCTGTGTGGTTGTCATGGTGCTGATGAGATGAAGTTTATGTCAGGAGGGATTTACAGTGTGGATGTGAGCAGAGAGCACGAGAGTGTGTACGAGGTGTACGGAGCGGAGCCGAGTGTGTACGAGGTGTACGTAGCGGAGCCGAGTGTGTACGAGCGAGCCGAGGTGTACGTACGGAGCCGAGTGTGTACGAGATGTACGGAGCGAGCCGAGTGTGTACGAGGTGTACGGAGCGGAGCCGAGTGTGTACGAGTGTACGGAGCGGAGCCGAGTGTGTACGAGGTGTACGGAGCGGAGCCGAGTGTGTACGTGAGCCGAGTGTGTACGAGGTGTACGGAGCGGAGCCGAGTGTGTATTACGAGCGGAGCCGAGTGTGTACGAGGTGTACGGAGCGAGCCGAGTGTGTACGAGGTGTACGGAGCGGAGCCGAGTGTGTGACGAGGTGTACGAGCGTAGTCGGAGTGTGTACGAGGTGTACGGAGCGGAGCCGAGTGTGTACGAGGTGTACGGAGCAGAGCCGAGTGTGTACGAGGTGTACGGAGCGGAGCCGAGTGTGTACGAGGTGTACGGAGCAGAGCCGAGTGTGTACGAGGTGTACGGAGAAGAGCCGTGTGTGTACGAGGTGTACGGAGCGGAGCCGAGTGTGTACGAGGTGTACGGAGCGGAGCCGAGTGTGTACGGGGTGTACGGAGCGGAGCCGAGTGTGTACGAGGTGTACGGAGCGGAGCCGAGTGTGTACGAGGTGTACGGAGCGGAGCCGAGTGTGTACGAGGTGTACGGAGCGGAGCCGAGTGTGTACGAGGTGTACGGAGCGGAGCCGAGTGTGTACGAGGTGTACGGAGCGGAGCCGAGTGTGTACGAGGTGTACGGAGCGGAGCCGAGTGTGTACGAGGTGTACGGAGCGGAGCCGAGTGTGTACGAGGTGTACGGAGCGGAGCCGAGTGTGTACGAGGTGTACGGAGCGGAGCCGAGTGTGTACGAGGTGTACGGAGCGGAGCCGAGTGTGTACGAGGTGTACGGAGCGGAGCCGAGTGTGTACGAGGTGTACGGAGCGGAGCCGAGTGTGTACGAGGTGTACGGAGCGGAGCCGAGTGTGTACGAGGTGTACGGAGCGGAGCCGAGTGTGTACGAGGTGTACGGAGCGGAGCCGAGTGTGTACGAGGTGTACGGAGCGGAGCCGAGTGTGTACGAGGTGTACGGAGCGGAGCCGAGTGTGTACGAGGTGTACGGAGCGGAGCCGAGTGTGTACGAGGTGTACGGAGCGGAGCCGAGTGTGTACGAGGTGTACGGAGCGGAGCCGAGTGTGTACGAGGTGTACGGAGCGGAGCCGAGTGTGTACGAGGTGTACGGAGCGGAGCCGAGTGTGTACGAGGTGTACGGAGCGGAGCCGAGTGTGTACGAGGTGTACGGAGCGGAGCCGAGTGTGTACGAGGTGTACGGAGCGGAGCCGAGTGTGTACGAGGTGTACGGAGCGGAGCAGAGTGTGTACGAGGTGTACGGAGCGGAGCCGAGTGTGTACGAGGTGTACGGAGCGGAGCCGAGTGTGTACGAGGTGTACGGAGCGGAGCCGAGTGTGTACGAGGTGTACGGAGCGGAGCCGAGTGTGTACGAGGTGTACGGAGCGGACCGAGTGTGTACGAGGTGTACGGAGCGGAGCCGGGTGTGTACGAGGTGTACGGAGCGGAGCCGCATGTGTACGAGGTGTACGGAGCGGAGCCGAGTGTGTACGAGGTGTACGGAGCGGAGCAGAGTGTGTACGAGGTGTACGGAGCGGAGCCGCATGTGTACGAGGTGTACGGAGCAGAGCCGAGTGTGTACGAGGTGTACGGAGCAGAGCCGAGTGTATGAGGTGTGTGGAGCAGAGCAGTGTGTGTACGAGGTGTACGGAGCAGAGCCGAGTGTATGAGGTGTATGGAGCAGAGCCGAGTATGTACGAGGTGTACGGAGCGGAGCCACGTGTGTGCAGAGCCGCGTATGAGGCAGGGCCACATGTGCGGGACATATGGAGTAAAGCCGCGTGTGCATAAGGTGGATGGAGTGGAGCCGCATACGCTGGGGCGTCCTGTAGAGGAGCCGCATGTGTACGGAACGGAGGCGTATGCGCAGGGCATGTGGAGCGGAGCCACGTGTCTACAAGGCATTTGGAGCGGAGCCACGTGCGTACAAGGTGTGTGTGCACCAGTGGTAGTTCCCCGCGGATGCCGCTCCCGTTCCTATAGTCCCGGCTGCCTCTGCCGGCAGCATTCTTCACTCGAGTCCTGGCTGAGCTGTCTGCTTTTTGCAGCTCAGCATGGTGGGGCACGATGATGTCATCACTGAGTGCCGCTGTGCTGATACGTGCAGAGCGGAGCAGCAAGAAGAGAGGGGAGTATTTACTTTTTTTTTTTTTAACTCGTGAATACAGTGATGGGAGACTATGTAATGTGCAATATAACATAGGAGGAGTATGGGGTGCAATATACTATATGGAGGAATATGAGGGACCATTATACTATATGGAGGACTATGGGACTGCCTTATACTATATGGAGGGCTATGCGGGTGTATTATAATATATGGAGGGTCGTGGAATGCATTATAATATATGGAGGACTATGGATGATGTATTAAAATATATATAGCCAATTATATAATATGGAAGCCATTTTAATATATCTGGAGGGCTCTGTGGGGGCATGATAATATTTGTAGGGGTGTGAGGAAGCCTTTATACTTTATGCAGGGCTCTTTGAGGGTTGCGTTGTAAATAAATATTACAATCTATATGTTTACATTACTTTGTTGCCACTATGAGGGGCGGGGGGGCCCCCAAAAAATTTCTTGCACCGGGGCCCACTACAGTCTGGGTCCGCCCCTGAATTAATGAGAAGTTATAAATGTCAGATGTTGTTAGCAGAGGTCTGTGTGGCAGTAGTGACGCTCGCGTGCCCGTGTGTGCCCGTGTGTGCCATGCTACGAAGAGATGCTGATGGGGCAGTGAAGTTGGCAGAGGATCATGGTATAATCTGGGTTATAGGAGGCCAGAGACGGACTGATAAATGCAGCCAGTAAGTAATGGATGTGTAATTTTGTGGTTGAGTGGAAGGATGGGCGCCAGAATCTGGGTTCAGGGGGATGTGGCACCGTACAGGGGTGCAGTATTATACGGGTGTGCAGGAGGATGTGGCTTTGACAGGGGTGCAGCCTTATACTGGGTGCAGGGGATGTGGCACCGTACAGGGGTGCAGTATTATACTGTGTGCAGGAGGATGTGGCATTTACAGGGGCAGCATTATACTGGGTGCAGGGGGATGTGGCACCATACAGGGGTGCAGTATTATACTGGGAGCAGGGGATGTGGCATTGTACAGGGGTGCAGCATTGTACTGGGTGCAGGGGATGTGGCATGTACAGGGTGCAGCATTATACTGGGTGCAGGGGATGTGGCATTGTACAGAGGTGCAGATTATACTGGGTGCAGGGGGATGTGGCACCGTACAGGAGTGCAGCATTATACTGGGTGCAGGGGATGTGGGCACATACAGGGGTGCAGTATTATACGGGTGCAGGGGATGTGGCACCGTACAGGGGTGCAGTATATACTGGGTGCAGGGGGATGTGTCATTGTACAGAGGTGCAGTATTATACTGGGTGCAGGGGATGTGGCACCGTACAGGGGTGCAGCATTATACTGGGTGCAGGGGGATGTGGCACCATACAGGGGTGCAGTATTATACTGGGTGCAGGGGATGTGGCCGTACAGGAGTGCAGCATTATACTGGGTGCAGGGGGATGTGGCACCATACAGGAGTGCAGCATTATACTGGGTGCAGGGGATGTGGCACCGTACAGGGGTGCAGTATTATACTGGGTGCAGGGGGATGTGGCATTGTACAGAGGTGCAGTATTATACTGGGTGCAGTGGGATGTGGCACCATACAGGAGTGCAGCATTATACTGGTTGCAGGGGGATGTGGCACCGTACAGGAGTGCAGCATTATACTGGGTGCAGGGGGATGTGGCACCGTACAGGGGTGCAGTATTATACTGGGTGCAGGAGGATGTGGCATTGTACAGGGGTGCAGCATTATACTGGGTGCAGGCGGACGTGGCACCGTACAGGGTGCAGCATTATACTGGGTGCAGGGGGATGTGGCACTGTACAGGAGTGCAGCATTACACTGGGTGCAGGGGGACGTGGCACCGTACAGGGGTGCAGTATTATACTGGGTGCAGGAGGATGTGGCATTGTACAGGGGTGCAGCATTATAATGGGTGCAGGGTGCTGTGGCACTGTACAGGGGTGCAGGGGATGTGGCACCATACAGGGGTGCAGCATTACACTGGGTGCAGGGGGACGTGGCACCGTACAGGGGTGCAGCATTATACTGGGTGCAGGGGGAGGTGGCACAATAGAGGGGTGCAGCATTATCCCGGGTGGTGGTTGAGGGTATATGTTGGTGCAGAGGTCACAGCTATGAGATGATGGTGTTGGACGGTGCAGAGAGGAGAGGAGGGGGGAGAACATTCGCAAGCAGAAAGCAGAGGCTGAAAAGATGCAAATCCCATCCGGCAAACTCACCTTATGCCTCACTCCAAAACCCAGGAACTTATTACTATCCTGTCAGGGATTTGTTCCCATTGTGACAGTGTGAGATGCTCAGTTCATCCGCAGAAGCTGCAGAACCTCGCTGAGAGCGGCTCGGCTATTGGATGATCCCCGTGACTTCATCCAGCCACATTCATCATTGTATTATACTCCATGTCCCCAGCACTGGGAATGCAGATCTGCCTGTGGCCTAGTTACACGGGAATCAATAGATGCCAGGAGACGACTAAAACCGGATGATGGGAGCCTGGTACCAGGAATAACAATGCTGGGTGTCCTCCGCACACGAGGGATCCCGGGATCAACATCACAAACTGCAGACTCAGCAATCAGGGGATTCCTGATCTCCACAAAGCATGGTCTCACCACCTCGCATGCAGCACTGCCAGCCTCAGCGGGATCCGCAGCCTCAGCGGGATCAACAACCTCAGCGGGATCCGCAGCCTCAGCGGGATCCCAGCCTCGGTATGCAGCACCTGCAGCCTCAGTGGGATCCGCAGCCTCGTATGCAGCACTGCAGCCCAGTGGGATCCCAGCCTCGTATGCAGCACTGCATCTCAGTGGCATCCGCAGCCCTCGCGGGCTCCGCAGCCTTGGTGCGATATGCAGACCCTCGTTATGCAGTCACTGCAGTCACTCAGTGGGGAATCCGCCACAGCCTCGGGGGATCCTTAGCCTGTATGCAGCACTGCAGCCTCTGTGGGATCCGCAGCCTCGCATGCAGCACATGCAGTCTCTGTGGGATCCGCAGCCTCGTGGGTGATCCACAGCCTCGTATGCAGCCTCCTGTGGGATCCGCAGCCTCATATGCAGCACTGCAGCCTCGGTGGGATCTGCAGCCTCTGCCCGTAGCTCCAGGGTCACTTTCTACAGGTGACAATGGATCGGGCTCACACTGAACATCTGCTGCTGGAGGAAAAGGTGGAGGGAACATTTATCATCGCGGCGTCTTCTGTCATCAATCACTTTTCATTTCACATAATGGAGCGGATTATGCTGCAGACTGATCTCTATGGGGAGCTAGGTGACTCTGGGGGCCCATACTGCAGACTACTGCAGGGGCTCCACTACTGCAGACACTCCAGGGGCCCACACTGCAGACACTCCAGGGGCCCATACTGCAGACACTCAGGGGCCCAACTGCAGACACTCAGGGGCCCATACTGCAGATACCTGTTAATACATGTCAGTCATTATCCCCATATAGGGAGCTTCTTCTGTGCCCGCACCATAAAAAGTGATGTACAAATATAAATATTAATGCACTCTGCCATTGTGCAATAAGTTTGTAATAACAGTGATGATGATTTCCCCTGAAGAAGCCGTCGGAGGCTTCGAAACGCGTTCACTAATAAATCATATTATTCCTCATTTATCAGGACTTTCCTATTCTTTGATGGCAGCGCACTTTATACCCTTTTTCTATGTTCTCCAAGTTTACTGTGTAAATGGAACGTCACAGGACAGAGGGGGTTAAACATTCAAGTATTTAAAGGGAAAGTCAACAGAATCCCCCAAACTATCTATATACCCATATAATTGTTTCAATTCAAAGACGTCCAGCAAAACCTTTTACATTGTCCGTCCTTTTCTCGGACACAGAGAAATCAGCATGTTTGAAGGGCCAGGGTAGATCTGAAGCCTCTGTCACTCCAGCTCTATAACCCATCTCCTCCTGTTTGACTAACAGCATCTGTGCCGTGTGACTTCAGGCAAAGGAGCTGTCAGTCAATGAAAAGGAGGCGGAGCTGAGTGGGGATAGAGCTGGAGTGACAGAGGCTTCACACTTGTTTCCATGTCATTCAAACACTGATTTCTCAGTTACAGAGGAGCCATAGAAAGCTATTGCTGGACTTGTTTTGAAATGTTTACTATATATTGTGAGCCCCCCTAATCCAAATACTTAAAAAATACTTTACCCCAATTATATCACCAACAAGCACCGCCGTGGTGCCGACACAGTAACAGTACCCACCTTTATCCCCAAAAATACAATATTACAGTAGTAATGTCCCCATCAGAACCCCTCACATTAGAGATGTCCTCCATTGTGACCCCAATGGTATTAATATATATTCAGTGAAGATTGTGGAGCCCCCATTATAATGTAAATGGATTCAATGTTACCATCAGGCTTCATCTTCATGTACAAATCCATATAAGAAATCCGCTGATCTAAAGATCAGACTTTGTGATCTCACGATGAAGAAGAGGCGCAGGGACTGATCACTGCTGACACAAAGTAACGAAAGTTACTATATAATGTAGTATATATGGAGCAAGGTATGTGCCCCCTCCACACTGCACCTGCAGCATTAGACATCCAGACATTAACCCTGCAGATAGGACGGCTCCGAGGTCTATGGGATTTTTGCCTCCTCACCCTGCAGATCTTTAGTGGGGTGGCCCTGATATTGGGGAGCGGCCGAGCTCACAATCATCATTCTATTTCATCCTGGAGGTGTATGGCGCTCAGGTCCGGGCTCCCTGCGACCTCCCGCTCCGACCTCCCCCAGCCATGTCTGTATGTCATGGGGGAAATATAAAAGGATTCTCCCCAAACGGCTCCCACAAAGATAGAGAATCACGACTGTCCAGAAGGTCTGGTGCCAAAACATGAAGATTTCCCTTCACTGCAACTAAGCAGACGATGGCGACCCCTGATCACAGCCCGGAGCATCCTCCTCCTCCTCCTCCACCACCATCCGTACAGCGGGCGCAGCGCTGACAGGCAGGTCTCATCCTGGCATCCACCAAACCCACAATCACTTCTCCATAATATCACTCATACTAGAGCATCTCAATGAATTAGATCATCAATAAGTGACTTTATCTCAGTAATTCAATCCATAAAGTGACCCCCATATATATATATAGAGTCATTACACACAGAGGGAGCTATGTCATGTGTTTATTTCTGTTAATGTTGATGATTAATGAAAACCCAAAGGTCATTATCTCAGAAAATTAAAGTAGGGAGGATGAAGGACTAAACACCGCGCTGCCATATTCCACCAGAGGGCGATTTATTAGTCAATGTGTTTCAGGACTCCCAGACACATGGCAATATATTGGTTTGTGATAATATTCCATTTCATTGTGATGCTCGGAGGAGGTAATGGAATATTTGGGAGGGTAGAGATGCTTTGTACACGGACGTCCTATTACAGGACCATGATGGGGTCAGTCAGCCCTTTACTCCGAGCCATTGTGACTACGCGGTGCGAGGACTGTATACACCGGGCCATTGGGACACAATGATGAAGACGTGCGAGCTTTGTTCACATAACGTATAGCCGTATCCTCTTATCCTCAGTGTGGCCGGAGCTCGTCCTCTGCTTCACCATACAGACGTGGCCGGTGACAGCGGAGATGGCAGCCGCTTTCATGGTTCCCCTTTGATTTCCCTCATTACAGCTCGTCCCTGCCAGGATGGGGTCAGCTTTCAGACAGGAAGCCGAGGACGTCATCCTCCATTCATCACACAATATTAATATAACAGACTCATCCTCATCATCCTCCTCATCATCCTCATCCTCATCCTCATCCTCATCATCCTCCTCTGCACATGGAGCAGCGTTACAGGCCACAGAACAATGCTGGTACAAGTTTATTAGTTTGCAATATTTACTCTTTTGCAGCCGTGTGATGGGGCCCCCAGAGATGCCTTCACTGACACAGGTCATATATAGATGGACAAAGCGATGATGTGACAGCACACAATGACTGAAGATGAAGAATCAGGGTTTACAGCCAAGTCCTCTGGTCAGTAGATGCGATGCTCTGCACTAACTTCATACATGAGAAATGGGGTAACAAGGACGTGCAAGTATAAAGATGAAAAAATAAGCAGCTGCAGAGAAAACGATTCCCGCTAATAAGTAAGTACACCCCGCCACAGAAGGGAGCTGTGGGTAATATTGTCTATTCTCCTTAAATGTCACCTCTGACTCACAGCGGAGCTCAGAAATCATCCTCAAAGAAGGACAAAAGGGAAACCGCGAAGAAAAGCGACGGCAGAGTCACGGGGCGCGATGTGGGATGAACCGTGCAGACGATCGCCCGCCACTGCCAAGACTGGAGGGAAAACGCTCTTAGGCTGCTTTCACACTGCAGTTTTTTCACTGATCAGTGTCCATTAGATTTGTGTGCCAAAACCCGGAGAGGAACCAGGAGAGGAACCAGGGGAGGAACATGCAGAGTAAAACTATAATTGAAAGATTGACAGCTGTTCTGAGTTTTGGAGACTCCTGGTTTTGGCACACAAACTGATGGACACTGATCAGTGAAAAACTGCAATGTGAAAGCAGCATAGAGCTCCCGAGGGTCCGACATCGATGAGGAATGTGTCCCCAATACAATAGGGGCTGCGAGATGTAAAATAAAATGGTCTCATGGAGGAGGATGAGGAGGAGGATGAGGAGGAGGAGGAAGAGGCGCGAGATTAAATATGCATCATACAAGGAATTCTCTATAGACTTTTATTTCATGTCCCTTAGAATTGTCCCCACTTACCTGCAGCAAATCTCCCTCCTGTCCTGATATAGTTTGTTGCAATGTATCAGTGCAGGAAAAATGTATCAGCTTGGAGTCAAATCTGATTCACAAGAGAATTGTCTGAACTGGACACAATTGTAACAATCCGCCCGTGTAACATCAAACATCAGCTGACGGAATGGTTTATGCAGCCCCTAAAAGTCCCTGATCTCAGCAGCTCGTCACCCCCAGTATTTAGGGGTAGAGCTGTCAACATTCACAACAATACGGAGTACGATTCCTCTTATTAAGGATTGGTTAGTCCCCGTGTACAGGGCCGTATTTGGAGTTCCTGCTGCCCTAGGCACCGTCAGCGGTCGCGACCCCCACCGTCCCAATGACACCCCCCCCCCCCCCCCCCCCCGCAGACCCCCCCCCCACCCCCCGTCGCGGACACACCCATTCTCGGACAAAATCCGCCGTCGCCCCAAGTTTCATGTGGCTTCCCCCCCACATTCCATGTAGCACATAGAAAAGGTTTGTAGGGGTAACATCCTGCAGACAGATTACATTGAGATAAATACAAAAAATAATTATCTTTTAATGGTTTTAATTGGTTTATGTGCAAATTTATTCTCCAAGTGTTTGCATGGGTTTCCAACCACGTACAGAGACATACTGATCGGATGGTTACATTGTGAGCCCCAATGGAGACAGTGTTGATGATGTATGTAAAGTGATGTGGAGTCCATAGTGTAATATAAATGCAAAAAATATTATTCTTAATATGATGTCACAATTCCGGATCTGAGGATCTTCTATTTCGAGGTCAGGGACTCTCTGATGCCATGTCGCTGCCTGTCTCACTGTCGTCCTCTTTTGACACTGCAGTGCGGTGGACAAGAGAGCATTAACTGGTTAATAACAAAAAGTATGGTGTGTGTACTAACTGAGCCATAAACCCTCCCATACCATGAAGTATGGTGTGTGTACTAACTGAGCCATAAACCCTCCCCATACCATGAAGTATGGAGTGTGTACTAACTGAGCCATAAACCCTCCCCATACCATGAAGTATGGAGTGTGTACTAACTGAGCCATAAACCCTCCCCATACCATGACATATGGAGTGTGTACTAACTGAGCCATAAACCCTCCCCATACCATGAAGTATGGAGTGTGTACTAACTGAGCCATAAACCCTCCCCATACCATGAAGTATGGAGTGTGTACTAACTGAGCCATAAACCCCCCATACCATGAAGTATGAGTGTGTACTAACTGAGCCATAAACCCTCCCCATACCATGAAGTATGGAGTGTGTACTAACTGAGCCATAAACCCTCCCCATACCATGAAGTATGGAGTGTGTACTAACCGAGCCATAAACCCTCCCCATACCATGAAGTATGGAGTGTGTACTAACCGAGCCATAAACCCTCCCCATACCATGAAGTATGGAGTGTGTACTAACCAAGCCATAAACCCTCCCCATACCATGAAGTATGGAGTGTGTACTAACTGAGCCATAAACCCTCCCCATACCATGAAGTATGGAGTGTGTACCAACTGAGCCATAAACCCTCCCCATACCATGAAGTATGGAGTGTGTACTAACTGAGCCATAAACCCTCCCCATACCATGAAGTATGGAGTGTGTACTAACTGAGCCATAAACCCTCCCCATACCATGAAGTATGGAGTGTGTACTAACTGAGCCATAAACCCTCCCCATACCATGAAGTATGGAGTGTGTACTGAGCCATAAACCCTCCCCATACATGAAGTATGGAGTGTGTACTAACTGAGCCATAAACCCTCCCCATACCATGAAGTATGGAGTGTGTACTGAGCCATAAACCTCCCCATACCATGAAGTATGGAGTGTGTACTAACTGAGCCATAAACCCTCCCCATACCATGAAGTATGGAGTGTACTAACTGAGCCATAAACCCTCCCCATACCATGAAGTATGGAGTGTGTACTAACTGAGCCATAAGCCCTCCCTATACCATGTCCAGCAGACATTGTAGGATTACTATACAGATTTTATTATTAGGGTCTGGACACACTGGAGTGAAACTCGGACGACTGCAATGCGTGATTTTATCGGATTGGACCAATAATTATTATAATTATTATGTTATTCTATGTCTGAGAGCACATTGGTGAGTGTCGGACGCTTTTTTCTCATCCAGATTCAGGATGAGAAAAAAATCACAACATGCTGCGACAGTCTGTGATTCACGCGCGAGACTCACCAATGCAAGTCTATGGGTCCGGCAAAATCACGGACCGCACACTGACAGCACACGGACCATCCAAGAGGCATCCGATTTTTTAACTGATACATTATCATTCTGCAGCGGAGACAACTGTAAAATGTTCCTGTAAATGATTATACAGTAAATAGCTGCTGAGCAAGAAAAAACGGATTACACACGGACAGCACACGGATGTGATCTGAGAGAAATGCCAGACACTCGCACAGCAGTTGCCAAACAGAGCAAAAAAACGGATGCCACTCGTCCGACTCTCCTGAATGAGAAACAGACCGATTTTAAGGTGGCGAGAGACAGTGTACCACCATGTCCTCAGCTCCGTGCTGTGCACAGACAGTGAACCACCATGTCCTCAGCTCCGTGCTGTGACCAGTGTACCACATGTCCTCAGCTCCGTGCTGTGCACAGACAGTGTACCACCATGTCCCCAGCTTCGTGCTGTGCACAGTGTACCACCATGTCCCCAGCTCCGTGCTGTGCACAGACAGTGTACCACCATGTCCCCAGCTCCGTGCTGTGCACAGACAGTGTACCACCATGTCCCCAGCTCCGTGCTGTGCACAGACAGTGTACCACCATGTCCCCAGCTCCGTGCTGGGCACAGACAGTGTACCACCATGTCCTCAGCTCCGTGCTGTGCACAGACAGTGTACCACCATGTCCTCAGCTCCGTGCTGTGCACAGTGTACCACCATGTCCCCAGCTCCGTGCTGTGCACAGTGTACCACCATGTCCCCAGCTCCGTGCTGTGCACAGTGTCACCACCATGTCCCCAGCTCCGTGCTTGCACAGTGTACCACCATGTCCCCAGCTCCGTGCTGTGCACAGTGTACCACAATTGTAAAGTATTCACTGATCTCAGGGAGACCAGTGGTTATAGTGTTCTCCGCAAGGAGCCACCCCTTGGCTGGGTCCTTCCTGGAGGATAATGGCTAGTTCTGTGTTTGAGACTCCTAACAGAGGCTCCACAGACTCTATTTGCAGTGTACCACAATGTCCCCAGCTCCGTGCTGTGCACAGACAGTTTACCATCATGTCCCCAGCTCCGTGCTGTGCACAGTGCACCACCACGTCCTCAGCTCCGTGCTGTGCACAGTGCACCACCATGTCCTCAGCTCCGTGCTGTGCACAGTGCACCACCATGTCCTCAGCTCCGTGCTGTGCACAGTGCACCACCATGTCCTCAGCTCCGTGCTGTGCACAGTGCACCACCATGCCCTCAGCTCCGTGCTGTGCACAGTGCACCACCATGCCCTCAGCTCCGTGCTGTGCACAGTGCACCACCATGCCCTCAGCTCCGTGCTGTGCACAGTGCACCACCATGCCCTCAGCTCCGTGCTGTGCACAGTGCACCACCATGTCCTCAGCTCCGTGCTGTGCACAGTGCACCACCATGTCCTCAGCTCCGTGCTGTGCACAGACAGTGTACCACCATGTCCTCAGCTCCGTGCTGTGCACCGACAGTGTACCACCATGTCCTCAGCTCTGTGCTGTGCACTGTGTACCACCATGTCCTCAGCTCCCTGCTGTGCAGACAGTGTGCCATCATGTCCTCTGCACCCTCCCTCCTATACTCTGCACCCCCCTCCATGTCCTCTGCACCCCCCCTCCATGTCCTCTGCACCCCCCCTCCATGTCCTCTGCACCCCCCCTCCATGTCCTCTGCACCCCCCCTCCATGTCCTCTGCACCCCCCCTCCATGTCCTCTGCACCCCCCCTCCATGTCCTCTGCACATGTGGCGCCCCACTATGTAGGTGCCACAGAGGGGTACTGCACCTGTAAAAGAGGTGTAGTCACCCCAGCTTCAAGTGGATTTCAGGATAATAGGCGGAACCCTACATAAAAGCACCCCCACACTAGATCACATAGTGGGAGGGAACCCGGGAGGGTATATAGTCACCTCTAGGGGAACTAGTGAGTTAGTTAGTTAGTGAGTCCCAGGCGGATGGCCTGAAGGAGCAAGGAGGGTTTCTCGGCTGAGGGACCCGGGAACAACAAGGACAGATCCCAGATACAGAGAGCGAGAGGGGGACAGAGGAACTTGAGAGAGTTTGCCCCAGGAGAGAAACCGGGTACTGGAGCCTGCACCTGTGGGAACCTTTAAGGCCCACAGAAAATCTGATGTATGGGGGTATATCTATATACGGCCCTGACTCTCGAGCGACCAGAAGAGGGTACCAGACACAGCAGGGCAGAGCTGCAGTGTCCAGAGAAGGCAACCCGACGGGAGCGAGGAGAGTGCGAGACAGCAGGAGGTCAGATCTACTTTATGGGGTCAGACTTCACACCGACTACTGGGAAGCAGGAAGAATTGGAACAGGAAAGGCGCACGCTGGGGGTTCCGTGCAGCTACCAGAGATCCGCTTGCAGCCCCCCGCAGCCACTTGTCATTTAACATCTTACTGTACTGAGGACTGTAATAACGCTGCTAAAGTTCCAGTAAAGTACCCGGGTGAAGTGACTTTGACTCTGCTGCATCTTCTTCCTATGAACTTATTCCTTTCACAAGATCGCTGCCCCGGAGGTCCAGGTCCTGCCTGCGGAGGACTACAACATCTCAGCCTCAATACCACCGACCTCCGGAGGACTGTGGCAGTGCTGGTGCACATCACTAGACACTGCAGGTGGCGTCACGACGAACTATAAACTTGTAAATAACCCCCTATACATAAGCCCCCCTTCTTCAAAGATAGGCCCAGGACACGGGATCACGCGCAGCCGCCATTCCCCGTGACACCGTTAACCCTTGCCGCCTGATACCCGAGTACCCCAAAGCCTGGGTGCGACACACCCCCCCCTCCGTGTCCTCTGCCGCGCACGCCCCCACCGTGTCCTCTGCGCGCACGCCCCCACCGTGTCCTCTGCGCGCACGCCCCCACCGTGTCCTCTGCGCGCACGCCCCCACCGTGTCCTCTGCGCGCACCCCCCACCGTTCCCTGCGCGCACCCCCACCGTGTCCTCTGGCGCCACACCCCCACCGTGTCCTCTGCGCGCACACCCCCACCGTGTCCTCTGCGCGCACACCCCCACCGTGTCCTCTGCGCGCACACCCCCACCGTGTCCTCTGCGCGCACACCCCCACCGTGTCCTCTGCGCGCACACCCCCACCGTGTCCTCTGCGCGCACACCCCCACCGTGTCCTCTGCGCACACACCCCCACCGTGTCCTCTGCGCACACACCCCCACCGTGTCCTCTGCGCACACACCCCCACCGTGTCCTCTGCGCACACACCCCCACACGTGTCCTCTGCGCACACACCCCCACCGTGTCCTCTGCGCACACACCCCCACCGTGTCCTCTGCGCACACACCCCCCCACCACCGTGTCCTCTGCGCACACACCCCCACCGTGTCCTCTGCGCACACACCCCCACCGTGTCCTCTGCGCACACACCCCCACCGTGTCCTCTGCGCACACACCCCCACCGTGTCCTCTGCGCACACACCCCCACCGTGTCCTCTGCGCACACACCCCCACCGTGTCCTCTGCGCACACACCCCCACCGTGTCCTCTGCGCACACACCCCCACCGTGTCCTCTGCGCACACACCCCCACCGTGTCCTCTGCGCACACACCCCCACCGTGTCCTCTGCGCACACACCCCCACCGTGTCCTCTGCGCACACACCCCCACCGTGTCCTCTGCGCACACACCCCCACCGTGTCCTCTGCGCACACACCCCCACCGTGTCCTCTGCCACACACCCCCACCGTGTCCTCTGCGCACACACCCCCACCGTGTCCTCTGCACACACCCCCCCGTGTCCTCTGCACACACTCCTCCGTGTCCTCTGCACACACTCCTCCGTGTCCTCTGCACACACTCCTCCGTGTCCTCTGCACACACTCCTCCGTGTCCTCTGCACACACTCCTCCGTGTCCCTGCACACACTCCTCCGTGTCCTCTGCACACACTCCTCCGTGTCCTCTGCACACACTCCTACCGTGTCCTCTGCACACACTCCACCGTGTCCTCTGCACACCCCCACCGTGTCCTCTGCACACCCCCCTGTCCCCTACCCCACCGTGTCCTCTGCACACCCCCATGTCCTTGCCACCCTGTACCTGTCATCCCCAGCTCCTCCTAATCTGTTTACAATTCTTCTTGGCGGGCAAAACTTGGCTCCGCCCACCCGAGTCACATGTGCGTGACATCATCACAGGTCCTGTTCCACCCGCATCAGATAGACGGAGTGCATACCGCTCACCTGTGCCCCTGCAGCCCTGACACTTGGCATTGCCCCATCCCTAAAAATACGCCGGTTTTGATACTTAGCCCGGTGAGGGTGGGGGGGGGGGGGGGAGGAGAAAAAAAACTTTAATTTTTTCTTATTCTCAATGCTGGCGCCGCCCCCCTCATTGTGCCGCCCCAGGCACCCGCCCACACGTCCCCTATGGGTAATTCAGCCCTGCCCGTGTACAAGGGCTTTAAATGAGTGTCGATTGACTTTTATCCTAAAATTTATGAGTGCTTGTTATGGGTAGAAACCTCCATATGTGGCCCCTATGCACACAGTGCGTTTTTGATTTAAGTATCTGCATGCCAATCCTTCCCCAGCAAAGTCTATGGGAATTCTGATGTCTTGGGCATTTGCTGCTTATTTGCTTCTTGCACATTTTATGCAGAAACATTTGGTTCTTGGGGCAGATTTCCTGCGTTTTTCAGCTTCCGGCCTTTGTCTTAACTACAAAAAAAAAAAAACGCATGACCCAAATCTACACCAAAAACACAACACTTTTTCCTGCCAGAAGATGAAGATTTGGTCCAGAAATGTCTGCAGCACATACCCCAGTGTGCGCAGAGAAATCCCACATCTCCCACCACTGCTGAGAGTTTGCTGCAATGTATCAGTGTATGTAAAATGTATCAGATTCCTAATGGTACCGTCACGCGCAAGGATATCGTTAACGATCTTAACTTTGGCAACGCGGCAGCTACTTGGTGAAAAATGTTTGAACAACTTTAACCCCTTCCCGACCTATGACGTTATACAACATCATGGGCGGGAAAGGGGTGTTTGATGTGAGCTCCGCTGGCGCTCACATCAAACAGCCGACATCTCAGCTGATGTGATCAACTGAGATGTCGGGTTAACAGCTCCAATCGGATCCGGGACACTGACAGCGGGATCCAAGGCGGCCGCGGAGGGGGAACGCGCTGTTCCCCGCCTGCTCCAGAGATCCCGCAATAGCATCTCGGGATCTCCAGCGCTCACATGACAGCCCGGGATCCTGGCTAGACCCCGGATGCTGTCAGAGCGCAGTTCCATGTTGTGGTTGGCAGGCGCTGCCAACCACAACAGGTCAGCGATTCTGGGAGATACAGATGAGCTGCAGCTAGGACTGTGCAGCAGGGGCCTCTCTATGGGGAGTGTAAAAATAAGAATGCATAAAAAAAAATAAAGTTTTTAAAAACCTGTAAAAAAAAAAATATATATATATAAAAGTTCAAATAACCCCCCCCTTTTCCCCCAATCACAATAATAGTAGTAAGAAAAGAAAAAAAAATACACTTTTGGTATTGCCACGTTCAGAATCGCCCGATCTATCATCATATTAAATCTGTTAATGAGAGCCGTGAACTCCGTAACGGAAAAAAATGGTCCAAACGCCAAAATTCCGTTTTTTTGTTTGCCGCAACATTGCTATAAAATGCAATAACGGGCGATCAAAACTGCGGATCCCCCAAAAAATGGTATAATTAGAAACGTTAGCTCAAGACGCAAAAAATAAGCCTTCACACAGCCCCAGAAAAATCAGGACGCTATGGGTCGCAGAACATGGCGCAAAAGTCCGTTTTTGTTTTTTTTTTTCCAAACTTCTGAATTTTTTTTCAGCACCTAAATACCAATAAAGGTAACATGTTGGGTGTCTGCGAACTCGTACCGACCCGAGGCATCACCCTGTCATGTTGTTTTTTCCATATATTGAACATGGCGACTAAAATACCCAAAAAACAAACAAGCCGTCATATGTCTATATTGACAGAAAAATAAAAAACTTATGGCTCTTGGAAGCAGGGGGGCAAAAAACGAAAAATTCCCAGGTCATGAAGGGGTTAAATAGCTGCAGGAATAGGAAAATTGTTAACGACATCGTTCATCATGGCGTCGCACTGAGCCATGTATGAAGGCGTCGCACTGAGCCATGTATGAAGGCGTCGCACTGAGCCATGTATGAAGGCGTCGCACTGAGCCATGTATGAAGGCGTCGCACTGAGCCATGTATGAAGGCGCCGCACTGAGCCATGTATGAAGGCGCCGCACTGAGCCATGTATGAAGGCGCCGCACTGAGCCATGTATGAAGGCGCCGCACTGAGCCATGTATGAAGGCGCCGCACTGAGCCATGTATGAAGGCGCCGCACTGAGCCATGTATGAAGGCGTCGCACTGAGCCATGTATGAAGGCGCCGCACTGAGCCATGTATGAAGGCGCCGCACTGAGCCATGTATGAAGGCGCCGCACTGAGCCATGTATGAAGGCGCCGCACTGAGCCATGTATGAAGGCGCCGCACTGAGCCATGTATGAAGGCGCCGCACTGAGCCATGTATGAAGGCGCCGCACTGAGCCATGTATGAAGGCGCCGCACTGAGCCATGTATGAAGGCGCCGCACTGAGCCATGTATGAAGGCGCCGCACTGAGCCATGTATGAAGGCGCCGCACTGAGCCATGTATGAAGGCGCCGCACTGAGCCATGTATGAAGGCGCCGCACTGAGCCATGTATGAAGGCGCCGCACTGAGCCATGTATGAAGGCGCCGCACTGAGCCATGTATGAAGGCGCCGCACTGAGCCATGTATGAAGGCGCCGCACTGAGCCATGTATGAAGGCGCCGCACTGAGCCATGTATGAAGGCGCCGCACTGAGCCATGTATGAAGGCGCCGCACTGAGCCATGTATGAAGGCGCCGCACTGAGCCATGTATGAAGGCGTCGCACTGAGCCATGTATGAAGGCGTCGCACTGAGCCATGTATGAAGGCGTCACACTGAGCCATGTATGAAGGCGTCACACTGAGCCATGTATGAAGGCGTCACACTGAGCCATGTATGAAGGCGTCACACTGAGCCATGTATGAAGGCGTCACACTGAGCCATGTATGAAGGCGTCACACTGAGCCATGTATGAAGGCGTCACACTGAGCCATGTATGAAGGCGTCACACTGAGCCATGTATGAAGGCGTCACACTGAGCCATGTATGAAGGCGTCACACTGAGCCATGTATGAAGGCGTCACACTGAGCGATGTATGAAGGCGTCACACTGAACCATGTATGAAGGCGTCACACTGAGCGATGTATGAAGGCGTCACACTGAGCCATGTATGAAGGCGTCACACTGAGCCATGTATGAAGGCGTCACACTGAGCCATGTATGAAGGCGTCACACTGAGCGATGTATGAAGGCGTCACACTGAGCCATGTATGAAGGCGTCACACTGAGCGATGTATGAAGGCGTCACACTGAGCCATGTATGAAGGCGTCACACTGAGCCATGTATGAAGGCGTCACACTGAGCCATGTATGAAGGCGTCACACTGAACCATGTATGAAGGCGTCACACTGAACCATGTATGAAGGCGTCACACTGAACCATGTATGAAGGCGTCACACTGAGCGATGTATGAAGGCGTCACAATGAACCATGTATGAAGGCGTCACACTGAACCATGTATGAAGGCGTCACACTGAGCCATGTATGAAGGCGTCACACTGAGCGATGTATGAAGGCGTCACACTGAACCATGTATGAAGGCGTCACACTGAGCGATGTATGAAGGCGTCACACTGAACCATGTATGAAGGCGTCACACTGAACCATGTATGAAGGCGTCACACTGAGCCATGTATGAAGGCGTCACACTGACCGATGTCGCTGCTTCCCAGGACATTAATTGGACAATGAACGATGGATTTGATGTCCAGATCTCACATTTTTGATGAATGATCCAACGATTTTTCCTTCCTACATCGTTCGTTTACACACAACGACGCACTAACGAGATCGTTAGAACGATCACAAATCTGTGACGCTTCAACAATATCGTTAACGAGATCCCAGCGTGTGACGGTACCATAAGAGGATTAAACTGGATACAATTGTAACAATCAGCGCATGTAAACTACCAGACAACAAGAGAAATACTGACTGACGAGTTAATGCAGCCCCTAAAACCACTATTGTCGGCAGCACATCGCCCCTCGTCATTAGGGACAGTGCTGGCGACAACATTCAAAACCAAAAGGGATCGATTGACCTCATCAGGGATTATTAGTCCCAATGTGACGGGGTTCAAATGAACATCGATCGACTTGTTGCTCCGCGCTCGTTAGGTGTGAACAGTGTCAGCTCTGAGCAGGTTCTGGTCTCTGGAAAGCTTCATTGTGTTGAAAGCAAGCAGAGATCTTACTGACACAAGAGGTTTATCAACAAGTTGTGGAGCTTTATTGTGTTCTAAATATTGACATAAACCTTCATAAGATGCGAGGATGATGATGATGTCCGCCGGAGCTGACTCACTGGTGACTCGGGGTCACGCTCCTTGTGATATAGTCATCATCCGGTGACGGATCACACTCCTACATCGCAGCTACTTGGGTTCTGCATGGAGCTGAAGAGGCGATGCCATGGTTAAATCTGGTACCAGACATTCCATTGTGGAGCAGATAGCCGGGTACAGCCACCTCGTGTCTCACAGGACCCCACACGGGCCCTCGTGTCTCATGGGACCCCACACGGGCCCTCGTGTCTCATGGGACCCCACACGGGCCCTCGTGTCTCATGGGACCCCACACGGGCCCTCGTGTCTCATGGGACCCCACACGGGCCCTCGTGTCTCATGGGACCCCACACGGGCCCTCGTGTCTCATGGGACCCCACACGGGCCCTCGTGTCTCATGGGACCCCACACGGGCCCTCGTGTCTCATGGGACCCCACGGGCCCTCGTGTCTCATGGGACCCCACGGGCCCTTGTGCCAGATTTCAGCCGATCCTCTATTGTGCCACCATGTTACTTGGGGGCCCATTAGCCGCTTAGGTCTCTTTCTGGTCATTCATGAAATCGGGGTTGATTGATCAAGGCTTTGCCTATTTTAGGTCTATTCTCATCTCCGCTTTCATTCTGCACAGAAATCTATTGTCTGCTGTTATCAACCATTAGTAATAGAAACTTTATTTTGCTCCAACAGGATGATGAAAGTGAAGACGTTCTCACTCAGGATCACTACACTTCCAACAATTCGATAGTCCCTGTACGCACCTGTCACGCGGGTGCAGGGAGACACCCAGCACAGGACAACGAGGGGGGAAAGGAGTCCCTGACGCGAAGGGCAAAGGGGAGATGGTGACCCCTAAAAAAAAACTAGCGCTGACACCTGTCTCTCCTAACAACCCTATAGAGTCTGTTGCCGATCAGGATACCTCATCCCTGTCTGTATCTCAACTAACACTACCCAGGGATCAGACAGGGTGGACACTGGCAACCCAGCTAACAACTAAAGGGAAACCCCAAGGAGGCAAACAAGGGGGAAAGGTAGGCACACTTACATGAAAGAGAGAGTCCAATAGCAAACTACACAGGAGGTTCACAATGCACTGCAAAGCCAGGGAGCACCACCACCTCCAAACACGCTATCACCAGCAATGCACATGGGAGCTAAGGGGTATAAATAGAGACAGCTGAAGGTAGGCAGGCAGGAGATCAGCTGGGTCTAGTGACCTGCAGCTATCACCAAGCAGAGAAATACCTCTTAAAGGGACCGAACACAATTCAGGATTTTGGCTGTTTGGTCAGACGCTGCACCTTTGCGAGTGCCCCAACAGCCTCGTCCATGTCTCCTGATACACCCGTGACATCACCACCTATAACACGCCATTAATGTTACTGCCGGTCTTCTGTGTTCCAGAGGGGCCAATTGGGGCTGGAAATCCCAAACCTGTAAAACGAAAAAATTAATTATTCACCAAAGGTAAAAAACAAAAACCTTCCTACACCATAGTGCACGTCTTTACCTCCGCCGTCAGTAACGTGATGGGATAATGAGGGACGCGGACAGACGTGTGTAGTCACAGATAAAGGAATCGGGCCCGGAACTGTGCGCTCCTTTACACAGAGGGACGCGGAGGTCTCACATCGTCATTAGAAAGTGAACACAGAGGACGAGGACATGTCACTGCGGAGAGATGGGGCGTCAGTGTCACACAGAACAATGGCCGAGACAAGAACGACCAATGTGGATCATCACAGGACGATTCACCAGACACGGCCGACACCACCGAGGACGACCAAGATGTTCTGCTGCAGCTGCATCAGTCCCACAGAGGATGGAGCCAGGTGGTTGCTCAGTGCTGCCACCTGGAGGAGATCCTAACAATAGCACTTTATGTCATATGGAAAAAGTAACCAACACTCGGATCGTTGTGAAACTACAACCCCCAATATCTCAGAATGTTGCAGGTTTAGTCACATTTGTGTTTTTTTTTGCAAATCGTGTGGTCGTCACTAAAATATGTCCAATAATAATTATCAAACTAGTCTATACATCCATGAAGAATCATAGGTCACCTCGCACCCATTGACGTGAGCTCACATCATACCCCGAGATCACCTGAGATGTGTAGCTAATAATGGTGATCAGATCCGCGATCTGATTGGTGTGGTTAATCCATTGGACCTCGCTGTCATTCACCAACAGTGCAATCCAAAGTATCCAGCAGGGATAGCGCTGTTCCCTGCCGTGATCGGAAGTCCCATAAAGTGATCACGGGACCTTAATCTGTTCCTTGGACAGCCCGGGGTCCTCTGATGATCCCAGAAACTGTGCTGATTCACCCAATGACATCAGCCAGCAGGAAGTGTTCACCTCCCCTATGTACTGAAGTGCCGCAGCTCATCAGTACATAGGATAAGCGATCGGTGCATGCAGCACTGAGGCCCTCTAGTGGCCAGTGTAAAATAAAGATAATTGTTTTTAAAAATATCACAAAAAAAATCCACAAAAGCCCAAATAACCCCATTTTGCCCCATTGAAATAAAACAGTTAAAAAAAATGACAAAAAATACACGTATTTGCCATCAAGATATAAAATCAACTAATCAGATCTGTAAACTAACGGAAAAATGGCCACATGCAATAACTGGCGGTCAGAACATCACATCTACCCAGAAAGGTGTCGTTAGAAACGTCAGCTCAAGACGCAAAAAATAATCCATCACACGGCCCCAGTACTGACCCCAGACACATTCATAAACCGACACCCTAGTCGTTAACATATAGTACTGACCCCAGACATCATACCGACACCTCAGTGTTACCATATAGTACTGACCCCAGACATCATACCGACACCTCAGTGTTACCATATAGTACTGACCCCGACATCATACCGACACCTCAGTGTTACCATATAGTACTGACCCCAGACATCATACCGACACCTCAGTGTTACCATATAGTACTGACCCCAGACATCATACCGACACCTCAGTGTTACCATATAGTACTGACCCCAGACATCATACCGACACCTCAGTGTTACCATATAGTACTGACCCCAGACATCATACGACACCTCAGTGTTACCATATAGTACTGACCCCAGACATCATACTGACACCTCAGTGTTACCATATAGTACTGACCCCAGACATCATACGACACCTCAGTGTTACCATATAGTACTGACCCCAGACATCATACCGACACCTCAGTGTTACCATATAGTACTGACCCCAGACATCATACCGACACCTCAGTGTTACCATATAGTACTGACCCCAGACATCATACCGACACCTCAGTGTTACCATACAGTAATGACCCCAGACATCATACCGACACATCAGTGTTACCATACTAGTACTGACCCCAGACATCATACCGACACCTCAGTGTTACCATATAGTACTGACCCAGACATCATACCGACACCTCAGTGTTACCATATAGTACTGACCCCAGACATCATACCGACACCTCAGTGTTACCATATAGTACTGACCCCAGACATCATACGACACTCAGTGTTACCATATAGTACTGACCCCAGACATCATAAGAACCTCAGTTTACCATATAGTACTGACCCCAGACATCATGCACACCAGTACCCTATAGTTACCATGTATGACACCCAGACTCACACCGACACCTCAGTGTTACCATATAGTACTGACCCAGACATCAACCGACACCTCAGTGTTACCATATAGTACTGACCCAGACATCATACACACTCAGTGTTACCAATAGTACTGACCCCAGACATCATACGACACCTCATGTTTACCATATAGTACTGACCCAGAATCATACGACACCTTCATGTTACCAATATACGACCAGAATCTACGACACCCAGTGTACCATATAGTACGACCCAGACATCATAACCGACACCTCAGTTACATATAGTACTGACCAGAACATCACCGACACCTCATGTTACCATATAGTACTGACCCCAGACATATACCGACCCTCAGTGTTACCTATATATGACCCAACACAACCGCCCTAGTGACACTATATACGACCCCAGACATTACACACAACCTCAGTGTTACCATATATACTGACCCAGACATCAACGACACCTCAGTGTTCCATATAGTACTGACCCAGACATCACACCGACACTCAGTGTTACCATATAGTACTGACCCGACATCTTACAATAGTTTACCATAATACTACCCAGACTACAGACCAATATGTTACCATATATACTGACCCCAACATATACGACACCAGTGTACCATATAGACGACCCTACATCATCGACCCCAGGTTACATAGACTGACCCCGACATATACCGACACCTCAGTGTTACCATATAGTACTGACCCAGACTCATACGACACCTCAGTGTTACCATATAGTACTGACCCAGACATCATACGACACCCAGTGTTACATATAGTACTGACCAACTCATACGACACCTCAGTGTTACCATATAGTACTGACCCCAGACATCATACCGACACCTCAGTGTTACCATATAGTACTGACCCCAGACATCATACCGACACCTCAGTGTTACCATATAGTACTGACCCCAGACATCAACCGACACCTCAGTGTTACCATATAGTACTGACCCCAGACATCAACGACACCTCAGTGTTACCTATAGTACTGACCCCAGATCATAACCACACCTCAGGTTACCATATAGTACTGACCCAACACACACTCAGAACCTATGTTGACCCATAGTACTGACCCAGACACCTCATACCGACACTAGTGTTCACCATATAGTACTGACCCCAGTTACACATACCGACACCTCATGTACCTATAGTACTGACCCTAGACATCAACCGACACCTCAGTGTTACATATAGTATCAGACCCCAGACATCATACCGACACCTCAGTGTTTACATATAGTACTGACCCCAGACATCATCACGACACCTCAGTGTTACCATAGTACTGACCCCAGACATATACCGACACCAGTGTTACCATATAGAACTGACCCAGACATCATACCGACACCTAGTGTTCATAAGTACGCCAACTCACGACACTCAGTGTACCATATGTACTGACCCTCAACGACACCCAGTGTACCATATAGACGACCCAGACATCAACACACCCATGTTCCATATGTTGACCAACATATACAACTCTTTACCATATTGACCAGACATCACCGACACTCAGTTTACCATAGATGACCCAGATCACGACACCTCTGTTACCATATAGTACTGACCAGACATCACACCGACACCTCTGTACATATAGTACTGACCAGACACATACCGACACTCAGTGTTACCATTAGTACTGACCCCAGACATCACACCGACACCTCAGTGTACATATAGTACTGACCCCAGACATCAACCGAACCTCAGTTTACCTATAGTACTGACCCCAGACTCAACCGACACCTCATGTTACCATATAGTACTGACCCCAGAATCATACGACACCTCAGTGTTACCATATAGTACTGACCCCAGACTCATACGACACCTCAGTGTTACCATATAGTAACCAGACTATACGACACCCATGTTACAAATGACCAGACATCAACCGCACCTCAGTTCATATTATGACCCCAGACATCAACGACCTCAGTTCTTAGATGCCCCGACTCTACCGACACTCAGTGTTACCATATAGTATGACCCCAACACATACGCACTCATTTCCATGTCTGACCCCGACATCTAGACACTCAGTGTTACCAATAGACGACCCCACATCAACGACACTCATGTTACCATTAGTACGACCCAGACATCATACCGACTCAGTGTTACCTATAGTACTGACCGACTCAACGACACTCAGTGTCATAGTATGACCGATTATACGCACCCATGTACCAATGTATGACCAGACATCACGACACCTCGTGTTACAATATAGACCCCAACATCAACGACATTTAGTCCATACTTTTCATAAGTATGTTACCATATAGTACTGACCCCAGACATCATACCGACACCTCAGTGTTACCATATAGTACTGACCCCAGACATCATATCCGACACCTCAGTGTTACCATATAGTACTGACCCCAGACATCATCACGACACCTCAGTGTTACCATATAGTACTGACCCCAGACATCATACCGACACCTCAGTGTTACCATATAGTACTGACCCCAGACATCATACCGACACCTCAGTGTTACCATATAGTACTGACCCCAGACATCATACCGACACCTCAGTGTTACCATATAGTACTGACCCCAGACATCATACCGACACCTCAGTGTTACCATATAGTACTGACCCCAGACATCATACCGACACCTCAGTGTTACCATATAGTACTGACCCCAGACATCACACCGACACCTCAGTGTTACCATATAGTACTGACCCCAGACATCATACCGACACCTCAGTGTTACCATATAGTACTGACCCCAGACATCACACCGACACCTCAGTGTTACCATATAGTACTGACCCCAGACATCATACCGACACCTCAGTGTTACCATATAGTACTGACCCCAGACGTCATACCGACACCTCAGTGTTACCATATAGTACTGACCCCAGACGTCATACCGACACCTCAGTGTTACCATATAGTACTGACCCCAGACATCATACCGACACCTCAGTGTTACCATATAGTACTGACCCCAGACATCATACATCAGACATCCTGCATATACCCATAGAGGGAAGGCGCTCATCAGTGTTTTGTGCTCCATGAGGACACGGCTGAAATTGAAGGAAATGAATCCAGCGTCACCATCCACGAGACCCAGAACTATTCTCCATCTGGAGTTCACCGATGATCACACAGGACTTCATTAGGCTTCTTCCATTTATGGCGCCGCTATTCACCCGCCAGAAGCCGATATTTTAGCACAGGTCCCTCCGCTTACAAGTTGCACCTCGGTCTATCAGTTTCACACGTGGAGGCGGTATATAGTGTGACCCCATTCTTCTAGGGACTCCGCTATTTATAAGCCCAGCCACTAAATCCCAATTGAAATAAGTGAGGAAGGGCTGCGATATCCGGAAAAACATTTCCAGCATTAATTACTCCACATAAAACTACAGTAGACTGCAAAATCTACCAGAGAAAATGTGAAAAGTGTTATTTACAAAGTGACCAGTAGAGGGAGCTGGTACATGATGCATGATTGGGACGCAGCTATATGGGGGTCCTGACCGCCACCAGTGCCCTCACTCCCAGGATAGTAATCCAGCGACTGCGCAGCTTTGTGATTGTATCTTCAGAGAATGAAGAAAAGATGGGAGGGGGGGGAGAGAAGAGAGCTGGAGTTCAGAGAAGTGCGGGGGTGTAATCGTTAATTGTATGGATCACACCAGACACCGCAAAGAAGTCTGAAAAAACATTGAGATCTGGAGCTTCAAAGCTGCTATTAAGGAACAGATACACACAAATCTCACACTACAGATGACAAAACGCTGCACGGTAGCGGGGCGGGGGGGGGGGGAAATCAAGACAAAAGCAGCGGGAGACGAAACGTTCAGAGGGGAGCGACTCATGGGACCAAGATCTTAAAGCGCCACTCCAGAGGTTTTTGGTTATTTCACTGCTGGAGTGGTGCTTTAAATGCAAAACCCCAGACACCGGTGTTATACTCACCCCCCCCCCCCATGAATCTTCATATGTTTTCAGCGCCGATCTAGTTGGTCCAATGTTTCATGGAGT
This sequence comes from Allobates femoralis, assembly GCA_033576535.1. NCBI lineage: Eukaryota > Metazoa > Chordata > Amphibia > Anura > Aromobatidae > Allobates > Allobates femoralis. Next base: position 40,087,857 of record JARQOC010000009.1, read on the forward strand.
ATGCTGGAGCTCATAACTTAACACAAGTCTATTGGAGCCTTGTTCTGGCTCTCATAGATTTAAATTGAGCTCTTGTAACCTAACTGGTGACTTCCGGTCAGTTAGTAGTTACAGGCACAAGATGGACCGTGGCACCGCTGAAAAAGTATGGAATGCTGAAGGGTGAGTATAAGATCAGGGGGTCTAGGGACTTTCATGTAAAGCTGCACTCCAGCGGTTTTTGGTTATTTCACTGCTGGAGTGGTGCTTTAAATGTAAATCCCCAGACCTCGGTCTTATACTCACCCCCCCCCCCCCCCCGATTCTTCATCTGTTTCCAGCACTGGTCCCGTTGGTCTCCAGCGATTCCAGCAACTTCAGTGTTTTATGGCGGGCACCAGAGGTCACAACTGAATACAAGTAAGCGGCGACCAATCAGTGAAGTGCGATTTAAATCACGTGCCAACAGCAGTGATTGGTCGCCGCGGGCTGCGGCGACCAATCAGCGCAGTTGGCGCGTGACGTCTGCGATGGCGGGGGATTTGAATCCCAGCCGCTATATCGGAATGCCCATGACTTGGGTGTTCCAATATGGCGGTCGGGGCACTTCCGCTGCGAGCACTCATCTCCCTGCAGAATACTGCAGTGGTGCTTTAAGTAAGTGGCAGATGAGGGCACAGGGCGTGTGGTGCGTCACAGATGAGGGCACAGGGCGTGTGGTGCGTCACAGATGAGGGCACAGGGTGTGTGGTGCGTCACAGATGAGGGCACAGGGTGTGTGGTGCGTCACAGATGAGGGCACAGGGCGTGTGGTGCGTCACAGATGAGGGCACAGGGCGTGTGGTGCGTCACCGATGAGGGCACAGGGCGTGTGGTGCGTCACCGATGAGGGCACAGGGTGTGTTGTGCGTCACCGATGAGGGCACAGGGTGTGTGGTGCGTCACAGATGAGGGCACAGGGTGTGTGGTGCGTCACAGATGAGGGCACAGGGTGTGTGGTGCGTCACAGATGAGGGCACAGGGTGTGTGGTGCGTCACAGATGAGGGCACAGGGTGTGTGGTGCGTCACAGATGAGGGCACAGGGTGTGTGGTGCGTCACAGATGAGGGCACAGGGCGTGTGGTGCGTCACAGATGAGGGCACAGGGCGTGTGGTGCGTTACAGATGAGGGCACAGGGCGTGTGGTGCGTCACAGATGAGGGCACAGGGCGTGTGGTGCGTCACAGAGGGGGCGCGTGGCACAATCCGGTAATACATATATTCCACTTTCACAATGTTATGTAGTCACTGCTGTAATAACCAAGTACTTGTGAGGAGATGAGGAACAAGAGTAAGTGAAGCCTGTCTGCAGGATCTGACTACACTGTGTATTTGTAGTCTGTAACCACGGAGACGGGACTGGGTCTGTGCACACAAAACTGAGGCTTACAGGGGATCAGCCAGCATCTCTCCCTAATAGAAAGGAAGGGAGAACATGGAGACGAGCGAACAATAAAAGTCACAATCTAGGATTGTAGGGTGCAAATACATGAGCCAATGACGTCCGGTGTAGAACATGCCCCACACCGGCGGTGATGTCATCCAGAGTCATTCTAACCTGTACTGATACAATGAGGCCATTAAAGCTGGCAGTGCGTGTAGCACAGTGTGTACCGGTCCCTGCATATTCCTGACGAGGTCTGATGATGTGTCAGCTCATTATTAGATGTTCTGCTCCCGGCTCCCCAGCCTCAGGTACGCCTTACATCACCCGCTCACAGCCATTATCCTCAGCTGCTCCTTGCTCACTACATTACAGAGAAGAATCAATCATACGTCTCCTCCGTGCTGCTGCTGTGTACACGACGCCACGCGGCTCCGACATCACAAACCTGCGAGATGGGAAAGCCCCGAGATCATATAGTAATACAACTCGTCCTGTATCGATAGGCAACATACACACTACTGGGGTAACCGTCCTACAACCGTCCTGCAGCCACTACACAGGTGACCATCCTACAACCGTCCTGCAACCACTACTGGGATAACCGTCCTACAACCGTCCTGCAGCCACTACTGGGATAACCGTCCTATAACCGTCCTGCAGCCACTACTCAGGTGACCGTCCTACAACCGTCCTGCAGCCACTACACAGGTGACCGTCCTACAACCGTCCTGCAGCCACTACACAGATGACCGTCCTACAACCATCCTGCAGCCACTACACAGATGACCGTCCTACAACCATCCTGCAGCCATTACACAGGTAACCGTCCTACAACCGTCCTGCAGCCATTACAGAGGTAACCGTCCTACAACCGTCCTGCAGCCATTACAGAGGTAACCGTCCTACAACCGTCCTGCAGCCATTACACAGGTGACCGTCCTACAACCGTCCTGCAGCCACTACTCTGGTAACTGTCCTACAACCATCCTGTATCGATAGGCAATATACATACTACTGGGATAACCGTCCTACAACCGTCCTGCAGCCACTACACAGGTGACCGTCCTACAACCGTCCTGCAGCCATTACACAGGTAACCGTCCTACAACCGTCCTGCAGCCATTACACAGGTGACCGTCCTACAACCGTCCTGCAGCCATTACACAGGTGACCGTCCTACAACCGTCCTGCAGCCACTACTCTGGTAACTGTCCTACAACCATCCTGTATCGATAGGCAATATACATACTACTGGGATAACCGTCCTACAACCGTCCTGCAGCCATTACACAGGTGACCGTCCTACAACCGTCCTGCAGCCACTACACAGGTGACCGTCCTACAACCGTCCTGAAGCCACTACTCAGGTAACCGTCCTACAACCATCCTGCAGCCACTACTGGTATAACTGTCCTAAACTGTCCTGCAGCCACTACTCAGGTAACCGTCCCACAACCGTCCTGCAGCCACTACTCAGGTAACCGTCCCACAACCGTCCTGCAGCCACTACTCAGGTAACCGTCCTACAACCATCCTGCAGCCACTACTCAGGTAACCGTCCTACAACCGTCATGCAGCCACTACACAGGTGACCGTCCTACAACCGTCCTGCAGCCACTACTCAGGTGACCGTCCTACAACTGTCCTGCAGCCACTACTCAGGTAACCGTCCTACAACCGTCCTGCAGCCACTACTCAGGTAACCGTCCTACATCCGTCCTGCAGCCACTACTGGTATAACTGTCCTAAACGGTCCTCCAGCCACTACACAAGTAACCGTCCTGCAACTGTCCTGCAGTTACTGGTCATCGCTGACCTCTCCACACAGGATGACGGTGTCTAATAAGTTACTTGTCAGCAAACCCTGACCAGAAACAAGTGAAGATCAGATCCAGCAAACCATCGATCCGTATCAGTAAATGTATCAGGCTGGTGAGAGCAGTCTTCCATAAGGATGAGCCGGGAAGGGTTTCACCAGCTGCCAAGGAACCCTAATTTCTCTGCTAAACAAGTGTTGGGAGATCTAGATCTCAGGTACTAATGGATCGCCCATAGATAAAGGATAGATGAGACATTGACATCTATTTCCAGTACTGCCCCCTGTACGCTGTGTGAACAAGGCCTGAAGTCATCGGCTCGTTCTACCGTCTCCATCCCATACTCTTCACATTGATTTCCGTCCCATTCACATCTCATTAATTAACAAGCAGAGAAAATCCAAAAATATCCTCAGCAAAACAGATTGTTGTGTTATTTGGAAATGAGACGACGCAAGCAATGAAATCCGAGAGGCAGAGGAATGGGCGGCTTAGATACACTGGACCTCGGGTACACAGGTGTCCAGAGAACATGAGGGCATAGATACACTGGACCTCGGGTACACAGGTGTCCAGGGAACATGAGGGCATAGATACACTGGACCTCGGGTACACAGGTGTCCAGAGAACATGAGGGCATAGATACACTGGACCTCGGGTACACAGGTGTCCAGAGAACATGAGGGCATAGATACACTGGACCTCGGGTACACAGGTGTCCAGGGAACATGAGGGCATAGATACACTGGACCTCGGGTACACAGGTGTCCAGGGAACATGAGGGCAGGTCTACCAGGGAATGGAGGCAATAGACACGGCAGCCATGTCTGCTGCAAACCAGCCTACATCTACATGATGCATTTCACCAAAATCGCAGCAGACTCTGGGAAGAAATCTGACACAATCAGATCCACCCCAAATCTGACACAATCAGATCCACGCATTCACTGGGAAAGGGAAAGGGAAAAGGCCGCTCCACCGCCCATATCCTCCTGGATTCCTGCACCTGGTGTGGCAGCTTTGGCAACTGCCCAGGAAACAATGTAAAGTGGAAAACCACCGGTGCTTGTCTTCATAAAATTTTGTTCTTTATTGTTAAATGAAATTTATAAAATCATTCAGCGTGCTAGCTAGGCGCTAGACGCGTTTCGGAAGACACAACTTCCTTAATCATTAGCAATACAAAATACAAAAGTTTATACATTTATAAAAAAGAAACCTCCACCCACAGCTGAACCTAATTAACAATGGTGATAATAAAGAAACTAAAATTTAACTCTTTCACATGTTATGGAGTTGAAATTTGCACAAGAGGGAGCATTGCACTATTTTCTGACACACCAAAATATTACAATACATACAGTATATATTTAATAGCTTCATGGATCTCCACCTTTAATGTTTTTATTTTTACTTCCTTTTCCTTATCCTTATATGATGGAAAACCAATACATTGTAATACAAAAAAAAAAAAAAAAAAATTTCAGTGCGTTCTAATATATTTATGATGATTATCACATATTAATAGATTTCATTATTACACTCCCAATGTGCGGTTGTTTTATTGTTCAAGCAGATTCTGAGTTTAATCATCCCGGTAACTTTATAGCTAGTCTTGTTTTTTATTTTTTATTTTCATATGTAGATACATTACTCCATTACCTCAATTTAGTTATATTATGGGGGGGGAGGGGGAAGAGAGGAAAAAAAAAAAAAAAAAAAACTTTTTAAAATTTCCAAACTTTTTTTGGGCATTAATTTCACTGATTTATTTTTTAAGTTTTAATATTGCAATCTTTGCTAAATCAAATGTCAAAGTAAAAGGATATGTATTAGAAATTCTATATTTTGAACTATTTCATAGGCATGCACATTTTCGGTGTCTAAACTTGTAAGCTTATTTCGGTCCTTATTGTCAATGGTTTTTTACATATATGTTGATTTCCTTATTCTAGCCTACAATGCAGGTATAGAATGGTCTAGCTCTGCCATGTTTAATGCCCATTACATAGTTAGCTTTTTGTAATAAAAAAAAAAAAAAAAAAAAAAAATATTTTAAATTTCCAAACTTTTTTTTGGGGAGATTAATTTCACTGATTTATTTGTTAAAGGTTTAGTATTACAATCTTTTCCAAAACAAATGTTAAAGCAAAAGAATATGTGTTAGAACTTCTATTTTGATCTATTTCATAGACATGCACATTTTCTGTGTCTAAACTTGTAAGCTTATTTCGGTCCTTATTGTCAACGGTTTTTTACATATATGTTGATTTCCTACTTTAGCCTACAATACAGGTTTAGAATGATCTAGCACTACCATATTTGATGCCCAATACATGATCCGCTTTTGGAAATCTTATAACCCAAAAAAAAAAAAAAAAAAAAAAAAAATTTTTTTATTAATAGGAAAAGAAAGAAAGGAAAAAAGGGGAAAAAAAGGGGGTCCCAACCCATTGAATATTTATTTATTTCCTAATAGAAGTAACATAAATCATTTCTGTAATTTAGACCGTTGGGGCTACGGGCATCCAACTGGAGGATCCAATAAAGTTCCCGATTATGGAGCACCCGCTCCCAATCTCCACCCCTATAAGGACGATGAACTCGTTCTATACCCATGATGGTTAATGATGTTAAAACCCCACCATGGACCTCACAAAAATGTCTTGATAGACCTGACATTCCAGTTTTTAAGGATTTTGAGTTTGGATTGGATGCTGTGATATGCTCGGATATACGCTTTTTTAAAGATCTAGTGGTACAGCCTACATAGCTTAAGTTGCAGATTCCACAAGTGGCTAAATAAACCACATGTGTGGTGTTACAATTGATATATGTGTCCACTAGAAAGGTTTTATTAGTTTTGTTGTTGCGGAAGATGTTGCTGATATTAATGTATTGGCAAATGTTACATCTATTTCCTCCGCACCTAAAAGACCCTTTATATGTTAACCATGTGGGTTGTCCCTGTTTCTTATTTATGTAGGTGCTAGGTGATACCATATTACCAATACTCCTCGCTCTACTTGCTACTACTCTCCAGCCATCCGATAGTATTTTGCGCAGGATGTCATCCTGATATAAGATAGGAACATTTCGATTTAGCAGTTTTTTTATGTTGTTAAAATCCTTACTGAATTGAGTGACAAAAGTGGGAGGATATGTAGTAGAGTCCCTATTATGGTTTGTTTTACAGATAGACACATTTTCTGAGTGTAAATTTTCAAACTTATTTTTATTTTTACTCTTATGTCCAATGTTTTTTTGGTGCTGATTTTCTGCCCTATCCTGCAATAGGAATTTGCGATCTTTTAACTCCACAATGTTTGATGCCCGTTGTATGGTCCATTCCCTATAACCTCTATCCTTTAATCTCTGATGGATCACTTTTGTCTCCATTTGATAATCACCGTTCTCAGAGCAATTTCTTCTTGCTCTGATGAACTCTCCTATAGGAAGATTTTTGGTAACATGTTGTGGGTTTTTTTTTTTTTTTTTTTTTTTTTTTCCTCTCTTCCCCCTCCCCCCCCATAATATAACTAAATTGAGGTAATGGAGTAATGTATCTACATATGAAAATAAAAAATAAAAAACAAGACTAGCTATAAAGTTACCGGGATGATTAAACTCAGAATCTGCTTGAACAATAAAACAACCGCACATTGGGAGTGTAATAATGAAATCTATTAATATGTGATAATCATCATAAATATATTAGAGCGCACTGAAATTTTTTTTTTTTTTTTTTTTTTTGTATTACAATGTATTGGTTTTCCATCATATAAGGATAAGGAAAAGGAAGTAAAAATAAAAACATTAAAGAGAGATCCATGAAGCTATTAAATATATACTGTATGTATTGTAATATTTTGGTGTGTCAGAAAATAGTGCAATGCTCCCTCTTGTGCAAATTTCAACTCCATAACATGTGAAAGAGTTAAATTTTAGTTTCTTTATTATCACCATTGTTAATTAGGTTCAGCTGTGGGTGGAGGTTTCTTTTTTATAAATGTATAAACTTTTGTATTTTGTATTGCTAATGATTAAGGAAGTTGTGTCTTCCGAAACGCGTCTAGCGCCTAGCTAGCACGCTGAATGATTTTATAAATTTCATTTAACAATAAAGAACAAAATTTTATGAAGACAAGCACCGGTGGTTTTCCACTTTACAATCAGATCCACCCCAAATCTGACACAATCAGATCCATCACAAATCTGACACAATCAGATCCACCCCAAATCTGACACAATCAGATCCACCCCAAATCTGACACAATCAGATCCACCCCAAATCTGACACAATCAGATCCACCCCAAATCTGACACAATCAGATCCACCCCAAATCTGACACAATCAGATCCACCCCAAATCTGACACAATCAGATCCACCCCAAATCTGACACAATCAGATCCACCCCAAATCTGACACAATCAGATCCACCACAAATCTGACACAATCAGATCCACCACAAATCTGACACAATCAGATCCACCCCAAATCTGACACAATCGGATCCACCCCAAATCTGACACAATCGGATCCACCCCAAATCTGACACAATCAGATCCACCCCAAATCTGACACAATCAGATCCACCCCAAATCTGACACAATCAGATCCATCACAAATCTGACACAATCAGATCCACCCCAAATCTGACACAATCGGATCCACCCCAAATCTGACACAATCAGATCCATCACAAATCTGACACAATCAGATCCATCACAAATCTGACACAATCAGATCCACCACAAATCTGACACAATCAGATCCACCACAAATCTGACACAATCAGATCCACCCCAAATCTGACACAATCAGATCCACCACAAATCTGACACAATCAGATCCATCACAAATCTGACACAATCGGATCCATCACAAATCTGACACAATCGGATCCACCACAAATCTGACACAATCGGAGGCCATTTAAGGACCAATCCGATCACATCCATGCCCATAGGGACACATGGAGGCCAAAATGGATCTGTTTTACAATGGACAGCCACAGACGCCAAACAATCTTGAAACCACTTACATCTGCAAGGAGAAGCCCCCAGCAAAGTCAGTGAGAATCCTGCAGTGCTGCGCACCCGGCACCTTCAGGTATTTTTCTTTGCACATTTTAGTGCAGAAAAAAGAAGCGACGTCCATTATTTCTGTGTTTTTCCTTCCATTCTTCTAATAGACTATATATCATAGAAACTCCTAAGAAAATAACGCCCTAAATAACGCACGTAAAACGGTAAAAAAGCAGCCTTTTTTCTGCTCCATTTTGACCATCAGGAGATGCAGATTTGTTGCAGAGATAATCTGCTTAGAGGCCTTTCACAGCAGCGTTCTCACTGATGAGTGGCTGATCCAGCAGGTGGCGCCAAATCTGCCAGATTGGCTGCCTAACAGCTTCCCTTGCGGCCCGGTTCCGGCAAGCCCCATGCATTGTCTATGGGGCTTGTGGTGCGGTGCGGCAAGTGCGGTTCTGCTGGATGTGGCAGATCCAGCACTACCAGCCGTGAAAAAAAAAACCCTGCTCACCGCGTTTTTTCACGGCGCAAGTGCCAGATTGCGGACATACCACACTTGCTACAAGCCCCATAGAGAATGCAGGGGCTTGCCGCAAGTGCACAGCAAGTGCGGCCGATTTGAAAGAGGCCTTACAAAACAGATTTAAATAAAAGGCCGAGTCCTCAGGTCAGAGTTAGAAGAAAAAATAAGGGGCCCGTTACACGGTGCCACCTCGCCGCCAATGTCAGCGGGAAAACACGGGTGCGCACACCCTCACTGACATTGCCGGTGAGATGACACACGTGGCAACTCGCCGGAGTACTCGTCGGCGACCGCTCGCTGGGTTGCCCAGGAACCCAGCGACTGGTAACCCGCAATGTTAAACATTGCGGGTCGCCGCGTTACACAGGGCGATCATGCCTGATCCCTGTTCAGATCGCCAGGTTTCACAACACTGCTGTGAAACCTGGTGATCATTCGGAAGCGATATTTCACCTCATTATCACCGCGTCACACTAGGCGACGCATCGGCAATGTCGGCGGCAATAGGCCACGCCCCTGCATCGCCGCCGACATCTCTGGTGCCGTCACCAGGTGTGACAGCACTCTTAAAAGAAAACATGTTTGTCAAAATTACATTAAAACTCCATGAGACCAAAATGTAACTGTAGTGACCCAGTTCAGATTATACAGGTTCCTTTAAAGTGATCCTGAACGCACACACTGACCCCCCTGCATCTTTAGACCTGTCCTTGCACCCCCTCTTATCATTTCTAGCCATCCCTTTTACTGTTATTGGGGAGTTTTATATCCATTTATAGCTAAAAGCTTTCTACCCTGAATCCTCGCTGTCCGGAGCTACGTGTGCTTCATCAGACGTATTTCTGCATGTGCTGTGACAAGCTGTGAAATTACCCCAGGACTCCCAGGTCTGTACAACTCTGTTGCTATATATAATCTTCAGCATAAAAGCTACAAATAGAATCTGAACCTCCCTATAACAATTTACAAGCCCTAAATCTAAAGAATCCATGCTCTGAGAGCTCCAGAACCTCAATGCCACGTCACTATTCAACTTCAAACTGTATTGATTGTGGTCTACCCACGTGACACTGTGTAACATATACTCCATGTTGGATTCCTTCCGAAGTAAAGGCAACTGCTGTTCCCGAGACTTGCGTTTATGGTCATTACATCAGCTGCGGACGCCTCCTGGGGGTGGATAGCAGGGAACGAAAAGCCGCCATTACATAACCACTGTTAGGGGATTGTTAAATGGGGACAACCATGTGCTAACAATACCATAGCAAATCCAGAAAACTGCCCCTCAGAGCACAATACACCCAACATACACCCACATGGAACAAAGGTGAGTGAGCGCAGCCCTGACGTGACCCGTCCTGATGGTGCGGGGCCCAACATCAGGGCTGATGATACAATATTAATGATTTAGATCTGCAGCGGTGTGCACTGCCTTCAATGTGATTTCACAGAACTTCCTGAAAGGGAAAATTAATGTTCCTCTGAGATTCCTAATTGGACATGAACATATTGAATCCGGCGCTCAGGTAGCAGCGGCTGGTAATTGGCCCTCTGGAGCCCGCGCTCTGGAGCCAGGAATCTCAGTCTTACTCACCTGTTTAGCTGCAGATGAATGGGCCAGGAACACTCCGCGGATCCATCACCAGGGGACGAGGCCAACAATCCCCCGGTGCTCGTCACAGCCGCAGCCTGCAGGATAGTCATAGAGGAACTGACGGAGAAGTGTCTGCTCCGTGCATTAATGACTGCAGATGGGAAGAGCAATGGAAGTCCAGGATCAGAGGCGGCGGCGTCACCTGAAGCTCATGGGCCCCAATGTGAAAGCTCCAGTAGGGCCCCGATTATTGCAAATCTTTATTACCAATTGTCTTTTTCTATAGACTATCGAGACTTTTGGGGCCCCCGAGGTTCCAGGGCCCGGGTGTGGTTGCATCCCCTGCACCTATTTTAGTTACACCCCTGATCAGAGGTGTGCAGAGACACCGTTACTATGTATTGCAGTGTGCCGTGCCATCTGATGCCATGTATGATATTGGCAGCACGTGGGTACAGTAGGCCCCGGCCCCGCTCACCAGCTGTATTAGAGACCTCAATTGGCCACTTTGCATAATTTCCCATTGGACAAGGCCTTAAAAAGAATCTGTCTCCAGGTTGTGCTGCTGCATCTGATAGCGGCAGGGGCGTAACTACAACAGGTGCAGGGGTTGCAACCGCACCGGGGCCCAAAAGTCCCTTTGGTCTATGGAAGAAGGCTAATGCTATTAAACATTTGCAATAATCGGGGGCCCGTTGGAGCTTTCACATTATTCATGTTTATGAGCTCTGTCTAGTCCTGCACTCACCACTGATTAGCAGCTTTCTGCCTATGCACAGTATAGGTAAGATGCTGTCAATCATGGGGCAGGTAAGGCTGTATGAAGCTCATCACTGAGAGGACTAGCAATGAGAGCCCCGGTGAAGGTGGCGCAGATCAGGGTCTATGGCCTTGTTCACATGATGCTTTTTGCTGCATTTTCTTTGGATTCTATTTTCATGACTTTTATGCAAATTATAAGCAGATTTTTACAGGAACAACAAAAGTTATCAGAGTCCAGGAATCTCCTGCAGGATTATTGCTTTTTCCTTTTTTAACTTATGTAAAATGAAAAAAAACTTTTTTTTTTCCTTCCCTATTAACACTTGAATGTTAAGGACATTAATGTGCAAAATATGTTACTTTGTATCTATTTCATGTACTGTTTTGAAATACCTTAAATAAAGAATAGATATAAAAAAGGAAAAAGAAGCGGCGTCAATTCTTTCAGCATTTTTGTTGCTATTTTCACCATCGAAAGCAACGAGAAAGTGCAAAAACGCCACCGCGGCATCTTTTCCTACTTTTGTGGTGAATGACACTAACCTTAAAACATGTGAGTTTTTTGTTGCAGCCCTATTCAACGTCTACAGCCTCTGTGCATCACATTGCAGATACCGGGAAATCTATAAATCAGCTCATTTTCTACTGTTCTGTTGTCTCTGATGAGGCTCTGTGATGTCTCCCATACACACTGCAGGCAGAGATTTGAGGGTTTCCTGCTCAGCTGTCTCCATGTACAGTGTTGGCCAAAAGTATTGACCCCCCTGCAATTCTGTCAGATAATCCTCAGTTTCTTCCTGTAATGATTGCAATCACAAATTCTTTGCTATTATTATCTTCATTTAATTTGTCTTCAATGAAAAAAACACAAAAGAGAATGAAGCAAAAAGCAAAACATTGATAATTTCACACAAAACTCCAAAAATGGGCCGGACAGAAGTATTGGCACCCTCAGCCTAATACTTGGTTGCTCAACCTTTAGCCAAAATAACTGTGATCAGCCGCTTCCGGTAACCATCAATGAGTTTCTTACAATGCTCTGCTGGAATTTTACACCATTCTTCTTTGGCAAACTGCTCCAGGTCCCTGATATGTGAAGGGCGCCTTCTCCAAACTGCCATTGTTACATCTCTCCACAGGTGATCTATGGGATTCAGGTCTGGACTCATTGCTGCCACCTTAGAAGTCTCCAGTGCTTTCTCTCACACCATTTTCTAGAGCTTTTTGAAGTGTGTTTTGGGTCATTGTCCTGCTGGAAGACCCATGACCTCTGAGGGAGACCCAGCTTTCTCACACTGGGCCTACATTATGCTGCACAATGTGTTGGTAGTCTTCAGACTTCATAATGCCATGCACACGGTCAAGCAGTCCAGTGCCAGAGGCAGCAAAGCAACCCCAAACCATCTGGGAGCCTCCGCCATGTCTGACTGTAGGGAGCGTGTTCTTTTCTTTGAATGCCTCTTTTTTTCTCCTGTAAACTCTATGTTGATGCCTTTGCCCATAAATCTCTACTTTTGTCTCATCTGACCAGAGAACATTCTTCTAAAACGTTGTAGGCTTTCTCAGGTAAGTTTTGGCAAACTCCAGCCTGGCTTTTTTATGTCTCGGGGTAAGAAGTGGGGTCTTCCTGGGTATTCTACCATACAGTCCCTTTTCATTCAGACGCCGGCGGATAGTACGGGGTGACACTGTTGTGCCCTCGGACTGCAGGGCAGCTTGAACTTGTTTGGATGTTAGTCGAGGTTCTTTATCCACCATCCGCACAATCTTGCGTTGAAATCTCTCGTCAATTTTTCTTTTCCGTCCACATCTAGGGAGGTTAGCCACAGTGCCATGGGCTTTACACTTCTTGATGACACTGCGCACGGTAGACACAGGAACATTCAGGTCTTTGGAGATGGACTTGTAGCCTTGAGATTCCTCATGCTTCCTCACAATTTGATTTCTCAAGTCCTCAGACAGTTCTTTGGTCTTTCTTTTCTCCATGCTCAATGTGGTACACACAAGGACACAGGACAGAGGTTGGGTCAACTTTAATTCATGTCAACTGGCTGCAAGTGTGATTTAGTTATTGCCAACACCTGTTAGGTGCCACAGGTAAGTTACAGGTGCAGTTAATTACACTAATTACAGAAGCATCACATGATTTTTCTAACAGTGTCAATACTTTTGTCCACCCCTTTTTTATGTTTGGTGGAATTAGATCCAATTTGGCTTTAGGACAATTCTTTATGTGTTTTTTCATTGAAGACAAATTAAATGAAGATAATAATAGCAAAGAATTTGTGATTGCAATCATTACAGGAAGAAACTGAGGATTATCTGACAGAATTGCAGGGGTGTCAATACTTTTGGCCACAACTGTAAGTCAAGTGCAGCAGGACGGCCGTACTACAGGCGTGTGAAAATGGCCTATATAGGGAAGTGTCCAAATATATTCAACGGGTAACATGATGGCGACAATCAGTTTTTCCACGGCACGAAGAGTTTTGCAGGTTTGTATTTAGTATCTGCCGGCAGATTAGTAATATAAAACTTCCTGTGCAGAAGAAGAAGAAGATGATGATGAAGAAGGAGATGACCGCAGCCTTCCCACACTGACAATACCGCCGGGTCCCACCGATGTTTCCACTGCGCTCGGTTTACAAGCAATGAACTTTCATTATGAAACCTTCTATAAACCACTATAGGAATGTATCACTTCTGGGGTTTACACAACATTTCGCTATAAATGAAGATGATTTATTTTGATAAAGTATAAAACGCCCCAGAATAGTCATCACCCCGCGCTCCATAGAGCGGCCTCGGCTTCCGCACGTCATGTGGTCTCTAGCTAAATAACGCAAATGATATCATCAGGTGTCTCACCGGCAGTCACAAGCAGAGGACAACTTGTTGCCTCCCCAAAAAAGGCTTTAGCTGTACCAGTTTCCCCGAAAATAACAGTGACTTATATTAATTTTGCTCCCAAAGATGCGATACGTCATTTTCAGGGGACGCCTTATTTTTCCATCATCCCCATCATCCTCCAATACCCCCTTGCAGCCCCCATCATCTCCATGCAGCTGCCAATACCTTCATCATCCCCATCTCCATGCAGCCCCCATTATCTCCATCATCCCCATGCAGCCCCCATTATCTCAATCATCCCCTTGCAGCCCCCATTATCCCCATCATCCCCTTGCAGCCCCCATTATCTCCATCATCCCCTTGCAGCCCCCATTATCTCCCTCATCCCCTTGCAGCCCCCATTATCCCCATCATCCCCTTGCAGCCCCCATTATCTCCATCATCCCCCTGCAGCCCCCATTATCTCCATCATCCCCATGCAGCCCCCATTATCTCAATCATCCCCTTGCAGCCCCCATTATCCCCATCATCCCCTTGCAGTCCCCATTATCTCCATCATCCCCTTGCAGCCCCCATTATCTCCATCATCCCCTTGCAGCCCCCATTATCTCCATCATCCCCTTGCAGCCCCCATTATCTCCATCATTCCCTTGCAGCCCCCATTATCTCCATCATCCCCTTGCAGCCCCCATTATCTCCATCATTCCCTTGCAGCCCCCAATATCCCCATCATCCTCTTGGTACTATATTGTAAAGTGTGAAATGTTCTTGATCTTTGTTCTGCTGCTGTAATACTGTAATTTCCTCCGGGATCAATAAAGTTTATCTTATCTTATGAGTTTTGCTTCAGCATCTGTGTATCATAACCGAGCTCCTCATTGGTCGCAGTAATAAAAAATAACACAAGCTGCAAACACCTGGGACACACAACTCCCGACCATCACAACATGTGTCTCCACATACTGTATCTACATCCTTAGGAAGCAGGACAGATATGATGGTGGAGCAGGAAACCGTCCACTGCACCTTATGCAAAACCTAAGGAGCGTCCGGGGCCATAACATGACTAGATCACAGATCAGCACAGGCCTGAGTATGATGGAAGCTCTTTATGGGAACGGGACGGCTTTTCTTCATATTAAGTAATGTGAAGATCTGAGGTTGTGGGTTGTAATAACACTTAGGCAGGTTACGATGCAACAATGTTTATTTGTTCTGTACACGGTCTTACAGCAACTGTAGGTAGATGGTCACAATGCAATGCCCCCAGTCTACGAGATCCCAAACCAACCAATGAATAGTCCTTAAGTTCCTCCACAGGATGGATTTGAAGACCGTAGTACGTGTATCCAGCTCCACAATAGTCCTTAGGATAGATCCTCAAATGCAGACAGTAGATATCACGATTGAAGTACATGTATCTAACTCCCAATTGTGGCCTTCAGGCCACAAGATCCCTAACCGGGATCAGTAGGTCCACAGCCCCCGTACCAGGCAGTCTCAACACTTGGTTGGCCCACAGTTTTTGTATTAACCCCAGTATAGTCTGCAGTCACAGCCTATGCTCCTCAAGAGGACAGATACATGTTTTACATATATCCAGCTCTAGGTGGCAACAACAGTCCTTAGGATAGTTCCTCAAATCCAGATGATGGATATCACGACCTTAGCACATGTATCCAGCTGCTATCTCTATAGACCATTCATGAGCATCAGGACTTGGCCACAGCAACAGATCCTCGCCCCTCTACGTCACAGCACTAACTAACCAAACAGGAGACTTCTTTTTCTACCTCTCCTGGGATCAGCCAACTGGTTCAGGAAAGGGATCACATCTCATCCTCTTACATATTTGTTACAGGTTGCTGTGTAACTACATAATCAGAGAAGGGATCACAGGTAAATTGAGATTTCAACAGGTTTGGAAACAGGTAATAGGTGTGGCCATTTCCCCACCATATTGGGAGAAAGGAGTTTTACTGAAGAGGAAATCCAGCGAAACACGCTCCGTTTGTAGAATTGCGTTTTTTTTGTTGCATATAAAAGCTTCAGAGGTACAGGCAGACAATGTGCATGGTACAGAGGCCAACGCGTTTCGACGCTGAGGTCTTAGTCATGGCTGAGTTTTATTCATCCATATAGATCATTACGAGGTGGTATTATTACTAGTTATGGGCAAACCCAAACTGTAAAGTCCAAGGTCCGTACCAAACACCTCAGGCACAGACCCGAACACGAACTCCCCTAAGAAGTCTGTGTTAGTGTTCAGGTTCAGCAGAAAGCAGAACAGTGATAAAATCAGCAGCATTGTTATTATCGAGGATCGCATGCTTGTACTTCCAGGCTGCTCATTAACCTCCGGTTTATTCACTGGACTCTGCCTCAAACAGCCAATCACAGAGGCCCACTCTCTGTGACAGCATCTGTGATTGGCTGCTGCGCCCTCACGCATTGTGCCGGTGTCTGTGATTGGTAGCCATTGGCAATGAATCTGCCAATATAGGGGGGGGGGGGGTGTAGAAACAAATAATTAAACATTTGTGTAGTGGTGGCCTGTATTTATGATTCTCAGGACAGATAATGCCAATAGTTATGCATGCCACCCCCAGGCTGCCTGGTTTTACCTTGGCTGGCAATCAAAAATACGGTGGAGCTAATTTAAATTTTTCTTTTAATTATTTAAATATTAAAAAAATGCTTGGGATAAGCCCTATTTTTGATTGCCAGCCAAGGTATAAAATAGGCAACTGGGGGTGGATATAGTCAATGTGATGAGGCCCTTAGTTATTGTGCCCCCCCCAGGTTAAAGAATAGCAGCCCACAGCCACTCTAGAAATTGGCACATTCATTATAAACTCTTCAGGCCCTTCCTGATGCTCTGGTTCGATGGCATCAGGGTGATAGAAGGGGTTAATGACTGCTGAGCATTGACAGCTGTCATTAAGCCCAGATTGATAATGTTCAGGCTTCTATGAGACCCAGCTATTATTAATCATATAAGAAAATAGTTAAAAAACACAGACAGAAAAATCCTTTATTTGAAATAAGACATACAGACTACCCTCATTTTCCCATTTATTAACCCCAAGCATACCCTCCGACAATAATTTACAGCGATGTTCAGCGAAGCACACAATCCTAGCTCTGCTATATGTGGTGAGAGGAGACATTACTGACCACAATACCATTTACACCTGATATATGATGGCATTGTGAAACTAAAAACGACTGTATGCTTCATATGTGGTGAGAATGCAGCAAGATTAAGCCCCACTAAGGCCCCTTTCACATCAGCGTTTTCCGCTGATTGCGGCTGATTTACTGTATCTGCCGGCTAATGGTCGCACTTGCGGCAAGCCCCATTCATTGTCTATGGGGCTTGCGTCAGGTGCAGCAAGTGTGGTATAGCCGCAGTCCCGGTACTTGCGGTCAGCAGCGTTTTTTTCGCGATCACAATTGCCGGGTCCTGCCGCAAGCCCCATAGACAATGCACTGCTCACTGATTGCCCACTAGACCGCCAAGGTCTCCACAGAGGAGTGCTCTTCTCTACCTCTTTTGTCTCCGCGTGAGTTTTATTTTAGGTCTCACCTGATTTTCATAGATTATATCAGTAATGATTGATTCTCTATGCCGGGCCTGGATTGGTGCTGCTGGTTATGTGGGGGCTGTATACGGTAATTACCACATTTTTTGCCCCGTCCCCTCGTTTCATTCTCCTTTTTCTTTTCTCTTCCTCTTTTGTTTCCTTAAATTACTTTTCTTAAGGATTCCGGTTTGCTTTATTGAAATGTGTTGCATTTACTTAGGTAAATCCCTTTTCTTACAGTTTTGTCCCTAGATTTGTTTTTTATAGTAAGACATTCATTTTCAGGTTGGCCGATGATTGCATGACCAATTGACAAAATGTTTTTATTACTGTGTTGCATGGTAACTTGTACTTGAAGATATATTGAACATAATGTGTAAAAAGGAAAGATACAGAAAATCGTTTGTTCCGACAGCTGTGGGGATGTTTAACAAATGTATAAGTGTAAAGTATCCAAGACTAAGTGAAGATCTAAGTGTATGGGGGGAATAGGTGAGGTAAATGTACCAGTCTACCCGCATCTGCTGTCCATATAGACTTATTTTGTAAAGTGTGTAATGTTCTTGATCTTTTTCTGCTGCTGTAATTTCCTCCGGGATCAATAAAGTTTATTTTATCTAATCTAATCTAATAAAACATACAACCAACTGAAGACTCCAACATACCAATTGTCATACAAGTGCTAAGTGGATGAGGGAATGGAAGCAGGATGGAAATAACCAGCAAGGTAACCGGGGAGCTAGATTGATTGACTCTATAGACCGTGGTCCCTAGATAGGGAGCCTTGGGGAAAAAGGAAGAAAGGAACCTGGACCCCGGGACTGCCCCCAGGCTAACTTTCCTTAACTCAGGGGTACCCTTGATGGTAGAGAGGCCCGAGTCAGAGACAGAACCTGTCCCTTTCTCCTGTCAAGCCCTGAGCTAGACCCCCAACCCCCACCCTGGAGGTGAACCGTAATGGATCCCATAGAAATAGACAGGGATAAAGCAAACAGCACCACACAGCAAACAATTAGGAAGACACAATAGGTGTGTAGAGAGAACACAAATACAAATAGGGAATGAACAAACAACAAGGTATACTTCACCAGACACCAAGCAAAGGTTAGAGTTTCACCAACAACTCCAACACAGGACCAGGATGCAAAGAGGCAAGCAAATGCTATAGTCGGCATCCAGGAATGTTCTGAGCCATACTTAAAGGGAGAGGGCGTTCAAGCAGCCTCAACCTCCAATTGACATCAATGAAAAAGTTAACTCCTGCAAAGCTGAACATCAGTGAACAAACCACCGCCGACGCCATAACTCAGACAGAGTCAACAAAGAGGCTTAAGGCTGCACACCAGACTCTGCAGTGTGAACAGAGACAAAAAAAAAAAATTATCCCCTTGTAGTTTCCCTTTAACAAGTTTTCAATGAAAAACAGGAGGAAGAATAAAGGTTTTTTTATGCGGGTGGTAAAGTTAGAATTTTTGCACAATAAAAGCAAAGTATAAAGGAAGAAAGGAGCAGAATGTGCGAGTCTCAACGGTGAACGACGTGTGACCCCCCCCTGTCACCGACAACAACAGCTGGAGACCAAGGGTGACCTGGCTCCATACACCGAGCCGAAATGAATTGTAATCTGTAATGAAGACAGGTCTACAGAATGATTACCGCGCTGACCTATATTCACAGCCCGGCAGACAGATATGAAGGGGAGCCAGGTGAGGAAAACAAGGCACAACCACAGCAAAGGCAACACAATACATAAAATAAACATCAAACCTATAGAATAAAATGTAACATATCTACATATAGAACAATGTCTAATAATATAAAAAACTGCAAGAAAAATATAAATATATGTATACATTAATATAACACAAAAGATGTAACACTCTCCAGCATTGAATGTATATGACATAAGGACCTTCTGGAATGTATGTCCTTCTTCCAATAGACCCCCATTTGCAAGATAGAGGCCAAAATGTATCCTCGGGGCCTCCATCTGGCCACAATGTATCCACATACTATATACGGTGCGGTAACTATTATTTTACAATGGGTCCCTGTGGTAATCGGATGCCATTGTATCTATAATCTAGACCGTCCACTGTCTGGTTTATATTTCTAAAAGGGCTTCTGCAAGAAATGTGATAAAACATTAAAATATAGATCTTTTCCCAAATACCTTTATTTAGCAAAAAGGTTTGCTTTATCTAGTGCACGGTGTCAGGATTTAAAGATGGCAACTGGCATCTATATCAGTGTGCATCCCGTCCTAGATTTCTGAGGCCGGATCGTGTGAAGAACATCTGCTGGAGACAGACGTCCGGTCAGGGCAGCGTCCTGTCAGGCATCCTGAACTTGCATTCCTCTGTGCAGTCAATCTGAGAGGACAAAGAGCGGAGAGGACTAAAGGAGAAGATAAACCCAGTTCTTTAGCTGAATGAGCTCTTATTGCAATCGACCTGACAGTTTTAGTGCAGTGCAGGGAGGGCATTTGTCTCGAGCAGCCCATCTAACTGCATGTCCTCTGAAATCTAGGGCGGGATGCACACTGATATAGATGGCAGTTGCCATCTTTAAGATCCTGACAAAGTGCACTAGATAAAGCAGATATTTTTGGTAAATGAACAAATTTAAAAAAACATAATACTTAAAGTATTTCAATTTTAATCACATTTCTCAGGAAACCCCTTTAAGCATATACCCTGACATATGCTGTGTGCATTTAGCTTTACGCATTTTTTAAAAATTATTTAATACAGTAAACTGGGACAATTTTTGGCTTTTTGTTTTGGCGTTTGGCTTTCAGTAAATAACATTTGAGCTTGTGCTATAGAAAAGTTCTACAATTTAAGGGAATCTGTCAGCTGGTCTTTGCTATGTAATCTGAGGACAGCATGCTGCAGGGGTTAACACACAGATTTTAGCGATGCCTATTATCCCACTGTGGAGTTGTTTGCCTGCAATGTTTGTTTTAGCTTCAGGTTATCATTGTCGGACTGGGTCAGCTGGAGGTCAGCCCTCTGCTGTGATTAGCAGTTCCCTGTCTATAGACTCTGTACATAGAGAGCCTGGTATAGGGGGAAGACAGCATTCTGAGCTCTGTGTCAGAACCGCTGCACCCAGTAAACTAAGTGATACATCACTGGATTCAGGCTTATATCACGCTGCTCTCAGAGGAGGTAGAAATAGATTCCTTTTAATAATATACTTTAGGATTCAGTTCCAACCCTCTTTCCAGGGACGTCTGTAACTACAATCCTCTGGATGTAAAATAACATAGAAATCATATAGTTAGAACTTTTAAGTGTATGACGATTTCTATATTGTGCAACGAGACACATAAAAAGGCAGAAGGGCAGAGAGGAAGCTGCTGAATGGTTGTGCGGAGTCCATCACATTTCCTGAAGTCTCCAGATATCTTCATAAAGAACCATAAATAGTTTCCATTATCAACCTCGGAAAGAAGACAAAAGCACCAACCCCAGCAAATGAAGATTGTTATAGCATTCAGCGAGCACAGGAATATCTTATCCTCATGTAAGATTATATACAGGGATCAAAACATGATGTGTACTGCATGAGAGGCTGCAAAGATCAGAAAGATCCACTGAAAACCTCAAGTGACCTTATGTATAGTTTACAGCAGAATAGTAGTGCAGCTCTGGAGTATAATACAGGAGGTAACTCAGGATCAGTAATGTAATGTATGTACACAGTGACTGCACCAGCAGAATAGTGAGTGCAGCTCTGGAGTATAATACAGGAGGTAACTCAGGATCAGTAATGTAATGTATGTACACATGTGACTGCACCAGCAGAATAGTGAGTGCAGCTCTGGAGTATAATACAGGAGGTAACTCAGGATCAGTAATGTAATGTATGTACACAGTGACTGCACCAGCAGAATAGTGAGTGCAGCTCTGGAGTATAATACAGGAGGTAACTCAGGATCAGTAATGTAATGTATGTACACAGTGACTGCACCAGCAGAATAGTGAGTGCAGCTCTGGAGTATAATACAGGAGGTAACTCAGATCAGTAATGTAATGTATGTACACAGTGACTGCACCAGCAGGAATAGTGAGTGCAGCTCTGGAGTATAATACAGGAGGTAACTCAGGATCAGTAATGTGATGTATGTACACAGTGACGCACCAGCAGAATAGTGAGTGCAGCTCAGGAGTATAATACAGGAGGTAACTCAGGATCTGTAATGTTGTATGTACACAGTGACTGCACCAGCAGAATAGTGAGTGCAGCTCTGGGTATTATACAGGAGGTAACTCAGGATCAGTAATGTAATGTATGTACACAGTGACTGCACCAGCAGAATAGTGAGTGCAGCTCTGGAGTATAATACAGGAGGTAACTCAGGATCAGTAATGTAATGTATGTACACAGTGACTGCACCAGCAGAATAGTGAGTGCAGCTCTGGAGTATAATACAGGAGGTAACTCAGGATCAGTAATGTAATGTATGTACACAGTGACTGCACCAGCAGATAGTGAGTGCAGCTCTGGAGTATAATACAGGAGGTAACTCAGGATCAGTAATGTAATGTATGTACACAGTGACTGCACCAGCAGAATAGTGAGTGCAGCTCTGGAGTATAATACAGGAGGTAACTCAGGATCAGTATAATGTATGTACACAGTGACTGCACCAGCAGAATAGTGAGTGCAGCTCTGGAGTATTATACAGGAGGTAACTCAGGATCAGTAATGTAATGTATGTACACAGTGACTGCACCAGCAGAATAGTGAGTCGCAGCTCTGGAGGATAATACAGGAGGTAACTCAGGATCAGTAATGTAATGTATGTACACAGTGACTGCACCAGCAGAATAGTGAGGCAGCTCTGGAGTATAATACAGGAGGTAACTCAGGATCAGTAATGTAATGTATGTACACAGTGACTGCACCAGCAGGATAGTGAGTGCAGCTCTGGAGTATAATACAGGAGGTAACTCAGGATCAGTAATGTAATGTATGTACACAGTGACTGCACCAGCAGAATAGTGAGTGCAGCTCTGGAGTATAATACAGGAGGTAACTCAGGATCAGTATGTAATGTATGTACACAGTGACTGCACCAGCAGAATAGTGAGTGCAGCTCTGGAGTATTATACAGGAGGTAACTCAGGATCAGTAATGTAATGTATGTACACAGTGACTGCACCAGCAGAATAGTGAGTGCAGCTCTGGAGTATAATACAGGAGGTACTCAGGATCAGTAATGTAATGTATGTACACAGTGACTGCACCAGCAGAATAGTGAGTGCAGCTCTGGAGTATAATACAGGAGGTAACTCAGGATCAGTAATGTAATGTATGTACACAGTGACTGCACCAGCAGAATAGTGAGTGCAGCTCTGGGTATAATACAGGAGGTAACTCAGGATCAGTAATGTAATGTATGTACACAGTGACTGCACCAGCAGAATAGTGAGTGCAGCTCTGGAGTATAATACAGGAGGTAACTCAGGATCAGTAATGTAATGTATGTACACAGTGACTGCTCCAGCAGAATAGTGAGTGCAGCTCTGGAGTATAATACGGAGGTAACTCCAGGATCAGTAATGTAATGTAACACAGTGACTGCACCAGCAGAATAGTGAGTGCAGCTCTGGGTATAATACAGGAGGTAACTCAGGATCAGTAATGTATGTATTACACAGTGACTGCACCAGCAGAATAGTGAGTGCAGCTCTGGAGTATAATACAGGATATGACGCAGAATTAATCAGCTTCTGTCTAAGATGCATAGTATGTTATGGTGAGAAATTACATGGTAAACTCTGATAATGACTGAGGTAAAGGAATAAACATTATTTGATTGTAGGCCTGCGTAGACCAATGGGCCGCTGAGTTGGATGACCTGGCTGAGCCAGCCCAAATCTTGTGAGACAATCTAAAGTTGTAGCGTAGTTGACGGCAGCAGTGCCGCTGCCTGTGCCTATGGGCCGTGAGGGCACAGGTCTGTGGGCATTTGTTGGCTTGACACTTCATGGCTACAATGAAAGGGGAATCTATGGGGCTTCAATAGGATAAAATCACTGTGTAACGGCTATAAAGTTGGGGGATATGTTCTATTTTTATGTGTCCCAGACAGATATTTCTTTACACTTTTTTGGAAGGCGGGGGGTGGAGGGGGTTTCAATTAGAACTTCCACTATGGGACCCCATGATTGCCGGGCACACCTCTGATTGTGGGGTATCACAATAAATATTGGTTGTAGGTTAATGAGGAAGAATGAGTTCCTGATAGTCACACGAGAGACCGAACAATTGAAGAACAAAACTAAAAAGTTCAGAGGGAAATATTTGTCGTGCAGCCAAAGACACGAGTAAGTAAATGTCTTTACTGTGTTTCCGGCACCATAAAAGTCATTAAACCGGTTCAGCTGAGAGGACGGAGGAGCACCGCACTGCCTGGATTAGATCCCGGACTTTTCGGGCCGGGGATGTAATCCTATAACAGCCATCTTGGCCGTTTTGGAAAGATTGTATAAGATTCATCTGATCTTAAGGAGATTTCTGCATCAGACCTGTGTGAAATCAGCAGAGAATGACGAGGGGCCACAAATATGACACGTGACATGCCCCATGTGGGGTGCACCGTGCCCACCATTATCCTCTAAGCCTTCGTAGCACAGGGGGTCGGCGGATCTAATGTTGAGGATCTGGGACAGCCATGTGCAAGTCCTCACTTGTTGAGCGATGGAGCGATACAAAGTATCCAGGTAATTAATAGAACTGAAATCTCAACTGTAAAGAGTCAAAAAAGCAGAAAGTTGTAGATTTGCAATGAAACAAGTCGGAAGTGTCCGGCATTTCTTAAGGTAAAGAATGTTTGTACCTTGTTCGCCAGCAGATATGAAGATATTGGAATCAGAGTCCTCAGGGGTTGATACCTTTTAATGGCGAACTGAAAAGATGGTAAACATAGCAGCTTTCGGGACACGACAATGAACGTTTGACACTTCTTATGTGAACTGTGTCGCACTGATTTATGGCTTTCTACACTCACTGAGGAATCTTCAGGTCACTAATCATAGAACACAATCGGTTCCTATTATCTTGGAATTTTGACTTTACCTTACCTCCCCAGCTCCTCTCCCCCTCCCTAGCCTGACTCTGCTTTACGTCACCTGTCGTATTTACTGCAGCATCTAACCCTGCTTATGTATATATTGTATGTGTCTTCAGAATTTGTGTCATTTCTTATGAAGTTTGGAGAGCAGAACGATGGCTGGCAGCAGAACGTGTAAACACAGATTGGAAGGGATCAGCTTACAGGATCCGTGTGACCGAGACGCCTAATACATCTATTAAATTCACATCTACTAATAGCCACTGATGACACATGTATAATCAGCAGGTACAGCCTGGAAACGGCTTCATCACCAAATGGTAGAAATACAACAGTAAAGTGCTGGAAGTAACGGAAGTGGAGGGACAAGTCAGAGATAATGGAGCATGGCACAATCAGCAGCGATGGATGAGGGGATTGGGAGGACATTAAAGGGAAACTCCGGGGAGATACATGTTTTAGTCCTGTCCCTGTCCTCCTGATGAAGCAGAGCTGGGCACTACAGATCTAGGATCTATAGATCTCTTATAAATCAATAAAATCATATCTGCTCCTCAGCTCTCACCCCTCCCTCAGGGGACAGAGACATTCAGTTATACATAGTGCTAAAGTTGATATGGGGGAGGGGAGACCATGGCAGTGCTGAATCAATGTAGTGCTTTGCCTCTGCTCCTAGCCTGATACATGGCAGCACACATTATGCACCATCATATCATTGTACAGCAGAGGATCACAGCGTGTGTTTATATCTGCTTGGCGACATGATTGCTATTAGAAGGGAGAACACCCCTGTTCATACACTACATAGTATGGATTGTGGTGTGACCATGGGGTCCAGCGGCTACACCCCTTGTTCATACAGAAGTATGAGGGGGCGGGAATATAAGATGATCCTGGAGCCCCCAGGGCCCACGCCCCCGACACTTCCTCTCACTGCTGCAGCATGAGGCTGAATGTCTCTGTCCCCTGAGGAGGGGTGAGAGCAGAGGAGCAGATATGATTTATAAAATGATCTATAGATCCTAGAACTGTAGGGCCGAGCTCTGCTTCATCATGTAGGAGGGCGGGATAGAACAAAAAAAAAATTCCTTGTAGTTCCCTTTAAGAGTAACTGCAGGATTTAGCATGTTAGACACATGTCCAAAAGTTTTATTATTGTGCAGTTTGTCACCAAGACCCCACCAATGGCTGCAATGAAGGGGCAAAGGCCCTCATAGACTTCCAGGCTCTATCTGGACATGGTGTTCTTCTTTTTTTTGCAGTAAATGTAAAACGTTCTACAAAACCCTGTGTGCCGAGGCTTCGTTAGGCCGTGTTCACAAAGAGCTTTTATCAGGAGGAAAAATCCAATGTGGTTTCAAGAGAAATCTACTTTAGGAATCTATGTGGTTCCTCTTACAAGACGGTCAGATCTTCTGAGGGTTGTGAAGCTTTCCTTCCATCACGTCTGCGTCTCTGCAGTCTTCTCACTTAACCGAGTGAAAATCAGAGAAGATTCCAAAATGAATCCGCATCAAATAAGTATCGGTCCCTCATATTAATGCAATAAAGCTTTAGCCTCATGGGGAAAAGCAACAGCTCTCTGCACAAGCAACAATGTGGATTTCCAAAGTAAATAACTGGACGAGAATTTCAAGGGAATTTCAAGGGGTTGGGATGTGGATGCTGCGCTTTTTACACAAGCCCAAATCGCCCTGGCCCGTCTTTTCCTGCGAGGTGCTGGTATGACAGTGAACTTGAGTCCTTTCTAACCCTCGTCTTGGGTGTTGGCTCCTGAACTTTCTCCGTTGCTGTGTCTCCGGGGCACAGTGTGGCTGAGGAACCTGGAATTCCCCACCTTCTGTACTGACTGCCGGGACGTTAGACCCTGCACAGTCTCGGACCGGTGTCAGTTCTCTGCGCTCTCCTCTGGGGTGAGCACTGTGTTGTCGCTCAGCTCCTCAGGTGTTCCCGTGACTCTCCTCAGACCCTAGCCTTAGGCCTGGCACCGAGTCAGCAATCCTGGGACAAGCACTACAGCCTCAGTCCACCAAGAAATTACGTCAGTTCTCCAGGAACTGAACTAACTGGCTCGCCCCAGACTAGAATTTATAGGGGAACCCACCCTGAACCCGGGATTGACCTCCCCCTTCTGGCCTGGAGGCAGAAGGTGTTGTGTGTGGTTTTCCTGCCTGATTTGAAGACCCGTTGTTGCGCTCAGCGTGTGTGGCGCCCCACTGGTCAGTGCACCACAGAAGGGGTACTGCACCCACACCAGAGCGTGCAGTATTCCTGTCACAGGGGAGGGTAAAGTCGACCTGAGTCTCTCCTCTCAGCATCCCTACACCTATAATAGGGGACCTTTTGATTAACCCGTTGGTAGGGAACCAGCCCCAATGGGAGGAGTGTTAGGGTAGAAGGAGCGGGAACTAACAGACAGATTTATCTAGTCTGAGGAGCCCTAGAGGAGTCTATCAGGGAGCACACCTAGAAGGAACAGGCGGCCCAGGAAAGAAGGAGGAAACCCAGTGCCAGGCCACCGGACAGATCTGGGAGAATCTAGTCCACAGCGGAGAACCGGCTCAGAGTCACGGTACAGGCGAGTCTACCCCTGAGCTGTCAACACCGGCTGGTCGGGGACCGAACTATCAGCCCCGACCCCCCAGTCCAGAACGTGCAGCCCCACCAGGGACACCAAACGGGTTGAGCCCCTTAGATGAGAAGAAGGGTACCTCATAGCACCCAACGGGCCTGGTAGACAAGTGGGCTGTGCAGGGCAGCGCATGGATAGTGAGGAGGCGCAAGTGAAAGTAACAGGACGAGAGAAAGACAGCAGAAGGTACACTACGGGAGCCTTAAGGAGACTTTATTCCCCTCAGTGACTACCCGGCCAGCTACCCTCACAAAGACTGTGTAAACTGTGAATTGAAGTGCCAACTGAATCGGTTACCAGTAAAGTGCCCGTATAGAGTCATAAGCCTCCAGTGTCTTATACCACCATTTATCTCATCACAACCCCGGGGACCCTGCTCTACCTGTGGGGAGCTATACCACCCAGCTGCCCGACCATCATCCCTGGAGGCCCACAGCAGCGCTGGTGCCATCACCAGAAACCACAGGTGGCGTCACGAGACTTATTATTTCTCCACTTAACTCTCCCCTTTTTAACAAGTGACCCCAGGGTATGGGTCGGGCAGGCCACCGGTGACATCCCCTGTAACAGTAAATGCCCAGATACCGAGTTCCCGCAGACCCCTGAGTGGGTCACGTGACACCACCACCCGAGGTCAGTGATGACACAGTGACACAAGACCCTGGGGTGCCACATCTCCATTTATTAATCTTCCGAAACCTAATATTGGCATTTCTGTATGTGGTTCTACCGTTACTCCTCAGCAGTACACCCACTGCCTTGGGGGTACATTTGACCCAGATCTCTCCTTTACTCCCCACATCCAGTCTCTCGTCGCTCATCTCACCTACACCTCAAAGACATCCCTAGAATTCAACCTTTTCTTACTGTTGATTCTGCAAAAACTCCTAACTGTTGCCCTTATTCATTCTCGCCTGGATTACTGCAATTCTCTATTAATCGGTCTCTCTCTTACTAAACTCTCTCCTCTCCAATCTATCCTGAATGCAGCAGCCAGGATCATATTCCTCTCCAACCGCTTCACCGATCCCTCTATCCTGGGGCAATCATTGCACTCGTTGCCCATCCGCTATAGAGTACAATATAAAATTATCACTCTCACCCACAAAGCCCTCCACAGTTCTGCACCACCCTACATCTCCTGCCTCATCTCTGTCTATCACCCTACACGTGCCCTCTGTGGCGCCCCTGCGACCAGGAGGCCACAAGGGAAGTGCAGCCAGGTAAGCAAGGTTGAAAACATACCCACACCACACAAACACCGACCCTACGCCTAGGACTCTAGGATGGGCAAGGGGTGGCAGGGTGTAGCACAGTGGGTGGAATGTAGGCAGGACACTGACAAAGTGGGAGAGAAACTCAAACAAAACCCAGGAACACACAGGGGAGTTAGTTAGTCGGAGAAGGGAGAACAGCAGAATGAACAGAGAGACACTTTACTGACAGTTTCGAGCCTCCCTGGAGAGACCCCTGGAGAGAAAGCCCGCTCCACAGCCTGGGATTGAAGGGAAGGGGAAAAACTGGAAAGAGACCCACAGCTAAGGAAGGTTGGAAGACAAGGGCCCTGCAGCCTGAGACCCGTGCTGCGCAGAGGAACCCTTAGCATAGTGACAGACAGAAGGAGCCTGGTGTGCCCAAAGACTGCAACCTGGGACACTGGAGGGCTAGGCCAACACCAGAGAACCGGCTCTGATAATGTGATTGGGGATTCTACACCCTCTTCATGAGGCACACCGGTGGGGGGCAGAGACTTTATGTGCTGCAGCCTAACTTACCACTACGGCAGAGGAACACAGTTGTCACAATAGGACTAGTGACCCTGACTTTAAGGGAAAATACTTCACCCGTGAGTCCGAGACGGCCAACCAAACCCATGAGTGAGGTGCTATGTTTCATATGAGAGAAGGGCCTGAAGGACTTTGAGGAGCAACACAGAAAAGTACCTGAAGCTGCACAGTTGGAGTAACCTGGAGTGTTTAAGTGTGACTTGTAAGAACCTGTAATGAAAAGAACTGTGAACTGTTGTACACTGCTTTGGAAAGACAAGTAAGTACCAGAAGCTACACGCAGACTGTTACTTGCAGCGTCGAGAAGTCCCACTGAGAGCCACAGCTGTCACCTCACTGGAGGAGCAGCACATAATGCTGTACCAGCACAGCCCCTCACTACTCCACCACCAAACACCTGCCTGGACTCAGCCGTACAGAGGATGCTTACCATCCATGCGCACCAAGCACTCCACAGAATACGCAGCGGGGTTCTACTAACCACATTCCCCGGTGCGTACACAAATATCCTGTAAATACCCTTTGACTGATCCCAGGCCACGGGACCGGGTCACGACTACCGTGATACCCCAGAGACAGAACCGGCCCGGTTCCCGAGTACCAATAGCCTGGGGGTGCATCACCTCCATTCCCAAGTGACCCAAGACTGACATCATCTACAATCCGAACCTCCTGTCTCCAGGACTTCTCCCGAGCTGCACCAATTCTCTGGGATTACCTAGAACAATTCAATTAATCTATAAAATCAAATATCTACAGTTTTAAGTGAGTCTTAAAAACGCATCTTTTTAGACTGTGCCTATCACCTCACCTCATCTATGTAAGTATTCCCATTCTGTACTCCTCCACATCTGGCCTCTTGTATCATCTTTCTATACCCTGTGGTGCAGGGTTGACTGCCCCACAGGTGTTGGTGCTGGGACTTTCGGTTCCAGGGCTCTGGTACGGCATTTGATGTGTTGGGGCTGCAGATTGACAGCCAGGGGAGTGGCTGTGTAACCTGGATCCTCCTGTGGGTGTGACAGATCACAGATAAGCAGACTCCCGCTCAGTCACATGGGCTGTGAGGTCATGAAAGGTCCTTGCCACAGGAGAGGAAGGAGCCTGGGGAATAAGGGTGTGTTTTCCAGCATCCACAATAGCTGAGGAAGCCTTAGGGAGCCTGGTCACCCTGGGTCAGGAAGCTTGCACCGGTCTGAGCCCGGACCAGAGTCTGCGAACTTGCAGAGGAGCAGTCCCCCCAGCTAAAGACTGGAGCCAGCGATCCCTTTGATGGACTAAAGGTCAGTGATTAGCTGGTATGGACTAACCAGGTGTCTGTCCTGGTAGTGGGGACAGCCTGACATAGCCTGTCCTGTCCATGGATGCCCTGTATACCGTATGCGGTTTATGAGGATTGGGAATAAACCGTTGGACTTTGTTTTACTGTTTTCCGTGGCCGAGTGGTCCCCTAGGCGTGCAGCGCCACACCCCCATGCATTGGATAGCCCTTTATCTGTTACTGTACAGATCCTGGCTGATAGGGATTCACATAACGCTGCATGAACCTTTATTTATCATATTGATGACTGGACCATATATGACGGCATTGTTACTGTTACCTTTTGTGTCTCCACTATTTCTCTAGATTGTAGCTTGTGAGCAGGGACCGCACTCCTCATGGGCTCAGGGATGGATTTATATACTTTTCGTCTCATATGGTTTGTATTTATTATATTTGTATTCTCATATTGTATTGTAATATCGTATCGTATACACTCTGTATTGTAAAATGCTGCGGAATATGTTGTTGCTTATTCTATGGAGGGGGAGGAAATCTAGAGGCAGATCCAGACAACATTCTATGGAGGGGAGGAGCTAGAGGCAGAACCAGACAACATTCTATGGAGGAGGAGGAGCTAGAGGCAGAACCAGACAACATTCTATGGAGGAGGAGGAGCTAGAGGCAGAACCAGACAACATTCTATGGAGGGGGAGGAGCTAGAGGCAGAACCAGACAACATTCTATGGAGGGGAGGAGCTAGAGGCAGAACCAGACAACATTCTATGGAGGAGGAGGAGCTAGAGGCAGAACCAGACATTCTATGGAGGGGAGGAGCTAGAGATAGAACAGACAACATTCTATGGAGGAGGAGGAGCTAAGGAGATAGACCAGACAACATTCTATGGAGGGGGAGGAGCTAGAGAGAACCAGACAACATTCTATAGACAGGAGGAGCTAGAGGCAGAACAGACAACATTCTATGGAGGGGAGGAGCTAGAGGCAGAACAGACAACATTCTATGGAGGGGAGGAGCTAGAGGCAGAACCAGACAACATTTATGGAGAGGAGGAGGAGCTAGAGGCAGAACCAGACAAATTCTATGGAGGGGAGGAGCTAGAGGCAGAACCAGACAACATTCTATGAAGGAGGAGGAGCTAGAGGCAGAACCAGACAACATTCTATGGAGGAGGAGGAGCTAGAGGCAGAAGCAGGCAACATTCTATTCTGTTCTCACCCACAAAGCTCTTCACAGTGCAGCGCCCCCTACATCTCCTCCCTCATCTCTGTCTATCACACCACCTGTTCTCTACGTTCTACAAATGACCTTCGACTAACATCTGCACTAATCCGATCCTCCCACTCCTGGTTCCAAGACTTCGCCTGAGCTGCACCAATTCTCTGGAATGCTTTACCCCAAGAAATCAGGACCATCCACAACTTGCATGGCTTCAGACGCTCACTAAAAACACATCTTTTCAAGGCGGCCTATCATGCTCTATAACAGAAGTCCTCTGTACTGTATATAGCCCATTCACTATCTCTCTGGACATAACTCTTCTTCAAACTCCACCAAACCCAAAAGCCTCTACACAGATGTCTGATGACCATTCATGTAACTTTATTTCTATCCCCCACTTCCTCAAGATGCCTGAACCATCAGTGTAATAAGCCCCTGTACTTTGTATAACCCCTATCCCATTGTAGATTGTAAGCTCTTGAGAAGGGTCACCCTTATTTTCTTGTTTTATCTATTGTATTTTTTACATTGATTCTCTGCTATTGTATTGTTTCCTATTATTGTACTGTATTCTCTCTCTACTGGAATACTGCATTAGGCTACGTTCACACATTGCGTATTTTGCTGCATCTCTGCGTTTTTGCTGCGTTTTCTGTTGCGTTTTTTACGCGCGCTTTTTGCAGTGATAACGCAATTCTGGATAAGCAGCCCAGCCCAAACCTATGGCTTTTGACACAATCCATTCACACACTGCGTATTTGTGCTTTTTTTACACGCGTTTTCACTGCAAAAACGCGCGCGTAAAAAGAATCACCGCGTCAATTCTTTCTGCAGTTTTTCTCTGCTTTTTCCATTGCCCCCGTGATAAATGGCTCTGAAAAAGCGCAGAGAAAAATGCAGAAAAAAACGCAGTGTGTGAACGTAGCCTAATAGTGTGTATTTCTTACTGCATTATACTGTGTATTTTCATCTATTACCCACTGTATTGTAAAGCGCTGCAGAATATGTTGGCGCTATATAAATAATTTATTATTATTATTATTATAATTCTATGGAGGAGGAGCTAGAGGCAGATGTTTATGTGCAGAATAATCCTGCTATTCCATTATAAGTGAGAACAGTCAGGTCTATGCCCGGGCAATGCCGCTCTACAGCTGGTCATCTACATGGACTGATCGGAGACTATTGGTTGAGCAGCAGCGTGGGTTTATATCCAGTTCATCACCCTGTACTGGCACCTCTCCACGTGGGTCCGCAGTAGCGCTTATAGTCATTGTGTCTCCGGAGGGGAGGCCTTTATTACATTATTTGAAATGACTATTTGCACTTTAATTCTCGCTCCAGATTCTTACTTTTAATCGTCCTGCAGACTTTGAAGCAATTGGACAATGGAAGGTTCAATAGACATCAAAAGTATCCAAAAAGAGCACGGTGCAAGAAAGTTTCCCAGTGTTTCCATGGGATTGTGCTGGTGATAGTGGTGCCTTGTTGCCATGGAAACAAATCCCTAAATTAGCATCCTCGGTAGGAGAGTTATTTCCCCGTGATCTCCTCCAGGGAAGCTACAGAAAGGCTAAGGCAGCACAGCTGGACAACGCTTGTAACAAGGCACAAGAGAGGACTATAAATAGGCGTCGTGCCCCGCGGTGCCCTGCATTATACAGGTGCCCGCTCTGCCATACAGGAAACATACAGAAAGCAGGAATTGGAACTTACCTGTTCCCACTGTTCCTGGCCCCGTCCATTTCACTGCTTTCCTTCGAACTCCTCCAACTTCTGGGTCGGAGGCCGTGGCGCCTTGGCGAGGTGCTCGGGGTCGAGGTGTTGGACAGGGCACTGTCCTCATCGCTGGACGGAGTGATCTCAATGGACGGGAGTTGCAGGTATTCCAAATTTGCAGAACAATCCAAAGTCTGTGCGTTGTCTCGATTGCGCGCGGTCTTGGATCGCCTCATTCTGAAGCGCCGCCGGCGTTGGCTGGGGGTGCTGGCGTTGGCTGAAGTGCTGTCGCTCAGATGAGGGACCTGCAGTTCTGGAACCCGAAGGGTCTCATTTAGTTCGGCAGCCAGCATTGTTAAGCCCCTAAGCCGAGCGCAGACCCGGCTGCAGCGGAGAACCAATCACACAAGTTTCCGGGTGACACAACTGTAAGAGTGACAGGAAACGTCTTATCACAGCTGCGAGCTGCCTCCGACCGCCAGCGAGCGCCTCTGTGCCTTCATGTAATCCACCCCTCCGGAGATCCTGCAGGCGACAGAAGTAGAGAAAGGTCTGAGTCCAACACAAGCGAAGAGACAGGAATAAGAGCAGAAGATACGGATAATACAGGCGTAGAATCGCAGGGAGGGGGGGCTGTGTGGAACGGACACCAAACGCAGCAGCTGCCGCTGTAACCAAGATCCTCTGTAGCCAGACGCCGTCACCGGAAAACTCACCACAGAATACATGGAACTTAGGTGAGCGGTAACTTTACACACCGGACCATTGTCCTGGAGCGGAGGGCAGACGACAACAACCACAAGCAGAAGCCGGGATAAAAGACAAATCCGGCATCTATCTGCTCCCAACCTGACTGGTGGCAGCATCAAATATCATCACTGCCATGGAGAGGTGTAACTATAGTGCCCCCTAGTGAGCGCCCGGGGGGCTGCACAATCACACTGTGCACTACAGGTGTCTATATACAAACACCAGCCCTCTGCAGGGTAGTAAGCGCCCCCCAGCCCTCTGCAGAGTAGTAAGCGCCCCCCCAGCCCTCCTCTTACGTCAGCGTCCTCACCTGGGTGTTACAATGTATCCAGCGTTAGTCAGTGACCAAGATCTATCTATAGAATCACTGCAGAGAGAGAGGTGTCATCTCATTATAGGAAGGGTACGGAGCGAACGAGGTGCTAAGAAACCAGATAGATATAGATCATCAAAAAGTGACTTTATATCAGTGACTCAATCCATAAAGTGACCACATCTATTATATAGAGTCATTACACACAGAGGGATCTATGTCATGTGTTTATTTCTGTTAATGTTGATGATTAATGAAAACCGAAAAGATATTATTTCAGAAAATTAAAGTAGGGAGGATGAAGGGTCTGAGAGATACAATATGACCTAAATAGGTATCAGAGGCTTCACCTTGTGTGGTTTTGTGAGAGCCCCAACCACTATAAAAGCAGATCACGGGTGCTGCAGTCCCCAGCGTGGTGTTAAAAGAGGAGGGAGGGTGAAGGGTTAAACACTGCGCTGGGCCGAAATTTCCCCCAGACATTAAAGGGGGGAAAATAATATTGATTTAAAGTCAATGTGTTTCCGGGCTCCATGACAAAATGACAACATGATAGAAAATTTGGGCCTGAGGGAAAAAGCCAGGGAGCCCTGAAACGCGTTGACTAAAAAATCAATATTATATTCACCCTTTGATTTCCGGGGGAATACGGCAGCACAGTTTTTTAACCCTTCATCCTCCCTACTTCAATTTTTTTGAGATAATGACCTTTGGGTTTTTTAAAATTTGGGGGGGAAGCCACAATCATCAACATTAACAGAAAAAAACACATGAAATAGACCCTCGTTGTAAACAGGGGTTAAATAAACGGGGGAGGGGTTGCACGCACCCCGGGGCCCCGG